>OY757906.1:102385651-102598151 GCA_963585895.1 Sepioteuthis lessoniana | reverse complement strand
TTGTGACTTGCTACAACTATCGTCAACCCAAACATTACCAAAAACTCCCGGATTTTTTTTTTTTATCCTATTCTGTTGAAGCATCCATAAATTAAAAAAAAAGTTTATTTAACAGAACATTTCACTTTCAATTCAAACGGCTGACACTATTTTCCGGCTTTCTATACTCATTCATTTCTAAACTAAGAAATATATACATAAATCATATTGTAAAGTTTGTATTCCATTTCCTTTTTTTATCTTTCTTGTTCGCGACCGTAATCGGGGGCGACCAGAAGGCACCCTTTTCAATAGCTTCTACACCGAGGTGTAGGGGAGGGTGCTACTCTTTTCCCTGGATTGCTCCACTTTACCCTTGATACGTAACTTATATTGCTGAGTGTTAAGCAAGGAGGTATCAAGTACCATTTTTAAAGTCTTTGGTATGATGCGACCTGGGATTAAACCCAGGTCTCCTGGACCATCGACGAACACTTCAAAATTGTGTTTATCGACTGACCAACTCCACACTTATACACTAGAGTTGAAGAAAGACTGGACGAAATACTGGACCGTCGTCGTCATCATTATTAGTATTAGCGAATTTGACGCGCGTAACTCTAGGCCACGCAGGCGGCTTGATTGCTTTGCAACAGGCTTACCGTACTCATAACCAAGGTAATTTTTTGAAGGGCTTGCTGCGCTAGCTACTTCACTATACAGTATTTGAAATATCGTCATATCATCTCAAATACATTGTCGCCACACAGAATGTGGAAAGATATGCCAAGTGTAATCTTTATGCTTCAAAAAATGAATTTTTTTTCTACCTTCAATTCATATGAAATTATTAGTTTATCTACGCACTGATCTATAAACAACATTCTTTACTGTTTTAGTTATTTCTCCTATCTTGTTTCTTTTTTTGATTTGACTAATGTCATACCAAAGTTTGTATGGTTTGCCTCGTCCAGATTTTATCTGTAAGCTATTATTCCTCTTTTACGCTGGAGCGTTTAGATTTTACATCTTGCCAATCACTTTCTGCCCTAATACTTATTGACTTTGACTATTAACTGATTACTAATTATTGCGTAACACTTATTGGGTAATTCATATTACGTAATACATATTCCACAATGGCTTTCATACCCGAATATTGCTGAATACGTAAAACGTTTCGTAAGACACCGCATATTTACATATCACGTAATACCATTCATATTTAGTATATTACGTAACACAAAACATATATTGCACAATATCATTCACAATCACGCACTCATATTACATAATTTGTATTACGTAATAACATACAAGATTTATATGGTGTGTAATATATTTGGAAATACTGATCGCGTAATTCTTCACATACACAACATAATGTGTAATATGTGTTTTGTAATAACCCACACATATGTTCTTTTCGTTATACATATTGCGTAATACCGAACGTTTTTTTTACATATTGCATAATACATATTATCTGTTATCATTTACTTTTTATCTAGTATTTACGAAGCCCTCCACACGAGCAGAATGCGACACAAGGTCAAATTTTAAGAGGAGTTTAGCTGGTTCTAATTCAGTGTTTTCCTCTGACTGGTTGCTATGCTAAGGTTAAAGAACCCAGTTTGCCCTATTATGAATCCATACCTCGAGGGCGAATAATTGGATTCATACATTTCAAAGTGCTTTAGCGTTTTGAGATATACAGCCAATACCAAATCAAAAGTGACTGTTAGTACCAGTTTGCTATTTGGTACCTTTTGCAATGTACCAATACCTTTTATGCATCTAGCCCAGTTGGCTGGGGCTGTAGAATACACTGACTGCTTCTTAGCCGAGGAGTAAGACCTCCCTCCACCCAACGAGTATCCTGGGTAAGACACTAAACTATCTGATGCTGAGGTTCCAGTAATGTTGGAACTTTAGGGAATCGATAGTAATTCTTCATTGCCATCACTCCCAGGTCCACTCTGGCCCGGAGTGGTAGCACACGATAGAGCCCTATCTATGGGTTAAATAGAACTAAACTGTGTACTTATGCTAAACTGAATTGTTCTAGATAGTACTGTTTTGACGTTCATCTCAGTGTAAACAAAAACTTATACAAAAATGACTTGTTTGAATTAGAACTGTTTGACTAAACTGAATAGCTTGAAATAGAAATGTTTCGACAGTTAAACTGTGTACTCATGCTAAACTGATTTGTTTGAAAAAGAGCTGTTTATTTGTATAAAAATGAATTTGACATTAAATAACCTACAAAGGTTGATATGCCATAAAACCCAAGCAACCAACCAACCTTTTATACATCGCCCGTTACTTATTTTATTTATCCATTCATTGTAGATGACTAGGCCATTAGGAGAAAAATGTTTTAAAATTTCCCTGTCATGGAATAAACCTCTTTAAATGTAGATAATCATTATAGTATTAATCTCGATCTTGATATCATTGAAAATACCTACCTACCTTTTTTCGAAGGATTTGGCATATGTCACGCTAGGTGCAGAAATGATAAATAAACAGAGCCAAATAACGCCTATCCCTCCATAAACACGCATGCCTTCTACTATGTAGGACAGCTAGCAAACTGAATTACGAAATTTATTTTTAGCCGAACATCAATGAATTTCCAGTCAAATGCCCTCCATCTACCCTTTTCTGAAACTATTGTAGTTATTCATTTGGCTCAGAAAGTCTGTTTAGTGTGATAAATACCCCCATAGAGATCAACACTCCGGCGTAACGGGAGGAAATATCGCTCTCTTCCGTCGGCATTCTCTTTCAGTGGAGAGGGTCAATATTGAGGAATAAATTTAGCCCTTACGCCTTTTAGACAAGGGGTTGCCGTCTATGATGGAGGCCTTTGGAACTAAGGTGTCATTTAATTTCCCCCACTCAACGCGTATGCAACGGTGTAACTCTTGTTTCTACAAATAACAACCTCAGGGCAGTTATACCGAACGTGACCGATTGAGAGCTTAAAAGGCAAATCGCACTGCTTCTCATTCAGGGACGAGAGGCTGTCATGTGAAACTTGAGGGAACTTGAAAAGTCACAGTTTGTACCGTGAGGAGTAAAGTCAACTGGATTAGGTTTGAAGAAAAATTGCCTCTCGCATTGAGTAGGTTGTATTTTAGAAATATATCCCACGTATTTCTTCGTCGTTCGAAGATATAACATCCGAAATAAAATGTGAGATTTTGGAGCAATGTATTTGCAATTTTCGTTTCCAGACGTTTTTTGACAACTTTCGAACGCCCCCATCATACATCATTCTAATTTTTGCTGAACCATAACAGCAATTTTGTAATGATAACTCAGCTTTATATATATATATATATATACACAAACCGTGGACGAGATTATTTGCGTTTCACTTCCCATAAATTCCCCTGGAAAAGACATGAATCTCCACGGCTGGAGGGAAAATCCGGGGATTGGTCGGACTAGGCGTGTTTGCCAGTCTAGGAGAAGGAAAACTACAAACCAGCCTAAAAAATGGCGTAGGGGCCCCAGAGTAAACAGATTTTGCTCTCGTAAAGTGATTAAGTGACACCAAATAAGCGATGACATCTAATTTTTATACCCTTTAATGAGAGACATGGTGGATATCATATGCAGATGATCCTTTTTTTTTTTTTTTTTTTTTTTTCAGGTTGGTATTCTCAACGATGAAAAAACTAATTTGGAAAAGTCTATTAAATATGAAAGTGGAAAATTTGGAAAAGTCTATTGAATAGTAACAAACAAGTAATATCCACTCGTTCAATATTAATCTGCTCACTGCTCATTGTCGTCTATTAACCACGGGATATTACTATTTTTATTTTCTAAGTCAAAATCAATGGTCATAGACTTAAGCCAGTGGTAAATTTAGACGTTAAGCGTAATGGTAAATTTAGACGTTAAGCGTAATGGTAAATTTAGACGTTAGAGACATCGTACTATATGGTAGGATTATAATAAACCTAATTTATAATAAACTCCTCCAAACCAATTTATTAAAAAAAAGTACATCAATTTTAATAACCGACCAAAATATTTTTTTTTATATTTGGACGAGGAGTGCAACATTGTTGAAAGCAAGTTCGAACTTCAGTTGTGTTATTACATTCATTTTCGAACTAATGCCCATGAGAAAGATGCAAAAACTCCTTATTCCAACATTTATGGGTTAAATGGTACCACTGCTGTCCTGAAAGCATGGATTTAGCATTAAATAACCCACACAAGTTGATATGCTATTAAATAGATTAACCAAACCAATCCATTTAGTTATATTAAAAATAAAAGAAACAGAAAACTGAATATGTAATTTTTAACGTATATTAGCACTCATGGCATACATCACATCTATTTAAAAAAATAGATGTTAACTTCATTGTTTTGAAAATTGTGATATTTTTTATTCTAGGACAAATATGCTGATTATAGAACCCGTTTTATTTTGGGCGATTTCCATATCACCAATCATTGGACCAATACTTTTGGGGGAGAAAAAATAGTTGGATAATAAGCTTAGAAATTTGTACGCCATTGCACTCATCGTGACTGACCAGAAATTTGATTTTTACATATTTTGGTGACCATGCATGATTGGTTGGTTGAGTTTTTTGGCGTATTAACCTTTGTAGGTTAATTAACGCCAAATCCGTTTTTATACAAATAATCTGTTCTATTTCAAACAATTCAGTTTAGCATGAGTACATAGTTTAATTGTAAAAAAACATTTCTATTTCAAGCTATTCAGTTAAGTTAAAAAGTTCTAATTCAAACAATTCATTTTAGTATGAGTATAGTTTTTGTCCACACATAATTGAATGTCAAAACAGTTCCATTTCAAACAATTCCGTTTAGCATAAGTACGCAGTTTAATATATCAAAACTGTTCTATTTCAAGTAATTTATTTTAGCATAAGTGCGCAGTTTAGTTCTATTTAACCCACTATAAGGCCATATCAGGTGCTACCTGATAGGGGCAGAGTGGACCTGGTAACGAGGGCAATGAATACTCCGCATTCCCGAAAGCTCTAGCATTACTGGAACCTCAGCGTCAGATAGTTTAGTGTTATATCTAGGACACTCGTTGGAGATGTCTTACTCCTCTGCAGAGAAGCAGTCGGTATATTCTACAGCCCTAGTCGACTGGGCAAGGCCGTGCGCAAGTCTCGATTCGTGCTTGAACCCTCACAATAAAATTACCTTCTGCAAAATTCGACCAAATTTTGTTGAAAACTGCTACTCTAAGCACACCTTATCATTGGAAGTAAACTCATGAGCGACGTTTTTCCCATAGACACATTAGTATCGGTCGACCAATGAAAACTTATTCATCAGCTCGGTGAAGACACTGGATGCCGTCTAGAAGACTTACCAAGAGCAATAGCCGAGGAGGACGGAGAGAATGTGTGTGAGATAGAAAGAGTTAAATCTGTTCTGTCGGCATGCCTTGATGACCCAGTACTCCGCTTGAAGAAGTTTCGGGTAAATACATAGATATTTTGTTTTGGTTCAATATTAAGTTATATGAACTGCAACTAACTGGAACCGAAACCATTTTCTCAGTTTTATTTTCTTAGATGTTATTGATTAAGATATGTTGTTAAGAGCTCAAGTAAAGAAATACTTTGTCATTCAATGGCAAATGCTGCCAAACACGGAAGTTTTTACAGGAGGAGTAAACAAATCTTTGAGAAAATTTCCAAATTGAACAAAGTTAATTATTGATTTTTTTCTTTTAGAGAATGGAATCCTCATTTTTACTAAGTTTGAATCACCTTCTCGGAAACTGGTAGACAAATTCACCTACCTAGGAAGCAGCGTCTCATCAACCGAAAAAGACATCGACACGCGGCTAACGAAGGCATGGACAGCTATCGATAGGCTCTCGATCATATGGAAATCAGACCTGACCGATAAAATGAAACGCAGTTTCTTCCAGGCAGCGGTCGTATCGATACTGCTATATGGATGCACTACTTGGACGCTAACAAAACGGCTGGAGAAGAAACTAGACGGCAATTACACAAGAATGTTACGAGCAATATTGAACAAGTCCTGGCGGCAACACCCCACAAAGCACCAACTATACGGCCACCTGCCTCCCATCACGAAAACTATCCAAGTTAGACGAACCAGACACGCAGGACACTGCTGGAGAAGCAAGGACGAGCTCATAAGTGACGTACTCTGATGGATCCCCGCATATGGCCGAGCAAAAGCAGGACCACTAGCTCGAACATACAGCAGCTATGTAAGGATACGGGATGTAGCTCTGAAGACCTGCCTGAGGCGATGAATGATAGGGATAAGTAGTGAGAGAGGGTCAGAGATATCCGTGCTAGCGGCACGACATTGATGATGATGAATCCTACCACTGACAAAGTTACTTTCCCAGAATTATGAGTGTCATTCAATAAATAAGGTGAATTTTGGCAATAGGAAGAACGGTTTACAGTTGCACCTTTTTCCAGGACATCAATAGTGATGGGTTCTTTCATGTCTTTGAAGACTGTCAGCATGGCCTTCTTTACTGACCGCTGCACCAAAAACTTTACTGGAAAGTCAAAGAGTTTTCACTTCATGGAGTGTCTTTTCGACTCTGGCTCGTCGGGAAAAACCCATATTTAGCCCATTTCTAAAGATATTTTTTACTAAAGTATTTTTCTCCATAGACATCTCTCATTCTTCTGTAAATTACACATGGTTGGCACTTTTCAGCCACTGAAAATATGATGACGTACCTTTCTTCAAGTATGGCGTACTCTGTTTGATTTGCCACGATTTTGAATGATCTCAAAAGAAATATTTATGTGAAATTAAAATAATTTTTCCATTAAATCATTTCCAAAAAATTCCGAGTTTATGGATATGAAAAAAAAAATGTTGCTCTTTAAAAAAATAATATCCTTTATTTATTGATGACCCAAGTTGATGGCTAGATCCCCTTAATTTATTGAATGACCCTCGTATATATGAACCAGTGGATCATCATTATACGTCAAATCTTGTATCGAAGAAATGATGAGCTTAACAAATGTCAAAAATCACTTCAACGTATTTCATTTGTCTCAACAATATCAATTTTAAAAATCTTTATTATCAAATAAACATTTTGTACACCAAATCGTTACGCGAGAGTCCCCGTGGTGTGACTGCCAAAAAAGGGCTGAACTCCAGCCTCGAAGTAACCGAGTTTGAACTCCAGTAGCGCTATTACGTTCACTTTTGGACTAATACCCTTGGGAAAAGTAAGAATCCTCTTCTCCACTCTCAACTATGAATTAAATACAACAATTGTTTTTCAAATATGACTTTGGTATTAAATAACCCACAAAGTTTGATTTGGCCATAAACAAAGAAATCAAACGAAATGGTTACAAAAAAGTCGTTACTATAAGATATACACTTTTTAGCATAAAAATACCTCAATAAAGGTCAACATGTTATAAAACCAATCAATTCATTGGCTTTTTTAAAAATTTCATTTTCTTTTCTCTCGACCATAGCCACACCAACCTAGAAAACAGTATAACTTAAAGGGTTAAACTATTGGGATTTCAAATTAGTAATTGAATGAATGTGTTTTTGAGAAAAAAGAAACACAGTATAAGTAAGCTGAACAGTAGCAATAAACCAACCGATTATCTCCCCCACCCCTCTGCACACAGCAGGATTGCCTGTAAATACATTCGTCCCTGTCATTTTTTTTAATGATCAATTAATTTTCTTCTGAATCCAAGATACTGAGATCTTATAATTTATTGTGAAATATTATACAATCAAAACTAATATTAGATTTTATTTATTACCAAACTCTATAAAATTGAAAGTTTGCGATCAAAATTATATATCAGACCAAAAATAAATGCACCTCATACATACATATATATATATATATATATATATATATATATATATACGTGTGTGTGAGTGAGTGTGCAATTTTATTTGGTTAAAGAGTTTTAATGCTGCTAAGGTATATACTAAATAAGAGAAAAACGACTTAGCCATTTAATGTTTATGTACCGAACATCATTCTGGGGGAAATTTCACTAAGTTTTGTTGGAAAAAATTTTAATTTAAGAGATTTATCAATGTGTCGGATTTCCTGTGTTTGTCTGCAAGATGACTTTGCCGAAAACTGCCAAGAGGCAGTGCAATTAACTGTCATGGCGACACATCTGAATACTTAAAGAAAAAGGTGCGAATAGTTATTTTTTTTTTTTTACAAAGCTTAGCTTAAATGCAACAAAACATTCTAGTTATTTTCTAAGTTTTTGCTCAGTTGTGGCTCAAGGCAGTATCTCTGGGAAACCCAGTTAGACTCAAACTCAGTCTGGTTAGCAAAACATTATACCACGCAAAGTATTCAAAATTGGCATGAAATAGCCCTCTTTCAATAAAACGTCTCAAGACGTACAAAGTATACACTCCGTCCCAGTAGCACAATACGCAATATATATTCCCGAACGTCTAATATATTACTGACATGTCTATTACAGACACTCAAAGGACACTTGCTAAGTAGGTGAACATTGCTTTATTTCTAATACGAATATGCTTTCTTATTACTGTTAAAAGCGTACACACATCTATCTTTTTGCGTATACATCCCTGATTAGTTTATACACTAATAAATGCTAAGTCAAGTTGTCGTAGTGTAGTGGCTAAAGCACTGGACTGCGACGTCGTTTTAGTAAGTTCGAACTTGAATCGCACTATTTCGTTAACTTTTTGGCTAATGCCTTTGAGAAAGGTATGAATTCTTTCCTCCCCACTTCTACGGGTTAAATAAGTACTGTTCCACAAAAATAGCTCAAGCATTAAATAACCCACGAATGTTGATATGTCATTAAACAAAGAAACCTAACCAATATTTTCCTGAATGGAGCATAATGTCTAAATCTTAAAATTCAAGAATGAGTTTATATCAAAGTTTGTATCATTAAAATTATTCTCGTCGATTTGGGCCATAGTAACTAAATATTCTGCCTTCAAGCGGTCGTCATCAAAAAAACAAAAAAAAAAAAAACAACAAAAAAACAATCGTACAGCTGGTTTGAATCCAAAGGTTTCCTTCTCTGAGACTGAGATAGGTTCATGCCTTTCCTAAGAGCATTAGCTTCGTCTACGATTTGAACTTAAAACCCCGATTCCATTTCTTACGACGATAACCATTACACTAGTACGCTTCAATAAATAAATGACGCTCCGTAATTATTTCACACCTTCAGTTTCAAAAATTTTCTGGAAACCTAATTAGTACTCTTTAATTAAATGAGCTTAATTACTTTTGTAAGATAAATAATTAGCAAAGATTTTTCTTTGGAAGTTTGGAAACTTTAGTTATGTACAATTAGTTATATCTAGGGCGCCTCAGGTGGTGTAATGGTTAGCAAGCCAGACTGGCAAGCCTTAACAAGTTCGAGTCTCAGTAGGTGCTCAATTCATATGGCCTTGTGTCCTATCTAAGCAAAAAGCTTGGTAAATTGTTACGAGTAGTTATATCTTTGAGCAGCATGGATTTCCTCTGATTATTTGTAAAACCCCCTCTCGATGCTATCACTGCTGTTCACATGAATCCAATAAACATGCATAGCAAATTTAGTAGCTACACGTTCGATTACTTATAAAGGGTATACATGAACAGTTCCCAAACTTCGTTACAGTGAATAATCATAAAAAGAAATTGATTTTTAAAAATTTATTTGACATCCCACCGTGACAGAATATGGAACAAGGCCGTTTTATTTTGGGGACCTCACATAATTCGTAACCCATGCGAGGCAGGGACAAAAATTCTTGGCCTCGTCGGTATTCTCCTAATGAGGTGATTCTGGCACCAAGCCATATACTTATTCCTGCAAGCAGATAAAAGCCCGGCGGAACGGTCCCCTGAAGCCAAGAGTATATCATTTCTCAATTAAAATGCTGAAAAGCGATTGATTTCAATGGCATATCAGCCCAGCTAGGATCATTTTATACTTTCTTTTTTTTCTTTTTTTTACACACACCCGGTCGTATCAAATATGAATAATTTTTAAACAGATCTATTTGAACCATAGATGGTGCCCTGACAGAAACTACCACTCCAGGTCAGAGTAGACCTTGGAGTAATGGCAAGAAAGAAGTACTCCACACTGCATAGAGATCTACAGGGAATACGGTCAGCGTATTGTATGCTTCACCGATAGTATAATTATTAATAAAGATTTTATCTATATCTACCGATGTATTGAGCATAACGCTTTTTATACTTTTAAAATATATTTATCAGTTATCTGATAACTAATTGGTGCTTTTAAGGTCGTTACTTATCAATGTACAAGCTCTGCAGTATGTATTGTTTTAATAACTGATTCTGTTAAATTGTCAACAAACGTGGACAAATCTGACTTTTGATTTATTGAAATAAATTGATTTATTAATCAATTCGATTACTCATGTTGGTTGATATTGTTACATTTCGGCCGTTGTACTCTTCAGACTTGTTAAGGTATCCGTCCCATTTGGGGAATCTTGATCCAAACCATTTTATTCAATAACTGACCCCCCACAAATCGGTGAGTTTTTCAATAAGCTGGCTGCAGAGGGTTAAGATCCCCGACCCTTCAAAAGGGGTGAACTGAATACGACACTAAAAAGCTTCTTAGGATGAGGTTCCAGTTTTGAAAATTTGGGAGTGTTGAGTGTTTCTTCATTGCCATTACTCACACGTTAACTTTGATCCGGACATAAAGTACCTGTAAGTGTATGGCTTTGGTTTGGTATCTTTGTTTAATGGCATATCAACCGTTGCAGGTTATTTAATGCCAAAGCCATTCTCCTAGAAGAACAGTAGTGGTACTATTCAACCCATAGATGGGAGGATGAGGGGATTCATACCTTTCCCAAGGGTATTTGCCCGAAAGTGAACGTAATAGCGCGACTGGAGTACGAACTCGCGTACTACGATTCCGCAGTCCATCGCTTTAACCATTACACCACGAGGACACTCCCAGTCTATGGCTTTATTTGAGGTCTATTCGTATTCGATGATAGTGCTTGATAACATAGAACTGCAAATTATTTATATTAAGAATAGTTACTTGAAGCTATAATTGCTCACAAAGAAATATTGTGAGTTACTTGAGACCATATAACTGTGGTCAAACAAATGTTTATCACCGAATAGAAATAATTACTGGGTCTAAGAGAATACACGGACAACATCTCTGCTGAGGTGTAAGACCTCTGTAACTACTCTCCTGCATATGATACTAAACCATCTGATGGTGAGGTTTAAGTCCTGGACTTTGGGGAATGTGGAGTACCCCTCCATTGCCATTACTCCCAGGTCCACTCTGACCCGGAGTAGTTATACCTGATAGGGGTTCATCTTTGGGTCAAATAAAACTGTTTGACTCGTTAACTATGTGCAAATAAATTACTGATGTTAAATTGAATTGTTGGTATAACGTAGGAATACTTTGAACCATTTAACTGCGCAAATGTATGAAGTGTTGGATTGTATTATTAATATTAAATAGCAAGACTAGGAAACATTTAACTGTGAGCAAATAAAACTATTAGGGTGTGCAATACTTGAAAGCATGTCTCTGTGCGCAAAATTGATTTATATTAAAAATGAATTATCATTTTTATATAGCAATACTTAAAAACATTTAACTGTGTCCAAACAATAGCAATGCTTGTGAGCAAAGAAATTAGTTCTTTATTTTAAAATAAGATTACCTACAAACTATTCACTCACAAATTATCTATGTATAACCATTTATATGCAAATAAATGATTGTTAAATTAAATTGTTAGTGTTACATAGGAATACTTGAAACGATTTAACAGTATGCAAGCAAATGAACTCTGGCTCGTCTAATAGATGGTATCTACGAACTATTCGTTTACATATCAAATATTTGATATACGTATAAATAGGATTTGGCATTAAATAACCTAGGATTGATATGCCTTAAAATCAAACCAACCAACCATATAGCTGTATGTAAATTATTCTTATTTGATAGGAATACTTGGCATCATAACTGCAAAAAAATCTTATGAAACAACTAAAAAATATAAATGAACAATGAACGTTATTTTCTAACCTCTCGATATAAAGTATCTATTGTCGGGTTGGCCTGCCATTAAAACCAATCAATTAATCAATCCAATGAAATTGTTTATATTGTAGGAGGTTTTGTTTCATTTTTTTTTTTTTTTTTTTCCGCAAACAATGAAGGTAGTTTTGTTTCAGTTGAAAACACAGCCCAGCCGGCTGGGGCTGTATAATACGCTAACTGCATCTCTAAAGAGGGGTAATACCAGCCCCTAAAGAGTGTACTAGATATGATATTAAAACTCTGCTGGTGAGGCTCCAGTCTTAGAGCTTTGTTGAATGCATAGTACCTCTTCATTGCCGTAGATTTCAGGTCCACTCTGGCTCGGAGTGGTAGCACCTGATTTATGGGTCAAATAGAACTGTTTGACATTTAAACTGAGTGCAAATGACTTATGCTAAATTGTATTGTTTAAAATTGAACAGTTTGATATTTTAACTGTGTGTAAACAAATGACTGTTGTTTAAATGAATTGTTAATGATACATCGCAATACTTGGAACCATTTAGCTGTGTGCAAAAGAATGAGCTTAAGCTCGTTTAAAAGCCTTATCAACAAAATGTGTTTACAGATCATCTTTATATTTGATATATATGAATGAAGAGGATTTCCCATCAAATAACCTAAAAGAAGGTGCCCGTGGTGTAATGGTTATCGTCATAGGAATTGGACACGGCAACACGAGTTCAAATCCTGGATGAGACTGAATGCATTTCACATAGCACTAATACCCTTGGGAAAGGTATGAATCCAATTATTCTCCCTCCAGCTATGGGCAAATAGTAGGACAGACTAGGTTCTTCAGCCTTGGTTAGGCAACTAGTCTAGGAGAAGGAAAACTCTGAATTCAAACCTGTTAAACTCCGCTTAAAAAATCGACCTTGTGTCATATCCTGCCCTAGCGGAGGGGTTGGGTAAATATGAATAACCTAAAATGGTTGATATGTCATAAAATCAAACCAAATAAGTTGAAAACAACCAAAACATCACAGAGAAGGATATACTTTTTAGCAGGGGTTGACAGGCATTTTTCTCCAGCAGCCTGGGTTGTATTGGACGATGGATTAAATAAATGAAATGCTACTCAAGTTTTTCTGGTCAGTAGAGCTGACGAGAAAATAAAATATGATTTAATGCAACTAATGGAAGTTAAAATTTATCCCTCAATTATATATGTTGAATTTTTTTTATATGCGACCACGAAAATGTTTTTCTTTATATTATGTAGATTAACGTAGGATTTTTTTTAACCCCAAAAAGCTGTATGTTACAGAAAATTATCTAAAACTTCTATAAAGAGTTAATTTTTTTTATAGTCTTAGTTATTAGTAAGGAGAAAAATTGGAAAAATTCTGATTCGGAAATTGTTTTCACTGTAAAGAATTGGAAAAACTTAGAAAGCACTGCCTAACACAGTGTAATAAAATAATTTTCGTGAGAAAAAATTAGTCCAAAAACACCTAAATTTAAAAAATCTACCGATTAGCTGACCTTTTAAGAATTTTTGGTACATATTAATTTTTGAATGATCTGATGAAAAGATTGTTATAAAAAAATTACATAATTAAACCAAAAAGTTTATCCTATTTAAGAAAGTTAATAAAAATTACCATCTTAATAGATATTTAAGTTATTACACAGCGTGTAAATTTTACTTTTAGTCTGTGGAAGCAAAGTGGGTAAGTGTATATATTTATTCAACATCTCCACTAAGAATAGAATGTGACACAAGGTAATTTTTTTAGCTGGTTTTGAATTTTTTTAAACCAAAGCATAAAAACCCAATCTGCCCAACAATTCATTTCTTCCTGTGTGTGATGGAGAAGAATAGATAGGTTTATGTATTTCCCAAGGACATTAGTGCAAAGTGAAATGTAAACAGCCTCGTACAGTATTTGAACTCTAATCGCTGATTTTATTTTCAAATGACGATGATAATGATAGCCTGATCAGTGTAATTTTATCAATTTATGTTGCCGTGCAGAAACACTCAATGGCCCAGAGAGTTGGGGTTGCAAACTATACCGACTGTATATCCTCAGAGGAGTTAGACTTCCCCCAACGGGAGTCCTGGACATGACACTAAACAATCTGATGGTGAGGCTTCAGTAATCATTTGGAGAATGCTGAGTATCTTTTTATTGCTATCACTCTCTGGCCCAGAGTGGTAGCTCCTGGTAGTCTTATCTATGTGTTAAATAGAACTAAACAGTGTACTTAGGCTAACCGGAATTGTTTAAAATAAAATTATTTTTATTTCATTTAACTCTGTAAACAAAAAAAAACTGTACTCATGTTATTCTGATTTTTTTTTTAATAGAGCTGTTTTTGACATTTAAACTCTACTTACGTTAAACTTAATTGTTTGAAATAGAACTGTTTATATGTATAAAATGGATTCGGCATTAAATAACCTACAGTGGTTGATATGCCATAAAAGAATACCAGACCAAACCAAAAAAAAAAAAAAACATAGAAGGGATAAGCGTAGTATTCCAATATTTACTTGTGGGATGTAATTTTCTTGACTCCTGTTATATATTCGCTGGCATAGACAACAGGTTGAGAATAAACGATTTTGGTGGCCCGAATAAAAGATTTCTTTAAAAACTTAACCTTATATTACAAACATCTGACAGCGATCGATCAATCACAGGACAAAGTGTCAATAGCACTAGAGGTGGAATTGTTTCAAAACAGTTTGATAAGCATCTTAAGTAAAACGAGACGTGAATTACTAACTAGCAAGTCTGAGATTCAATAAATTGTATTTAAATGTTCTTATACTAAGTAGTCAGAAATATAGGGAATCCAATAAGAATTCACATCACTAATAATAGTTTTCATAACAAGCTAGCTAACTATTACACTATGCGAGACACAACAATTATTACAATATGTACACGTATGAAAGCATCTAGTATTACGTGAATGATATAACGATTCTCAGAAATACACCTGCTCAAGCCAAATCTCTGCTGCATAACCTGGAGCAGACAGCAAAAGGCATTGGTCTCTGCGAACTCAGATAAAGCAGTTCATGTTTTGAAACAAGATGACGCCAATTCCACATTAAATGAGAAGCCTCTGAAATTAGAAAAACATTTCACATACCTCGGTAGCAATATCTCGTCTACGGAAAGCGATGTCCACAAACACATAAAAAGGCATGAACTGCCATCGCAGATTATTGATAATAGGGAAATCTAATTTCTCTAATAAAATAAATTCTTATTTATAGCTATGTCAGTATTACTTTATGGATGCATTACGTGGTCTTTAGCGAAACACTTTGAGAAAAGGTTGGGTGGGAATTACACGAGGATACTGCATGCTGTTATGATCAAATCCTGGAAGCAGCACCCCACAAAACAGCAATTATACAGCCTCTTATCTCCCATCTCACAAAACATCTAATTAAAACGAAGACTGTGTAACGTAATTGAACAGCTAATAGAAAATTGAATGAATAGATAAAAAAAACAACAAAAAAACAGACAGTAGTCGCCGAATAACAGGGCAGTCATTGTAGGTAAGAATGACTAAGGAAAATTGGAGGTCTGAAATCTCGTGCGCAAGCGGAAGTAAGGGGAACTTGTGTCCTTTCGAGAGTCGACGGCAGGACGCGAGAAGGTGAAGACGTCAGTAGAACACCAGCTACGAAGATGTTAGGGACAAAGGTTTAGGAGCCTTAATTTGGGGTAGGATCGTTCCAAAGGAGTCGTTAGACTATGCAATCAGGAAAAATTCAAGGTCTGTGCTTGCTCATCGCTTTCTCACTAGGATATGTTGCTTATAATTGCCTAGTTGATGGTCGTCTCATATTTCCATACTCCTTTTATTTCTCCCAGCCACTACTTGATACCTAGTAGTAAATAAACCTTTGGTGTATGTTTAACAGTTTTTCGCATTTAACTTGTTACCCCTCGAAGTCACAACGGTGGTCTAAAGTCTCTTTAGTACAACTGCTGGCGAAGTAGGGATGAACTTATAAGTATAGGCTCCTACTCATGACTAGCAAAGGCTTACATTCATTTACTCTGTGCGGACATTGGATATTGTTTATATGACCTACCAAAAGCAATGATCTATAAGGATAGATAGAGAGAGAGAGAAAGAGAGTCTAGGGGTCCGACTTGATGATAATGAACGGTAGTTGTTTGTTGTTGTGTAAATGAAATGATGTGCATATTATGAAAGAAAGTGTTCATAAGGAAATATTTGTTCCTTGTCGGTGAAGCCGAGAATTATTCAACCGTAGAGGGTTAAGGATAACCCAGATTAAGTTTCATGGGTATGACGCTAAACTCAATCTAGGGGTGAGACTCCAGTTCTGGAGTTTTGTGATTTGCGGAGTCATTCTTTCTTTTGTTACTACTCTCAGGTCCATTCTGATCTGGGGTATTGTACATCTTAATGTTCCATCTATGGATCAAATAAAAAAAAAGTAAAATTGGCGACAGTTGTCGAGGGCGACCCGAAGGCTCCCTTTTCAATAGCTACTACACCGATGTGTAGGGAAGGGCGCTACTCCTTTCTCAGGATTGCTCCACTTTACCTTTGATACGTACCTTATATTGCTGAGTGTTAAGCAAGGAGGTATCAAGTACCATTTTTAAAGTTTTTGGTATGACGCGACCTGGGATTGAACCCAGGACTCCCGGAGAATTGGTTGACACTCTACCTACTGGGCCAACTT
Organism: Sepioteuthis lessoniana; assembly: GCA_963585895.1. NCBI lineage: Eukaryota > Metazoa > Mollusca > Cephalopoda > Myopsida > Loliginidae > Sepioteuthis > Sepioteuthis lessoniana. The sequence goes on along the minus strand of OY757906.1, from coordinate 102,581,342 downwards.
AAAACCATATAATTATGTGTAAATTATTTGTATCAAGAGTTACTTGAATCTATAATTGTTTACAAAGGATTATTAGTATTATTAAATTGGAAGTTATAATTGCTTGGGAAAATAAATAAATAAATAAAAAGATTGATTCAACATTAAACATCTCATTAAGGGTCGCCGTCCTGAATGTGGTACTTAAAATTCGCAAACTATATCCCCTGCATGGAAGTAAGATCCCTCTCCAAGGAAAAGACTTTTCTGGGTATGCATCTGGTGGTCAGGCTCTAGTTCTGAAGCTTTATTCAGGATATGTTACTCCTTCATTGTCATTACTCCTAGGTCCACTCTGACCCAAAGTGGTAGTACCTGTTGGGATCCCAACTTCGGATGGCCCAGTCGGTCGGAGTCACAGAATACACTGGATGCATCTCTTCAGAGGAGTAAGACTCCCCCCCAACAAGTGTCCTGGATATGACACTAAGCAATCTGATGGTGAGGCTCCAGTAAAGCTAGAGCTTTGAGGATATGGAGTACTCCTTCAGTGCTGTCGCTCCCAGGTAAAGTCTGTCCGGAGTGGTAGCACCTGATAGGATCCTATCAAATAGAACTGTTTGATATTTAAACTATGTACTTATGCAAAACTGAATTATTTGAAATAGAACTATTTTCACATTTAACTGTGTAAATAAATGACTGGTTTTTAATTGAATTGTCAGTAATATATAGCAATAATTGGAACTATTTAACTTGGGCATGCTAAACTGAATTGATTTAAATAGAACCATTTCTACATTTAACCGTGTATTCGTATTAGATGGAAATAAGTGAAACCATGCGCTCGTTTATATCTATGTATTAAAAGGATTTGGCATTAAATGACCTACAATGGTTGATATGCCATAAAACTAAACCAAACCAAATCCCATCTTTGGGTCAGGTAGATCTTTTGGGGAATTATTCATATTTGAACGAAATATTTGAAATCATACAACTGTTATTCATTTGTATAAGATAGGAATACTTGATGCATTAAAACTGTAAAAAAATCATAAGAACAACACAAAAAGATTTAAATATAAACGTATAATGTGCATCGTTCTCAAACCTCTGGGAATTAAATAACCTCTGATGGGTTGACATACCGTTCAAATGAATGAATGAATCAATAAAGATTGACATGCTATAGATTAATAATTATTATATTATTCCTTGCAAAATTTTCACACCAGCGTTAGCTGATAGTTTTTCACTGGAGTCTGAGTGATAAGTCTTTTCAATTCTCCAAGACTCTTTTTAAATATTGTGTAGTTTGTATGGTTTCAGCTCGTCCTCCGATTTCCAAATATTATCATCATTTATTCCACACCAACATTAGCTGATGGTCTTTAACTGGAGTCTGAGTGACAAGATTCCTCAAATCTCCAGGAATCTTCGTCGTATTCTGGCCGATCTCAATAATGCTGTAGTTTGGATGGTCTCGTCTCGTTCTCTGTGATACCCAACTCTTCCATTCCCCTTATTAAGCCTTTGGGGATCTTTCTGAGAAAACCAATTTCTATAATTATTATCATTTTAATTTTGTCTATTGTAATTCATTTTGTGTTTTTCTCATCTTTCCCGACATTTCAACCGTGTAACTTCCGGCTTTCCTCAGTGGAATCGGCAGTGTCAACCGCTTATTTTGAAGTGACATACAAATGCGATGAGTCTTTTTTTTTTATTTTTATTTTTTTAATGAATTATACGTATCACATTCAGTTTATCCTGTTTACGTTATGGCCAAGTGATATCTTTTTGGTTTGCTAGACGATATTTATTTCAATACTGGGTTGGCTGATTACATCAACCGAACACATGAGCGCAGCTTTTTTCAGCCTTTTCATTTACCAAATGTCTTTATCTGTTATACGAAATCAATTTCATAATAGTCTGTGTTCCCCTGTCTTGTTCACATGCTCTTCCAGGCTGCCACCTGGTATTCATTTAGGGTAGTTGTGTGTATACTACGACCCCTCGCGCTCAGGGGGGGCATCTCCGGTGGGACTGTGTTTATTGCTTGGTGCCTGAGGCCCCCCATCATGGGAATACCAACCGAGTTAAGAGTTTTTTTTTACCAGCCGCGCCTGAGTATTGATTCAAGTTCGGCCCTCATCATAAAACGTCCTTGTGTCACACTCTGACACGGTGAGATGTTAGACAAATCCTGTCAGTGTTTACTCCTTTTTTCTCAGTGTGGTTAGCTATATTGGATTCGAAAATGTCTACGGATTATAAAAATGTTTTTGGATCCTTATTTTTAGTGAGTGACTGGTTTCTCTTTTGTTGTGTTAGCTGCAGCTACAAAGGATATTGTAAAGGCAATTTTTGGTAGCGTTTTGTTCCAGTGGGTTCGTTTTAACAGTTAAATAACAAAAAAATAAAAAAATAAATTACCACTCAGAGGGAGGGTATCCCCGTGGTGTAATGATTAAAGCATTGCACTGTGGAATTGTAGTACATGAGTTCGAACTCCAGTTGCTCAATTACATTCACTTTTGGATTAATATCCTTGGGAAAGGTATGAACCCCCCCCGTATCCTCCCATCTGTGAGTTAAATAGTACCACTACCGTCCTTCTAAAAGGATGGATTTGGAATTGAATAACACGAGAAGGTTGATATGCCATTAAATAACAGAAAAATTAACCACTCAGTCGGCGAGGCTCAGAATACGCTGACTGTATCCCCCTGCAGATGTGTAAGACTTTTCTCTCAAAAAAAGGGAGAGTTCTGCGTATGACACTAAATTGCATCTAATTCCGAGCCTCCAATTCTGGGGCAATTTGGAATAGCTTTTTATAGCCTTTACTTGCCACTATGACTCAGTGGAAAGTAGTTGTTAGGGTTCCATCTATGGGTAAAATAGAACAGTTCAATCATTTACTAAGGATTATTGTTGTTTGTTCCTTAAAATCATACAACTATGTATAAACTCATTGGCCTAGTGAGTAGAATGTTCACCTATGGCTCTGGAGACCGGGGTTCTATCCCAGGTCGAGTCATACCAAAAACTCAAAAAATGGTACTAGATACCGCCTTGCTTAACTCGGCATTATAAGGTACGTATCAAGGGTGAAGGGGAGCAATACAGGAAAAATAGTAGCGCCCTACACCTTACTGTAGTAGCTATTGAAAAGGGAGGCTTTGGATCACCCTCGACTACGGTTGCCAACTATACTCATGTATTAGATAGGAATACTTGATGTCACATAACAAAAAGAAAAAAAGAAACAAACTCTTAAACAAATTGAGAAAAAATCTAAATCTCAATAGACAATGAACGCTATTCCTAAACCTCTGGGCATAAACGAACCAAAACTGGCTGACATGCCGTTCAAATTAATTAGCCGTGTCCTCGTGTGTACATTTGAGATGGCTTCCTTTTTAAAAACTATTTCTACGGGATTCTATGGCTAGTTATGGTGCTGATACAGAGCATTAATATTTTGTCACCCAGCGAAAATCCATGTCCCAACATTTTCGGGGAAAAACTCATTGTGGGCTAATGGTTGGCATATAAAGTAGTTGGCGACTGTAGTCGAGGGCGACCTTTTCAATAGCTACAACACCGAGGTGTAGGGAGGGCGCTACTCCTTTCACTGAGTTGCTCCACTTTACCCTTGATACGTACCTTATATTGCTGAGTGTTAAGCAAGGAGGTATAATTGTTAAAGTCTTTGGTATGACGCTACCTGGGATTGAACCTAGGACTCCTGAACCATTGTCGAACACTCTACCCACAAGGCCAATAAGACGAACAAAAATATCCGAGTAAGTTATATACCCAATGCGCATACTATACTTGTATAAAACTGAGCTGAATAAATGTGTTAGTAATTGATTGTAAAACTTCGTTGTACAGCCGATGCCTATTTCAAAATAATCGTATATAAACGACATGTATTGTTTAGTCGTGTGTAACATTGTCGATAAGACTGGGGCCATGAGCAGGTGGCATTTTTAAGGGCTTTAGGGGTTGGTTGTTTGATGATTAGCCGGAAATGGCGTGTTTTATTGTAGATGTTGCCAAACCTGTTTGTCGATCACAAGTGGCACTGTCATTGATGTATGTACAGATTAGTTAGTTTGCTTTGATATGCCAGTCTTCATGGCTGGAATAAGTAGGCTGTGTTTATTTCAGGCGGGATTATAAAAGGTCCTGTACTCCGACTTAACGACCTCTTGGCTCGAGCACTAATCTGTCTTCTGTGGTTAATCTCCAACTCTGGAACTCCGGGGAGAACGGAGCTACCCTTTCATTGCCATTACTCCCAGGTCCACTCTGGAGTTGTAGTACCTGTTAGGGTCCTTCTCTATGAATCAAATAAATATGAAAATTATTATTAGATATGAATTCTTAAAAACCATGTAAGAATTATTCCTATTCTAGTTAGTTTATACTGTAACGGTTATCGTCGTAGAAAATGGAATCGGTGACCTGAGTGTAAATTCTGGACGACGTTGTTTGCACTTCCATTCGCACTAATGCCCTCGGAAATTGCTGGAATCCATCTATTCTCCCATAGCAATGCACAAATAGTTGAGAAGACTGGTTGCTTAAACAAGGCTAAAGAACCCAGTCTAGGAGAATTTAAACCAGTTGTATCCCGCTAAAGAATTGACCTTGTGTCATATCCTACCCGTGGCGAAGGGGGTGAGTCAGTACATACATCCAGCTATATTTTTAACAAATCATCTTTAGTTAATTGGTTGCAAAGACTGACTTTAGCATTTTATTAATCCGACAGATTTATGACACAATGTATAGTTTTTTTTTTTTCTTAGATTGTTTTAGTTGAACCACTTTACAGAAATATGGGTCAGCCAGTGTGATTCAAACTCTCTTGTAATGGTTTGCCGATCTAGCTTTCTAACCATTACACTACGCAAAGTGCTCCCGGTGTGTAGTAACTGTTAGGGTTTCATCTAGGGATCAAATAAATCTGATTTTTAACTAGATTAATACACTGATACTGTAACTAAGTATGAAATGCTTATCTGTTTAAAATGATTATGAAGATATATTTCCGTCTCGGATATAATTTCTAAATTGGTTCTGATATAATATAAAGCAGGCATGATTTTGGATTCATCACCGTTTAATTATTGCTTTTTGACTTTGAAAAAATTCTGTTTTATATGAACTAGAGAGTAAAAAAAAATATTTAAAAAATGTTCTTGGAATGAACTAAGATTGTACATTGAAATATGCAGATTTTAGAAGAATCTGTTCTTAACCTGAGCAGAAGATATTTTTTATACAAAGTAAAAGTGCATAAATCCGGGCGGCCGGAATTCCGGCCGCGGATTCCCCACTTCTACATCGTTTTTGTCAATAAAAAAATGTTTGAATTTTATTATTTTTGAAATATATCGTACAATGTGAATAGAATGTCGTGACTTGTTGATTAACTTCCTGTAAAGCGGTTAAATAACGGATGACAACATTTTACATGTTCAACTATGCTTCTTTTTTTTTTTGTTTTGTTTTTCGAGCCAAGGAGCCCGGGGTGAGAGAGTTCTACGGCCGTACAGAAACAATTTGATAATCAAATATCAAGCTGTCCCGAATGGATTAGTCTTGAAGATGCATTATTCTTGTATGAAGGCTAAAAACAAAACTAAATAATAAAAAAACAAAACAAAAAAAAACAGGATGAAAAAATGAAACGAAAAAATATTTTTAACAAAGTCACAAAGAACAACTTTTAATTCAGTAATAAATGATTTTTGTACACTTAAAAAAAAAAAAAAAAAAAAAAAAAAAAAAACAGTTTCGTGCAATGTTTTGTTTTTATGTAATTTTTTTTATGTGTGCAGTAAAAGCGAGTTGGGATTTATTAATATCAATTTTAATTCGTTCTCTGTATTTTGTTTTCGCATGAAGGGCAAAAAAGAAAAAGTAAAACAAGATTAAAAAAAAACAGCAAAAAAATGAAATGTGCCAAACATGTTTATGAACTTAAAAAAATTATTGAATTAAATAAATAAATAAATGAAAATACTGTTTTTCCGATTCTGTAATTTTTTTTATTCTAAAACATTTTTGGGGAATTATTTGTTTTTATCTTCATCAAATTTAAGCAAATTCAATACTAGAGAAATAGAAAAATCTATGAAACCTAAATGTAAAGAAAATGCATTAAAAAAAACCTTTTATCTGAACAGTATAAACATTTTGCATTATTAATCATAGACACCGAATTTGTTTATTTTGAGAGATTATCCTTATCTTACTTATTTAATTACATGATTATGAATTTCATTTATTCAAACACAAAAAAGCAATAAGCACAAACAATTTAGTCTACGTTTATTATTTCTGACAGAACCATACTTTAGTTATATTCCATTCTATTCTGATAAATATTTTGGTGACTAAAATGACACTTATAGTTTTTACTAAAGTAAATTTTATTTGAGAAAACGACGTGAATTAGGAAGATAAATCTTTTAACCTGCTAGTAGTGGAAGACTTTCATTATTAAAAATAAGAATTTAAAATACTGACTTCTACTTGAGCTCGAACGTTGATAGTTGGCTTTGATTGGGAAGCTAAGAATCAAGCGATTTTTTTTCTATTTTCCCCCCTCGATCTAGCAGGGGTTCCGGGCTATTCAGGAAGATGTTTTTCTATTGAAGTTCGCATAAAGTTCAAGAAAAAAAAAAAACTTTATCCGAATCATCTCGTTTGGATAGATCACTAACTATTCTTTGTTGCATTTAACCACTTTAAAATAGTCTTATAGAATTGACTCGATTCTCTTTCTGATTTTTAATGGTAAACTGGAATTCTAGCCAACATTATTTTGTATTTGTTACAATAAGCAGACATTATATTAAAAAATATTCTGGGGAATTAACTGTAATTTTTCATTGTGGCAAATATTTTAGAAAAATCTTTAGTTAACCCCTTTGAATCCAATTAATACACGAACAGCTGGAGTTTCCCCCACTTCTGTATTGCAATTACCATAAAATGTTGCAATTTTATTTATAAATTTATTTTTAAAAAATATACTTGCTTATACAATACAGTAACTTATTTTTTTACCGCGTGTAAAGCGGCCAAAGAACAGATTACCACATTTTACATTTTCAGCTATTTTTCAAGCTAAGAGTCGAGGTCAAAGGTTGTGATAACTTCAGGGTTCTCATGGTTCAGGAAATAAGTTTGATATGAAGTTAACGTTTCTGATATTCAGATAGAATTTTTTGCGTTGAGTAATTATTATATCCTTTTGGAATCGGTAACACTTAATCAAAATGTTTATTTTTTTTATTTTGGTCAGATATTATTTCAAACATGATTCATCCTAGTGAGTTGGAGTTTTGAATGTGAGCTTATATTGAAAAATTCTTTAAGGAATAAAATAGACAGAAAATAATGTTAGCGATGATAGCATTTTGCGAGCGAGACAATTTTTTTTCAAAGCTGGGAAAAGCTAGAAAAATACAAAGCATCTTTTAAAATAGTACTGTTAAAGAATATATATATATATATATATATATATATATATATATATATATATATATATAAATCACTTTTAAACCATTTAAAGTTTTTCATTCGAAAAAGAAAGAAATTAAGATAAGGAAGAGATTGAGTTGAAGGAAATTATTCATGTAAGTATCAAAGGGTAAATAAACTTATCTATTACATTTTTAGCCCAACATATTTATTATATATCTCCACGTTCATCTAAGCCCATGCATACATAGGCACACACACACAAAGATATGTATGGATACGTGCTTATTTGATAGTGTGGAGTAGACACAGAAATAAGGGGAATAGAACACATTATAGAGAAAAGTACACACTATTTTTTTTTTTTTTCAAAACATGCACCAAAATATCTCGTTTTATTGTTTTTTTCTTCTTTTATAACGGAATGTCGTATACTTTGATATCTAAATATATATACATTTATGTACTTGTTCACTGTCGTTTTTTTTTTTTAAATTTTATTTTTGTATTTATTGAAACCGTGACCTGCACGGTACAAGAACACGGTTTAATATACTTTTCTTTGTTTTTGCTTTTTTTGTTTATTTATTTATTTATTTTTTTGTTCTTTTTCATTTTGAGCAATCATCATCATCATCCTTATTATCATCATCCTTATTATCATCATTATGTTCTTAATTCATGGTACATATTACTTTTCTGTCATTGATTATTTCGTATTTATAACTTCATGAACGTGTAGTGTGTTCGTCTCATGGATGATGAAGAATGAGCTTGATCCTTCCCGAGCGATTTAAAGTCTTGAGCCAAACATTGCTCAATTTTGGGACAGCCTTATGACTTTGAGGCCGTAACCCTTTGATTTTTTTTTTTCTACTTTTGTATACTCATATCTAAGAGGTTATATCCTCTTCCTTAAAGACTCTGCAGTGCTAAACGTCCATGAAATAGATACTGTATTTGACGGCATATAAAACGCTCTTTTTTTTATATACAACTAAAAATACCTTAAAATTTCCCGCGTCTTATATACCAGATGTAGGATTAGAATTCGCGATAATCGGTCAAAATTAGCTACCTGGCAACTCCTATTAACTTAGACTAAAGTAACTTTCATATACCTATTGTCATTATGTAAAAGGCTATTATGCAGATTAAAAGTTACCATTGATCATATTTATTATATTAATTTCACCACGTATTAGTACTTTGTTTCACTAGAGTTTTTTTTTTGATTTGCCCTGCTGAAATTGGGGTGCATTTTATACACCCAAATACGGTAATCATTTGTTTGTATTGATAAACATTAACTATATGTGGCAAACGTTCACCAGATATTGATGCAAAGGAACCACACTTGCAAATAAGTCTTTAAACTTAGCTAAGCGATTTTAACTTCTTAAGCTGGGGAGTTCTATTTTTAAATGTTTTAATATGATCTTTTAATTTGCCTTTTGTAGATTGCGTTGTCGCGTTCGTGTTTTTTTTTTTTTTTTTTTTTTTTTTTTTTTTTTTTTTGAAAACAAATCAGCTCCTCTTAGCATAATTCTCAAGATGATAGATTCTAATGAATGGATATGGGTGGTGATACTCACCAAAGACTGTCAATTCAAATAAAATTGGTCTTTCTAATATCTTAAACATTATGCTGTGCTGATATTTAGACTGATATTCAGGTTTGATCTTGGATTTCAAGTCTATTTTGGGCCTTGACCATGAAGAATTGACTCTATGCAATCTTCATCCATTTCGCAGTAAGTAAGTATATTCATGCATTATAAATAATATCTGGTTCAAAATGGATGGAGAAGGTTCATTTTTGTCATTGATATAATTATTAATAAAACTAGCTGTTTTTGTATCACAGATGGATATCGAGACCTTTCAATGTAGCCATATTACTAAAAAAAGTACATCAACTACAATTGAACCCAGAATAAGTTGGCAAGGCTTTCGATTTAATAACTGCCTATTGATTTTATCTTCATTCCCCTGTTGAATTTTACCAATTTTGTGCAGTTGGTCAGAAATTAAAGTTAGCATTACTGATACAGTTGAATATTATATGTATAACAACCTTATTTGGAGTTTATTGAGCTGCTAGATTGCTGACTGGATAATATTCTATGGATCAAAATTATTAGACAAATATTTTTAGTATTACTGATGAATATGGACGTAAGCAAAGAAAGGTGCTATGCAATTTGGAATATGTTGCTTGAAGCACTCGGGGAAAAGGATACAGCCTCTCAGAAAATCGGCCAATCTATTGATGTCCAAGAGAAGGGTAATCGTTTCTATATCCTTTTAAGGCACACCAAAATTCTTTTCAATATCATCTACATAAAATTGTAGATTACGCAACCCTTCATCGTATCCAAGGAGTAAACACGGGTGTTCGTTCTTGAAGGAATAAATACTTGGTAAAGCTTTTTGCAGATAAGAAGAAACTCTTAATATTTTTTTCTTAAAATAGTACCATGATAATTTTCGGTTAAGTAAAAACCTTTCCAGTCAATGATTTCAAATTCTGAGCCAGAATTTTTCAATCTTTTTTTTAAGGCGTCACGGATTTAATCTAGAGTACTCAAGGGGTATTTTAGCGTAGAAAACAAAAATTGATAATTTATCAATTGATTTGAATATGAGTTATTAGAAATATACTTATTGTGCCTATTCTTTTCCAGATGTCAGGTATAATTTCATTGATTTTTTTTTTTTTAATTAAAAAATGGTTTAATAGGTCCAGTGGTTTATTTTAGGATCAAAACTATCGTAATTTAAAGTCAAATTTAAATTTGACACAAGGTCTAATATATGGGACTCCTAGTGAGGATCGCACTCAGTTGTAGCTTTTGGTTGTTGAACTTCCTATAAGCAGGGCTTACAGAACTAAATGAAAACATGTTGAGTGTTACAATTATCGCTGTACGAAATGGAGTCGGTGAGTTGAGCTCAAATTCTGGACAAGGCTGTTTGAGTTTTGTTTAACGGCATATCAACCCCTCGTGCGAAGTGAAACACAAACTCAAACTCACTTCGCACGAATGCTCTTAGGAATGGGATGAATCCATTTGTTCTTCGACTTGCTATGGGTAAATTATAGGGCAGAATGGGTCCTCTAGCCTTGGTAAAGCAACCAGTTTAAGATAAGGAAAACTGAATACAAACTAGCTTTACTCTGCTAAAAATTGGCCTTGTGTCACATCTTGCGCAGGGTCGGGTAAATATATTCAGGACTTAACATAGCTTGTATTTAATACTAATACTCAAGCATGGGGAATTTAGAGAGAATCGAACTCACTATTCAGTATGTAATTGGTCAGCGGGACGAGCTTGCTGACAATTATGCCATGAGTCGTTGCCCCAATCAAGGAACAATATACCCGCGTACCATTTGTGAGTAAACTGACTGGTAATTGGATTTGTTAGTAAATTAAGTAACGCCATTATTAGTGTTTTATTACTTCTACTATTATAACTGCTCAAATTTTAGTTTCTTTTTCATTAAGACGTTGGATACAGACATAATTGGATGAAGATTCTGACACATCCCCTCCCTCCCAAAAAATGCTGTTTTGAATTGATATATTTCTAAACTGACAGAACTCACAATTGATGATAGATGACGTTAATAATAATGATCGCATTATATTTTTTGTTTTAACTTCTCACATTTTTTTGGTTTTTTTTATGGTGGAAGTGGTTTAACATTTGTTTAATTACGTTAACAGTTCAATCAAATCAAGTGAAATAGTGATTGATGGTTAAAAAAAAATTTTGGGTGGGGAACAAAAAAAAAAACAAATTATAGACTGATGGCATTTGATGGGTGTTTGATGATACGATTGTTCTCAAGATATTTACACAATACATGACTCTGGGTATCCCACCCAACACAAGAAGTGAGCAGATTTGTTCAGGGGAAGAAGGAGGGCAATAGAAGTTTAAAGTTTAAGCAGTTGTCTTGCAGCAACAGGGGGAGGGCGTGGGAAGGAATAGGGTAATGACACACAGCCATATTTTGCAGACATGGTCAAGTTATATTGTAGGCGAATACGTCAGCACGTTATTTCCGGTAACAGCATATGTGAATGTATATACAAGCATGTATGCATATCATAAATGTAAAAACAAACCTTTTTTTTTTTTTTTTTTTTTTTTATAGGCATCTTAAGTTGAAAATAAAAGGTTAGCGCCAATTTTCTGAAGTTAAGCAGCGCTAAGCCTAGTCATTCGGCACAACATCATTTCCCAAAAAAAAAGAATAACAAAAATTCTTGTAAACAGTACGGAGAAACATCATGGTTATTAAAAAAAAATGATTAGAGTTTAGAACTTTCTATTCAGTGTATAAACAAATCACTCTTTTGACATTTTTCGTATGTATGAGGGCTAAGCATATTTACTGAATATCAAAAAACTTTTGAAAATCTTAGAATCAAAATATATATTAAAATATAATTGTACCATTTTTTTTTTTTTTTTTTTTTTTTTTTTTTTTTGTCAAATTACTAGCATGAATATATATGTGTGAGTGTGTGTATATATAAGTTGATTTCGAAAATCACTTAAGTTTCACCACAGTTGCTTTAACGGTACTTCGTTCAAAATTTAATTTAATCAGAAAAATGTTTAGAGAAGCTTGTGTCGATAAGGAATGGTCAACGGATTTTACAAACGAAGAACAGTGATTTTTATTTTTTTTAATACCATATAGGTTTTTCTATTGTTATGGAGTTGCTTAAATTTTCTCTAATGTAGCTAATATATGCATATGTCTGCTTGTTTGTATGTTTTGATATGTAGGTATATAGAGTTTCATAAAGGATACAACCTTGAGGATAAACGTGTAGATCTTACATGCGTATAAATTTTATGTTATAATACTAGTCGCATTGCAACATCATCCCATCGGAGGATTTAGAGGGTTGAGACTTCTCACCCGAAAAAAAGGTGTCCTGGGTATGACACTAAACTGCATTTGATGAACCTCTAGTTCTAAAGCTCTGAGAATTGTTAAGTACCCCTTCATTGCTATTACTCGCAGGTCCACTCTAACTTTGTGTGGGAGTACCTCTTAGTGTCTCATCTACGGATCAAAAGGAAAATTATTAATATTCCTAGCGCTAAAGAACTTTGAATTATCTAAGAATAGTTACATGAAGCGATAATTGCTTACTAAGAATTATTATCATTAGTTACTTGAAACCATTCAACTGAAAGCAAATTATTTAAATTATGCAGGAATACTTAACATCACATAGTCGTGTGCAAAGAAAAAACTTCCTAAATACACAAAAATGTAAATAGGAATTTACAAGGAACTAGTTGGCATGACGTTAATGAATATTTAGTTCTTTGTGTTCTATTAGCTTTGACGTTTTCTATGGTTGAACTTATTTTGCGTATAGATCTTACAAATAAGACAGATAAGTTTAATGTGAAATTTATACAACCTACACTTTCCAATAATTTTACAATATTGTTTCGTTAATAAATTTGAAGACTGGAGAGTACATTATAAAAAGTTTAAGTTGAATTTCGATATGTTCAAGAATTTAACCCGCTCACTCAGATCTCTAGAAAATATATTTTTGCAGACTGCATGGTCTACAACTAGTATTTTCAGAGATACCATTTTAAAATTGTTCAAATTGTAGCTAAGACAAAAACTGTTACATTCTTTTTTGTTGTTGAAATAATGTTTTTTTTTTTTTTTGTTGTTGTTTTTTTTCATTAATCCATATTATGTTGGGGACTAAACAATAAACATATGTATATACATTTATATAAGCAAGAGAAATTTTCTACTTCACCATTGGCGACAAAATATATTGAACTAATTTGATGTATGGAATATACAATTAAAAAGAAATGCCAACACGTATACATACATACATACATACATACATCCATACTTAGATTACTTATATACATACACATAATGTAGATGAATGAATTTACGCGTATGAGTAAAGGAAAATTAGAAAGAAGCTTTGGAAAGATATAGATATCTACAGAGATTATCCTAGGGCACCCTGTGTTGTTGAATGGTTTTTCGAACTAATCTCACAGACCATTATTTCTTATATTTTAAACTTTTTCTCTAATATGAAATAACTTTAGGAATTAGGAGGTGCCCGTGGTGTAATGGTTATCGTCGTAGAAAATGGACACGGCAACACGAGTTCAAATCCTGGACGAGACTGGTAGCATTTCACATAGCACTAATACCCTTGGGAAAGGTATGAATCCAATTATTCTCCCTCCAGCTATGGGTAAATAGTAGGTCAGACTAGGTTCTTCAGCCTTGGTGAGGCAACTAGTCTAGGAGAAGGAAAACTGAGTTCAAACCTGTTAAACTCCGCTTAAAAAAAATGACCTTGTGTCATATCCTGCCCGAGCGGAGGAGTTGGTAAATAGGATTATTTGTTATATTTTCATTGGGTGCCTCAAACTTCAGGCTTTGTGCTAGACTAAGCTGAGCTTAGCAAATGATTAAGTAACGTTGGCCAAGTCTGGCACAAGGCTACAATGGAAAATCGAATTAGTTAGCATGGAATATTTGCTACTGACTCACGGCATAGATTATACAAGACAATTTTTAGGTTTGTATTCATAATAGCATAGTGGCGTACTTAGCGTTAAGGTTATTGTCGTAGGGAATGGAATCGATGACCCGAGTTCAGATCTTTGAAGAAGATGTATGCGTTTTACTAAACGCTAATACCCTTGGGAAAGACAGGAATCCAAATGTTCTTTCACGAACTATGGGTAAATAGGAAAACAAACTGTTTCATAAAGGTATTATGTCTTTTTTTTCCCGTAAAGTCCAGGAAAAGGAAATTAAAAATTTCATCTCGTATCACGTCCTGTTCGTGGCGAAGTGACGGACTTGACGTCAATCGTAGTGGTCTAGCAGATTTTGCAACTAGACAAATGTACTGACCGCTAGAAACAGAAGCAAGTATATTACATTGTAAGTGGGGGAAGACATTTCTTTAAGTGAATATTCAAAATTCTGTCTTTTTTATAAATTTACGCTCATTAAGACATAAGACAAGAACTCACTTCCTTGTTCCCTCTAAAATACACATTATCACTCAATACATATTCTCATCAACCAAAACATATACAATTTCTTTTGATTTTTGCTTTATGTATTATAAAAACCATTTAGCATTTAAAAAGTGTGTGCAAGCTCTGATTAACTTTGAAACAATAGATTAGCGGAATCTTTCATTTGAAATGAAGAGTAGTATTTAGAAAAAAAAAAAGGAATTAAACTGTCGCACTCAGTTGACCTGAGCTAGGTTTACGGTTTCTAAGTTTAATTGACAGGCAATGACATTTAAGAGTAGTTTGAAAGCTTGGTCTTCATTGGTGGATTATCAAGTCAGATTTATAGAAGTTAGCTTTTAAATTCATATCAATTAACCCAGAGCGGTCAAAAGCTCGACACCTTTTTTCCCCTATGTGGTGCGAAGGCTCATCTCGATAATGTACGATTCCGGTTATGTGAAAAGATGTCTAAATCACTGTGTTCATATCCCAGAAAAGATAAAACAACGTAGGGCAGCGATGAAAGATGGATCAGTGTGGAAGAAAGCGACCACTAGTCAAGGAGACAAAAGGCCTATCCAACATAACTTTCAATTGGTTTCTGGTTTTATGGCATATCAAATCTTTTTAGGTTATTTAATGCCAAAGCCATTCTCCGAGAAGAACAGTAGTGGTACTATTTAACCCATAGCTGGGAGGATAAGGGGGTTCATACCTTTCCCAATGGTATTTGCCCGAAAGTGAACGTAATAGCGCGACTGGAGTACGAACTCGCGTACTACGATTCCGCAGTCCATCGCTTTAACCATTACACCACGAGGACACCCCCCATAACTTTGAAGCTGTAAGCAACGCTAAAATACAGACACGTGATTGCTCTCTCATAATTGTCTCTCTGAAATGTAACACAACTAGGTGTGCTTAGTGTGCTATGGGCAAAAGAGGGATAATCGGATTGTTTCATCATCTAACATGATACCTTGGGAGTATGTAACTGTAATCTTAGCTTTTTGCAACCATTGCTTTTTTTTACACCTCTTTTCAGTAATGAGGAACGAATAAACCTGGTTTATTTTTGTCCAGTTGGGAAAACTCGGGTGATACACTAGGTTCAAAGAATCTCAAGGAATCGAAAGATTAATCCAGGAGAGGGAGGCCCTTAAAGCGCAGGACTAGTGTTAACGTCGGACGGCTAAAGCAGGCAGTGTGTAGTAATCGTCAATTGACTGTTCGAATGATTGCAAGTTAGCTGGATAAGAAAAAGAAAATGTTTGGAAGATTATCACCGAGGATTTGGGCATGTTTGAAAATTAACGAGACAGGGTGTGCATAGCATTCAATAGTTTCTGGCCGAAAGGAACATCACCGTACTAAGTCAACCGCCCTATTCCTTTGATCTTGCACCGAGTAGCTTTTTTTTCTTCAAGCTCAAGGAAATCATCAACGAGACCCGTTCTAAAAGAATGAAGATCAGCAAAATGGCTGTAACAATGGAGCTGAGGGATATCCCAGAAGAATCCTTCCCGCTGTGCATTGAACTATGGTAAAAAAAACGCATGGGAAAATGCATTAAACGCGAGGGGGATTGTTTTGAGTTATTGTTTGGAATTGAATAAAAATTTGACACCAATCCTGTTACTTTCCAAACACTCCTCTCTCATTTTATATATAAATCATCGTGTCATGCTGCCAGCACGGGTCTCCCAGACCCTCTCTCGCCACCCGTCTCTATCGTCCATCGCTCCCGAGAGGTCTTCAAAGCTATATTTTGTATCGGCACTGAGCTGTTGTATATAGGTTCTAGCTGCTCGTCCATTATACTTTTTAGATTTCAGACACAGACAAACAGAAAAGGAAGAGAAGAATCGGGAATATATAAAGTCACTTTACAAAAACTTCTGTAACAAGGGGCTATTTGCTGCATAGACGAATGATCGGCAACAAATCCAATTTCCTTCTTAAAACTTCATTGATGGATGAGGAATAAAACTCAGGGGGTTGAGGGAACCCTCTTAGAGGTTTAACGCCATCGTGGAAGTTTCATACCATCATGGATACAAAAATTTATTTAAAAAATCCTCCATCAAGGACAGTCTGATATAAAACTGGGAGTGCTGAGGCCTAAGTTATTGTGAGAATGAGCAGAAAGCTACTCTGATGTAAAATCTGCAGCTCCAGTAACATCTAAGGGCGTTGAATAGCTCTTCTTAGATTTGTTTTTAAAAAGCTTAGTGAGTGTGACTTAGTGCACCATCTTTCTTTAAAATAATGCACAGTTATTTCATGGATATCATAGGATTGTTACAAAAATGTCATGCGTTGATTTTACTCAAAATCAAGGTATACAAACTCTCTCTCTCTCTCTCTCTCTCTCTCTATATATATATATATATATAAAATCCCATATTAGTCTTGCCCAATCGGCAGGGACTGTAGAATACACCGACTGCCACTCTGCAGAGGGGTAAGACCTGGATATGACACTAAACAATCTGATGGTGAGGTTCCAGTAATGCTGGAGATTTTGAGAATGGAGATCATTCTTTCATTGCCATCACTCCCAGGACGACTCTGGCCTGGAGTGATAGCACCTGATAAGGCCCTATCTATGAGTCAAATAGAACTAAACTGCGTACTTATAGTAAATTGAATTGTTTGAAATAGAACTGTTTTGACATTTAACTGTGTAAACAAAATATATACTTATGTTAAACTGAATTGTTTGAATTAGGACTGTTTGAGTAAAGTGAATTGCTATAAATAGAAATGTTTTTGACAATTAAACTGTGTACTCATGCTAAACTGAATTGTTTGAAATAGAACTGATTATTTGTATAAAATGGATTTGGCTTTGAATAAGTTACAAAGGTTTATATGCTATAACAACCAAATCATCCTTGTCTGTGTCTCTCTGTTATATATATAAGTTGGCAACCGAAGGGCTCGTTTTCAATAACTGCTATACCGAGTGTAGGGGAGGGCGCTTCTCCTTTCCCTAGATTGCTCCAATTCGCCCTCGGTACGTACCTAGTAATGCTGAATGTTAAGCAATGAGGAATTGAGTAAAATTTTTTTCTGAGTCTTTGGTATGTCTCGACCTGGGATTGAACCTCGGTCTACTGGGTCATTTATGAACACTCTACCCACCTTTATATATATATAAAGAAGCTGCATGCGCGTATAACAGAAAGTTCGTCATTATGTAATGGTTTATAAATTACTATCAATCCTTTGATTTATGAGTTCATTCCTCACAAGGGCTGTTATAAATTTAAAGATGTTTTAGATTATGCAAACGTAATATTAAGTTACGTCATATTTAGATCATATATATTTTGGTTTGTAAAAAAAAAAACCTGGCAATTTTGAAGTAATCGCCATCAGCGAAATGAAACCCGTCTGTCTTGTAAAGTTGACATCCAAATCGGTAATAAATCAAAAAGTCGGCGTACATCAAGAGAATCATTACGTAAAATTAAACATTTCCGGTTTCAATGAATATCCGTGTTTCTTCGACTTCCTTTTATTCTCTAATCCTAGATCAGTTTCCGGCTTTGTGGAATTTATAAACGGCTCCACGACCAAAGATCTTTTTAAAAACCCTTTACTCCCGTAATAAAATCTGGCGTTTCATGACTAAGTTCGACCCATCTGTCTTAAGATATGCGTAAAACCTTTTGCTGTTCCCATCCCCTTTCCGTTATTAACCAGACCTTTTCGTAAGGTTCATAACCGATTTCATACAAGATTGTTTGTTGAAAATGCGATGTGGTTATCTCTCTGAAACTGTCTAAAATGGAAGTAGTATTTGAAATGACCCAAAATCATTCCACTCATTAAATCAAATTACGGCTAAGTACTACATGCTTTGTAGTATTCATACTGTTATTCACAAGAAGTATTTCGACACTGCCGGATGATTAAAACGAAAAAAAAAAAAAAAAACCAGTGCCGAAAGAAAGTTCGAGAGCCCTTGACATTTTTTTTCTACCTGAAGACAGTGTAAGCTAATTGACAGCTTTTCTCTAATTATAATCACCGAAATAAATATAAATCCTGATAAAACAATAGCTACTTGAAAAAATCTTCAGGAAACAATTCTGTACTTGATTATCATTCACAAGGCTATGTTTAGTTTTTTTCACGAGACCAGAAGTATGAAATATCCGGTGAAAATTACATTAGATGTCTCATTAGGTTTATTTAATCAAAATAAAAGACTCTTGCCCCTTTTGGACAAGTATTAGTTTGTAAGAGATTAGGTTGACCAAAAAAAGGTGAATTGGAAAGGCTCCATAAAAGCACTCATAGAAAAAGAAAAGACACGGGAAGGGAGAATTGTCACTGTCAATAAACATCATTCCTCCGTTAAACTTGACAGTTGTTGGGCATTTGGTTTGTTCACTAACCTGCTCAAACGAAAAGATCAACTGGGTATCTGTCAATTTTCCGGAAAGCAGTCCAACCATCTGAGATAATATATTTTCAACCATTTTGGCCTTTTCAGGTTTTGCCTCTGCCATATTTAAACTAGCGCTAGAAGACTGAGCCTACTTTGCTAAATATCACACAACAGAACTGACCTATTTTTAAAAAGAATCAGCATAGCTTAGATTTGAAACAAGACCGCAAGTATGAGTCATCCAGAAAGGATCAAACTCAGAGTAGTTAATTTGTAAGACTAGCTTGTTAACCATTACACAACGACTGGGTATATAATTTTCGGAATTGTTATTGAGCTTGCAAATTATGGAGTATTTTTTTTACCAAGTATCCTAGTGGAATTTTGTAGGTGCTGATTTGGCCGTATCATTCGAAGTACTTGACCTAGTGTGCATGTGTTTCTGAGGGTGCAGTTGCCACTGTGTATTTGTGCATACACCTATATGAATTTGTATACGTATGAGAGGCGTTCGTGGTGAGACGGTTATAGTCGTAGGGCGAGGACTCGGCTACCCGAGTTCAAAACTTGGACGAGGCTGTTTACATTTCATATTGCGCTAATAACTTTGAGAAAGGTACACATTCAACTATTCTTTCTCCAATAATGTGTAAATAGTCGAGCAGGGTGGGCTCTTTAAACTTGGCATGGCAACTGGTCTCGGAGAAATAAGACTGAATTCAAACCAAATGTTGACCGGGAGAGGGATGGGCTCTACCAAACTATTTATACCAGGACATGTTATATGAGTAGCATCCCTATTACCAAAAATCAAGTTACAGGACCAGTGAAGATACATGATTGTCGATAGAACTAACCAGGTTTTAAAGATTGTATACCAAATGCCATGAAGTTATAGATTTTTCACGTAAACAGACATACTGGCTGCAAAAAACAAGAGCAAAGACTAGCTTGTTAACCACTGCACAACGACTGACTACGTCATTTGTCAAGTAACAAAGTGAGCTTTTGTGTGTGCACATGTACGTTTGGCTGTAATAATGGAAGTATTTTATTTAATGAGCATGAGTTATTCTATTTTTTTCTACGATTGAGAGCTCGTATGAATGTGGGTATTTGTTCCAATATGAATTTGTATACGTGATTGTGTTTGTGTTGTTTTTTTATACGTGTGTGTGTGTGTAATGTGCATACTATTGTATTTGCTAGTGTCATCTTGTATGTGCGCGAGTAAATAGCAAAAATGTTGCCGAAATAATTGATTTCACTGTTTCCCCCGTATTCACACATTTTACTCTTTTTTGTATAAAGTTAAAGAAGTGGAGACAAGATACGCTATCAATTTATCACACCAAATTTGTTCGGCCTCCATTTCCTCGGGGGAGAAAAGTATATATTACAATGAAATTTTCAATAATGACTTAAAAAATAAAGCAACGTAGACATACGTTTATGGGCGTGTGTCAGTTGCAGAATTTACATTATAGTGTATATATATATATATATATATATATATATATATATATATATATATATATATATGATTTTTTTTTTTAGTGAATGTGTATTTCAATATTAGAATAAAAGCGAGTGTAAGTGTATTGTGTGCAGAGAGATTAAAGAATAATATCTCATTTGGGTTTTGGTATGGAAGGGAGAAGACGTGTCAAAAGAAAGCACAAAAATACAAAATATGAGAGATAATAAAAAATAATAAATATTCATACATCAAAATTTGACACCAAATAAATTTCAGGCCAGAGATAAACTTGTGATCATTTATAATAGACCGTTTGTTACTCATACGGTTAGATCTGACGTAGACCAGAAAGAAAAGATCAAGACGTCTTTGTTCTTAAATACAATAAATTGACGGTTATTACTGATAACTAGTGACTTTCTACTTGGTCCTTTGTCTCTTCAATTATCTTCTTTAGTTGAGGAAAACAGAAGTCTAAACATCGTTATCTAGAGCGATTTTCTGTTCTTTCTCAGTAGTGAACGATTTTTTTTAGCAATATGTTCAAGAAAAAGAATCGTGAAAAATGGCCAGTTGAGAATTATAAGTTGTTATGCTAAGACTGAGCTTAGAATTCTTACCAGTTGCCCTATAATTTTGTCCTTGTGCCAAACTATGAGTTCTAGTTCACAAGAGTGTTGATTCGTTTGAAGCAATTCTGTCGGCAGGGCTTAGGATACGCTGCCTATATCTTCCGCAGAGTGGTAAGATTCATTCCATAAAAAAATAAGTCATGTTACTAAGTATGAAACAAACAGAAATCTGGTTGTGAACCTCCAATTTTAGAGTTCAAGGGAATTTGAATACGTCTTCATCGCCATTACACTCAGGTCCATTTTAACCCTTTCAGGTTACTATCTACGGGTTAAATGGATTAGTTTGAGAATTCTTTGTAGTTGATAGGAATATTTGATGCTATGTAATTGTATGCAGCTTCATTCTTTTAAAAATACTAGAAGCTCTGATTATTTACTTGAAATCATATAATTCTGTATACATTATTGGTGTTAGATAGGAATTCTTGATACTATAAAACTGAAAACTATTTGTATTTGATAGGAATACTTGATCTCTTATGATTATAGAAAAATAAAATTGTGGCATTAAAAAATGCAATGGAACATTGAAAACAGTTCTAATTTCAGTGTAATGTCGAAATGTGACTTTTCAAATCACATTACGCCGTTATACTTCTGAGTCAACATCTAAGCTAAGCTTAGTAAATTGATAATAGGGCCTCAGTGATATATACATTTATATTCAGTGTGTGGGACCGGTGTGAAAATAAAACCGTTGAGAGGAAGGCCCCGAAACGGTGCACATACTCTCCTGATGACCCTAATACGATTTTTTAGAAAAGAAAAGAATTAAGGCTAAAACTTTCATTCAACAAAGAAAATCCCATTATGTAGAGTTTCTCTGTGGAATGTCAATGGCAAGAGAAGCATCTATCGATCCGCTCACTTTTTTGTGACCATCAATTACTTACGGGAGGTGCCCGTGGTGTGGTCGTTATCGTCGTAGGAAATGGACACGGCGACACGAGTTCAAATCCTGGACGAGGCTGATTGCATTTCACATAGCACTAATACCCTTGGGAAAGGTATGAATCCAATTATTCTCCCTCCAGCTATGGGTAAATAGTAGGACAGACTAGGTTCTTCAGCCTTGGTTAGGCAACTAGTCTAGGAGAAGGAAAACTCTGAATTCAAACCTGTTAAACTCCGCTTAAAAACTGACCTTGTGTCATATCCTGCCCGAGCGGAGGGGTTGGGTAGATAGGATCAATTACTTATTAAGTAATTTCAGTGTTTTACTGCCACCACCATATATTAAGAGACAGAAATGCATGTGTACACATGAATCCATTTACACACATGTAGTTTATAATTTCACCAACGAAAGTCACCGTGGCGTATTAGCTAAAGTGCTGGACTACTGTTTCGAAGTTAGTGAGTTCAAACCCCAGTCGAGCTGATACATTCACGTTCGAACAAATATCATTAATGAAAGGTATTAAAACCTAATCTACCCAGCTATGGTTTAAATACTGCTACTGATGTTCTTCTATAAGGCTGTTTTGGCATTAAATAAACCACGAAGATTAGTATACCATTAAACAAAGAAACGAACTCTTTACTGATAACTATTGTCTTACTTGTGAATGTAGCAATCAAGAATAAGATGAATAATTGTTATTGGCAAAGGAAATTATGCTATTGCATTTCATAATATTGATACTATTATCTTTTGAGCATCGATGAATTGTCAAAAAAAAAAAAAAAATACGACATAAAAATGATTGTAATAGAACGTTGAAAATATAAATAGTAATGATTATAATGAGACGTCTTCAAATGAATCAAATCTTTGCATTAAATAACTCAAAGAGTTGATATGCCGTTAAAACCTTAAATTGAAGCAGTATTGAGTGTGTGTATCCCGAGTGGTACGTAAGAAGGATTAAGTAATTTTAAAATTCAAGGCTAGTCTACGTACCCGACTGATACGTTATCCGAGAGATTGGAAATGATAAATACGTCAGTAATTGAATTGAATTTTCTTTTTTGTTTTGTATTTGATGAAATGTCTGGGTATCTAATCGGTTTTCTGTTTTGCTTAAAGCCGATGAGAGTTAATTCAACTTGAAGGAGATCAAGGGGAAAAATAGATGGAAACCTTCTTGAAGAGAAAACAAATCAAAGAAAAAGAAAAAAAAATGTTAGAAAAGGAAGATTTTTGTTTGTTTTTAAATTAAATTTAAAGAATACAAAAAATAGTTCGGGACAAGGAAAGAAAATAAAGTAATAAAAGTGGGAAAAAGGAATTGGAGAAAGAGAGGGAGAGAATTAAAAAGAGAAATTAGGAGGCGAGAAAGAAAATACGAAAAGGAGCTGTTAGGTGAGCAGGAACAAGACAATAGTGGTTGATATATATATATATATATATATATATATATATATATATATATACACATACACACATACACTTCTATCTATCTAGAGAGATGCTAAGCTGGCGTGAGAGAGGTAAGGTTGAAGAATATGAAAAGATAATAAAAATATTTTAAAAGCAGTACACATACATTATATATATATATATATATATATATATATGATGTTTGAATTGAACGCTAAAAGCAGCTAAATTCGTGAACTCTTTACAGTGCTCAATACACAAAAATGTTGAAAATACATATAAATCAGTTATAAACAAATGTAAAATTAAGTCAGGTTAAAAACCTCACGACCCGGAGTTTCATGGCTACTTAAATTAGTTTTGGCACTCAACTCTTAATATGAGTACCCAGTGTAGATTAAGTTTTATTCTAACAGTTATTTACGAAACTTAACTCTGGTACAAGGCTGGAACTATGGAGCTCCTAGTTAGAATCGAACTTACAATCAATGATCTACTAATTTTGCTAACCATTACACCACGTAAAGTGTTCATAGTATATAACAACGTAGTCGAGGGTGACCAGAAACCTCCCTCTTTTAATAGCTTCAACCCCGAGGTGTAGTGGAGGGTACTACTTTCACGAGATTGCTTCACTTACCCTAGGAGGTGTCAAGTATCATTTTTTGAGTCTTTGGTATGACTTGGCATAGGATTGAACCCCAGACCATTGGCGAACCATTATGCCAACGGGACGCTTATATATATATATATATATATATATATATATATATATACATACACACACACACTTGTGAGCTGAGAGGAACGCGGATGTAAATCTATCGTCTGTGGACGAGAGCTGTCTTCGTTTAAACCAAGCCACGATTGTAGTGCCCTCAATAAAGATCGAACTCTCTTCACGTTAGTGATGACTTACTTGACTTATTAACCGAGCATTGGGCTATTGTAAGCATTTGATGGCATATACGATACCTCATTTTAGCGGTAATATTAGCAAAAAAAAAAAAAAATTAATGTATTATTAATGAGGTTATAGAAATATGTGGTATAGCTAAGAATGTTCTTTGATAAAGCATGCAGCAAGAACAAAAGGGAAAATCTATTTAATAATAAATTTGCTTGAGAAAACAGAAGCAGCTTCTCTTTGGTAGTTTGTTTTATTAAACGTTTACTACTAAAGATAAATAAATAAAAAAAATTCTCACTGCTGTTTTGTTATTCTAATTCTTATGCGTGCTTTACCATTTTTAGTTTGTATTGATTCGAATAGCGTTCAGCCTACTGTAACCAGGGAGAAGTCTTCGTGGTCTGTTGGCTAACGTACTTGACTGTGGCCTCGAAGTAAGCGAGTTCGAACTCTAGTGGCATTATTATATTCACTTTCGGACTAATACCATTGGGAAATGTTTTGAACCCCTTTATCCTCCCCCTCCCCCAGTTGTGGGTTAAAAACTATCACTGCTGTTCTTCGAGAAGGATAGTCTTGGCACTAAATAACCCACTAAGGTTGATATGCTATAAAAACCAAGAAATGAAATCATCTTGAATTGTTTTTACGACACTTAAATTTTTTTTAATGACAATACTCGTAATCTTATTGAATTTCAATACAACAATAAAACTCAATGAAATAGATTTTCCCGAGCAACGCCGGGTATCCTTGCTAGTCTTATATAATTCATTGTATAGTTGTATGGGGTTGGTGTAGTCAGACTCTTTTCTAACCATAAAGTAATAATCGTTTGGTTTGGTTTCTTTGTTTCATTTATAATTCAGTGGAATTTGGAAAGGCTCGATATTTCATATATATATATATATATATATATATATATATATAATCACCCCCACCGAATGAATGATGTGACAGAATAAAAGCCGGTGATAAATGATTGTCTAGTTTTATATATATTAAGCCAGTAGTCTCAGAGTCCGTCTATGGAAATAGAAGAGCCCTGAAGTTAGATTGACTCCGCGAATACAAGCTGATAGATCGATAAAAGAACCTATAAATGATTAAACGTTAAGGGTTTTGCCTTACTAAAACGGTTGTTGTTTGTTTGCTTCTCTTGAAAAAGGGTTCTACGGACGGTCATATTGATAATCATAGGGGTGACCATCCGGCAGAACCCTTTTTCAACCCCTATGATTATCAATATTACAAAGGAGAAGCTGATTAAGAAAACACGCACATTGTTACTCGTGAGGTAGTGGTAATCTCCGTAGGCAATGAATACAGTTAAACAGAGTTTAAATCCTGGACAATGCTGTTCTCATTTCACGTAGTACTTATAGCTTTTGGAAAAAAAGTACGAATCGGACTATTATCTTTCTAGCCATCGGTGAATAGTAGGGCAGACTGTTCTCAGTAACCGTAGAATGGCAACCGTTCAAGGAAAATGCTAAATTAAAACAAGTTGTACGTCGTTTAAAAATATGATCTTAGATTGAAGGGGTTGGGTAAATACTTACACACACATTGTCTTTAGATACGCTTTCATTGTCTTCTCTTACTCATTCCATTCGATTCTAGTAACGGTTTTTCTTCTTTCGTTCTCTCTCAGTACATCTTTTTTTCGTTTACCCAAAACTTGCGGTCTCCAGATCGAATGCAACCTTCTAAACCTATCGGTCTTTTTATAAAAGCAATTCAAACTGCACTCTTTCACTTTGTTTGAAATATACAAAAATATCTTGTGTCGTTTTATCCACAAACAAAATTCAATTTGGCCTTTTTAACGTGAAAATGGTCCTTACTTTTGATCTGTACAAACAAGTGTCTTTTTCTTTGTTCGTTTATTCCTAACTTCTACAAGGACCAATGCAATATCTAATTTCGTAGTTTTCCAACCGTAGTGCGGGGAGGGTCTGCAAGTGATGCAAGTTCATCTTGAAAATCTGTTATATGATCAGCGATAGAACCTTAAATTCGTATTACTAGTTATTCGTACACACCAAGAAAATAATCAGTTTATAAAATGGATATCAAGAAGCCACGCTGTTTCAAAAAGTGGTCAAAATGCTATCTTTTGCAACAGCTTATTCATTCATGTGAAACAACATTTTTCAGCACTTACTAATATGATGACCAAATACTTTTACAAAGTGAATTACGTGTATCTTTGTAAAAAAAAAAAAAAAAAAAAAAAAATTGACAATTTGTGCCAAGCAAGGCAAGCCCATCCCTCTCACTAAATTTCATTACTCAGTGAAAATATTGGATATGATTTTCATTAAATATTATTGATAAATTTCATTCTTATTTATATGAGGATCCAGGAGATAGACTTTGAAATATAAAGGAATCCCGGCTCCAAAAAGATTTTAAAACACTGGCCTAAGTGCCCTATGTGAATAATATCTGTACTCGTGGAGATCAAATCAAATATAATGCAAATAATAATAAAAATATCCATCTATACATTTACACATAATTTTCCAAGCAACTCTAATCAAATCCATACATGGTAAAAACATAATTTTGTTTAAGATTTAATGATTCCTCAAAAAATAAAGTGTTCAAAATAACTTTTTTTTGTCAATGTATCTTATATCACTCAGATCTGTGTGAGAGAGAAAAAGAAAATTTTAATTCTCATCAGAGCACACAGATACTACACTTTGATTCTAGGCTAAAGTATTAATTCATATGTAAAATAACCTAAAATTTCTTTTACGGAAACTCTGCAAGTATGAAATAGATACTTGATGAGGTAGAATATACATACATAAATATACATACATATGCGTGTTTTAAGTGTATGAGAGTGAGTGTTTATGTAGGTAATCTTTTGATATTGGAATTGATATAAGTTTCATATTGAGGGAAGCAGGTGATTTATGCCTTGGTTTGTGTGAATGAATGTATTTGTGTTGTCTTAACAAAAGTGAAAGTTAGCAACGAAGTAGACGTATATAGTAGACACCTAATAAAAAATACTGACTCGGTTCATTGTGCGTCCCCCCACCACAATAAAATGACTTCATGTCTATTTTGACTTGGTGGGAAGTCGGAAAAAAATTATACTGATTCGGTTCATTTGATTGCTATTAATTTTTTTTTCTTTTTAAGAGTTGCTATTCTTGCTCTCCATTTTCACAATGGCAAAACGAGAGCAAAAGTAGGAGGAGTCAGGGGAGGAATGAAACATATCTGATAAAATTGAAAACACATTCGTAAACAAGAATCGCATGCAAATTTTATATATAATTTGTTGCTTTTTTTTTTTTTTTTTAAGTTTTAACAATTTTATAGAAAATTAAATAAGTTTGCTTTCCTATGTAACTTACCGTAATTCCCGGTATCAAGGACGTTCTGACCTTAACTTAAAAGCATACCCCAATTTTGATTTGTAAGGTTTTGAGAAGAAACAAAGAAGTAAACTTTAGGTTTGTAGGACTCTGCATATATCTTAAAACCTTATTTTGGGGAGTTAAAAGCGTCATCGATGCCGGGAAATACGATATATATAAATATATATATATAGATATATATATTTCTTGCGACTTAAGCTCTGGTTTCAAATGAACTCAAGACTTTTATCCACAGTTCTATTATTAAATCCATTCATCATCTCATTTACACAGATTGAGCATTCCTTATCCGAAAACTTTAAAGAAAATCTATTATATATGTCGAATTATGATTCATCTTATTATAGTTTGATTGAAATATTTACTAATCGAGTTTAAGATATTATCTTAAAAAAAATTTGTTCAAAGTAATTGCTATTATCAATGCCTATAAATCTGATACCTTTTGTTTATATTCATTAAAAGCAAATACGTGATAATCATTGACTAGTGGTGAAATTTTGAAATATATATTATATCATTAATTTTCATTCACAGATCTGAGCTGTAGCAGATTGTTACCAAATCCACAAAGAATAAAACCTCAAATCAAAATACAGCAGATCGTAACCGTCCTTCTCTCACATCCTCTATCTCTCACGCACACACACACGCACACACACACACACACAGCCCCAAACCTGAGAAACTTTAGTTACAAAGCTTTCAGTACGTTTTGGGGACCAGACATAAAAACTCTTTCACAAGAGTGTCATATATACATATTTCAGACACCTCTACGCTTTCTGTCTGTAACCATATTTAGAAGTTATGTTGCGTTTCGGTGTTCACATATGATATCCGAGGAAACGTTATCGGAATCAGTTATTCGGAAAAGTGAATGCTCAAGCTGAATAACGATAATTCTTATTGTGAGGACACGTTATTAACATTAACATTAAACAATAACGTCCTTTAAGCCGTACTCGATGGTCAGCTCAGCGTATGTCGGTTCCTCAGTGGGAACGGAATTGTAATTGTATATGTCCGCTGCCCTGTCAAGGTCTCGTTGGTAGCCTTGTCGCGAAAACTGGGTATTTGAGTTCGAGTACGAACTCGGGCTTGGGCTCGGGCTCGAGCCTTGTGTCCGATTATTATTATCTACAGACGCCAATGAAGATTGTTTATTCAGATTGGCAGCTTCATCAGCTTCACGTTGGAGTTGCAAGTGGCTGCTTCCCCAGGCAGGCCGGGGCTGGGTAAAATGTGAAGAGGGATACTGCTGCTGTTGCTGCTGCTGCGATGGCTGCTTCGGGTGCTGGATGGTGGAATAAGTGTAGTGAAGGAGAGGTTGGTGGTGGTGCTGCTGATGGGGGTAGTGTTGACCAGTCGAATCGAGAGGCGACACCCCAGGACCCGGATATATCAGCTGGGTCTGAGGCATCGGGGGCCGCTGCTGGGTAGGAAGAGAAGTAGAGGAAGCCCTGCTGCTCCAATAGATAGGTTCTGCGCATGCGCCGCCGACCAGCGACCCGCCTACGCTTGAGAGAATAGGTCGAGTGTTGTTTCCCAGGCTGAGTTTAGAGGACATGATCGCATTTTTGCCGGAGGGGTAGTTCGGATCTTGCACCTTTGGTCGGAAGGATCCCCTCACATACGGGTTGGTCTCTACGTTCGTGAGGTACGACCGTTGTTTGTTCGGTCGGGCGTCGTTCCTTGGCCTTTGAAAGATGTAATAGGAGGTGGATAATGATCGGGAGTTATCTGTTGTTAGGAATAAAAAAGGGGAAGTATTAGAGCATGAAAGATATGATAGCAAATATCTTAAGTAAAAAAAAACAAAACAAAACAACAAAAAATAAATAAAAAACAACAGAAAAAAAAAATCACAACAAAACAGAATAAATAAAGCATATATACAACAGTTAATAAATATATTGGCAGGAAGTGACACCAGGACAATTTTTAAGCGAAGGGAGCGCGCTAAGTGTAATTGTTATCATCGTTGCAAATGGAATCAGCGACCTGAGTTCAAATCCTGGACCAAACTGTTAACGTTTCGATTCGTACTAATGCTCTTTTGTAAAGGCATGAATCCATCTCTTTCAACAGAGCAACAGGCAAATAGTTATGCAGACTGTGTTCTTTAGCCTTGGTAGGGCAACGAGTCTGAAAAGGCAAACTCAGAACTAAAACCAGCCATACTTCGCTTAAAAATTGACCTTTTGTCTCATGGATATATAGTAGTATGTATATAGCAATTAAATTTTTAAAGATAAAATAAACACCTATATATTCATAATTCAGTACTACTTTAAAATATATATTATGTATTTAATTTGAACATTTTCATATTTAAGAATAAAAAATAACTGTAAATTTCACGAAAAAGAGTAATATAGCTTAGTGGGTAGAGTGTTCGCCAATGGTCCAGGAGACCTGGGTTCAATCACAAGTTGCGTCATACCAAAGACTTTAAAAATCGTACTTGATACCTCCTTGCTTAACACTCAGCAATATGGTACGTATCAAGGGTAAAGTGGAGCAACCCAGGGTAAGGAGTAGCGCCCTTCCTTACACCTCACAGTAGTAGCTATTGAAAAGGGAGCCTTCTGGTCGCCCTCGACTCCGGTCGTCAACTGTGATCTTCAGCTGAAGAATTAGAGCGACATTTTACTATAATTATTCGTTTATAATACGCAACCGTAATTTTTGCCAAAAAAATTCCAGAAAAATCTCTTTCCAGTATAAACTACAGACTTTTTTGGAATTTGTCGCAGATAAATTTTTTTTATAAATTTAGCATTTGTTCAACTCTTTTCTCTATTTATAATGACTAAAAATAACAAATATAAATAAAATAAAATAAACCAACCCCTCGGAACGGGTAGAATGTGACACAAGGTCAATTTTTAAGCGGAGTTTAACAGGTTTGAATTCAGAATTTTCCTTCTAGACTGGTTGCCAAACCAAGGATAAGGAACCTTATCTACCCTACTATTTGCCCATAGCTGTAGGGAGAATAATTGGATTCATACCTTTCCCAAGAGTATTAGTGCTATGTGAAATACAGTTAGTCTCGTCCAAGATTTGAACTCGGGTCGCCGTGTCCATTTCTTTCGACGTTAACCATTAAAACACCAGTATTTATATAGCATTTCTGGGCGATGTATGTGCCCACCCACCGCCTAAAAAGTAATATTTGGTTCTCATCTTTAATACGCACCTCTTGCTTTTACGCTTACAAATCTACAAAAAACTGCGTATTATAAACGAATAATTTGGTAATCAGTTGCAACGCACACAGAATCTACACTTTGATCCGAAGTGGAAGTACTGATTCATACCTAAATATTTTTTGCGGGAATTATGCTTGTTTGGAATAAACACTGGTGAAATAGCCGATGATTGATTTGGTTATTTAATACCAAATCCATTTTTATACAAATAAACAGTTCTATTTCAAACAACCCAATTTAGCATGAGTATCAGTTCTATTTGACCCATCGATAGAATCCTATCAGGTACTACCACTCCGGGGCCAGAGTGGACCTGGGAGCCATAGTAATGACGAGGTATTCCGCATTTCCCCAAAGCTCCAGATTTCCTGGAACCTCACCAACAGATTGTTTAGTGTCATATCTAGGACACTCGTTGGGAGAGGAGTCTTAGCCTTCTGCAGAGGCTGTCGGTTTCTTCTTCTTTCTTGGGTAATGTAAAAGATTTATACCGGTAATAATCTGTTATGTGAACTAGTCTGCCAAGAGAGCTAAATTTAGTAGATAACTATACGGAAAAGGATTATATAAGTACACATAGAGTTTATTCCTGAATGCAAAATATGCTCTCTCATGTGGGAGTGTCCTCGTGGTGTAATGGTTGAAGCGATGGACTGCGGAATCGTAGTACGCGAGTTCGTACTCCAGTCGTGCTATTACGTTCACTTTCGGGCAAATGCCCCTGGGAAAGGTATGAACCCCCTTATCCTCCCAGCTATGGGTTAAATAGTACCACTACTGTTCTTCTAGGGGAATGGCTTTGGCATTAAATAACCTACAAAGGTTGATATGCCATTAAATAAAGAAACCAAACCTCTCTCTCACGTGCATAAATTTGGTTTTGTTTGACAAAATTTCTTAGGTGTCGTAGTCTTCATTGTTATACTCACAACGTTTCGGCCGATACGCCTTTCGGTTTTCTTCATGTGTATTATATCGAATTGGTGAGCCTATAAAGAACTTCGAACTGAGCCTTTTATGAAATCAACGGGGGTAAATTGTGCTAATTCCGTTAACCATGACCAGGTTCAGTTCAACGTTCTGTGTAGGCTCACGACTTCGATATAATACACCTGGAGAAGATTGAAGGACGTATCGGCTGAAACGTTGTGAGAATAGTCTGAATATTCAAAGTGATCAAAAATTTGTTTTTCCTATTGATTTTTCTTATATCCAACATACATATTTTGATATAATTTTGCTTATAAGTTCCATGTATTACTTGTCCATGTTTATATTCTCATCTTTAACACACCCATAACTGTATTAAATTGAATGCATGTTATTAATATCAAGTCGTCCTGACCATAAGGATTCCCTTAACTTTCTCTCGCTATCCGTCCCTATTAACCATCGCTCTTGCTAGGTTTTTTTCACACCGAACTAATGTAAGTTTTTGCTGGTTGGCCTACACTGGTGTGTCCATGTGTAGGAGTCCACAAGGGAAAGTCGCTTATGAGTTCATCCTTGCTTCTCCAGCAGTAGCCAGCTTGTCATACTTGGATGGATTGTGAGATAAGAAGTAAATAGCCGCACAGTTGCCATTTTGCAGGGTGCTGCTTCCAGGATTTGTTCAGAACAGCAAGTATCATCCTTGCGTAGTTCCCATTCGGATTTTTCTCCCAGCATTTCGTTAAAGTCCAAACGGTGCAGCCATACATTAGTACTGACACGGCCACAGCATGGAAGAATTCTAGTTTTATTTTACTAGAGAAATGAGATTTCCATATGATCGAAAACCTATTAATAGTAGTCGATGCTTTTCGTATGCGTATATTGAAATCTCTTTCAGTTGATGAGATGCTCCTACTGAGGTATGTAAACTGGTTTAATGATTTCAGAAGTTTACTCTTGAATCTCAAGATGGCTGCAGGTTAATCTGAATTCGCATAGAGGACAATGCTTCTTGCTGCCTGCTCCAGGCGATGCGGCTGAGATTCAGCTTGAGCAAATGTATTTGCAAGAAGTGCTAGATCATATGCGTATTCTGCATAATATATAGTATCACCCAAGAAATAGTACACCTCTACCAAATTTTTCTGACAAGTTAATTTTCATCTTAACCAAGTATAAAATTTGATAATTTCTAGTGGAACCTTATAAAATCAAAATGGGTGTCAATCAAGATTGAAACTGTATACAAAAAAAAAAAAAAAAATAGGCAACTGTCAAAAAATAAGCACGAACCTACACAGAATTCTATATAGTAAGTGCATATTAAAACTGAACTTAATTTTTCCTTTGTTCCAGAAGTTCAATTCTGAAGATTTTGGTTATAAGTTACGCCTAATAATATCCGTTTTGACTGTAAAAATGTTCCAGTAGAAACTCTAAAAGCATGGTATGTTTGGTTCAGAAGAAAACTATTTAATAAAGAGTTGTATTTGTTTTTTTAGGTGTCTCTCTCTCTCTCTCTCTCTCTCTCTCTCTCTCTCTCTCTCTCTCTCTCTCTCTATAACGAGAAAGCCAACCTTGTTTCTAACCAAGCAGAACTTAAATATAACGACCTTATTCTATTTTAATCCTCTCTGGGTATCCCACAACATTATCCCCAGCGGAGATTTAAGTTAAGCTTAATACGTATACATTCTAAAGAAAAATAAAACTCCAACACCCAGAAAAACCTGTATATGTAATGATATGTAAATATGATTATATACTATAATCCACCTATTGCACATACACGTTTAATCTTGTGTAAATTGAAACTATTGCTATTTCATATTCCGTGTGTGTGTTGCAAAATACGCATAATGCCTGCCAATACAGACATCATCTTTAAATGCACACAGAGTAGTAAAAAGACTTGTAGCAGCTGTAGTCAATATTTCAATAGAATATACATTTGTTTTTCTTAAAAAAGCTTATATTTTTATTAGGTGTAATGGATATTTTGTCGGTACGTGACTTCATAGAAAAGCCTCCTGTTTTCCGAAAGACTTGAAGTACTTCGATGAACTAAGAGAGACAGCAATTAACACGAGACAAATAGACAGACATACCAAAAATTCTTTATGAATGTCAAGATCGCTACATAGAATTTTTCATCGAAAACATATTGTTATCTTTTACGAGAACTGAACAGTATATTATTGACTTACATGCATGTATACAGAAACATTTATGACATAGTTAAGAGTATTTGTAGCTTTGAAAGGAAATAAGGTTATATATATATATATATATATATATATATATATAACCTATCATGTTGTGCTACAAGCGCAAATTCCCCTGACTCTCTCGTCATTCGTCTTTATCATTCATCGCTTCCGGCAGGTCTTCTAGACTACATCCTGTGTCCGTAAAGAGCTGTTGTAGATAAGTTCTAGTTGGTCGTCAAACACTTGCACGTCTGTGTGAACGGGGTCCACAGGAAAATATCACTTATGACAGTGTTCCACGTTTCTTGTCCGTCTTATTTGGATGTTTTTAGAGATTGAAGGTAGGTGGCCATACTGCAGCTGTTTTGTGGGATGTTGCTACAAGAATTTGTTCAATATAGCTCGTAGAATTCTTATGCAGTTCCCGTCTAGCCTTTTCTCTACACGCTTAGTCAGCGTCCATGTGGCGCATCCATTTAGTAGACTTGACATTTTAACACACACACAATATATATATATATATTAGTCAAAGTTGCTTGGTGACAACCACTTTCAAGCTTCTCAGATCTAGAATGAAATTTAATAATTCAATGAATGCTGCCTTTCTTGGTCTAATGATCACACAGTCAAGAAAGTGACAACGCTGACTTTGTGCCTACTCTATTCTAACGTTATGTATTGCAGTTTGCTGTATTATTCTATATTATAAAAGAATGCTCAATTTCAGTGAAAGACCATATATATCTAAATTAGAATAGCACACACACACACACATACGCACAAGTGTGTGTGAGCGAGAAATTGACAGTCACAAAACACCTTTGTCACTGTGTCTACACTATTCTCTCTCTCTCTCTCTCTCTCTCTCTCTCTCTCTTTCTCACACACAATATGTTTCATCATGATGTCGTGCCGCTAGCACGGATATCTCTGACCCTCTCTCGCCACTTCTCCCTATCGTTCATCGCCTCTGGTTGGTCTTCAGGGCTACATCTCGTATCCTCTCATAGCTGCTGAATGTATGTTCGAGCTGGTCGTCCTGCTTTTGCTCGGCCATATGTGGGGGTCCATAGGAGTACATCACTTATGAGTTCGTCCCTACTTCTCCAGCAGTGTCCTGCATGTCTGGTTCGTCTAACTTGTATAGTTTTCGTGATGGGAGGCAGGTGGCCGTATATTTGGTGTCTTCTGGGGTGTTGCCGCCAGGACTTGTTCAATATTGCTCGCAGCATTCTTGTATAATCGCTGTCTAACTTCTTCTCCAGCCGTTTAGTTAGCGTCCAAGTAGTGCATCCATACAGCAGTATCGATATGACCACTGCCTGGAAGAAACTGCGTTTCATTTTATCGGACAGGTCTGATTTCCATATGATCGATAGCCTATCGATAGCTGTTCATGTCTTCGTTAGCCGCGTATATATATATTATATAAATAATGTGGGATGTGTGTGCTTTATAAATGCAACAGTAAAAATAGAAATGTATGGAAATTGTTTTGTAAGATGCATTTATTTATAAATTAACAATTTCATATCCTGTTTCCGGGAGAATAATCCAATATACTTCAGAGAACAAAAAGAAAAAAAAACGAAATTCAAACTGGGTTCACTAGAAGAGTCGTATTGTAAAAAGAAGATATGTTGCTGATTTAGTAAGGAGTTCTAAAACCTATACGCCTGCTCGTACAATGTGCGTGTTTAGGTTCAATTGTGTGGAGGAATTGTTAGCGGGTTTGTTTAGCAAGTCATCACTGTCCTACCGAGTTCGATCCTCATGAGGGGCGATTTTCAACTTATATATTTATTATTAACATATATATATATATATACTTGCGCACGCAAATTTCTCATTCGTCTTAAGGATTTAGTTACTGATACAAGGAATATTTGATTTTTTTTTTTCAAATGCAGAGACTCCTGCAAAAAATATCCTAATAAGAGAAAAGTAATTTAATTTAACTTATCCGTTCACAGGACAAAAGTCTGTAAATATAGAATTGTCATAGAATATTGATTTACAACGAAATATTGGAATTTTTTTTTCTGTTAATATGGATTTGACAAATCAATAAAATTGTTACAGCATGCGTGTGTATATCTAAATTAAAATAGTGCAGACAAGGAGTCAGCAACGCTTTGTGGCTGTTTCTCCCTTATGTGATCATCTGAGGAAAAGTCTTCCAAGTCGTAAGAATCCCTTTAAATACTGTTCTGTGGGGTATGATGGAAAGGGTAATCTAATTTATATTACTTGGTTTCATTATGGTAATGTTGTGATTTGCTGATTTCTTATATTCTGGTGTTTTTATTTATTTATTTTTTTGATAAATGAAAAAAAAATTACACTAATAATAAAAAAAACCATTTGTCTGAACTTGTAATTTTTTAATGGTTAAATTCTTTAAGCTGGGAAATTTTGCATGCATATCTACACTTAAGAGGGTACTGAAATGTTCCCGAACCGACTAAGAAGAGTTAAGAAATCTACAAGCTATTTCACATATACATCCCGTAATTTGACACTCTTGTCCATATTTTCTTTTTAAATAAAAAATACCTTAAAAAGAAAATTTCAAAAAGTCCACTTTGGTTTGGTTTAGTTTAGCTTTATGGCATATCAACCATTTTAGGTCATTTTATGCCAAATCCTTTTTATACATATATATTAAATATAAAATTTCTAAACACATTTGGTTGATAACGTCTTTAAAACGTCTTTATTTTTTGCATAGAGTTAAATAGTTTCACTCATTTCTATTTAATACGAATATTTCTATATACTATTAATGATTTCAAGTATTGCTAACTGTATACGATGTATAACAAAGAATTCAATTAAACATAAGTCATTTGTTTACACACAGTTAAATGATCAAAGAGTTATATTTTAAACAATTCAGTTTTGCATGGGGGTGTCCTCGTGGTGTAATGGTTAAAGCGATGGACTGCGGAATCGTAGTAAGCGAGTTCGTACTCCAGTCGCGCTATTACGTTCACTTTCGGGCAAATACCCTTGGGAAAGGGTATGAACCCCCCTAATCCTCTCAGCTATGGGTTAAAAAGTTAGCACTGTTTGCCGGGGATGCAGAATATTCCGACTGTATTTCTACAAAGTGGGTAAGACCTTCACCAACAAGTTTCTTGGATATGACACGAAACAATCTGCTGGTGAGGCTCTACTCGTGGAGCTTTAAGCAATGGAGAGTACTCACTACTCTCAAGTCAACTCTAACCCGGAATGGTAGTACTTGTGAACCATTTAACTGTGCGCAAACAAATTAGTTTGTGTAACATTTTTAAACGCGCCAAAGCTAAGTAAAAAAGTTAGCGATCATAGACGAGGGCTTCCTGAAGTCTACTTTTTCAATACCTACAACACCGAGGTGTAGAGGGCGGTACTCTATTTCCTGGATTGCACCATTTTAGCCTTGATCCGTACCTTGTAATGCTGAGTGTTAAGCAAGGAGGCATCAAGTACCATTTTTTTTTTAGTCTTTGGGATTGGCGAACACTAACCATCATGCCAATGTCCAGTTTAACTACTCACTTAAAAATCATGTACAAACAAGATTTGGAAATAAATAATCCACGATTTCAGGATGAAACACAGGGTCAATTTTGAAGTACAACTGTTATGAAATTCAGAATTTTCTTTCTTCTAGACTAGTTGCCATATCAAGGTTAGTCCAGTCCAGTCTACTCTACTATTGATCCATAGCTTGACAGAGTGAGAGGAAAATTGTTGGATTCATTATCTTGGCCAAGGGAATTAGAACTATGTAAAATGCAAACATCATCCAGGATTTGAACTCGAGTCCCCGCCGTTTCGAAAGACGAATTCCTCTAATTTTCTGGTTAAATAATTTATTAATGTTAGTTTAATACAACACTTGGAGTATGAGACAGTTATTGAGAATCGAACTCACTAGCAATGCTCTGCTAGCCTAGCTTGTTCATCGTTACACTAAGTGAGGTGCCTTCAAGCTTCTAACCAAAATCATAGAAGTCAGTAATATCTTTACAATGAGCACATTCTTCCTAAAATCCATGATAAATTCAAAACGAATCATAATATCTGTCAAGATTTCTGAGATGAGATATTGTTGTTGCCATTTTCTATTCATTACGGACTACTATATACATCATGGTTGTCTAGTCGACTGCTTCTCTGC
This sequence comes from Sepioteuthis lessoniana, assembly GCA_963585895.1. NCBI lineage: Eukaryota > Metazoa > Mollusca > Cephalopoda > Myopsida > Loliginidae > Sepioteuthis > Sepioteuthis lessoniana. The sequence continues at coordinate 102,543,094 of OY757906.1, read as the reverse complement.
AGGGGGTAAGACCCCTCTCCCAACGAGTGTCCTGGATATATGACACTAAACAACTGATGGTGAGGTTCCAGTGATGCTTGGGCTTTGGGGAATGTGGAGCACCCCTTCATTGCCATTGCTCCCAGGTCCACTCTGGCCCGAAATGGTAGCCCCTGATAGAGCCCTATCTATGGGTTAAATAGAACTAACTGCATACTTATGCTAAACTGAATTTTTTGAATTAGAACTATTTTTGAAAAGTGAAACTCTGCTTACACTAAACTGAATTGTTTAGTATGAAACTGTTTTGATATTTAAGTGTGTGTAAACGGAATCTGTACTAATACTAAACTGAATTAGCTGTATTAGAACTGTTTGAATAAATTGAATAGCTTGAAATAGAAACATTTTTGACTATTAAACTGTATACTCATGCTAAACTGAATTATTTGCATAAAAATGGATTTGGCGTTAAATAATCTATAAAGACTGATATGCCATAAAGCCAACCAACCAACACATCTTGGTTAGTCTAATGGCAAACCTTAGGCCGCTGTATTCTCCGATATTCTTCAGGTAACTTTCGGAGTTACAAATCAAGAGTAGCACTCTCGTTTTGAACGATATATAAGTGTCTAACTGTTCAGTTGAAAGTGCAAACAACTAGACTGTTTAGATAGGTATTTTATTTATATTGGTCACGACTTGTGTAGGGCCAGCCACACTTTTTGAATGAACTGATGACAAAAGAATGGTTTGCCAGGGTCCCCGGACGGCACTTCTCAAGATTAGAATTTAAAGTTTTCCCCTTCTAGATCGGTTTTGCCCTACTAAGGCAAGAGAGCTAGTCTCCTCTTCTTTATACCCTTAGTTAAAGTGAGCAGAGAGGTGGATTCAGCTCTTTCTCAAAGGCGTGAAGTGAAATGCAAACAGCATAATCCAAGATTTGAACTCAATACACCCATATCCAAAATAACTTGTAAAAGTCATTTTTATGCCTAATCTCTTGTTGAACGGATATCATCTTTACTTTAGCATTTCATAATACGAAGATTTTCTTGGAAAAAATACAAACTTCAAAACTGGCATCTGTTTAATATAAATTAGGCAAACGTATGCTAACCTTACTCATAGTTACATCTTAAGTCTCATTTTTAGTTGGTACATGCTGCTAACTGAAATTTTTCGGTTTGGTTTCTTTGATTAATGGCATATCAACCTTCGTGTGTTAATTAAATGCAACACTATCCTTGTAGAAGAACGGTAGTGATACTATTTAATCCACAGCTGAGATAGGGAAGAGGTTCATACCTTTTCTCAGAGTATTAGTCCAAAAGTGAATGTAATAACGCTATTGTAATTCGAACTTGCGAGTAGATGTCTGCTAGATCATATACAATTGATAAATCCAATAATTTATTAACTTACAACAATAGACGGAATATTTTATAGGTCGCTTAATAATTTTTATGGATACTCTTATGTAAAAATACTTAAGATGTTTTATCCATTATATTGCTACCTAAGTAGATACGAATTGGTTATCAATGTTGTATAAATTGCTTGCTCGAAATAGCTAAACAGAAAAAAATCTATTATTCTTTCATCTAATATTGGCTACTTTTTTTTTTTTAAAGTAGGTAATCATTTCTATGACAGCGAAGAGTATGTATCGTAGACAATTCGAACGGATAATCTCTTAGATTCATTCTCATCTCCCTTTACTCAAACCGTTAGCGGGTCTTAAGGATACACTGACTAAGACTTCCAGTCCCTTTACCAAGCCTTTGGGGATTTTTCGAGCGCACCAATTACTAGTGGCATCACAGTCATTTTCCTGTTCCAAAGTTTGTTTTTTTTTTAGTCTCTGCTAAGGACTTGGAAGTTATCTCACTTTTCGCTCTCTAAATTTCATTCTGTGGTCTGTCGGGATAGCAAAGTCCACTATTAAGCAGTTTTTTTTTTTGTTCACTGTCTGCTCGTCTGACTGGGATTAGGTGATCCGTTTGTAACTCAAAATTCCAGAGAATTTTGTGCGTCTCATTCTCCAAGAGGAATCTGAGTTGTGCTCGTTCTATTTGTTCGCATGGTTAAATTTCAGTTTCTTGCACAATTCACAGTAAATCTCCTTCTCCACTCCTTTTTTGTGCTAGTTTGCAACATTCGCTTATTATCATTTGGTTGCAAATTATTTGTATTAGATATATATACTTAAAACCATACATCCATGCGCAAATTCTTTGTTTTATGGCTTATAAACCTTCGTGGATTATTTAAAGCTCATTGGTTTGATGTGGCTTCTGCAATACTAAGGGCTCGTGTAGCTTAGATGTTAAAGCAGCTGATACAGGCTTCTCTGAAGCAAAAGGCGACAAGAGTTCGAGTCACATAGTTTATTATTGTCTCTCATACACGCCGTTCCTCGTCCTCATGGAAATAACGACGAGTTGGAATTGAAGGAAACAACTAAAAATATTCTAGATTCTTCGGGATCAGGATTAATCTGCAAAGCTGTTCGCGTTCGAAGAAGATTAGCAAAATTCTCGGAACTGTCTTGAATGAATTTTGGGAAACATCTTCTATGAAAATATTCTTTACATTTATAGTTAACCATTAATAACTTTAACATCAGGCCATCAGAAAGTCAGAGAGTTCTTAGCGAAATAAACAGATTACAAGCAAGACAGAAAACAATTTTGTTACAACGAAGGAAACGAGGTTGAAAGAAAATTAAATATTATTACAGAAAAGGCTAACCCACATCGATCGCGAAATGAATAAAAAACAATAAAAACAGACGAACGCATTGCATTGATATGGATATTTAACAAAGTGTCTACAAAAAAGAAAACTGCAAAACAAACATTTAAAAAAAAAGTCGAAGAATCAAGAGAATATAAAAGCAAATCAAGCAAAAATGCAATGAAAAATTATCAAACAGTCTGATTAAGGAAAGAAAGCAATAAACTGCACTATTGCTATTAGCGTTAACAATAAATGATGTGGTGGGGGAGCAAGTTGAGAAAAAAAAAAGAGATGAGCAAACAAATAGAAGTAAAATATATAGATATAAATAAAACGAAATAACAGCGAATAATAAAGACATGATTTGACCGTTTCACTAAGACGGAGGATGATGAACGGCGCCATTATACTTTCCAAAATTGGCGCCAAAGGGTGTAAAGGTTACACTCTCACTATTCCTCAATAAATAAATATAGAAAAACAAACAAAAAAAAATGAGTAAAAGATAAATAATTTAAAAGAAGATGAACGGCTTATATGTTTTGAACGTTAGCGATACGAATAAATATTTTCAAATCTGGCACAAGGGCTTTTCCATTAAAAAAAAAAAAAAAAAAAAGGGAAGTGAATCCCATGTTTAAGCATGGTGCTTAACATTGTAATTATTCAGCGCTTAACCCTTTCCCTGTTCAATACCCAGTCAGTTGAGGCTGTAGAACACGCCGACTGTATCTCAGCAGAGGAGTAAGACGCCCTCCCCAACGATTGTTTTCAGAATATAGGTAAACTGCCGTTGATGGTGAAGCTCCATTCATGGAGCTTCGAGGAATGTAAAATAGCTTTTTTTGCCATTACTCCCGGGTCCACTCCAACCCTGATTAGTAGTACCTATTTAGGTCCTATTTTTGTGTTTTAACACCAAGGCACCGTGATGAATATGGATAACTCTTTGCACGAAAATATGAATAAAAATATTACACTCGGGACCTAAAATGAATAGCAAAGTACAAGGTGGACCCATGTTGTTTCATACGAAAATTTATTTGCTGACTGCAACATTTCACAGCAGTCGTCAACGAGATAGAAGTCACGTTACTTAGAAATGCAAAGAATTTTATTGTTGGTAGACAAGACAAAGAAACCGGCTTCGTTTCTTCACCTCCAAACGATTGGACCCTAAACTACAGGACGTAAATTCCCTAACCAACTCCGTCTCTCTGACCCCGACCGACTGCTAAATAACTACTATATAGTTGGCGACCATAGTCGAGGGTGACCAGAAGGCTCCCTTTTCGATAGCTTACTACACCAATGTGTAGGGGAGGGCGCTACTCCTTTCCCTGGATTGCTTTACTTTACCCTTGATCCGTACTTTATAATGCTGAGTGTTAAGCAAGGAGGCATCAAGTACCATTTTTTGAGTCTTTGGTATGACTCGACCTGGGAATGAACCCAGGTCTCCCGGGCTATTGGCGAACACTCTAACCGCTAGGCCATCCTGCTTACTCCACTGATAAGAACACGAATCATTAAAATCTTTCCTGTGTTAAGTCATCCTAATCTCAGCATAAATTAATGTTTACCTTTAACATTCTGCCCTCCGCGGACTTCAAAACAACCAGTTGATTTCATATCCTGCTACACGTGCCTGCCTTTGACCTTAGTGACTTACACTTCAACTCAGTGATAAATTACTCTCAATTTATCACTAAAATCAAAAGATTAACTTTTATAACTAATTACCGTCCTCAATTATATAACAGAGTATCTGTATAGAACTGTTCCATCATTTATAGTGTAGTTCTACGTGGGGTAGTGGATAAAGCACTGCTGTTCTTCTGCAATGGCTTTGGCATTACATATCCCACGAAAGTAGATATGCCATTAAACAAAGAAACTGGAACAAAGTAATCATTTACCAAATATTATTATGATTAGTTATTTGAAACCACACGTCTGTCAGCAGAGTCAGCTGAGGCTGTAGAATACACCGACTACATCACTGCAGAGGGGTAAGACACCTCCAAAAGAGTATCTTATTTAATTAAATCAAACCATCTGATAGCGTGGCTCCAGCCCCAGACCTTTAGGGAATTTAGAGTACCCCCTTCATTGCCACAACTTCCAGGCCAGCTCTGATCCTGTGTGGTAGCGACTGATATGGTTCTATCTATAGGTCAAATAGAGCTTTTTAACATTTAAACTGTGTGCAAACAAATTACTTAAGTTAAATCGAGTTGTTAGCAATAGAACCGTTAGACCATTTAACTCTGTATAAACAAATGACTGATGTTTAACTGTGTGCTATGTATCACTAACAATTCAATTAAATTGTTCCGAGTATTGCTTACGAATGAGTTGTTGGTTGGTTGGGTTTTATGGCATCTCAACCTTTGTTGGTTATTTAACGCCAAATCCATTTTTATGTAAATAATCAGTTCTATTTAAAACAATTCCGTTTAGCATTAGTTCACAATTTAAATGTAAGTAGAGTTTAATTGTGAAAAGCATTTCTATTTCTAGCTATTCAGTTTAGTCAAGCAGAACTAATTCAGTTTAGCATAAGTACTGATTTAGTTTACACACAATTAAATGTCAAAACAGTTCTGTTAAACAAATCAGTTTAGTGTAAATACAGTTTCAATGTCAAAAACAGTTGTATTTCAAGTAATTCAGTTTAGCATAAGCACGCAGTTTAAATGTAAGTACGGTTTAATTGTCAAAACATTTCTATTTCAAACAATTAATTTAGTTTAGCATAAGTATGCCGTTAGTTCTATTTAACCCATAGATAGGGCCCTATCAGGTACTACCACGCCGGACCAGAGTGGACCTGGGAGCAATGGCAATAAAGGGGTACTCTGCATTCCCCAAATCTCCAGCATTACTGGAGCCTCACCATCAGATTGTTTAGTGTTATATCTAGGACACTTATTGAGGGGGGGTGTCTTACGCTTTTGCAAAGATGCAGTCGGTGTATTCTGCAGCCCCGGTCCACTGAGCCAAGAAATACTTGATAAATTGATTTACTAGTTTTAAATGATATAAAGTTTAGCTATTTGAGCTCAAACAACTCTTAAAAAATCTATTTGCCAAGAAAGTATTTACTTAAAAATCATATATAAAACATAATTTGACATTAAGTTCATATGGGTTAAGGTTAATATGCCATAAAACACCAACTAACCAACCTTTCACTATTAAGGGCAAATTAGAGGTGTTTACTCTCACGTTTTCACAAGATTCTATCCTTTATTTTAAATGCGGTTTGAGAGTCACATATGACCCTCAAACGTGTCACAGGAAACACTGACTTACAAGTGGCTCTAAAAACGGTGAAATAATTAAACACAATTTGAGGTGACGAAAGCAAATGAAAAGTTTCTGAAAATCTTTTAGCACTGGGATAGGATTGTGAAGCAACAAAGGCACACAAAATAGCAAAAGTTGAAAACACAAGTGTAAAGAAAATCGAGCATGTTAATTGTTCTGCCTAATTTACGAGTTAATTCCAGAGCAAGGTTTAAACAAGCAAATTATTTTGATATTGCATGGCTTACAGGTTCTGAAATTATGCACAAGTGAGGAGAAATTCTTTAATTAGTTTACAAATTACACTAATACAGGGGTGTCCTCGTGGTATAATGGTTAAAGCAGTGGAGTGCGGAATCGTAGTACGCGAGTTCGTACTCCAGTCGCGCTATTACGTTCACTTTCGGGCAAATACCCTTGGGAAAGGTATAAACCTCCTTATCCTACCAGCCATGGGTTAATAGAACCACTACTGTTCTTCAAGGAGAATGGCTTTGGGATTAAATAACCTGCAAAGGTTGATATGCCATTAAACAAAGAAACCAAACCTTAGACGAATACAAGATATTTAAACGTCCTGTTAATTAAGTTTTGTTTGGTTTTATCGTATAAAATGGATTTGGCATTAAATGAACTACAACGGATCAACCATTTTTATACTTATAAACAGTCCTATTTTAAACAATTCCTTTTATTATAAAGTAGAGTTTTTTTTGTTTACACACATTTAAATGTCAACAGTTTTATTTAAAAATAATTCAGTTTAGCATAAGTACAAAGTTTAGTGCTATTTGGTCTTAACCCTCTGCAGAGAAGCAGTCTGTATTTTATGGCCCCATCCAACAGGGCAATACTAAAGTTAAATTTATAAAACAGATTTATTTAAAAAATAATTCAGTTTAGCCTAAGTACGCAGTCCTATCTAATGGTTTAAATATACTTTCAAGTGCTGCCACTACGAGCCAGAGTGGATCTGGGAACGGTTTCGGTTTCTTTGTTTAATGGCATATAAAAGCCATTCTCCTTGAAGAACAGTAGTGGTACTATTTTACCCATAGCTGTGAGGATAAGGGGGTTCATACCTTTCCCAAGGGTATTTGCCCGAAAGTGAACGTAATAGCACGACTGGAGTACGAACTCGCTTACTACGCTTCCGCAGTCCATCGCTTTAACCATGACACCACGAGGACACCCCCCACAAAATTGTACGTATTCAATAGGAATACTTGATGCCATATAACAGTAGATTATTTGAATTAATCATTAGTTGAAGCTATAATTGTCTACTAAGGATTCTCATTAGTTATTTGAAACCATATAGCTGTGAACAAATTACGTGAGGCCATATAATTGATACAAGACAGAAATACACTGGAACAATACGACTTTGCGTGAATTATTTGTATTTAAGAGGAATACTTGATATATAACCCTTCCCCCCAAAAAGACTTATGAGACATAATTCCCTAACTACTCGACATAAAATAAGCGCTTTGGTCAGTTGAAATGACATTAAAATCAATTAATAAACATGACAAAGGAATTGTACTCAGTAAGGATCGAACTCACCACAATTAAAAATGCCAGATTAACTAACCTCTTATGAGCAATATGTTTCAATTTAAACCTAAAAGTTACGTTCTCAGCTTGTTAGAATTAAGTTTGGTATACTGTTGTGGGCGATGGAAATGATTTGGTCTGGTCTGTGATAGAAGGGCTAATTAGGGTGCATCAGTCATAAGTTATTGTTGACGCAAAACACAAAAGTTGTTCGCAGTTTAAATCAAGTTGACAGCATATAAGATATCGTCTATCTTCATAATAGGATACTATAATCTGATAAAAGTTAAGTCTTGTCTCATCGTAAGTCTGGTTGAGTCATGAAACCTGCAGCTATGAGAATATTACAAAAGATGGGAGATATATAAATGTATACATAAAAATTGTTTAAAAATGTCCTGGAAATATGTGTTAAGACTCAGGCCAGCAGACCAGGATAAAAACTTAAAATAAATTCACTCTCTCTCTCACACACACGCATATATATATATATATATATATATATATATATATATATATATATATATATATAATTGCTTTCGATGTTATTTTAACAACTAAAAAAGGAATAATTTTTATACGTCACACGCACAGAAATTTACTTTTCTGAACTCCCAAGTATTGAGGGTCTGCTTATCCCGGAAATGAAAAATTGAATCTGGCTCTTATCTGAAGTCTAATCTCTATTACTGTAGAAGCAGACTCACATATTGTACAAATACAATATAACGAGGGCCTTATATATGTTCAAGCAATAACCATAAGGGAACATATCTGGGGAAAAAAAAATTGATGGAGCTACCATTGCCGCTTGCCTAAGTTCACTTGCAACTAGAAAGGTGACAGTTTAAATGTAAGTAGTATTTCTTTTGCACTGTGTGTATGTGTGTAAGAGAGAAAAGGATATCTACATTTCTCTTCCGCTCTGTGTTTGTATGCGTGTGCGCGCATGCGCGTTTTATATCACTTCCGTCGATTTCTCGCTTTATCTGCTCTTCTCTTTCCTCCCTTAATTTTACCACGAACTTTTCGCAGTTTCTCTTTCGTTTATTCCCCTTTCCGTAATTCCTTTAATTCATTCGTCCTTGGGAAATGTAAGTGGCAAAAGTTCAATCATTCACGAATCTAATAAAGCCAACATTGTATGAAAAAACAAAAAGCAATGGAAAATATTTAAATCACACACACACATATATATATATATATATATATATATATATTTTTTTTTTTTATCATTATTAATGATATAAAGATAGCAAAAAACAAACCACAACACTCTAAGAAAGAAAAAAAAAGCGAGGAGTAAAAGGGAAGAAGTGAAAGATCATAAAGAAACTTGTTTTAATTTAAAACGACTCATTTATAACTGTTCTTTTTTTTTTTTTCTAACTCTTAAAAAGGAAAACCGGATCGTAGAATATTGAAAACGTTAATATCTTCCCTTCCTGTGATAAAATAGCTCAAAGATGAACACACCGAATATATTCTATCAAAAGGAGGTGATTTGGGTCAGTTCACAAACATCTTTACATAAATAATTCTCAGAAAGTTCCAGCTTTAATTATTTTAACGGAATTGTTTATAGCCTTTAAAACGGAAATAGATTTAAAAGAAAAAAATAATTATATTTGCCCAAATTATCAAAACTTCCCTATTTTTTTTGTTGTTCACGTGTGGTACAATAATCATGGAAGCAACACTGTCAATATTTAGAAATGACGATCAATGTGAATTATGTTTGAACAAAACTATTTAAATAGTCTCGGTCAATATAACGTAACTAGAATCAAAATATTGTTATTCAGCGTTTGATCTGAAATCAAAGTATTTGTTGTAACCGTTACCTTCCGGGTATATATAATATATACAATTCTTTATATACAACTACCTCTCCGTGCGAGCAGGATGCTACACAAGGTCAGTTTTTAGCGGAGTTTAACAGGTTTGAATTTAGAGTTTTCCTTCTCTTGGTCTGATTGGGCTCTTCCACCTTAGTATGACAATCTACCCTACTATGTACCCATAGCTGGAGGAAGAATCATTGGATTCATACCTTTCACCAACGTATTAGCGCTATGTGAAATGCCAAAAGTCTTGTCCAGGATTTAAGATCGTGTCTTGGTGAGTGTATGTGTACACACACACACACACACACATACACTTATATATTGACCTACCGTAGTTGAGGGTAACCTGAAGACTCCCTTTTCAATAGCTAAAACACAGGTGAGGGAGAGGGCGCTGGGTTGCTCCAGTCAGGTACAGATCTAGGTGTAGGGTTAAGGAAGCAGGCATCGAGTTTCATTTTTTAAGCCTTTCGTCTGACTGAACCTGAGATTGGTCTCCCATGCCATTGGCGAACACTAACCATTATGCCAACGGGTCGGTATTTGTGCATATTTTTCCATGTTCGTCATGTATACTTTCATTTTAACACGTAACTTAACACTTAATCAAAGAGGTGACATCTCCACACAAAATGGTGGTTCTCTTAAACTAGTGGACAAGTTCATCTGCTTCGGAAGAAGAGTCTCATCAACCAGAAATGAAATCAACACGCGACCAGCAAAGGCATGGACAGCTATTGATAAGCTATCGGTCATATGGAAGTCAGACCTGTCCGATAAAATATAACGCAGTTTTTTTCAAGCAGCGGTCGTGTCGATACCGCTATATGGATGTATCTCTGACTAAGCCTATAGAGAAAAAAGCTTGACGGCAATTGCACAAGAATTCTACGAGCTGTATTGAACAAATCCCGGAGGCAATATTCCATAAAACAGCAGCTGTATGGCCACCTGCCACCCAAGTTAGACGAACTAGATATGCGGGACATTGTTGCAGAAGTAAGGACGAACTTATAAGTGATGTACTCCTGTGGACCCCTTCACACGGACGAGCAATTGCTGAACGACCAACTAGAACCTATCTACAATAACTCTGTACTGAGACAGGATGTAGCCTGGAAAACCTGCCGAGAGCGATGGACGATAGGGACGAGTGGCGAGAAAGGGCTAGGGAAATCTGTGCCAGCGGCACGACATGAGGATAATGATATTTGGATTGATTGGCCAATTTTCTCACTTTTCTATTTGATAATTTTGCTCACATGAAAATTAAAATAATTGCCTTCTTGTGGAATACTTGATATTTTTCTAAGTGTTATACCTGCTCTGTCATAGTGGCGTCGAGCAATTGATCTTGTAAACTGTCCTTATTCGCATTTATCCTATAATCTTTTTCTCCTCAAGGAATATATAAAAAAATTACTTGCATAGTTTCCGTCATGATGACTTATTTACGAATGGATTTAAATTTATGCTAAGAATCGGTGTGTAGAATCTGCACGTTATTTTTGGAACAGAGGATACTTCCTTGACCTTCGGAGCGATAGTTGAGTGTGGTATTTACTTTACCTCCTCCTCAAAAGTGTATATAAAATTTATAAAAGGAATTTTTAAAAAGTTATAGAAGTTTAGTTATTTTATTCTATTGGAAAATGGTTGACAAAAAACTGATAATAAAACTAATATGAAATTTAGATAAATATTGAAATACATTGTTTTTATCTAGTCCAGAGTCTGTCATTTTTAAAACTGAAAACGAAACCTTTGGCAAAATATTAGCAAACTAATCTCATTACTAATGAATTCTGTAACAAGTACCCAAAGTTATCTACAAATATCTCGTTGCCACCCTAAATTTCTCATTAATCTACAGTTAGACGCGGTTTGGTGACGAGGTTATATGGCTCAGAAGACTTTGAATATCCTCTGCTAACGGCCGAAAGGTTTAGTTATTTTGTTTAATGGCATATAAACCAGAAGTTTAATATGCGTACTAAGTATTTGGCTCAGCTTCAGAGGAAATTTATCAGCGGCAATACCTTCCCCATTTACTGGAGGGATGATCTGGATTACTTCCAGATCGGGATTCCAAATTGGAGCTGTTTTTGGCACCACTCTCTTGTATATGGAAAGGCTCCCTGAAATAAACATGGTTTCCTATCACATCCTGCTCTTTAATCATTAGGTTTATAGATATTTATTCTTGGTGGATATGTCGAATGAATACATATCATTATTATTTAATAAGATTTTAATTATACGGACCTTAACAAAAATATTCAAATCTATAAACTCCTTAAGTACCTCTCACCTCAAATTAACAATTTCTCTAAAAACTGAATTGTTTTGATACAGTATAAAACTTCATTGGATATTAATTAATTTATGATATTAAAAATATAATTCGAAAATTCCTTCCATTGTATTGAATGATTTTGATTTGCAGAGTAACAATTAGCATTTGTTACTGTTCAGAATAAGTTTTTGGCAAAAACGATTTCAATCTTCAAAAGAAATAAATAATGGATTACTTATTTTTATCGCTCTTCTTTGTATAAAGAAAAAAAAAAGTAAAAGATTAGAGAAATAAGGATTAATTATTTTATTAGATCACATCTCATTCTTTTTTCTAATTGAAACTTTTAAAATAATCAATTGAATTTCTAATTATGATAAATTCATTTTAAATATTTAAAATTTACTGTCAATACAGATTTCAAAAACAGTCTACTAACCAATTGATTTTTTTTTTTTTTTTTTTTTGCAAATAAAGATATTATTTTCTTGGAATAAATTGCATAATCAGAACAAAAACAGAAATAGTGCAGAAAAATTAAAAATGAAACTGGATGATTTCAGGAAAGAAAAAGAATTTAAGAGGGCCTTTTCGGGAACTATCAGATGAATTATTTAACAGAATTTGATCCGTATACACATATCATTTCAAAAGTGTAAATATTCTGAGCAAAGATTTTTTTTTTTAAAGGTTAAAATGAGTAGACAGTAAAAGCAGAGATGTTCAAGGAGACATTACAAAAAAAAATTATTATTCTCTTTTGAATCTTTTAGTCCGTGCAGCCTTTATCTAGAAGTACATGTACTTGAGCAGCCAAATAATCCCAATTTCTATATCGCTATTGCCTTTCAAATGTTGTAATCAACTTTTTTTTTGTATTTTAAATTACCCTTGAAATATGTTTTTTAACAACTTTACGGACTGTTAAATAACAGATAGCATTTCATATTTTCAGCTATTTCTCAGCCAGGTTCAAAGGAGTTATATGTAGTCATTTGCGAAGTTGAATTTTGAACAAGGTTATAAGTAAAAGCAATAAGTATGAATCAAACTCACAAACAACGGCCTGCTAGTCAATCAGGGGTTATACCACAACAAAGCAAAGCTTACTAAATAAGTCTGGATGTACAAGTAATGGTCGGCCATTTTATATTTCTAACTGCTATACAACATAAGCGGCCTCTTTAGTTTAATTTGATTGGTTGGTTGTTTTGGGTTTTATGGAATATCAACCATTGTAGATTATTTAACACCAAATCCATTTTTATACAAATAGTCCGTTCTATTTCAAACAATTCAGTTTAGCATGAATACACAGTTTAATTGTCAAAAACATTTCTATTTCAAGCTATTCAGTTTATTCAAACAGTTCTAATTCAGCTAATTCAATTTAGTATAAGTACAGATTTTGTTTACACACATTTAAATGTCAAAACGGTTCCATATTTAACAATTCAGTTCAGTTTAAGTAGAGTTTCAATTTCAAAAACAGTCCAGTTTCAAACAATTCAGATTAGCCTAAGTATGTAGTTTAAATGTAGATAGAAATGTTTTTGACAAGCTATTTCAAGCTTTTCGGTTTAGTCAAACAGTTCTAATTCAAACAATTCAGTTTAGCATAAGTATGCAGTTAGCTCTATTTAACTCATAGATAGAGCCCTATCAGGTGCTACCACTCCAGGCTAGAGTAGACTTGGGAGCAATGTCAATGAAGGGGTGCTCTGCATTCCCCAAAGATCCAGCATCACTGGAATCTTACCATCAGATTGTTTAGTGTCATATTAGGACATGGGTGGGGGTCTTAACCCTCTGCAGAAGTGCAGTCAGTGTATTCTACAGCCCTGGCCGACTGGGCAATTAGTTTTATTTGAAGTTTAGATTTTTTGTTTAATGGTATATCAACATTCATGGTTGATTTAGTGCCAAAGCCAAAGTAGTGGTACTATTCAACCTTTAGCTGGGGATAAATAAATGCATGCATTTCCCAATAGTATTAGCCAGAAAGGGAAGGAAATAGGCTGACTGGGGTTCGAAATCGCTTACTACACTGTCACAGTTCAGCACTTAGGCACAGGAAACCCCCTTGTTTCATATATATAGTAGTAATTTACTAAGCTTTTTGCTTAGATGTGACACAAGGCCGCATGAATGGGGCACCCATTGAGAATTGAACTTTGTGAAAGTTTGTTTGTCTAGCTTGCTAACCATTATACCACTGAGATACCTCTTGTTTTATATATAGTTTATCAAGCTGCAGATATACAATGTTATCTAACTTTGTAATTAGGACAATCAATCCGTACAAAAAAAAAAAAATGGTTAAATCTATTATTTATGTAGCGTGTTTCACTTGATATTTCAGTCACCTACAAGATGTGATTTGTAATTAACTGAACTTTAATGAAACATGAACATAACGCAAATTAAGAAGTTACATCCAGTGCAATATATATGTGTGTGTGTGCGCGCGCGCGTATGTTTGATTAAATAATTAATACATTTTGTCTATATAATTTTTTAAAAGATCTTTCAAGTTTACTGATAAGTGTCTAAAACTAAGACTCTTAAAATTATATAGACTAAATGTGTCTTTTTTTATTTAATCAAACATGCTTAAATGAAAGACTGCTACCCAAATACACACACACAAATATATATGTAATCTTTTACTTGTATCAAAAGTTATTTCATATTCATATTTACCAACCCCTCCACTCGGGCAGGATATGACACAAGGTCAATTTTTTTAAGCGGAGTTCAACAGGTTTGAATTCAGGTTTTCCTTCTCCTAGACTAGTTACCTTACCAAGGCTGAAGAACATAGTCCGCCCTACTATTTACCCATAGCTGGAGGGAGAATAATTGGATTCATACCTTTCCCAAGGGTATTAGAGCAATGTGAAATGCAATCAGTCTCGTCCAGGATTTGAACTCGTGTCGCCGTAGCCATTTCCTACGACGATAACCATTACACCACGGGCACCTCCTAATTCCTAAAGTTATTTCATATTAGAGAAAATGTTTAACCCTTCTGCAGACAGTAACACTCTTGTCGTTTGTAAGGGCTCAATGTAAAGCATTTTCTTATTGACTCTTCTTTGACTAATTCAATGCTGATGAGCATGGAGGCTCCACTTTGGTGTCGGATTATGTAAAGACTGCTTTGCAAAATATCATGATTAAGAATGGCAGATCCTTAGGAAAGCTGTTGCCTAGACGGTGGGGGCAAAAATATGTAGACTGTATCCCTCACCAAAGGATAAGACCTGCCTCCTCCTCCTCAAAAAAGTGTCCTGGGTATGATTGTAAACTGCATCAGATACTTCCTGTTTACGGTTCTGGAAAATATTGAGTACCCTTTTATTGTTAGTACTCTCAGGTTCATTCTGACCCGAAATGAGGGCACCTGTCGTGATCCCATATATCTGTACAAAAATGATTCTTATATGATGGGAATAAAAGTTAGTAAAGTTGTCTCCCTTTAGTCGAGGGGGATCAGAAGGCTCTCTTTTCAATAGCTACATCTCCGGAGTGAAGGGGAGGGCACCACTCCTTTCCTTTGATTACTCCACTTTACCCTTGATACGTACCTTATATTGTTGAGTGTTAAACAAGGAGGTATCAAGTACCATTTTCAAAGTCTTTGGTATGACGCGACCTGGGATTGAACCCAGGTCTCCCGAATCATTGGCGAACGCTCTACTCACTAGGCCAATGAACCGGTTGATAACTTAATGCTAACTAGAGGGAGTCTCCATGGGGTAATTGCTAGACTGCAGACACAAAGTTGATGAGTTCGAATTCCAGTTGCGTTAGCTTTCAGGCTAATAGTCTGGGGAAGGATAGTAACACCCTTGTTCCCCTAACGATGAGTTAAATAGTATAACTGCTATAAGTGTAGCTTTGGTATTAAATAACCCACGAAGGTTGATATGCCTTTATACACACCAAACCTTAATGCCATATCACATTATCGTAAATCATCAAAAATAGTTACTTGAAGCTATATTTGAAACCATATAACTGTGTGCAAATAAATGACTATTAATTAGAAATAATCACTTGAAACATAATTATTGATATTAGGTAGTTATATGGTTTCAAATATTCTTGGGTGCAAATTATTTGTATTAGATAAGAATATCATACAACTCTCTGCAAAAACTTATACTACACACACAAAAATGAAGATATAAACGTACGATGAACGCAATTATTAATCTCTGCACATAAAATAACACCAGACATTAACCTCTATCCATCAGTCGGACAGATGGATAGACTGATGTTATCACACATTAGGTCATTTTAGGTAGAAAGGTGGTATTGAAAATCAGCATTCAAGGATCTAGCTTTTGCCAGCAATTTTAAGTAGGTAAATTACAGTTAAAAGTAAATATGCCAGTTATGTCATTTCAGGTGTTTGCTAGAATAATGAATGGTTCAAGATTAAGAGAATAATATTTACTGTTATTGCAGCTGAAACTTGCGTAGCGCATAAACTCAGCAATAGATATTGATTTTCTGGGGTAACTAGAATTTCTTTGCTTTTGAACTGACGTAACTATTTTCTTTGTAGTAAGGAACCATTTAGTAGAAGGCCAGAAGTATTGAGGCACCAAAGTTACTGGCAATGGTTTGCTAAATGAGCTCGCTAATCATAACAATACTCAAGACGCCCTTTGTAATCGGTAAGTAATTACTTTTTAAGTGAATTCTCTATCTTCATTTTGCTCCATCTTGAGAATTGTTTTAGTGTCTCTAACCCATGAGATGACTCTCGCTACTTTTTTTTTTTTTTTTTTAGTCTTCCCCGTTTTATAGATAGCTTGGTTGATTTAATACAGTTTAGATTACTAAGCTTTCCTTAGATATGGTACACAGGCCTCAGGTTGCATACAGTATCTGCCATTGCCTCCTAAGTATTGAATAGGCTCATCGCAGTTTAATTTCGATGACGCAGCATGGTTTGGTTTGGTTTTTATGGCATATCAACACTTGTAGGCTATTTAATGCCAAATCCATTTTTATACAGTTAAACAGTTCTATTTCAAACAATTCAGTTTAGTATAAGTACACAGTTTTATTTGACTAATAGATAGGAGCTGATCTGGTGTTACCAGAGTGAACCCAAAGTTCCAGAATTACTAGAGCCTCACTGCCAGATTGCTTAGGGTCATATCCAGGACACTCATTGGGGAGTCTTATCCTTCTGCAGAGATGCAGTCGGTGTATTCTGCAAACACAACCGGAACCGGTGCTTTCAGTGTCACTTGACTAAATCATCTTCACCAAAGCATTCAGACAACACGAATTTCTGACTCTCTCGCTATCCGTCCCTATCATCCATCGCTCCTTGTTGGTAATCCAGACTGCATTCATGGTCCGTTCATAGCTAATGTAGACAAGTCAGTGCTGGCCGACTTGGGAGATCAAGTCAGTGTCTACTGCAGCACCAACCGATTGTGCCAGATAATTTAAGAAAAATATTTACATACAGATAAGTATGAATGTACAATGAACACAATTCTCTAACCTCTAGGCATTAAATAATCCTAGACGGATTGAGATTCCATTAACCTCAATCAATCAACCAAACGTTGAATGGCAAGAATTGTTTTAAAGAAAAGTAACGCTTGTGTCCATGAAAAATAATCACTATTTTTTTCAAGTAAGATATTTTCCTAAATTTAGTCTGGTAAAAAGCCAAAAATACAAGGGAACTCTTATACTAAGAGTCGTCTTCGAGATTAACTAGTCAACCCTGCAGCAATGCCAACCCTTTCCAAAGAAGTGTCATATCCAGGACACTCATTGGGGTGGGTTATCCCTCTGCAGAGGAGCAGTTGGTGTATTCTACGGCCCCAGTCGACTGGGCTAGAGAGTATATGGGTTAGCCTATGAACTTTTCAGCCGACGCTGGTGTGTTTATATATTTATATATCTGTGCGTTTGATGGCACATCAACCTTTGTAAGCAATGAAGAGGAACTCCATATTCCTCATTCTTCAAGACTGAAGCCTCACCATCAGAGGCAATTAATGTCATACCCCAGTCACTAAATGGTTTTAAGCATTTCTATTCAACACAAATAGTTATATTCAACATTATTTATTCATTTTTACTGTTGAAGACTGTAAACAGTCATCGGTACTAGGTGACTGTCAGTTTATTGCCAATATGACCATCAGAACAAGAGAAATCCCTCTCACCATCTCTTAGGGTAATATATATATATATATATATATATATATATATATAACCTTAACTTAAAACGTTTCATCGTACAAGTATATGGCCCAGTCTGCAGAGGAGTAAGATCCCCCTCAATGAGTGTCCTAGATATTACACAAAACAATCTGATGGTGAGGCTCCAGTAATGCTGGAGCTTTGGAGAATACGAAGTATCCCTTCATGGCCACCGCTCTCAGGTCCACTCTGCTCTGGAGTGGTAGCACCTGATCGACTTCTATTGATGGGTCATATAGAACTAAACTGTGTGCCTTTACTAAACTGAATGTATGAAAATGGATTTGGTATCAAGTAACCCACAATGGTTGATATGTCATCAAACGAAACTAAACCTACAAATATATTGGTCAATTTTCTTAAAATACAACTTAGAGACTAGATAAATTCCCAGTCCCATTTGCAAATTAACGATACTTTTTTAACTAATTTTTAATCATAAGTTATATAGATAGGATATGACACAAGGTCAATTTTTAAGCGAAGTTTAACAGGTTTGAATTCAGAGTTTTCCTTCTCCTTGACTAGTTAGAGAACCCAGTCTGTCCTACTATTTACCCATAGCTGGAGGGAGAATAATTGGATTCATACCTTTCCCAAGGGTATTAGTGCTACGTGAAATGCAATCAGTCTCGTCCAGGATTTGAACTCGTGTCGCCGTCTCCATTTCCTACGACGATAACCATTACACCACGGGTATCTCCATTTAGTGAAGGATTATAATTAACATTTTAGAATTATCTGTTAGAGGTTTGGGGAATATGGAGTAGCTCTTCCCTGCCATTACTCCCAGGTCCACTCTGGCTTAGAGTGGTAGCTCCATATAATGGCCTATCAATAGGTCAAATAGAACTATTTGACATTTAGTATGTGCGTAAACAAATGATTAATATTGAATTGACTTGTTTGAAATAGAACTTTTTTGACCATTTGATAAACCATAAAACCCAATTAAACGAAATCCTTGAGGATCAAATACATGCATTTAACAAGAGTATTAGCCGAAAAGTGAACGTAATAGCCCGACTGGAGTTCTAAATCGCTTACTACACTGTCACAGTCCAGCATTTTAGCCTCTGTCACACAGACTCCCCATTATTTTATATATAGTAGTAATTTACTAAGCTTTTTGTTTAGATGTGGCACAAGGTGAGAATCGAACCCAGTCGTGAAGGTTTGCTAAAATTCACGAATAGTAAAGTCAACAACAAGAACTTGCCAACTACTGTTCTCGTCTGTCACTTTACGGCCATATGTGTATGCATACATTTTTTTTTATTTTTAAAATCTGTCTCTTCTGTCGGTATATGTCAATTCGATCCTTAAGACTCAAGAATCTTGTCCTTGAAGCAACTTCGGTATTGTTTTGCAAATATTCCAGGCTGAGTCAGTGACGATTTAGTTTACAACATTTAATAGTACTTTTAATTTCTATGTCTTTATCCTTTTAAGAACTACAGGCAAACCGAAAATGAAATTTTAAGAAGTTTATTTGAATAAAAACCGAACAATAGGTAATATGACTGAAATACTCAACCCATCGAACAAACAATATAAATAATTTTTTCCCCCGAATAAGTCCACTTGATGACATCCAATTTAAATTTCAGAGCAACCACTTGTCTTCCACACGCACACACAAGCACAAATATACAAAGTGCGTGTCTTTAAAACAACATATACCAGCTACTTAGACAGAAATATTTTTAAAAAAATCCTCAATAAAACCGCAACTATAATTTCACTCTTCACGAACCAACTACGTCCAAACTATTTAATTTTTCCCTGCAAGCACGAACGATTTTTAAGAACTTTTTAAACTTTACGTCTGGCTTGAACATAATTCACTAAAGTTAATTTTGTTTTTATTTTAAAAAAAGTGGCTTAAAGGAGATTATATATATACACACACAATATTGCACATAAGTATTTAAACAAACTGACAATTTGCTTCTAAATACTTGGTTTTTAGTAGAAGGTAAAATACAATAATATTACTGCATCTGAGGAAGAGCCTCGAGATCTGGGGAGTATAGAGTGTCCCTTCATTGCCATTACTCTACCCCAGGTCCACTCTCTTGTTGGTCTCATCTACGTAAATTAGACCAGTTAAAAAATTATTCCTATTCGATAATACCGTATGCAAAAGGGAAGAAAAAAACTGTAGAAAATGAAAATGTACAATTAAAGCGGTTCCTTTAATCTCAAGGCATAAAAATCCCCCAAGACGGATTGGCATGCCGTGAAAATTAAGCGAGAAGAACCAGAGTTTCTTGTAATCAGCGTAGGATATGCATTTAGTCATATTTAGGTTTAGTTTCTTCGTTTAATGGCATATCAACTCTTTTTAGGTTATTTAATGCCAAAGCCATTCTCCTAGAAGAACAGTTGTAGTACTATTTAACCCATAGCTGGAAGGATAAGGGGGTTCATACCTTTCCCAAGGGTATTTGCCCGAAAGTGAACGTAATAGCGTGACTGGAGTACGAACTTGCGTACTACGATTCCGCAGTCCATCGCTTTAACCATTACACCTCGAGGACACCCCCTTAGTCATATCTAGTGGTTCTGGATGATAAATATTTAGAAAAACTTTCTTTAAATGGAATTATTAAATACAATTTTTATTCTCAAGCCTTTTAAAATCTTGTATCGAATCGATCAAGAGGAGAGAAAATTTTACTATTTTAAAAAGTTGCCAACGGTAACAAGTAATGTGAATTTCCTTTTTCAATCTACTCAAAATCTAGTCATTTAAAAAGCCGAGCTTGGAGCAAGGCTAGAAGTATAGTGAACTCTGAGAGAATCACTACCAATGGTCTGCTAATATAGCGCCACCTAGCCTAGTCGGCTGGGAATGCTGTATTCGACAACTGCATCTCTGAGAAGTAAAAGCCCACACCTAACGAGTGTCTTTTATATAACACTAAATGGCATCTGATGGTGTGGCTCCAGTTGCAGAGCTTCGGGGAATGTTTTGTGTCCTTTCATTGACATTACTACTAGGTCCACTCTGAGCCAGAGTGATAGCACCAGTTGGGATCCTAACTAAGGTTCAATTAAAACTTTAATCATTCACTATACTGGAAACTATTTAACTGTGGCAATTGCCCAGGCGGTTGGGGATGTAGAATACACCGACTGAACCTCTGCAGAGGGGTAAGACGCCCTCCAACGAGTGTCTTGGATACGACACTAAAGAATCTTATGGTGAGGTTCCGGTAATGCTGGAACTTTGGGAAATGTGGGGTACCTCTTTATTGCCATCGCTCCCAGATCCACTCTGGCTCGGAAGGGTAGCACCTAATAAG
Source organism: Sepioteuthis lessoniana (assembly GCA_963585895.1). NCBI lineage: Eukaryota > Metazoa > Mollusca > Cephalopoda > Myopsida > Loliginidae > Sepioteuthis > Sepioteuthis lessoniana. The sequence goes on along the minus strand of OY757906.1, from coordinate 102,521,795 downwards.
GGTCCTATCGATGGGTTAAATAGAACTAAACTGTGGTTTCTTGAGTTTACTGTAGAACTGTTTTGACATTTAACTGTATGTAAACAAAATCTGTACTTATCCTTAGCTGGATTAGAACAGTTTGAATAAACTGAAAAGCTTGGAAGAGAAATGGTTTTGACAATTAAACTGTGTACTCATGCTCAACTGAATTATTTGAAATAGAATTGATTATTTGTATAAAAATGAATTTGGCGTTATGCCATAAAACCTCAACAACCAACCAACCTAACAGTGGTAAGTAGAACTATTAATGTTAGATAGGAATATTTGAAACCATTTAACTGTGCAAGCAAATTAGCCCTGCCACGTGTAAAAATTGGTATGTACAAACTATTCATTAAAAAAACCATATATATTTAAAATAATTTGGCATTAAATGACCTACAAGGGTTGATTTGCCGTAAAACACGACTAATCACATACCAAATGAGGTGCCCTCCTCGAAATCAACAGTTAATTGGTCGGTTGTTTTGTTTAACGGCGTCATTTAACGTCGAAATAAATTTCAAACAATATCAGGTACTACTACTCCGAGCAGAGCAGACCTGGGAACGATTGCAATGAAGGGCACTCTGCATTCCCCAACGATCCAGCATTACTGGAACCTTATCATCAGATTGCTTAGTGTCATAACAGGACACTCGTTGGGAAATCAACTGTTAAGGAAACAACGCCTTCATCAGATTGTGATATCTTGCTTATTAGAAAAAATTAAGGGGTGTGAATATTAATCCTATATAGGTATTTCAAAAACACCCGATGGAAATCTGAAGCGACTTATCACTAGGTTTTGAGTGTGGTTCAACACACACACGCACCATATATATGTATACATAATACTTAGAGGGCATTTTACGTTTTTGTTGGATGTGAACAATTTTGTAATTTATTAAGCTTTTTGCTAAGATGTGGCAAAAGGATGTATGAATAGGGAACCCATTGAGAGTCGAACTCACTCGTGAATGTTTGCTTGTTAACCTTCACAACCACCTGAAGCGACCATGTGAACAATTTATATTAAAACTTAAACATTCTTTACTACTTATGAAGTTTTTTTTTCTCCTACTGCACTTGTTACGAAAAGAATTAATGTGTATAAGCTGCAATGTGATAATTAAAGATATTTCAAACAATATGTGCTTAAAAGCAGCTTTTCATATAGTATCGTATCCTATTGATAGGTTTTATGGTATGAATAAAGGAAGTAGTTTATAATTTGTAAATTAATTTTGTCGTCGGATTGGTATTATGGAAGGTGTGCTATATAACAGGTCGTCAAATTTTATCGTGTTTATTTTGTTTCAAGCAGAATATCATTCACAGAACCAATTGGTAAGGTTCTACTTGTATACAATTGGCAAAACCTTTTTTAAACTTAATCTATTTTGCAAAATATTTTTAACTGAGAAAAAAAAGGCGTAGTCTGAATGTTAAATGATAATTGTATTTCAAATATTTTTTTCCAAAAAAGCAACAAATAAAATTGCACTTTAAACCATCAAACAGTCCAGTCGGTTGTGGCTGTAAAATACCCCTCCGTTCAGAAGCAATTGGTGTAAGACCTCGCTCCCAACGAGCGTTCTGGATATGACATTAAACTGCATCTGATGGTAAAGCTCCAGTACTGGAGCTGTGGGGAATGTGGGACACCCCTTTATTGCCATTACTCCCAGGTCCACTGACCCGGAGCGATAACACCTAACAGGGTCCCATCTACGGGTCAAATAGAACTGTTCGACCATTTAACTCTGTTCAAACAAGTGACAAATATTGAATTGTCAGATTTTTAAATGATTCCAAGTATATCTGTGTGCAAACGATTGAGTCATAGTGAATAAAATTACTAATGTTGAATTGCAATACTTTAAAGTATGTGCAAAAATTGAGTTATTGGTTCTACTTAATATAATTATTAGTGTTAGATAGAAATACTTGAAAACACGTGTACAAGAGGGCTTCCTCGTGGTGTAATGGTTAAAGCGATGGACTGCAGAATCGTTGTAAGCGAGTTCATATTCCAGTCGCGCTATTACATTCACTTTCGGGCAAATACCCTTAGGAAAGGTATGACCCCCCTTATGGGTTAAATAGTACCACTACTATTCTTCTAGGAGAATGGCATTAAATAACCTGCAAAGGTTGATATGCCATTAAACAAAGACACCAAACCAAACTATGTGTACAAATAAATGAGAATTGCCTTATTTAAAAAGGTTATCAACAAAATCATATCTATGTAATGTTATATATGTATAAAGAGGATTTGGCATTAAATAACCTACAAGCGTTGATGTACCATAAAATCCAACCAACCTAAAACAAAAGTCTCAGTGGTCAGATTCCGATGTGATGGCGAAAAAATTAATTCTTTAACCACTGAAATGTTCTTACTAAATTCAGTTCACCGCAGATGTCAAATACATCTATGTATTCAATTGGGCTTATAGTGTATAGTAAAATAAAAGGGGTTTATATTCAATCATTCCTTCTACCATGGACAAAATGTGACACAAGGTCAATTTTGAACCTAAATATAGATGGTTGGAATTCAGTGTTCTTCTCCTAGTCTGATTGCCTAACCATGGCTAAAGAACTCAGTTTGCTTCCCCAACCCACTAATGTCTTTACGGGATGGGGCATTAGCACGAAGTGGAACGCATTCTCGTCCAAGATTTGGAATCTGGTCACTGATTTTATTTCGATCGACAATAACCGTTACGCTGTGTGTAGTTTTGTAAATAAAGTCAGTTGTTTTGAATGAGTTATTTACTAGGCATTGCTTAGTTGTGGTACAAGGCCAGAAGTATGAGTCACCAAGTGAGAATCGAACCAGCATATTGGTTTGAACGGATCCCAGAAACGCCCCCTCCCACAAAACAGTAGTTGGATGATCACTTACTTTTATAGTTTTCGGGCTGAGAGGTAAGAAGAACAAGACACTGATGTAGAAGTAACAAAAAACTCAACATGGACATACGAGTGTTGGACAAACAGTAAAAAAACTTGCACCCATCTGTTCTGTGTGGACACTGGTTGCCGTTTACAGGACAAACCGATACAGCAAGATGGTGAGAGAGAGTCGAAAGAATCTGCTCTCTACACGCATTGATAATGAGGAAAAATGGTCTGTTAATCTTGGTTGTTAACAAGTACACCTCCCGCGGTGCCCTTGTTTTCAAATATCAATCCTTCTAAAACTAGTCAACTATTCGCAATTTAAATAATTCTATTGAACGATGAAAATAAAGTTGAGCGCTATTATGTACATGTGATAATAGCAATTGGGTTTTTTTTTTTTTAAGTATGTCTTAACACTTTTTTTTTCCTGAGAAAAACTCTCAACACTTAATAAAATGTTTGGGAAGGAAGTAAGATGGATGTAGAATAGAATCCACAGCAGGGAATGGATTTTTCAGCAAAGTGAGTAACATGAAGAGAAGATTAAAAGAGAATTAATAATGAGAAAGTGTTGTGGAAGGGAGATGAAGTTAAGAAAAGGAGGGTTTTTTTGTTTGTTTTTTTTTCCAGACATATGCCCTTAATCTCCTTCCGACCGTGGCCAAAATGGAATCCTCCCGCTGGCGAAACCCAGGATGCCAATGCAAAATATTACGAGCCGGAGATAGCATCAACCTGTCATATTGTTGGCTCTGGAGCGGAGAAATTCTTTTAGTGGGGGGGCTGAGGGTAACAAGTCTGGTAGAGAGAGAGAGAGAAAAAAATGCGAGCACGAAGAAAGAAAAGAGAAAGAGGATGGGAAAGAAGAGATAGTGGGATCAAATAGAAATTGGGCTTGTAGAAACAGGGGAAGGAGTGTGAAACACTTCAGACGTTGTATAACCAAGTTGGATAGAGGAAACTGCCTTAAAAGCTTTTAATGAATGCTCACGATCTCATCTTCCATTGCTATGTGTTAGAAAATTTAGGCAGGTACGCATGCAAACATCGTGTGTACACACACACACAATTAGATAGATAGAGAGAGGTATAGAGAAAAATGTAGATTTGGGGAATGAGAGAGGGGTTGTAGGAGTAGGCAGAGAAAATGATAGAAAGAAGGAAGAGAAAAAAAATGAAGGTTGAAGTGTTGTGAAGCCAGAGATAGGGACGCTAAAGGCATGATGTTTACAATAAATAAATAAATAAATAACTGAGAATGGGAAGAATTCCTTAGCATACAAACGTAGGCAAGTATACATAAACGCATATTATAAAGACGGAACGTGCACACACACACACACATTTTTTATATATATATATATATATATATATATATATATATATATATATACGCACACACATATAAGAAATACATAACGTTACACATATATGCCTATTTCAAAAGAAACAAGAGCTGAAGGCAATAGAATATGGTTGCGAATTTTAAATAAGAGAAAAGAAAAAAAAATCTCTTTAGAAAAAGATGTCTACATACAAATATACATCAAAATAGATGATTAATAGAAAAACCTAAAGAAGGTATTAAAAGAAAATTTGTTAGAAAAATGAGCTTCAGAAAGAAGCCAATGAAATGGCCGTTGTCATAACATGCTGTTTAAAAAAAAACTCCTTCACCAGATCATTTTTTTTTCTTTTGTGTCTCACAAGAGAATAGCGAATATAACATGGCTTCTTATTCAAATGGGTATAAAAACAAAGGTGAAAAATCTTGAAAGAGAATGAAATCTGTGAACACATAAGCACGGAGGTACTTGACTCATTTCCTTACTATTAACACAACTTTTTTTCTATAACACTCAAACACACGCGTACACATTTCAGTGATAAAAGAAAAAAAAACCCCAACAAACAACACAAGAAGTGCTTGGCGTTGCCTGGGAAAAAATACCGGTGAAGTAACATTAACAGAGGCACAACGATCACAGACTAATCTGATTTTTCCTCCTAGTCAATAAACATCTATCATAGGCCTGAGTGAGAATCGTGATGGTTTATTTAAATTGTTGAAAGAAAAAAGTTTGAAGTTCTCTAAATGGCTTTGTTTTGATCACAATGAAAAATAATGGTGCGGAAGAAAAAGGTTTTGTCTGTACATTTGAATTTTTAAAAACTGCTTAAGTATTTCTTTTTTATAGGTTGTAATCGCATGTATTTACCCAACCCATCCACCTCGGGCAGGATGCAGTGCAAGTTTGGTTTGTTTTGTATTGGTTTTGTTTTGTTTAATGGCAGATCAACCATTGTTCGTTAGTTAATGCCAAATCCATTTTTATATATACAAACAGTTCTATTTCAAACAATTCAGTTTTGCATAAGTACACAGTTTAGACATGTATCTATTCGTTAATATTTTTTTTTTTTTTTTACTAATAACGATTTATGATCAGATTTGCATATGAATTCATGGAGATAGATTTCTCCAAAATAATTGCAGAAACTCCACTTAGGCTTTTCAGTTATTAAAAAAAAATTACACTCACTAATTTTTGAGAAAGTCAGAAATCAGTAATTTTTTTTCTGAAGATCTAAAAGTTTATTTCAAAATTAGCAACAATTTACATTTTGTATTTTTAAATCTCTTTTGATGCAAAGTTTTTCATTAAATTTCTTGATTCATAGAAAGTTCAAAAAACTAAAATATCTTTAAATATATTTTAACACTTCATTTATTGATAAGAATCTCGAAATACCGTTTACGATTTTAGTCAAAATTTGATTTTTAAAGTCAAATATGTAGAATTAGTTAAACCCACATCCCATAAAGAAATAATCACTTAGTTGATTGATACAAGACTTACTCTGCAAGATAGATGTGAAGCATCAAATGACAACGGATGTTAATGACAGTTATTTTGATAACACTGTGTGTGTAATATACAATAGTATTACAAGAAAGTTTCTTGTAAGAGCAACGATTCGACCTTTCTTATTTGTCTTTCCCTTTTCTGTTAATTTAGATGATCTGAAATATGGAAATAAATACCCCGGCTTCTGCTGCTACTGTAGAAGAAGATATTTTCACGTGTCTTTGGCTAGATATTGACTTTCGTCTTGAGGTATACCATGTGTCTAGTGGTGCATACGTAGAGCAACTAAGTTGCTGTAATAAACTTCAGGTATTTCTATTCAAAACAGTATCTTGGTTTGGTTATATGGCATATCAATCATTTTAGGTTATTTAATGCCAAATCCATTTTTATACATAAACAGTTCTATTTCAAACTGTACAGTTTTTGTTTATACTCGGTAAAATGTAAAAACAGTTCTATTTCAAACAATTTAGTTTAACATAAATATGCAGTTTAAATGTCAAAAACAGTTCTTCGTAAGTTTGTCTGGTTTTATGTTATATCAAACATTGCAAATTGTTCGATACCAAATGCTGTTTTGCCATATGGCATATCAACCTTTGAAGGTTATTTACTGCCAAATCCGTTTTTATACTAATGAACTGTTCTATTTTTTAAAAATTCAGTTTTGCATAAATACACAGTTTAATAGTAAAGACATTTCTATTTCAAGCAATTCAATTTACTCAAACAGTTCTGATTCAAAAATTCAGTTTAGTATAAAAATAGTTTTTGTTTACACACAGTTAAGTTTCAAAACTGTTCTATTTCGAACAATTCAGTTTAGCGTACGTACAGTTTCAATATAAAAAACAGTTATATTTCAAACAATTCAGTTTACCATAACTACGCAGTTTAATGTCAAAACAGTTCTATTTCAATCAATTCAGTTTTGTATAAGTACGCTGTTTACTTCTATTTAATCCCTAGATAGAACCCTATCAGGTGATACCACTCCCGGCCAGAGTGGACCTTATGAAACAGTTTATTTCTCTTGTAAATAATCTATACATGAAGATGCTTGCAAGATCATTTACTAATCCTCCTTCAACTGCGAATAATTAACAGTACACAAACGGGTATGAGGGCCTAGATATTCAGTGAAAGATGTCTACTGAAAGGTTGCTTTCATATATGATTTTCTTTATGAAAGTGGTTATTGCCATCGCGCCCAGGTCAACTCTAGCTCGGAGTTGTAGCACCTGAAAGTATAGGTTTTTTTTTTGTTTAGACAGTTAAATTTCAAACTATTCAGTTTAGTATAAGTACACAGAACTATTTTTGACGTTTAAATAGTGTACTCATGCTAAACTGAGTAGTTTGAAATAGTTTAAATGTCAAAAACAGTTCTATTTCAAACAATTCAGTTTAGCGTAATTACACAGTTTAGTTCTATTTGACCCATAGATAGGACCCTATCAGATACTACCATTCTTGACCAGAGTAGACCTGGGAGCGATGGCAATGAAGGGATGCTCCGCATTCTCCAAAACTCAAACATTTCTGAAGTCTCAACATCAGATTGTTTAGTGTCATATACACGACACTCGTTGGGAGAATCTTACCCTTCTGCAGAGATCAAGTTGGTGTATTCTGCAGCACCAATCGATTGTGTCAGACGATTTAAGAAAAAATATTTACATACATATGAATATAAATGTACAATGAACACAATTCCCTAACCTCTAGGCATAAAATAATCCCAGATGGATTGACATGCCATTAACTTCAATCAATCAACCAAATGTTGAATGGCAAGGATTATTTTAAAGAAAATCAACGCTTGTGTCCATGAAAAATATTTACTATTTTTTTTTTTCAAGAAAGATATTTTCTTAAATTTAGTCTGGTACAAAGCCAAAAATACAAGTGAACTCTTATACTATGAGTCGTCTTCAAGATTAAGTAGTTAACCCTGCAGCAATGCCAACCATTTCCCAAGAAGTATTAAACTGAGATAGTCTTCATACCGCAACGCCAGATTTTTCCATTCTGATCCGTAAAAAAGATCAGTTTACCATTTTTGGCAGAAATTAGTTTCACGGTTGACAGCTAATTACCGAAGAGGGGACGGATACAAACTCTACGGAGGCTAGCTGGGTAGGGAGTAATTTTTGGTGTTTAAGGAATGGAGGCAACATTCAACCGCTTCCCAGCGAAAAGAATTGTGCACTCTTGTGAATTGACATTAGTCGCACCGGAAATAAAGCTCATGCCTGTCAGTCCAGTCTCATCTTTTTGTATACCAGAGTTTTAACACCCACAGCTCTTTTCCCAGGACCTCAGTGCTATCGCCTTAAACCCATTCAAATATCATCATTCATTTCGTTTAAACATTTAATTCTGTAATTTTGTTTCTTTGCTTTTTTTCCATTTGAAAAGATCGGGTTTTCTTTTTTTAATACTTTGAATGCTTATTTTCAAGACATACAAAATTCCTTTATATACATATATTAACAGTTGTTAAAAATTGAAAATCAACTAGTATTTAATAAAAACAAAGACCCCCCCCCCAAAAAAAACATGATCTTGATATCGTCCTTAATCATATCCCATTAATTGAGATTAGAATACTTTGATTATATCTTCGATAGATGGGTAAGATCCCCCCCCACAAAAAAAAGAAAAGGGTATCCTAGATGGGACACAAAACTGCATCAGATGGTACAGCTCTAGTTTTGGAGGTCTAAGGGAATTTGAGTTTATCCCTTCGTTTCCATTACTCCCAGGACCACTGACTGAGAATGGTAGTATCTGATAGAGTCCAATCTATGGGTCAAATAGGGTGGTTTGAAAATTGTTTCTTCTATCATATCAACTTTTGCTGGTTTTTAATGCCAAAGTCATCTTTTTAAGATAACAGTAGTAGTACTATTTAACCTATAGCTGGAGGGATTTCTTGAATAGCATAGAAAACTTCGATGATTATTTAATGCTAAAGCCATCCTCGTGGAAGAACACCGATGATTTTATTTAACCCATTGCTAGAAGGTCCTATAACGAAATTTATACATTTCCCAAAGATATTTGTCTAAAAGTGAGCGAAATAACGTAATGGCTGTTCGGACTCTCCTACTTTGATGTCACAGTCTAACACGTTAAACTCTACCCCGAAAATGATTATTATTACTTAATATGTAATACTTGAAACCATATATTTTGTATACTGGATTATTGTATATTTTACTAGTAGGTTCAATTATCGACATCTGTAATTTATCATAATAATAGAAATTGTAGTATTTCTAAATACGAACACTCCAGTGTAAGGGGACACAGAAAGTTCGGGATGAACTCCCTTAGACAGGCTGGGGAATTCTCTTTGAATTGAAGTCACAGACAGTCAAGACAAAATTCTCGGCTTCTGACAGCAGAATATATTCCCTCAATGAGAGGGGCGTCATATTCCTTGGATTGTCAAGGGAACTCCTCGTGTGAAGAAAAAAAAGAACTGCGAGTTCGACTCGTAAATATTTTATGTTGCGACATGTATCAAATATGGTATAACCGGGCCATTAGCTAATGAGTAGAGTGTTCGCCAATGGTCCGGGAAACCGACGTTCAATTTAAGGTCGAGTCATATGAAAGACTAAAAAAAATGGTACTTGATGCCTCCTTGCTTAACACTCAGCAATACAAGGTACGTATCAAGGGTAAAGTGAAGCAATCCAGGGAAAGGAGTAGCGCCATCCCCTACACCTTGGTGTATCAGCTATTGAAAAAGGTGGCCTTCGGGTTACCCTCGACTAAAGTCGCTAACTTTACTTATATGTACATTCTGTTTTTTCTTTATTAATATACCCCTTTTATTCTGCTGGAGGGAGTCGTATTTTTGGTACTGAACTGTCTGATAACAACTCCATCATTATAAAAGTTAGCGACCATAGTCGAGGGTGACCCGAAGGCTCCCTTTTCGATAGCTACTACACCAAGGTGTAGGGGAGGGCGCTACTCCATTCCCAGGATTGCTCCACTTTACCCTTGAACCGTACCTTATAATGCTGAGTGTTAAGCAAGGTGGTATCAAGTACCATTTTTAAAGTCTTTGGTATGACTCGACCTATGATTGAACCCAGGTCTCCCGGGCCATTGGCGAACACTAACCGCTGGGCCAATCTATATTCTCCTGTTTTATTTAGATGTCTTTAGTTGTCAGTAACCTTAAAATTTCAAACCAAAACCTTTATCAAGTTCACAAGATGTACATTGTGACTATTTCGCTGTTTCTGTTTAGAGGATATTCTCAGTCAGTTAATTTTTCCTAGTTAATTTGTCCAGGCAGCACCAGTTAGGGTCCCATCAATGTATCAAATAGATCTATTAAAAATATATTCCTGTTCGATAGGAATACTTGATATCATATAACAATACATTATTTCTATTTAGTATAGTTACTTGAAGTTATGATTGGTTACTTGATATTATTACAAGTTACTTAAAACCATATAATTGTGTGCAAACAAATATTTCTTATTAAAAAAGAAATGATTACTAGAAACCATATAATTATTAGAATAGAATAGGAATGCTTGAAATCATGTAAGTTTGTGCAATTTATTTGCATTAGATTGGAAAATTTGATATGTGTCCAAAAACTCTCAAAAAACAACTGTACAAAAATGTAAATACAATTGTCCATTGGACACAACTTTGGCAGAAAATAACCCTCGACGAGTTGACGTGTTGTTGAAATCCATATTTACCAACCCTTCCCCTCGGGCAGGATATGACACAAGGTCAATTTTTAAGTTGAGTTTAACAGGTTTGAATTCAGTTTTCCTTCTCCTAGACTTGTTGCCTCACCAAGTCTGAAGAAACCAGTCTGCTCTACTATTTACCCATAGCTGGAGGGAGAATAATTGGATTCATACCTTTCCCAAGGGTATTAGTGCTATGTGAAATGCAATATGCCGCGTCCAGGATTTGAACTCGGATCACTGTGTTTATTTCCTACGACGATAACCATTACACCACAGGCACCTTCGTGTTGTTGAAATCAGTCAGTCTCAATGCTACGGTACTTTGACAATCTAGCGAGAACCGGTGCTTTCAGCTTGAATCGACCGTAAGTTACACTGGTTTTGTATTTGATAGATATACTTATTTCAACGGCATGTCAACCCATTTGGGGTTATGCATCAAGATTAATCGTATTTATTGTAGGTTCATGTTTACATTTTCTTTGTCGTCGTCTCTTAAGAGGAATCCTAACCTGTATTACCATTCCGGCTAAAAGGGGACTTGGCAATAAAGAGGTACTCCTCACTCCCCCAAACTCCAGAACTGGAGCCTATGCAGGGGATACAGTCAACGTATTCGAAAACCCACCGACAAGACGATTAGTGTTAGACTGAGTGGAACTCACTAAATATTTATACATCATTTACATGCTTTTAATACGAAGATGATATTAAGGAATGTTATCCAGTCACATGATGGTTGGGGTAGATAGAGTCAGTAATATAATCGCCTTTTAGGGAAGTAGCAAGATGACTATATTTCATTTAAGATTTTCTTCAAATAGAGTTGCAAATTGTTTAAACTAAGTTACAAAACAAAACAAAACAAAACCGCACTTATTTTCAGCTTTTTCTTTAAAAAGAAATAGGAAAAGTTTAATTTCTTTTCTTATTTTCATAATTTTTCTGGTTATTTTTGTCGTATGTTCGGCCATGCGCTCGTTTATTTTCGCCCTCGTTTCTATATCTGACCATTACTTGAGCACTTGAACGACCTTCGTTGAACATAAGTAGGGCAAGAAGACGGGCACCAAAATGTGGCATGCGTGTCTGCGCAGCGACGGTGGCCCGTGGCGAATGTTAATACTAATAAATTGCAAATGATCAGAATTGAAACATTCTGGACATCGCAAGAATAACAAATGTTATGAAAATGTCAGACAAGTGCGCGCGCGCACGCACACACACACACACACACACACACACAACACATGGAACTTAAAGAGAACGGTACTTCTCTTTTTTTTATTGTTTTTTTTTCTTTCTTGTGTCAGGGTTCAATTGATAGAGAAGATGCCATAGGTTTTGCTCCGAAGGGCTTTAATTAAAAAAGATTTATCTTCAGGAGATTATTTATTTTGTTGGAAGGGTTTTATTATTTGTGAGGATTATTGAGATAGCATATTCGTTGTTAAAAGGTTATTTAGTATATTAGTGCCTGCATTAACAATTACTTTATTTATACTAAACATCTTTGACCAGTCCAGTGGCCTAGCAGTTAGAGTGTTCGCCAAAGACCCAGGAGACCGGGGTTCAATCTCAGGTCGAGCCATACAAAAAAAAAAAAAAAAAAGAAAAAAAAAGGTACTTGATGCCTCCTTGCTTAGCATTATACGGTATGGATAGAGAGTAAAATGGAGCAATCCAGGGAAAGGAGTTGTGCCTTTCCCAATACCTTGGTGTAGTAGCAATTGAAAAGGGAGCCTTCGACTATGGATTATATACTAAAGATCTTTAACCACTAACATGCTAACTAAAGACCCTCTACTAAAATGAAACCTTCCAACCAAATGAAAATCGCATCTAAATTATAAAAAGAAGCCACAATACCACCAACTAAAATGACAAATAAACTAGAAAGAGAGCTAGGGAAAAACTTAAGACTATAAAAAAATGAAAGTTTTGCAGTCATTAACGAAAACCAAAGCAAAATTAAATGTGTGTGTATATATATATATATATATATATATATGGTGGGCATAACTAAAAGGTGTGTCATTTGACAATTTTTGCAAACTATCTATCTATCTATATATATATATATATACACACAGTCAAGTTATACAGATGGCATAGAGACTTGGCTCTTTCGCCAGCCATCCCTGTTGACCATAGCTCCTGACAGGTCCTCAAGAAACAGTACAGCCACTTGGATGTTTTTTTTTTTTTTTTTGTTTTTTTTTGAGATCGGAGGTAAGACAAACAAGACCTGCCGGGCATTGCTGGAGAAGCAAGAACTAATTCGTAAGGGATGTTTTTGGGACTACTACATATGGACACACTAGTATTAGCCGATCTGGAAAAAACTTACATCTTCTGAGCGGACAGTGGATGCCATCAAGAAGACTTACCAAGACTTTTGGCTGAGAGGGAGAGAGAGAGAGAGAGAATGTGAGTCAAGAAATCTGTGTTGTTGGCATGTCTCGCTGATGAAAGATGATGTTCAGAGCGAATTAAGACACTACGAAATTATTCTTCATTTAAAAATTTATGCTGAAAGAATTGTAAGTTGAGGAAAAATTTAGCTACGATGTGCCTTTTTTGCTGGGATTCGGTTACATACACACCCACATACATATATTTAACAAATGTATAAATTTAGTATTTCTTCAATGAATAATTGTTTTTATATTAATTGTTTTACTATTTGCTTTCTACTGTTCATTTAGTTAACAGCCCAGTCAGCTAGGGCTATAGAATATGCAAACTTAATCTTTGCAGAGGGATGAGGCTCTCCTACCGATGAGCGTCCTGGTTATGACACTAAACTGCATCTGGTGATAGGCTCCTATCTTAGAGAGTGGTGGTACCTGTTAGGGTCCCATCTATGGGTCTAATAGAACCGTTCCTTAAAATTAAATAGAATTAGTGTTGAATTGTAGTGCTTAAAAGCCATTTAATTATGTGAAAATAAATTAGCTCTGGCTCTTTTAAAAATGAAACCTACAATGTTATCTTGCAAGCCGTGTAATATATATATATAAGGATTAGGCATTAAGTAATCCAGAAAGGTTGATAGGCCACAAAACAATTAATCTCCCTTTCATTTATTTAATCTACTGCTATTGAATCTTTTTTTTTTTTTTTTTTTTCTTCGTTCATTTCTCTTCCATTCTTTCTTTAATCTTATTTATATTCCATTTCTTTTCTTTTTCCCTCCGCCATGTTGTATCCTTTACTCTGATTTATCTCTTCTCTCTCAACCCACCCACCAGATGAGCATATGTTTAATTCTTAGAAAGCAGCAGGTTTTTACACATAAAAATATTGCTTTTTTTAAAATAGTTATTTACCCAAATGTTACTTAGCACTGCCCTTCTGAAACAGACCACCCCCTAAAACACACTTGACGACACCACCACCACCACCAGTTACCATCACAAACTATTTATTTTGGGCAAGAAGCATTAAAATGCTTTTTGCTTGAGTTTTAGCGCTTCACTGTGTTCTTAGATCAAAACCCATTGACACAAGACTCGGTAAAAATCGTTGTCGAGTTAAACATATGTTCTGTGGATCTTAGCTATAGCCAAGCTTTAAACATAGTTTAGTAATAGACAGTCTATTGATATACATGTCAACTGGAGATGTGAGGGCGTAGCAGTTGTCGTCGTAGGAAATGGACTCAGCAATCAGAGTTCAAATCCTAGATAAGGCTGTTTTGTGTTTTATTCCGCTTCTCTTTCTACCAAATATAAGTAAATCGTAGGGTATACAGGGATCTTTAACCCTCGTGCAGCAAACGTTCTAGAAGGAGGAAAACTGAATTCAGTTTGTTCTTCATATAATAAAAAAAAAAATTGACCTTGTGTCTCATCCTGCTCGTGTCGAAAGTTTTGGGTAAATACAAATTTATCAGTTCTTCTCGCGTAGAGCTAACTTCAAAGGTCTCGGTTAGAGCTTTTCACACTGTGAGTTTCACTTAATTACCTCTGTTTGTTTCATCGAATTGATAAAAAAAAAGAATGAAAGAAAAAGGTAATGCTCGTGTATAAGTCGACCTTTATTTTATAGTCATGAAATTAATTTATTGAATTCATTTGTTAAAAGTCAAGGGCTGCTCATCGTCTTTGTCGATATATTTGCACTTCATCCTTAAAGATTATTACAGTAGAAAAGTTAGTAATTTCAAGTATGTTATATACTCGTGTATAAGTCGATCTTGCGTCTATATCAACCTTTATGGCTACTAAATCTTTTATGAATACAACTAAGTTTGGAAGTTAAGGGTTGCTTCTCGTTCTTTCCGTTATACTTGAATTTCAACCTTACAATATCTTTATAGTTGGGGAGAGACAGAACGAGTTCATACCTTTCCAAAGAGCAATAATAAAATGTGATCCCTGACTTTGCTGGAATTCAAACTACGCACTGATAACTATTGCACTAATCCCACCTTCACATCTGAGAGAAAATGATATCTTAATTGTGTACAGGTTAGGAAATAACTTTCTAGAATTTTAGAAGTAAGAGTAAACTAGATTTATTTTAACAAAATTAACTGTAACGGTCAAAAGTCTGGAGATATTTTAAACAACTTTAAGAAAAAGTCATACTTAGTCGTGGCAGGTCTTATGTTTTTTGTATCTGTCACACAGTTTCTGTCTTGTTTTTTTTATATATTGTAAAAATAACTCTGAGAACGAAACACAAATTAGCCTCTAGCCAGTCTTCTTTCATCGAAAGAAAATTGTTACGGTTGTAAATAGAATAACACAATAATAATTGTCCTTATGTTTTTAACAACATCTGTTTTCGTTAAAACACAATAAAATGCCGGTTGGATAAATATACACACATTTTATTAGGAAAGGAGAACCTCGTTAAAATGCATTAGTTAGCAAAATAGCCGTTATATGACCTGCAAAACAATGTAGTGAATTTAATACTCACTAAGTACCGTATGTTTGTGGCTTCGTGTATATTTCCATTTAATATACGTTAGGTGCGTACTCACATATGTCAGTTGTATTCTGTGTGACAGTAACACTTGTTTTATTTCTTTACTCATGTACATTTCATGGGGGCTCCAGATTTGGATCCCTGGGGGTGTAGACTACCCCTTCATTTCCATCATTCCCCAGTCTACTCTCACTTCAATGGGTAAAACCTACTAGGGTCCTACCTATGGGTCAAATAAATCTTTTTGAAAATTATTACTATTAAATATTAATACCTGAAACCATAAAAAGAGTGTTGGGTGAGTCCCCATGGTGTTGTAGTAAACGAGTTCGAACTCAAGTCGCGCTATTACGTTTACTTTCGAACTAGTACCGTTGGGAAAAGTATGAACCCCTTCATTCCTCTACTATATAAAGATAATTTTGACTTTTAAAAACCCACAAAAGTTGATATGCCATTAAACAAAGAAATTAAACCGAACATTTATTTGAGTATTAATTTTATTGCGAACTTTTGTCCCCATCTTGGTAGTTTTTGTTATTTTTCTCACTACGTTTCGGCCAAATTTCACCTCTGGCCGTCTTCAAGTGATTAACCGCGACCTCGGATAGGAATGCTGGCGCAGCGGATAGAGGCGTTTAGTCTCTACGGTTCCAGGTGAGCATTGTCAGAAGAGAGTGCTTACTTGGTCAAAAACGTGGTCCGATAGATAACAACCATGGACGGCAGTAATTACTTGGGATACGGTTACAAGACTCAGCATTCTAATCCAAGGTCGCGGTTAATCACCTGAAGACGGCCAGAGGTGAAATTTGGTCGAAACGTAATGAGAAAAACAACAAAAACTATCAAGATGAGGACAAAAAGTCCGCAATAAAATTAATACTCAGATTAAGAAGCCTCATCTCAAAAAGGATTCCCAATAAAAAAAAGACGAACATTTGCTGCGATTAAGTTTATCTTTGTCTAGCACGCAAGATACTTGTTCCTTACAGCTACTATCTAGTTACCCACTTAAGTATTGAATATGAGCATTGTTGCTTATCTTTTAAGCGTGACCTGACCATGGGTCATATGTAATACTTTTTCCTAGGGGTACGTTTAGAGTGTGGTTATTCTCGCTGGAAATGGAATCGGTGACTCAAGTTCCAAATCTTAGACGCGAACTGTTAGTGTTTTACTTCGCGCTAATAACATTTGGGGAAGGCATGAATCTATCTCCTCTCAAAATGGATTCTCCAGCTCTACAAAGGCAACCAGTCAAGGAGAGGAAAAAAATTCTCTAGCCCTACAAAGGCAACCAGTCTAGGAGAAGAAAAATTCTCCAGCTCTGCAAAGGCAACCAGTCTAGAAGAAAATTTCTCTAGCTCTACAAAGGCAACCAGTCTAGGAGAAGGAAAATTAAATTCAAACCAAACGAAGGGTGTTTATCCATCCCCTCCGCTACGGGCAGGTTGTGACACAAGTTCATTTTCGAGCTGAGAAAATTTGGTTTGAACTTAGAATTTTCCTTTTGTTCGACTATTTTTTCTTAGCTAGGGGGTGAAAGTGAAAGGATTCATGCCTATTTCAAGGACGAGGAGACACACGAACAGCCTCGTTCAGAATTTGAACTCAAGTGAACGCGTCCATTTTCTACAACGCTAGATGCGCCTCCCAAACCAGCAGTACACAACTTAAAATTTGACCTTGTGTTGCATCCTACCCGTGGGGTTGGGATGGGTGAATATTTTAATTTTTTTGTTTTTAAAGCTATTCCAAACTGAGTACAGAAAATTGCTTAAACAAAATTTGAGTCAAAAGTTGCAAAATTTTCTGATTAAACATTGAAATTAATCCCTGCGGCCAGAAATGTTTAGCTTGTCAGTTTAGAGAATTAATAAAGTTGGGCGTGGAAGAATATTCTAATTGCAGTACGAAAATTGAGTGTAAACGCTTCAGACAAATAAAAAGTGTAAAAACAATCACTGTTTTATCGTAACACCAAATACTTCCCGGGTCACTATATAATTAGAGTGAATAAAAGTTTGGATGTATTTGTTTTATAAATCTTATCCATGTTATCACTGGTTACATAAATAAACAAGATAGATTACCAGTGGGATTTTAACGGCATTTCAGTCCGTATAGGGTTATTTTTTGCCAAGAGGTGAGGGAATCGCTTTCATTATACGTTCATATTTTAATTTTTCTATGCAGTTGGTCATGAGTTATTTTTTGACACGCAGTCCTATCGAATACAAATAATTTCTAAAAATAGATCTTCTTGACCCATATAAGTTGGTTGTTTGGGTTTTATGGCATATCAACCTTTGTAGGTTATTTAACGTCAAATCCATTTTTATGAAAATAGTTCTATTACAAAAAATTCACTTTAGCATAAGTACACAGCTTAAATGCGAAAAACATTTCTATTTCAAGCAGTTTTAATTCAGCTAACTCAGTTTGGTATAAGTACATTTTGTTTGCACACAGTTAAATGTCAAAACAGTTCTATATCAAACAATTCAGTTTAGTGTAAGTACATTTTCAATGTCAAAAACAGTTTAATTTCAAATAATTCAGTTTAGCATAAGCACGCAGTTTAAATGTAAGTACGGTTTAATTGTCCCAAACATTTCTGTTTCAAGCTATTCAGTTTAGTCATACAGTTCTAATTCATACAATTCAGTTAAGCATAAGTATGCAGTTAGTTCTATTTAACCCATAGATAGGGCCCTATCACTCCGTGCCAGAGTGGACCTGGGAGCGATGGCAGTGAAGGGGTACTCTGCATTCCCCAAAGCTCCAGTATTACTGGAACCTCAACATGAGATTGTTTAGTATCATATCCAGAACACTTGTTGGGGGTGTGTGCAAAGGTGCAGTCGGTGTATTCTACAGCCCCAGCCGACGGGCAATTGACTCATATAATGTTTACTCACTTATCTGTATGGACAGGAACAACAAACACAGTAGTTGACATGCCGAATGCCTTGCATTGTTCAACACTTTCTCATAAAATGTAAAGCATTCGCGATCAACAGTAAACCATTTATCAAAGGGGAATAGTTTGAGTGACTTGTTCGAGAACGTCAACATGAATGACGTTCTGTCCTTAAGAGAGACTGAATTCTACCAAAGAATATGATGCATTTACACCATTTAATAATGTGCAAGCAAATGAGATCTTTCGTGTCTAAAATGCTATCTACAAAGTATTCGTGTTGCAAGGAGACATATTAGTCCCATACGTGTTAATAATCTGCCTAGATTACGTGCTTAGAACGTCTATAGATATAATCAAAGATAACAGTTTCAAGCTAGCAAAGGAAAGAAGCAGAAGAGACCCTGCACAAACAATTACGGACGCCGATGACATAGCGCTTTTGGCAAATACACCTAGCCAAGCCGAAACCCTGCTGCATAGTCTGGAAAGAGCAGTTGCTGGCATAGGCCTCCATGTCAACGCAGACAAGACGGAATACATGTGCTTTTATCAAAGAGGCGACAACTCCACACTAAATGGTAGCTCTCTAAAACTAGTGGACAAATTCACCTACTTAGGAAGCAGTGTCTCATCAACCGAGAAAGACGTCAAAACGCAACCAGCAAAGGCATGGACAGCTATTGATAAGCTATCGGTCACATTGAAGTCAGAACTGACCGATAAAATAAAACGCAGTTTTTTTCCAAGCGATGGTCGTGTCGATACTGGTATATGGATGCACTACATGTACTCTAACTAAACGTATGGAGAAAAAGTTTGACGGCAATTTCACAAGAATGCTGCGAGCTGTATTGAACATGTCCTAGAGATAACACCCCACAAAACAGTAACTGTACGGCCACCTACCACCTATCACGAAAACTATTAAAGTTAGATGAACCTGACATGCGGAACGCCGTTTGAGAAGTAAAGACGAACTCATAAAAGACATACTCCTGTGTACCTTTCACATGGACGAGCACAGACAGAACGACCAGCTAGAACCTATATAAAACAGCTCTGTACTGATATAGAAGACCTTCTGGGAGCAATGGACGATAGAAGCAGGTGGCGAGAGAGGGTCAGGGAGATCCGTGCTGGCAGCGTGACATGATGAAGTTTAACATATGTAAATACAGAATTTGGCCTTAAATAACCTACAAAGGTTGATATGCCATACCAACGAACTTGGCCCATAGTTGAGACAATTACAGGTACTTCCACGAGTAAGCAATTATCGCTTCAAACAATAATTCTTTATACAAACCATTTATAGTTTTACATATAGTATTCCTATCTAATGCAAATACTCTGCGTAATTAGATGGTTTCAAGTATTTCAATCTAATACAAATAATTGTACGGTTACATGTAATTATTCCTATTTAATAATTATCATTTGTTTTCTCACTGATGATTTCAAGTAATAATCCTTAGTAAACGATAATAATAATCCTTAAGTAATAATCCTTTGTAAACAATAATAGATTAAAGTAACTATTCTTAATACAAATAATCTATAGATATTAGCATTTATCCAGCCATATGCACGAACAGAATGTGAAACAAGGTCAATTTTTAAGAGGAGTTTTAACAGGTTTGAATTCAGACTTTTCCTTCTCCTAGACTGGTTGCCACACCAAGGGTAAATAGACCAGTCTACGTTATTGTTTATTAATAGTCAGAAGGAGAATAATTTGATTCGTACTGGTACTAAGTGAAATGCAAACAGCCTCGTCTAGGATTTGAACTCGTGTCGCCGTGTCCATTTTATAGGACGATAACCATTACTCTTTACTTATAGTTATATGGTATAAAGTATTCTTGTCGCATACGAATACGTTTCAAACATATTTAACCCATAGATGGAACCCTAACACGTTCTATTTGTACATTTATGTTTACGTTTTTGGAGTATTTTTTCATTTTTTTTTTGTTTGCACACACTTATATGATATCAAATATTCTTATCTACAGACTGTCTCAAAATAGATGCAACCCATTAATATGATAATTCATGTTGCATCAAGTCATCTGAGTCTTAAAAACAATCATATCACTTCAGAAAACTCAAACCAGATGACAAGGGCAGAAATTGATTGACTTCATCCTACAGTGCACGTGAAAGACCAAGTTCCTGGGAACGTCTTCAGGGCGGGAGGGGACTTTTTCGGACTTCTTCCGACAGAATCTCTCACTGCATCCACAGTGTCAGGACATCTTACAATCAACCTCCTGCTAGATCTGGGTTTTTCTGCCTTTTTGTTGTGGTTGTTTACTGACCCAGTGGCTTGAAATTTTTGTACCCAACTATAAATTTGGCTTTTCAAGGAATAGCTGTCAAGTTAAACTTTCCTGCGAAATATTACTTGCACAGTTTTGAATAATTTTGTCTCCAAATAAATAGCGACGGAAAATATATTTTCCTCTCTTGTTCAAAGCATTGTGATTGAGGATTAATAGTTGTTAGATGGTTTGATTTGGTTGTTCGGGTTTTATGGCAACCTTTGTTGGTAATTTAACGCCAAATCCATAATCAGTTCTATTTTAAAGAATCCAGTTAAGCATAAGCACGCAGTTTAAATGTAAGTACAGTTTAATTGTGAAAAAAACATTTCTTTTTCAAGCTATTCAGTTTAGTCGAGCAGTTCTAATTCAGCTAAGTATGAGTACAGATTTTGTTTACACACAGTTAAATGTCAAAACAGTTCTATATCAAACAAATCAGTTTTGAGTCAGTACAGTTTCAATGTCAAAAACATTTCCATTTCAAATAATTCAGTTTAGCATAAGCAGGTAGTTTAAATGTAAGTACGGTTTAATTGCCAAGCTATTTAAATGAAAGTACGGTTTAATTGCCAAGCTATTTAAATGTAAGTACGGTTTAATTGCCAAGCTATTTAAATGAAAGTACGGTTTAATTGCCAAGCTATTTAAATGAAAGTACGGTTTAATTGCCAAGCTATTTAAATGAAAGTACGGTTTAATTGCCAAGCTATTTAAGCTATTCCGTTTAGTCAAACAATTCCGTTTTGCATAAGTATGGCGTTAGTTCTATTTAACCCATAGATAGGGCCCTGTCAGGTGCTACCACGCGTATAGTCATATTTTCAAATCTGAAACAACAAATAATACAGTCTTATGATTAGCATTATTATAATCTGTCACCTCGGTCCCATGTTTATTGAGACACGAATCATTCACAAGGAGATCTATTTGACCCATATATAGGATCCTAACAGGTACTTCCACTTTGAATCAGAGTGAACCTGTGGGTAACAGGAATGAAAGAGTACTCTACACTCTAGATCTCCTTAACTAAAGTCACGCCATCAGATTCACATACCCAGGACACCCATATTTGAAAGGGTCTTACTCTTCTACTGTGGATTCACGCAGAGTATTTTAAGCGCCTGGCCAGCAGGACAGAAACATGCCCTTGAGTCACTGTCCTTTGTTTATATGAAAAAGATTTCCTGCGTGTATATCTACGTATATAATGGCATGTATCTTTACATATATATACATATTTCCGCAGTCTGCTGATGAGAAGAGGTGAGGCAAAGGAGGAGAGTGTGGGAAAGGAAGAGTGGGTGAGGAGGGAATAATAAAAAGAATTGTTTCAATCAGAACGATTTCTTTTTTCTCTTAGTCCTACTCCTCTTCTTGATAGCTAAAGGTTTATTAGATGTGAATATATGAATTGTCTGTTCTGTGGTAATTTTTTCACTGATGAAGATGATTAAAATAATCACGTTACTTTTTTTTTTCTTTTTTAGAAAATTTCTTTACGATTCTATTTTTTATTTATTCTTATGATAATGATTGTGTTGTCGACGGTTATTGGAGGTACAAATGGGTTATGTAATGTGGTTATATATACACACATACAAGGGTCGGCTGAGACAAGATACTCTCATAGAATATGACCAAATGAGTTTTCTTTTACAACATAGTTCCTCTGCTCTGGTAACCCTCACACTTCTTCCATCAGTTTTATAGTACTTGGAACCCATTGGTCAGCGGATATGACATTATCATGTGAACTTTTTTCTGTGAAAATTTCTAGAATAAATAAAATTTCTATTGTTTAGATTATTCAGACAATTATCTTTATTGTTATATTCACAACGTTTCGGTCGATGCGTCCTTCGGCCTTCTCCAGGTGTTTCTTCTTCAATACGGATCTTCACACTGAATCCATTATTTAATCCACTGGGTAGATTGTTCTGATCCCATTCACCATAACCGCGTACAATTCTTAAGCTCTGGTAAGAATTTCTTGTTATTTATCTGTAGTCAGGATTGAACCCTCAACCTCGAGATGATTCTACATAGAAGTTCACCAAACAAACGCTCTATATGTTATGCTACATGTCTTTCTGGGCAATTCAAATAAGAAATCCCTGAAGAAGGCCGAAGGATGCATCTGCCAAAAAGTACTGTATATAATAAGACAATAGTCCGAATGAAGACAATAGTCCGTATACTATAAATGAAAAAAAATTATCAAGCTTCATCTAAAATCTTTAAACAAATAAAAAAGGAATGTTTTAATGTGAAATTCTCCTACTTGGCACTATAACGTAAAAGCAGTGGGTTTGTGAGCATCGTTATCACATTTTTACTTAACATTCTGAGGAGCAAGTTATGATACAGTGCAAAAAAGCTGATCTTTACAAAAAATAAAATTTTAAAGATTTCTCAGTGTATGTATTTACTCAACTTCTCTGCCTTGAGCAGAATCTGACACAAGGTCAGTTTTTAAGAGGACTACAATTGGTTTGATTCCGGAGTTTATTTTCTAGATCGGTTTCCTATCCCAGTCGGCTGTATCTTTGCAGAGGAGTAAAACCCCTCCAACGATTGTCCTGGGATAGTGAGGCTACGGTAATGCGTAGTACCCCTTTACTGTGATCATTCCCAGGTCCACTCTGGCCCGGAGAGGTAGCACCTGATAGGATCCTATCTATGGGTCAAATAGAACTAAAATGTGTACTTATGTTAAACTGAATTGTTTGAAATAGAACTGTCTACTTTTATAAAAATTGATTTGGCATTAAATAACCAACAATGGTTGATATGCCATAAAACCAAACCAAACTAGACCGGTTTCTGTATTAAGTCTATAGAAATCTAATCTTTCCTTGCATTTATCCGTAGCTGGAGGGAAAATAGTTGTATTCATATCTTTCCCAAAAGGTACTAACGTGATGTCAAATGCAAAGTCTCATTCAGATTTGAATTCGGGTCGCTGTGTCCATTTTCTACAGCGATAACCATTATACCACGAATGTTCTTAGTGTAAAACATTTGATTTCGGCTGCTCAATAAGAGATTGATGTTGTAAAGGATCCAGAAAAAAAGTTGTTTTTGTCTGGCGTTTGGCCACACAAGTGTGTTTGTTTGGATTTTATGTCATATTAACCTTTGTAAGTTATTAAATACCATATAAGTACACAGTTTAATTGTCAAAAACATTTCTATTTCAAGCTATTCAGTTTAATCATACAGTTCCATTTCAGACAATTCAGTTTAGCACAAGTACACATTTTAGTTCTATTTGACCTATAGGTAGGACTCTATCAGGTGCTACCATTCCGGACCAGAGTGGACCTGGGAGCGATGGCAATGAAGGGATACTCCGCATTTTCCAGAAGCACCAAAAATACTGGAAACTCACCATCAGATTGTTTAGTGTCATATCCAAGTCACTCTTTGGGGAGGGGTCTTACCCCTCAACAGAGATGCAGTCAGTGTATTCTACTGCCCCAGTCGACTGTACAAGCCACAGTAATGATCACGAATGTTGATATGCCATTAAACATCGGAACAAAACAATTGTGAAGTACCAAATGAGAAAAGGTTCTCCGGCAAGAGTAAGAAAAACTTAATGAGTGTAAGAGGTCGTCTTTGTAGACTACTTGTTACTGAGTTAAAGCCGCCAGATTGTGGACATATCCGATGTTGGAAGGTGTAACATTAAATAGTTATACAGAGAATAAACTTGTGAAAAAATGTTTTAGTTTCAGTTTACTTACAAATTATTGGTATCAATTCCCCTGAGTCTATTGACTCGGGGTGGGGGTCCTCGTGGTGTAATGGTTAAAACACTGGACAGCAAAATCGTAGTAAGCGAGTTCGAACTCCAGTCGCGCTATTACGTTCACTTTCGGACAAAGGTATAAACCCCCTTATCCTCCCAACTATGGGCTAAATAGTACTACTACTGTTTTTCTAGAAGGATAGTTGTGGCATTAAATAACCCGAGAAGGTTGAAATGCCAATAAAGGAAAAAAAAAAAAAACAGACTCAGGACTTCATACGGTAATCCAATTTAGCACTCAATCCAGAAAGCTAATAGCTCTAAATTGGCTAATCCTTCTTTGGCAAGATGCCCCTTCCTTGCAAAAAATGTCATACAGCATGATCCATAATTGAGGCTCGTTTTTCAAATAGTAATTTATTTAATTTAAAAAGAAAAAAAGATTCATTTTACTCAGAATTGAACTTCGATAGCTATTTATTTCTGACAGAAAGTTGTTCATGGCTGTGCCAAGAAAATAATCAAGCATTCAATAAAGTCACAGTGAATGTACCAAGCTGAGTAATAATGGCATCTCAGAGCTTGGTGTCTCTTTCCTCTCCAAGTAGCATGGGACAGGTTTTGGTTACAAAGTCTCCCTAGAAAAGAACTCTTCCTGAGTTCGCCTTCAATTATGGAAAAGCGAAAAAATATCAACGTACTCCAAGGGGGGTGCCTTCGTGGTATAATGCTTAAAGCGCTGGATTGTAGAATCATAGTAAGCAAGTTCGAACTTCAGTCGCGCTATTACGTTCAATTTCGCACAAATACCCTAGGGGAAGGCATGAACCCCGTTATCCTCCTAGCTATGAGTTAAATAGTACCACTACTTTTCTAGAAGAATAGCTTTAGCATTAAATAACCTACCAAGGTTGATATGCTATGAAACTAAACTAAAGGACTCCAACTATTCTGCTTTTTCGGTAACAAAAGCAGCGGCAATGTATTGAATCCCTCTCCCATGATAGCGGTGAATTGTCCCATCCGTTTAACCCTGAATAATTTCATGTTCGTTTGAACTCTTCAAAGTTCTTTCACTGACGATACTTATCGACCAAGCAACCCGACTCTCGTATCAAAAGTCGTCGCCCGCCGTCCGCACCGAATGGACCAGACACTCACTAGGGGCGGCCTTCATCAAGGGAATTCCGAGCTGGGCGAGACGAAAACGAACGGCTGCCGTCAACCCGTGTGCTACACATCTCAAAACCTTTCACTTGTGGCGAGATTCAAGTTCACTCTCGAGAATACCGTTTAGTTTCTTTTCCTACAATTAGCGATATTAGTTTGTTTTATAGCTGAGGATAGAAGTAACTTCATGCATTTTTATAGGGAATTAGTTCGAAGAGAAGGAAAACTGTCCCTGGTGGAGTTTGAACTCTATTCGCCGAGTCAATTATCTGTGCTCTTAACAGTTAGGACCTCCGAAATTGGTGTGAAAATCTGGTTATACTATCAAAATGCAAGAAGGATGAATACATACTTCTTGAGCCAGCTTCTGCTTAAGATTCCGACAAAGCCCAGCCGAGGAGCTTTTAGTTGCTCAATTTTAAAGCTCTTAGCAGCGATTAAGAGTTTTTGTCAATGCACATAATGTTCATGTAACACAGAAACTTTTACCCTGAGCGATGTTTTTGAGATTAAAATGGTTTTGGAAGAATCGATGCTGAGTAAGATTATATTGTGTGCCCTGAAAGCAGTTTTTAATTTTTTTTGGAGGGGGAGTAGAAATTATGCTGGATTAAAATAAAACGGAGATATATTGTATTTTAGAGAGAGAGAGAGAAAAAATGTGAAAGAGTATAAATTGATGGATGAGCGCAGGGGAAAAAGGAGAGAAATTATAACAGAGGTGAAGAAAAAATAGAGAAAGAGAGGGAAGACGTACGTAAAAAGAAGAAAAGAAAGAGAGAATGATGAAAACAAATTATGGAGATATATGAAACGATTTTTTCGTAGTTTAAAAAAACGTGTGTGTGTGTGAGAGAGAGAGAGAGAGAGAGAGAGAGAGAGTATAAATTGATGGATGAGTTCAGTGGAAAAAGAGAGAAATTATAATATAGTTTAAGAGTAAGAGAGAGAAGACATATATAAAAAGAATAGAAAGAGAGGATAATGAAAAACTATGGAGATAGAAACTTGAAACGATTTGGGATCTCTTTGTGATTATAAAAACGTGATAGAAAAAGCAAAAAACATGTTAGGCTTGTGATGGCAACATTTTGGGGAATAAGCGAGGAATAGAATTTAAAACAAGATATAAAAACAAAAATTAAATATAGATCAAGCAAAAAGAGTAATGAGAAAGAATAGAAAGAGAGAATTATTGCGAGAGAGAGAGAGAGAGAGAGAGAGAGAGAGAGAGAGTACAAGAAAGGAAAATAAATCCCTCGATAAAATAAAAAAGAAATCTTAATAAATGAACACACCTGGTCTAAGATTTTTAATCTTTAAGAATGTAAAACATCAGAATATCCTC
Organism: Sepioteuthis lessoniana; assembly: GCA_963585895.1. NCBI lineage: Eukaryota > Metazoa > Mollusca > Cephalopoda > Myopsida > Loliginidae > Sepioteuthis > Sepioteuthis lessoniana. Next base: position 102,494,771 of record OY757906.1, on the reverse strand, counting down.
TAAGGCGACAATATTTAAAGCACCGCCATCTTTGTTTCTCAGTGGCAACCAGTTGTTTAAGTTCGAAGCAAAGTATAATTACTTGCACTAAGATATTCACCGATTTTTTTCTGACTGATAATTACTCAATTATCGCAGTAAGAAGATGACAAACTTAAATCATTTGGGAAAAAAAAAGGTCGTGCTGATAGCACGGATTTCTTTGATTCTCTCTTGCCATCTGTACAATGTTGATGAATGTAAGTTTTGCTGGTCGAACAACACTTTTGTATATGTGTAGGGGTCCTCAGCAGAGCAGTGCTTATGAGTGCGTCCTTAGTTACAAACAAATCTTATTCGTCTTACTTGGACAGTGTTTGAGATGAGAGGTAAGTGGCCATACAGTTGCTGCTTTCAAGAGTATTGCTTGCAGGATTTTTTTCAAAACAGCACATTGCGTCTTTATGCTGTTTACATTTTTTCCAACCATTTCGTTAGAGTTTAAGTGGTGCCGCCATACAATAGTCCTTAAAAGGCTACACTTTGGAAGAATTCTAGTTATATTTTATTAGATGGAGCAATAGTTTGTATGGAATTACGATTTGGCGACTAGTGTTCGTTTTGCGAAAATTTATCTCAGGTATTAGATAAATAAAAATCGGAGGCCGTCTTGAAAGGGTTTAAGAATCCCAAAACCAGAGTAAGGTACTTTTGGGAGCAGCCGTTTCGGCTCGGCTAATTTGACCCGGTCGTTTTGGCGCAAGCCTATTTGGCGACTGACATTTTATCTAATGTCAAATTACTTCATTTTTTTCTTCTTTCACATTCTATTAATTATTTTTGCTTAGAACAGAATCAAATACAAACAATATGCATGACACATCTTTCTAACCCGAATCAAATAATATAAAGAAAAAAATATTATGCTTTTAGAAAGAAGTGTTAGCATTGAATTAGATGATAATATTTCTCCAACAAAAATTAGTGGGAATGGTGTTGATATACAAATCGATGAAACAGTAATTTGCAGAGGAAGAATAATAATTGATTTCTCTAATAAAAATGATTATACTGCAAATATACAATGGCTGGTAACGGGGAGGGGCGTTTAAGATTACTGTAAATAAGTTTTCTTTGCTTAGTTAAAACAGATCTAATATTATAACAGCTGTAAAAGAAAAATATATTTTGCCTGGATCAATTATTATATCAGATGGACATTTAGCTTATTCGGTGACTTGCAGAAAACTTAACTTTAGATATTACATTGTAAATCATTTAGACAGATTTTTAAAATACAATGGATATATCACAAATCAAGCTGAAAATCGGTGGAGGCAGGTTCAAAAATATTACAAGAAGAGGAATACTATAAGACGATCTAATATGAAGGGGTTTTTAACTGAATTTATTTGAAAATATACAGTGGTTGGAGAAAATAATGGAAACGTCTAGAATAAAACTATCGAAAGTTTGTTATTTTTATGCTTTTTGATTTAATTTTTCTCGTCTTATTTGACTAAAATTGTTTTTTTTTTTTTTACAGATATCACCAGAAGTTAAAAATTCATCAAAATGGCAGATCTATCAAACTTTAAAAGAAAGTCAAATTGTTGGTGCTCGCATAGTAGGCGTTAGTGAAACAAAAACCGCGGAATTATTTGGTGTAGTAAGAAGTACTGTCTAAAAAGTAATGGCAGCATTTGAGAAAGAAGGAAAGCGAAAACTGTCCGATCGGGACCGTCGGACTTTTACGCGGATTGTAAGAAAGGATCACAAGAATACAGCTCTGAAAATTTTTTCTTTGTCCTAAAATATTGACTTAACCCTTCGATTGATACTGAACTTTGAAAAATATTTCCCAAAACTTTTGAAGTTGACATATTGAACTGCATTGCTTTTTTGGATAGCGAAAGCTACAATAGCTGGTTGGTAGGCGTTTTATGGAATATCAACTCTTGTGGGTTATTTAATGCCAAATAATATATACATATAATTATACTAATATTATACATAAAAGGATTTGTAAATTTTAAATGAGTTGCAAGAGCTCATTTGTTTGAACATGGTTAAATCGTTTCAAGTATTTCCATTCAACACTAATAATTCTACTTAATATTAATCATTTATTTACATTCATTTATATGGTTTCAAGCATTGCTATTTGACATCAGCATTTCTATTCATTAAGCATTTCACATAGCACTCATACCCTTGGGAAAGGTATGAATCCAATTATTCTCCCTCCAGCTATGGGTAAATAGTAGGGCAGACTAGGTTCTTCAGCTTCGGTGAGACAACTAGTCTAGGAGAAGGAAAACTCTGAATTCAAATCTGTTAAACTCCGCTTAAAAATTGACCTTGTGTCATACCCTGCCCGAGCGGAGGGGTTGGTAAATAGGATTAAGTGTAATGTCATACAGACAATTTGAACCAAAATCAATATTGCAAATAAGAGGCTTATTATTATCATTAACTTTCTCTCATTGTGTCAGTTAATTTGGATACAGTTATTATTTTGACTTATGACTCAAGGTAAATTTAGGAAAAAAAAAATAAGGGACTCACGTTTAAAAAAAAAAACCCTAATAAGTGGTCAGATTAAATATAGTAGTATTACATACAACCATTTGAATATCAAGTTTAATTGATTGATTTTAATGGCATGTCAACCCATCTGGAGTTATTCTATGCTGAGAGGTTAAGGAATCGCATTCATTGTACGATCATTAGTACATTTTTTGTATTAGTATTAAGGGTTTTTTCTTTGACAAACAGTCCTCTCGAATACGAGTAATTTTTAAACAACTACATATTTGACGTTTACTTGGCCAAAAACGTGGTGTGATAGACAACAACTACGGAAGGCAGTAATTACTGGGGATACGGTTACAAGACTCAGCATTCCTATCCGAGGTCGCGGAAAATCACCTGAAGAAGGCCAGAGGTGAAATTTGGCCGAAACGTAGTGAAAGAAGACACAACACAAAAACTACCAAGATGAGGACAAAAAGTCCGCAATAAATTAAAAAAATAATTGATTCTCAGATTAGAGGGCCTCATCTCAAAATGATTCCAATTAAAGACAATTACATATTTGACCCACAGAAGAAACTGTAGCAATACCACTCCGGTCCACTCTGAACCGGCGTAAATGGCAATAAAGGGGTACTCCACTTTTTCCAGATCTCTAGAACTAAGGCCTCACGTCCAGAAGCAGTTTTGTGTCATAAACCTCTTTTTTTTTTTTGGAGGGGGGAAGGGTCCTTATCTCTATGCTGGGGTTTACAGTGTGCATATTCTAAACTGCCGATAGAGATGTTGACAAACAAACAATACAAACAGTTCCTAATTTTATATGTAGAATTCAACGAAAATTACTTTTATGATTAATATGCTTAACCCCATAGAAATACTTCTAGCATTTAATTCAGGAAATTTAGAAATTAAAAAAAAATGTTACGCAAAGTAACATCTCAAGAGCGTTTGCGTTTTATGGCATATCAACCTTTGTAGGTTATTCAATGCCAAATCGATTTTAATACAAATAAACAGTTCCATTTCAAACAATTCAGTTTAGCATAAGTAGACAGATTAATTGTTGGTACTGTTTAACCCATAGATGGGAGGATAAGGAGGTTCATACCTTTGCCAATGGTATTTGTCCGAAAGTAAACGTAATAGCGCGACTGGAGTTCGAACTCGCGTACTACGATTTCGCAACAGTGATTTAACCATTTCACCACTGGGTCACCCCTATCTCAAGAGCACTTTGTTATAAAACTCACAAAAAAATTACATTATTCAGAGTATCTAAAAAGTGGTTCGGTTTCTTTGTTTAATAGCATATCAACCTTAATGGGTTATTTTATACCAAAGCTATCCTTATAGAATAACAACAATGATGATATTTAACCTATAGCTGGAGGGATAAGGAAGTTCATGCCTTTACAAGAGTATTAGTCCGAAATGGAACGTAATAGCGAGATTGGAGTTCGAACTTGCTTATTTTGAGGCTGCTGTCCAGACCAGCAATTTAGCCATTACACCACTGGGACTCTACCCATATCATTTGAGATGCACAGGTTGTTTCAGAAAAATTACATAAATTTATATTATAATAGCTCGACTAATTCTCGTTCAAATGATATAAGATTTTAACTGCATCTGTTGAGACTACTCAAAATTCTATGTTTCTTTCATTTTCAGGTATAGAAAAGCCATTCATGGGAAAAGAAAAGACGTTTAAACATTAGATTTAGAAATTTGGGTTGTTTCTACTCACGCTGTTGAAATTTGATATCATTTGAACAAGAATGGGTCAAGTTATTAGATAACGAAATTATATCAATTTTTTGGAAAACCCTGTGTTATTTTGAACAGTTGCGCATTGTTGGAAGGAGGACTCATCTTTTTCAGAACTTTAAAATGCTTTTGAAACAAAATTATAATTTTTAATTTTTTTTCCCCCCTTCTTGATCTATTTTCCTTCGTTATTTATTTATTTTTTCCATTTTCCTACAGTAATAAGTGATCATGCTTCTATTTCGATTTCATTTTTGCTTAAAGTAGCCTCACACACTAAATATTCCCTTTCTCCCAGTTAGGTTATCGCCCCCACCCATGCAGCTTATTCTGCATCATCCTTACCACCCCATGACGATCATCTTAGACCCCCTCCTCTGATCCCTTTCTCTGACTCAGGTCCTATTTAAATCCGAAAAGCCAGAGCCTTATGACAAAGCAGGAGTATTCTTGAAAAAAAAAAAAAAAAAAAAAAAAAAAAGACTCAAATAAAATTTATATAAATATAATAATATAAAAGGATCAAAATGAGAGAGAGAGAGAGAGAGAGAGAGAGAATTACAGCAAAAAATATTGTTGCACAGATATTTTTGTGTGTATCTAGGTAAAATTACGTTCTGAGCATAAAATAAACGAACTTTTAGAAATAAAATCTTAAGAAAAATAAAAAGTAAATAAACTTCAAAAAGCTTTAAAACAATTAAGAAATCATGCTGTTCTAAGTATCAAAACAAGATTTGGGGCTTTCACAGAGATTTAACAGAATAAAGGATTACAGTTTTGTTATTCCATCAAGCTGTATTCGGAAAAGTTAGAAACATAAAACAGAACAGAAAGAAAAATACCAAAAAAAAAAAAATAAAAACAGAACACAACAAAACAAAGGTAATTATTCTTGAAATTTGCATTTATATAGATTCGTTGTAGGAAGCAAGCTTAGCTCTGTTGGTAGAAAACATTCCAATCTGTTTTCGAGGCGTCTTAAGTATGAAAAGCAAACCTTTAGTTTAATTATTTCTTCGTGATTACGAGGCTGCGGGAACTGACACGTACTTGTTTATTTTATTTTATTTTTGAATACACCCAATATGAGTTCGAAAGAACTGGGTGAAAAGAAAACTATTTTTTTCATGGGTACGACGAAAGAATTTACACGAATGTGCACAACGTTCCACTTACACATATGCATGAGCGTTTTGAACCGCACACCACAGAGCAATGGCAAACATACTATTTTTGCAAATCGCAGGTAGGGAGTTTGATCGTCATTGGGTAGCGTATGTTGTATCTAAGTTGACTTTTAGACCCGAAAATTTTCGAACGAATATGATGGGTTGACATGCCGTTAAATTCAACTAGTACAGAGTTATCTCATGCCTACAGGTTAGGGAATCGCGTTCATCGTACGTTCATATTCATTTTTTCAATTTTTGTGTAGTTGTTTCATAAGGGTTTGTTTTTTTTGTACACGATACTATCCGATAGGAATAATTTTGAAAGATCTATTTGATGCATAGATGAGGTACTACACCCTTGAAATTGATTGATTGATTTTAAAGGCATGTTAACCGTGCTGGTTTTAATTTACGCCAAGATGTTACGGTTCACTGAACGCTTATATTTTCGTTTTTCGTGTAAATTCTTTATTCGGTTTCTTTGTTTTCATGGCATATCAACCTTCTTGGATTATTTAATGCCAAAGTCATCCTTCTAGAAGAACGGCAGTGATGCTATTTAACCCATAGCTGGGAGGAAAAGGGGGTTCATACATTTGACAAGGGTATTTGTCCAAAAGTGAACTTAATAGCGCGACTAGATTTTGAACTCGCTTACTACGATTCCACTGTCCAGCACTTTAACCATTACTCCACGAGGACACCTTATTTATTTTTTTTTTTTTTTGCATGTACATGGTTATATATAACAAGGAAATCCAAGTTTGCAAAAACCTAGGGAAAATTTGTATATGTTATACAAATTTTTCCTAGGTTTTGTACTTTTAAACATTTATCGTCGATTCATCATCACTAATATCGTCCCTTACAGTCTTGAAGGTTCATTAGAACCGAAACACTATAGTGTCAATGTTGCTTCTCAATAAATCTCTCCTATTTGGATTATCTTGTTATCAATTTTTCTCTCTATATTATCGGATTACACTCCATTATTTACTGCCAGTCGATCCCAGCTATGGGGAGATGCTGTCTAGCCACACTGATGAGTTCTGATAGAACGAAACAGATCTGTCTGTGGATGACTATGTAATAAAGGAATTAAATAAATATATCTACTCATAGCTGAGGGAGAATAAATGTTGTTAATGCCTTTCCCTAGGGTATTAGCGTGAAGAGATAAGTAAACAGCTTCATCCAGGGTTTGAACTCGGATAGCCGATTCTGTTTCATGATTATAACCGTTTTGCTAAGCACACCTCTGTCGTGCCTGTGTTACCATAATGTAGAGTTTTGTATAACGTATACTTTCTGGTTGGCTGTTGTCCAAAAAGTATTGTTTTTTTTGTGTTTTTTTTTATTATCGTCAGTGTATTTACCTATCATCAAGATTCTTCTTACAATTATTATTAAGATAGAAAAAAAGCACAAAGAACAAAATGACTCTCCAAAACAAGAACGTGGAAACGTTTAAGAATACGGAAAACTGCTTTTGAAAATGAGAACGGGAAAGCAAAGGAAGAAACAAGAAAATGAGAAGCAAAAGTGGCAAATTAAAGAATTCAAAGAAGAAAAGACAACAACAAAAAAAAAAAAAAAAAAAAAAGAAAGAAAGAAAAGAAAGCAGAAGAAAATACAAAACGTACACAAAGTCATTTCTTCTAAAGAAAAAAAAATAGAGAGAGAGAGAGAAAACTCCAAGACATAAATTAAAGAAATTCCATATAAATTGACTTCTTCTGGGTTATTTATTCCAAATCGGAACTTTCACATCCGGAAACCCAGCACCATATATATTTTTATTTATTTTTTTTTTTACGAACGAGCAGAATTAACTTGCTCCGAAATACATGAAGAAACGTTCAACAACGATGAAGTTATAAAAATGATAGGAATAAAAGTAGGTTCTTACAATCCAGAAATCTATTGAATTTTCAAAGGAAAATTTTATCTCTACGGTTTCTTTCATTAGAAATCGGAGAAAACCATGCTTAGCTTTTCCTGAAAATTTAAGCCGAAAGACTGTGTAGAATCACAGTAGACGTAGATGCTTGGAATATGTATTCTTTATTTCTCTTTCATTCATCATCATCTCTCTCTCTCTCTCTTGATTTCTCTCTTCATCTCTCTTTGTGTGTGAGTGCGAAGAAGAATTTGCTAAAATGGAAGTCAATTGAAGAAAAAAGTGTGACTATCGTAATAAAAATAAAGAGGAAGTGAGTGTGGTCATCACTTACACAAAACACTAACTTCGAAACTCCTTTTATTCAATATTAGGGAAATCTAGTAGTGTTTTAAAAAGTTACTCAACTCATGATTGATTGTGTAATCAGTCAAACCTTCTAGGTTTCTTTTTACAAGTATTCGAACTAGGAATATGCGTATCCATATCAACTCACGGAAATGATCGTCAGTCAGAATTTGAACTCTTATCTTTTTTTTGGTTAAGAGAGAACAAGTCATTAGCAACACCTCCCCACCAAAAACGATTTATTACAAGAATTTGATTTTCTAACGGCATATATACTCCTTGTGGGTTATCTAATACCGAATTTCGATTCATCCGTAAGTATTTGATCCTAATTATTGGCCTAATGAGTAGAGTGTTCACCAAAGGTTTGAAGGACCGGAGTTCAATCCCAGATTGATTCATACCAAAAAAAAAAAAAAAAAAAAAAAAAAAAAAAATGGTACCTGATGCCGCCTTGCTAAACACTCAGCATTATAAGGTAAGGATCAAGGGTAAAGTGGAGCAATCCAAGGGATGGAGTAGCGCCCTCCCCAACACCTCGGTGTAGTAGCTATTGAAGTTGGAGCCTTCAGGTCACCCTCGACCAAGGTCGCCAACTTTAGTTATTATATTCTAATTGTTCTATTCTTCTATTTGTCTATAATCATTTGTGTACAGTTATGATATCAAGCGTTTCCATTTAATACTAATAAATCATATCGTGTGGCATCGATTAAAGTATTCCCATCTTCTACCAATAATTTGAACATAATTCCACAGCCAAGTCGGTTGGGGTTTGAGAATATACCGACTGCTTCTCTGCAGAGGGGTAAGACTCCCCCAACGAGTGCCCTGAAAATGACGCTAAACAATCTAATGGTGAGGCTCAAGTAAATTCCTTTGGGGAATGTGAAGTACCCCTTCCTTGCCACTTCTCCCTGGTCCACTCTGACTCGGAGATTTAGCACCTGATAACGCCCTATCATTGGGTCAAATAGAACTATTTGACATTTAAACTGTATGCAAACAAATAACTTATGTCATATTGAAATGTGAGAAAGAATTGTTTGACTATTTAACAATATAAACAAATGTCTGATGTCTAATAGAACTAGTTAGCAATACATAGCAATACTTGGAACTATTAAACTGTACAAACAAATGAGTAATGCTGAACAGAATTATTTGCTTCAAATAGGCAAACAGCTAAATAGTTTCAAGTATTGCTAAGTTGAATTATTGGTATTACATAGCAATTAGTTGTAACTCAATTCAAAATGCTATAACTACAAGTCATTTATTTATAAATCATATATCCATTTAAATGTGTGCAAACAAACGATTAATAGTAAATAGAATGTTAGTTAAATGTTTTCAAGCCTTTCTATCTATGTGTTTAAAAAACGAGCTAAGGCTAGCTTAAGAATGTTATCTACAATATGTGGTTGGTTGGGTTTTATGGTATATCAACCTTTGTAGGTTATTTAACGCCAAATCGATTTTTAAACAAATAATCAGTTCTATTTCAAACAATTCAGTTTAGCATGGGTACACAGTTTAAGTGTCAAAATTTCTATTTTAAGCTATTCAGTTCATTCAAATAGCTCTCATTCAGCTAAGTATAAGTACAGATTTTCTTTACACAGAGTTAAATGCCAAAACAGTTCTATATTAAACAATTAAGTTTAGTGTAAGTACAGTTTCAATGTAAAAAACAGTTCCATTTCAAACAATTCAGTTTAGCATAAGCACGCGGTTTAAATGCAAGTACAGTTTATTTGTCAAAAAAATTTGTTTCAAGCTATTCAGTTTAGTCAAACAGTTCCAATTCAAACAATTTAGTTTAGCATAAGTATGCAGTTCTATTTAACCCATAGATAGGGCCCTATCAGGTGCTACCACGCCGGGCCAGAGTGGACATGGGAGCAATGGCAATTAAGGGGTACTCTGCATTCCCCAAAGCTCCAGCATCATTGGAACCTCACTATCAGATCGTTTAGTGTCATATCCAGGACACCCATTAGGGGGGGGGGTCTTACCCCTCTGCAGAGATGTAGTCGGTGTATTCTACAGCCCCAGTCGACTGGGCAATACAATATGTGTTTAGAAATCATAAATCTAATATGTATTAAGAGGACTCGAAATTAAATAACTTAAAACGGTTGATATGCCATGAAACACAACCAAACCAAACCAAATATAATTCAATGGTTTCTATTAGTCAATTGCCCAGTCGGCTGGGGCTGTAAAATACACCGACTGCCCCTCTGCAGAGGGGTAAGACCACCCAATGTGTGTCCTGGATCTAACACTAAACAATCTGATGGTGAGGTTCCAGTGATGCTGGAGCTTTATGGAATGCGGAGTACCCCTTTATTGCCATTGCTCCCAGGTCCACTCTGGCCCGGCGTGGTAGCACCTGATGAGGGCCCTATCCATGGCTTAAATAGAACTAACACCATATTTATGCTAAACTGAATTGTTTGACTAAACTGAATAGCTTAAAATAGAAATGTTTTTGACAATTAAACCGTACTTGCATTTAAACTGCATGCTCATGCTAAACTGAATTATTTGAAATGGAAATGTTTTTTGATATTGAAACTGTACCTACAGTAAACTGATTTGTTTAATATAGAACTGTTTTGATATTTAATTGTGTGTAAACAAAATCTGTACTCATAATAAACTGAATTAGAACTGCTAGACTAAATTGAATAACTTGAAAAAGAAATGTTTTTCACAATTAAACTCTACTTGCATTTAAACTGCGTGCTTATGCTTAACTGAAGGCTTTGAAATAGAAATGATTATTTACTTAAAAATGGATTTGGCTTTAAATAACCTACAAAGGTTGATATGCGATAAAAAACAATTAATCATTGCTATCTCATGATAATGATTTGTTTGCCTACATGTATGTTTAGTTTCTTTGTTTAACAGCCTATCAATATTCATGGGTTATTTAATACCTAAGCCATCCTTGTAGAATAACAGTAAGTAAAGTTAGCGACCTTAGTCAAGGGTGACTCGAAGGCTCCCTTTTCAATAGCTACTACACCAATGTGTAGGGAGGGCGCTACTCCATTCCCTGGATTGCTCTACTTTACCCTTGATACTTACCTTATAATGCTGAGTGTTAGGTAAAGCGGCATCAAGTACCATTTTTTGAGTCTTTGGTATGACTCGACCTGGGATTGAACCCCGGTCTCCCGGACCTTTGGCGAACACTCTACTCATTAGTCCAATTGACTATTTGAGAAAAAGCTGGGGAGATAAGGGGGCTCATACCTTTCCTAAGATAGTTTTTGAAAGTAAACATTGTATCACTAGTGGAATCAGAACTCGCTTACTACGAACTCACAGTCCAGAACGTTAGCCAATACGCAACCGGGACTCTCCCTCACTTTTCATGGTTTCATGTTTGATAGCAATAATTTTCAAACATATCAGTTTGACCCACAGATTGGACCCTAAATTGAATTACCAATTCAAGTCGGAGTAAACTTAGGAATAATGGAAATAAAGGGGTACTCTAGATTCAACGGAGCCACACCAACACATGCACTTCTAGTGTGTGTCTATGTGGGTCTTACACTTCTATTTGATTAAACATCAGTCATTTATTTACATGCAGTTAAATGATCAAACAGTTCTATTTCAAACAAATACAAAACTCCTCTAACTAGATTGGATTTATATTTACCAACCCCTCCGCTCGGGCAGGATATGACACAAGGTCAATTTTTAAGCGTAGTTTAACAGTTTTCCTTCTCCTAGACTAGTTGCTGAAGAAGCCAGTCTGCCCTACTATTTACCCATAGCTGGAGGGAGAATAATTGGATTCATACCTTTCCCAAGAGTATTAGTGCTATGTGAAATGCAATCAGCCTCGTCCAGGATTTGAACTCGTGTCTCCGTGTCCATTTCCTACGACGATAACCATTACACCACGGGCACCACCTTGGATTTATTATAAGACAATAAAGATTGTCCTGTCAGCTGAATCTATAGAATACACAGACTGCTTCTCTGCAAAGGGGTAAGACTCCCCTAACGGGTGTCCTGGATATGATACTAAACAATCTGATGGTGAGGCTTCAGTAATGCTGGAGCTTTTGGGGAATGCGGAGTACCCCTTTATGGCCATTGCACCCAGGTCCACTCTGGCATGGAGTGGTAGCACCTGATAGGGTCCTATCTATAGGTTATATAGAACTAAACTGTAATTACGCAAAACTGGATTGTTTGAAATTAACTGTAATCATATTTAACTGCGTGTTTAAACTGCGTACTTATGTTAAACTGAATTGTTTGAAATGAAACCGTTTTAATTGTGCATAAACAAAAGACTATACTTATACTAAATCAAGTTGTTTGAAACTTACCAAAATGACTTAATTCGGCGTTAAATAAACCGAGAAGGGTTGATATGCTGTAAAACAAAATCAACCAATAAACCAACCAAAATAAAAGAATTCATTTTTGATGCAAAGTAGCTTCCAACATCTCAGCAGTTGGTGAGATTCTTTCCATTATTCCAAATTGAAGGAACCTGAACAAACTGTCACCGTGTTACCCTACAGTAAGCAAGTGGCTTATTTGAATGACACATAAACTTTCCCAGTGCAACGGTGTCAGTTGCGAAGAAAACAATTTCTTTCACTTGCAACGTGTTTTTCTGGTCTGTCACTTTCAAGCTGTCATTTGTTTCGTACCCTGTAAAACTCCTTTTTGTCAGGCCAGCTGTTCTTAAAAAAAAAAAAAGTGGGGGGCGGAATATGGAAAGATGCCCCGAAGAATTCATCTAATCGAATTAATTTAACTGAGAGGTTGCGAAATGTTACCAGGAAGTTAGAAAAAATACTTTTAAAAGGGAATAATAAGGCAACAATTTTATATGAATAAAACATTTTATAAAAAAGAAACCCCAAAAGACTGGAAACAAGTATTAACTGCTTTTTTTGCAGGTCACACACTTAGAAAATAGTCAAAAAGACAATGAATTGGTATTATGAGTAGGTGGCAATAAACCTATCAATAATTGGGTATAGTGCTGGGTAGGTGAGTTATATCGATCAGTAATTTCAGCTGGGCAGTAGTTAAAAACTGTTATCGTAAAATATGCATTTTGTCAACCGAAATCAATCTCTCTAGGATACGTATGTATATATTTACTGAAAAGTTCTCCACCCAACAAAAATGAAACGAGACCATATCATCTGGTATAAGGCTAGTGGATCATTGTTAGTGAGCTCGATTCTCACTGGGTGTCCTATACTCCTAGTTATGGACTGGTTCCTTTGTTCTATAGCACTTACTGCAGAAGTCAGTCTTTTCTCGAGCAATTATATCATTTCACGTAATTTTTCTTTATACAAATAATTTACCCGCCGTTATATTGTTTCAAGTCGGAGTAATATCAATATTTCATAAAATGAGGTTGCAAGTATTCCTATGTAATACTTTTCATATCTAAACAGATTTATTTGACCCAGTAATAGGATCTATCAAAAACTTGGTTTGGTTTAGTTTTATGGCATATCAACCATTGTACGTTATCTAATGCAAAATGCTTTTTATACATATATATTAAAATATATGATTTCTTAACACATTTTGTAGATAACATTTCTAAACGAGCTTAATCTCATTTTTGTACCCAGTTAAATGGTTTCACTTATTTCTAATAGGAATAATTCTATCTACAATTAATCATAGATGTTTATGTTGTTAAATGTTTTCAATATTGCTATTTGATTAAACATCAGTCATTTATTTACATACAGTTAAATGATCAAACAGTTCTATTTCAAACAACTCAGCTTAGCATAAGTCAACGAAGTTAAATGGTTCCAAGTACTGCTATGCATCCCTTACAATTCAAATAAACCTCAGTCATTTGTTTACACACAGTTAAACGTAAAAATAGTTTTACTTCAAACAATTCAATTAAGCGTAAGTCATTTGTTTCCACACAGAACTGTGTGACATTTAAACTAACAATTCAATTGAGCTTAAGTCCACAAAGTTAAATGGTTTTAACAATTGCTATGTATCTCTAACAATTCAATTAAAAATCAATCCTTTGTTTACAAACAGTTAAATGATCCAACAGTTTTATTTTTAATAATTCAATTTAGCATAAGTCATTTGACCCATAGATATGATCTTATCTGGTGCTACCACTCCGGAGTCAGAGTGGAACTGGGAGTAATGGTAATGAAGGAGTACTTCACATTCCCCAATCTCCAGCAATACTAGAGCCTCACTATCAGATTGTTTAGAGTCATATGCAGGATACTCGTAGGTGGGTTCTTACTCCTCTGCAGAGAAGCAGTCAGTGCATTCTACTGCCCCACCTGACTGGGCTCTATTAGGAACTACTACTTTGTCCGTGTATATCTAAGAGTTATCCACATTCTAGAACTGGATCTTTTTTACCTGAAGCAGTTTACTGTTATACTCAGTATTTTTATTTTTACCCATTGCAAGCCATAGTGTCGGCGTATTCTAAGGGCAACTGCTGCAGGAGTTTCGTAGAGTAGACAAAGTGTTACTTAAAACCGAGGACGATGGGCCATAGCACAAGTGGCGGAGGCCGACGGACGGTGCAAAGGGGTCAAAATATCTACGACATCTAGTTACTATTTACCAACCCCTCCGCTCGGGCAGGATATGACACAAGGTCAATTTTTAAGCGGAGTTTAACAGGTTTTGAATTCAGAGTTTTCCTTCTCCTAGACTAGTTGCCTCACCAAGGCTGAAGAACCTAGTCCGTCCTACTATTTACCCATAGCTGGAGGGAGAATAAGGGGGTTCATACCTTTCCCAAGGGTATTTGCCCGAAAGTGAACGTAATAGCGCGACTGGAGTACGAACTCGCGTACTACGATTCCGCAGTTCATCGCTTTAACCATTACACCACGAGGACACCCCAACTACGACATCTAGTTGCAACAGCAGCTGCTGCTTGTAACGAAAGCGGTTTTGATGCTAACCGTCACCTCATTGAGGTACCTTGCAACACTAGTAAAAGTCGTTCATTTTGGCTTTCATCTCTTCTCGGCCTTTTGACTGGGGAGTGCGAAATTGATCGCTTGGTCTCAGGGGCTTGTCCCACAAGCTATATCTGCTTTGCAGGGCTAAGTGCATTGCTTATGGTCTGAGGCACCCCAAAAGAGGAATACCGACGAAATCAAGCATTTATTGTGACGGTCGCTCATAAATCTCGATTCATGCATGACTCCCCATATTAAAATGCCCTTGTGTCAAATCTTACATGGTGTGAGGTTGGATAAATATCTCGGCCGTTTCCTCCAAACCGCTGCCCATTCGTAGCGGTGGCCAACAGACCCTCAACAACAGTGCTTAAATCTGAAAGTGACGGGAGGAGAAAGGGAGTAACGTCTGACGGACGGGGCAAAGGTCAAAATAAAGGGAGATGAAAAACCGGTAAAGATCTGAACGCTGAACAAGTTGGGGTCCCTGACTCCATGTGCAATGTATGAATAACAAGAAATAATCCAATGTTATGTCGCAGTTCAACACACTAAACGGGGTTTCTCAAATTTCTTTAATGCTTAAAATTTTTAGTTTTTCAGTTAGTTTGGTCGAGAGGTTTTTGGCACTCCTTATGTGTGTGTGTGTGTGTGTGTGTGGAGGGAAGTATAGTTATTTACTCAGCTTAATTTTTGACGGACACAAGGTTATAGTTGTAAGACACCAGTTAGAGACGAATTCACTGCAGCAAAATAATTTATGTTGTTAAATGAAATTACTAACCATTGCGCTATTGCAGACACTCAACAGGAATATTCTAAGGCATGCTTAGTGTAGCAGTTAACAGTATAGGAAATGGAGTCAGTGACCAGAGTTCAAATTCTAGACGAGGTTGCTTAAGTTTTACTTCGCGCTAATGTCCTGCGGAAAGACAGAAATATTTTCTACCCCGAGTTATATTGAAATATCTGACTGATTTTATTTTATTTATTTGTTATACCTCCTTGGGCATCTTCGTTTTACTACCTTCGTATATCAACTCTTAAAAAAAATCTATATATAGACTAATAATACAATATTTATATACAGATCAAATTTTGTTAAGTCACGGGTAGACAAAATGCGGCCTGTTGCACTGTTCTGTGCGACCAGCGTGGGTCTCTAAAAACAAATACTTGGACTTGAATCGAGACTAAATTCTTTTGATTTTAAAAGATGTGGCCCTTTGATAAATTCATAACCCAGTGATGTGGCCCTCCTACCAAAAAGTGTGCCTACCCCTTCACAAAGTAATTCATACAAAGGTTTCCAAAAATGCCTTCTTGACTTCTTTTTCTTACCATTTTTCTGAAACCCTCTAATCTACTCGTGATATTTTTTCAATGCTATTGCTTGGTTTTGATTTGATTAGGCAATTTTTATTCTAATATATATTACTCTATTAACAAAAAATCCAATTGGTTACTAGACTTATTTAGGCAACCAGTATAGGAAAAGGAAAACTTTCAATTAAAACAAGCTTTACTCCGCTTTAAAAAATTGACCTTGTGTCACATGTCCGTGGCGAATCTGTTATATACTAAGCTTAAACAAGCCAGGTACAAATTTATAAATAGAGAACTCACAGCGCCGACCAAACTCAGTAATGTAGTACGATCAGTTGTTGAGAATTAATGCAACTATTTCTGACAGAAGACTAAAAAAATCCGTTAAGTTAGGACTCAAAATGAAAAATAATATATTTTCTGTATTTAAATATGACTGGTCTGTTAAATGATTTATTATAGAAAAGCATTGGAAATCGTGGAAGAGGGGCTATTAGTGGTCAGAAATTAATGCAAGCGTTACTGACAGATTAGGGTTATCATGACTATAAATGTCAAAATACGTTAATTCACGGTTGTTTTTTTTTTGTCTGGGAAAAACGGTTACAGTCATATGAATATAATTAAAGTGGAAGACCTGGTAAATATGACATATGTTTTTCCTCCCCAATATTCTTTCTTTTTATTTATTGTACGAAAAAGATATTTATTTACTTATTTTTAACGAAATGCCTTTAAGCAATACTGGCATTAAGAGTAGTTTAGTTTATTTTGTTTAATGGCCTATCAACATTCACTGGTTATTTAATGCCATAGCCATCTGGTAGAAGAACAGCAGAGATGCTATTTAATCCATAGCTCGAAGGAATTAGGGGATTTATAGCTTTCCCCAATGGTGTAAAAGCGAGACTAGAGTTCAAACTCGTTTACTACGATATTGCAGTCCATCACGTTAACCACTGTGCCATGAGAACTTCCCTTGGGATTCAGAGTAATAATAAATGATATCAATGAAGAACTGCAGGATTTTTTTTTTCACGCAAATAGAAATCCTTACCTACAGAATGGAAGCAGACTAAAAGATAAGTCAATTTCACAAGTCACCCACCGATTTTTTTTAATAGCAAAATTTACTAATGCCATCTATGCCTCTGAAATTTGTAGACCAGTTCACATACCTCGGTAGCAATATCTCATCTACTGAGAGCGATGTCAACATATGTATTGATAAAGCGAGGACTACTACTGATAGGTTAACGACCATACGGAAATCTGATCTCAATGATAAAATTAAAAAAGGTTTCTTACAAGCTGTAGCCGAGTCAGTACTACTGTATAGTTGCACCACTTGAACTCTAACGAAGAAAAAGCTAAATGGAAACTACACAATGATTCTACGTGCTGTTTTGAACAAATCCAGGAAGCAGCACTCCATAAAACAGCTTTTCGGCCACTTACCTCCCATCATTCCAACCATCCAAGTAAAGCAAGCAATACGTGCGGGACACTGCAGGAGAAGTAACCATTAACTCATTTGTGACTTTCTCCACATGGATAAAGCATTGCTTGTGGAACAGCAAAACCTTACTTTCGTTTGCTCTGTACGAACAGTGGATATCGTTTAAAGTACATGTCAAAAGCAATGACCGATAGAGAGAGAGAGAGAGAGAGAGAGAGAGAGAGACAGAAGAGAATTTCTCCAGTCAGTACGTCTTAATGGTAATGGCTGTCCGACACAATACACTTCAAATTCCTATAGTATCGAGTTGTTTGGTTGGCATATCAACCTCTGTAGGTTATTCAATGCTAAATCCATTTTTATACAAATAATCAGTTCTATTTCAAACAATTCAGTTTAGCATCAATATACACAGTTCAATTGTCAAAAACATTGCTATTAAAAGCAATTCAGTTCAGTCAAACAGTTCTAAATCAGCTAATTCAATTTAGTATAAGTATAGATTTTGTTTACACTTAGTTAAATGTCAAAAGCAGTCCTATTTCGAGCAATTTAGTTTAGCATAAGTACGCAATTTACTTCTATTTGACCAGAGTGGACCTGGGAGCAATGGCAATGAAGGGGGTGTTTCGCATTCCCAAAAGCTCCAGCATTTCTGGAATCTCACCATCAGATTGTTTAGTGTCATATCCAGGACACTCGTTGAGGGGATCTTACTCCTCTGCAGAGGTACAGTTGGTGTATTCTACAGCACCAGAAGACTGGGCAATATAAAAGTATCGCCGTCGAAGCTTTGAATAAAATTAGAAAAAAATCAAATGAAGTCGTATTTACACATTACCTTCGCTACCAGCAGAACACGACACAGCGTTAATTTTCCAACGTCGTAAAATGGGTTCGAAATCAGAAGTTTGTTTCTTCTAGGCCAGTTGTCATACCAAGGTTAAGGAGCCTAGTATGCCCTACTATTTATCCACAGATCGGAGAATAAATAAGTTCACACCCTTCTCAAGAGTATTAGCGCTTTGCGAAATGAAAACAGCCTAATCCAGGATTTGAACTCTGGTGCATAGCCAACGGCAGTAACCGTTACACATCGAGCGTATGCTCTGATGAATAGCTAAAAAATTTTATACCTAAACGAGTTAATGACAATTTTTAAAAAAAGGGATGAGTCATTCTTGATACTTAAAAGAAATCGTTTGGTTTTATGGCATATCAACCAGACCCAGTTCAGTGCAACTTTTCTAATCTACTCGTCTGAAAATATATCTCGAGGAAAAGATTTGATTGATTTTAACGGCATGTCTACCTATCCAGATTTATTTTATGCCAAAAGGTTAAGAAATTGCATAAATTGTACATTTATACTTACATTTGTGTTTTTACTTTTGAGTTTATTTTCGTTTTAGTGATACGGGAAAACCCTCTGGGATTGTTTTCTAATAATTACGTTACAGGGCATTAATATTGACTTCATTCATAGTTTTTAGTATTATCTTATTTCTCTCAAGAGGATCAAAATGTCATACCTGTCAAATAGGTTCTTCATATTGTTGGTGAGATATTTAAAAAAAAAACAAAAAACGTCTACTTTATACCATATACAATGCAGAGTCTCAAAGTTGCTTCGTCTAATGAAGATTTCATTGGAATTACAAGGGGACCATTTTAAATAAACATTTTAATCATTGTTATCTTGGGGAATCCTATTTACCCAACCCCTCCGCTCGGGCAGGATATGACACAAGGACAATTTTAAAGCGGAGTTTAACAGGTTTTAATTCAGAGTTTTCCTTCTCCTAGACTAGTTGCCTAACCAAGGCTGAAGAACCTAGTCTGTTCTACTATTTATCCATAGCTGGAGGGAGAATAATTGGATTCATACTTTTCCCAAGGGTATTAGTACTATGCGAAATGCAATCAGTCTCGTCCAGGATTTGAACTCGTGTCACCGTGTTCATTTCCTACGACGATAACAATTACACCATGGGCACCTCCTAACTACACCACGGGCACCTTGTTATCTTGGTGAATAAAGCGTTAGCCTAGATACTTTTTGAAACATCTTGTATACGAGATTAATAATGATATCAACACTCGTAGAATTTCTACAGCTTCAGCTCGTCAATAAATTCGTTAGGCTTTGATAATAAAGTATTCAAGAGTTAATGTATGCACTCTCTCTCTCTCTCTATATATATATATATATAACACATACAATCTCACACACATTTCCAATAAAAGTTGCAGTACCAAATAAGACGTTGTCCTGTTTCACACAAAACGTACAGTGTGAGAAATGGTGACTAACACTCAAAACTCTGTCCTGGTTCACTAACTCAAAAGTTTATTCGCTACTATACATTTTAAGTAGTCGTAAGGGAAAAATATGAAAGCTGAGTCGACCGCGTCAACTGGACAAAGAGAAACAACATGTCATGAGGAGAGAAAGAGACCAGACACTGACATTGAACTATCTTTCTGCCTTCGTGTTGCAGCTCCCACGTTCTCCGCTGTTTTCTGGTGTGAGACCCTTTTTTCAGAGCTCATCCCAAAATGGGGCTTGTAATTTTTGTCTCTTTATATTGTCTCTAGCCAGTATTGAACTCTCATTTTTGCCTCTTCGTGTCTCGTTGCCAACTTTCAATCTGAGTCGTCCTTTTACTTCGGACTGGTATCTGGAGGGAGGAATATATTCGTTTCCGGTGGTTCCGAATCTGCGCAGAAGATTTAAGGCCTCCTGTTCTTTTCCTAGTCATTTTTAATTACCGTTGTCATTCACCTGTGACTGGCTGACCTACAACAAATTCTTTGGCTTGACTCCTCTGATGTTAGCTGGCTGTTCCATTGACTGGTTGCTCTTCCTTGTTATTTTTTCTCTCTCTCTCTCTCCTTTCACAGAAATTAGCCTCTCGTTCTCTTTCCAACTTCGACTCTCCATAGGCCACTCAATCACGTTAAATATATATATATATATATATATATATATTCACGTACATAAACACACAGGTATATATTTACACATGCTCTTTCTCTCTCTCTCTCTCACACAAAGATATATACACATGTACATATATATATATATATATCTCCACACACACGCATATATATATATATATATATATATATATATATATATATATACACACACATACATACATATATATATATATATACACACACATACATACATATATATATATGTGTGCATGCACATAAAACCCTGCAGAAGGGAACTAAGCTTTATTAAAATGATAAAATCTTTCAAAATGTTATATTTACCAATTTGCTTATTTAAAAATTTTCCAATATAATTTTTAGCAGCTGTGTGAATATTTAGATCCATCCAAATGTATGTGATGGCCTTCATATATAATAGTATACATAGTTAGTAGTATACCTATAAATAGTTTACATGCGTTTTTATTAAAATCGGTGTGAGTGTAGTTGTGTGCATGTAAGGGGTGCCACGACCAGACATTCATTTTTGAGTGAATACGCAAATTTATCAGTTAGCTGCATCCCCACAAAATCTAACGCAGCAGTCTGGGCGGTTATACGTTGAGGTAAGCAGCAACTTCTTCAACCACCACCACCACCACCGCCGCCTCAGCAGCAGAGACTACTTGCCAGGATTTTTAATTCTATTTCTGTCCTCTTCTACCCGACTTGGGAAGGTCAGTGTTTCACCAAGTCACATGACCTTGACTAACTGCAGGAAAAAAATATGTGAAGAACGAATAAAATTGAAGTGTCAGGAAATTTGAAAATGATAGAAATAGGATTATGAGAATTTTGATAACTCTCACTATTTTCTTTGATTTTTAACGGTATGTCAACCAGTCTAGGGTTATTTTACGATTAGAGGTAAGTGAATCGCGTTCATTGTGCATTTATATTTTAGTGTAGTTTTTTTTCTTGCGCACAGTTATATATCAAGTATTTCTATCAAATACTAATAATCATATTACTAGATAAAAATAATTACTTGTAACGATAATTATTTTATTTGTATTTGAGTGGCAGCTATGTCATTTCCTTTGCCATTATGGCGTGGAATGATTCCGAGATCAATTTTTTCAGAACGGCTTCTCTCATTAAGTGGTGACATCCCGTGTTTGTCTTGATCGCCAGATCTTACCCTTTTCTTATTATTTCTTTTGGGGAAATCTAAGAGCTGAAGTCGTTTGACCTATGCTGCAACGAAGTGACCAACCAGAAGAAATGACTTGACAAACGCGGCAAGATGAGGCTTCAGGAGTGTATAGCAAGGGAGCGAATGAATATGAATGATAAACACACTTAAAAGAAATTGATGACAATAATAAAACAAAATAGAAAACATTGTTGTTTCTTATTGTAACGCTCAATTTTGAATAGTTTCTCCTTATCAGCATCATGGCCTGCTAATAGCTCAGATCCTCTTGACTCTCTTCCTATCCGATTCTATTGTCCATCACTTCTGGCAAGTCCTCTAGACTGTATCCAATGTCCGCACAGAGCTGATATATGTAATACCTTGTTGATCAGTCAATACTGGTGTGTCTAAGTGAAGAAGTCCATAGAAGGACGTCACTTATGGGTTCGTCCTTAATTCTCCTGCATGTCTTGTTCATCTTACTTGGATGGTTCAACAGATGGGAGGCAAGTGGGCGTACAACTGCTGTTTTGTAGGGTGCTGCTTTGAGAATTTGTTCAAAACACCACGTAGAATTCTTGTATAATTCCCGTCTAGCTTTTTATCTAAGCTTTTCATAAAAGTTCCGATAGTACATCCATACAGTATTACCAATACAGTCACATCATGGAAGAAAACCCGTTTTATTTTCTCAGAGATATTTTATTTTCGTATGATCTTTATCATGCTATTTGATTCCTATATGATTGACAGTCTGTCAATAACAAGGCTTATGTTGACATCACTCTTAGTAAACGAGATCTAGCTACTATGGTAAGTGAACTGGTCTACTAATTTTAGAGGCTTACTACTCAAAGTGGAGATGGATATATCTTGATTAAAAAGCATGAATTCTCTTTTTTTAGCGTTCAAATAGAGGACAAAGGTGACGCTGAACAAATTTGGTTTTGGAAACTATGGGATGTAGCATGGCGATGGTGAAGCAAGACAAATGAATCCAAATGCGAGTCCATGGCGCGTTTCACCAGATGTTTTGCCGAAGAATTCATAAGTCAACAACCAGAAGGTTAAGTTAGTAAATTATTGCTATTCCTCTATAGGGTGGCGTTTCTTGATGAGAAAAAAACCAACTGAACGATTACTATGACGAATTAAACCAAATATCTAAACCACATCGCCCTTTATGCGGGTGAACAAGAGGCACATTCTAGTGAAGCTGGAGCGCTGGTCCAAGTGTTTAAAAAATCAGCTATTCTAAGTAAGTTTGGGCTCTGTTTCCTTTCAGAAATAAGTTTTTTACCGGCTTATTGGCCCAGTGGGTAGAGTGTTCGCCAATTGTCTGGGAGACCTGGGTTCAATCCCAGGTCACGTCATACCAAAGACTTTAAAAGTAGTACTTGATACCTCCATGCTTAACACTTAGCAATATAAGGTATGTATCAAGGGTAAAGGGGAGCAATTCAGGGAAAGGAGTAGTGCCCTCTCCAACACCTCGGTGTAGTAGCTATTGAATCTTCTGGTCGCCCTCGACTATGGTCGCCAAGTTTACTTACTTTACGGTTAAAGAGAAAGACACTTTATTTCTCTGATTGGTTTTTAATAGTAAAGAAAATAAACAATCAAATTTTACATGTAACTGTTCTTAAACACGTCAAATGTGAATGATGGAGGTTTCAACAATATCCATAACCTCGCTTCTCAGCGTTTTTGTTTGAGAGGGGTGTAAATTTACATTGCCGAGATTTCAAGGAATATCCTCCAAGCTGCATCGGCCCAGCTTGTCTAAAAGAAATAAAGGCTAGATTTATCGCCTGGTACCCGAGGCACCCCCATAATATCAACGGATCTAGGCCATTTTTTTTTTTAATCTGCTTCCTGGGGGTTCTGGCATTAAACCGATCTTGAGTCACATTTTGCCACTGTAGTGGAGGTTGGATAAATCCTATTAACTTTCAGAAAGAGTTTTAAAAAAATGGAGTAATACGAAATTGAGAATTGATATTTATTAAGCCATTTTTTTTTTAGAAGATAGAAATGCAAAGTGAATTATTCAAATTACTCTCCTGCAAATCAAGGCAAAGCGCTTAAGAAGGGATCTGGATTACTGAAAGGAATTAGTGTCAATTAGGTTCATGAAGACCGACTAATTAAGACTACTGCAAATGGCGGCAAATTGATGATGATAATAAGTGTTAAGTGTAATAAGAATTTGAACATTCGTTGTTGTTTGGTATCACCGAGGACATTCTTGGATTATTTCAACGTAAGACGGAAATAATGAGAAAGTCCAAAATTATGCCAATGAGAATTAAGCCAACTACTGACAGAATAGTGAGTGAGTTATGGAAGGGGTCTTGAATAAGATTTGTAATACTTCCTTGATAATTGTGGCAAGTCATTAAAAGTTACTAGTAATGATAATAGAAATAACAGCAATAAAATAACGTAAGTTATAATGACAGCGTTCGAAAGTGAAGGGAAATAACTATCATAATTTAGGATGAAAATGATCGCAGTTGTGAGAATTATAGCAACGACTATTAATATATTCATTATACAAAAAAAAAAAAAAAAAAAAAAGATTGAAAGAAGAATAAAGAAATAGGCCACTTAGTTTTACGGTGTGTCATACCATCTGGGTTATTTAATGCCGGTGTAATTTTTTTCAAGCAATTATATAGTTTCAAGTAACTATTCTCTTTTAAGGATTATCATTTGTTCATATATCATTTGAAGTATTACGAAGAATTACATGGCTTCAAGCAACAAACAAGAGATAAGAGGAATAATCCAGTCAATCCAGATTACAGCATTGTTCAGATCAGCTAGAATACTCAGAAGAGTCTTGGGGATCAGAGTAGACCTGCTGTTACTCAGACTCCAGTGAAAATAAACACCAGTTAAAACTGATGCTTTTTCGTTTGGTTTGGTTTTATAGCACATCAATCATTTTAGGTCATTAATACCAAATCCATCTTCATACACAAACAGTTCTATTTCAAGCAATTCAGTTTAGCCTAAGTACAATCGTAATGTCAAAAAACAGTCCTATTTCAAACAATATTGCACAGTATAAGTATAATTTTTTTGTTTACGCACAGTTAGATGTCAAAACAATTCTATTTCATCAATTCAGTTTAGCATAAGTACTCAGTTTCAATGTCAAAAAACTGTCATATTTCAAACAATTTAGTTAAGCAAACAAAAACAATTCAATCTCAAACAATTTAGTTCAGCATAAGTACGTAGTTTAAATGTCAAAAACAGTTCTATTTAAACAATTTAGTTTACCATAAGTACAATTTAGTTCTATTTGGCCCATAGATTGGACCCTGTCAGGTGCTACCAGAGTGGAATCTAGGAGCGATGGCAATGAAGGTTGGCAGGCATATTAACCTTTGTAGGTTATTTAATACCAAATCTATTTTATACAAATAATCAGTTCTATTTCAAACAAATCAGTTTAGCATGAGTACAATTCAATTGTCAAAAATATTTATTTCAAGCTATTCAGTTTAATCAAACTGTTCTAATTCAAACAATTCAGTTTATCCTAAGTACAGTTTCGAAAGTCAAAAACAGTTCTATTTCAAACAATTCAATTTAGCATTAGTACGTAAATCAATTCTATTTAACCCATAGATAGAGCCCTATCAGGTGCTACCACTTCAAGCCAGAGTGGACCTGGCAGCGATGGCGATGAAGAGGTGCGCTTCATTCTCCAAAGCTTCAGCATCACTGGAACCTCACCATCAAATTGTTTAGTGTCATATCTTGGACACTTGTAGGGGTGGGTTTTACCCCTCTGCAAAGATGCAGTTAGTATATTTTACAGCCCCAGCCGATTGGGCAAAACACAGAGTTAAATGTAGAAAAAGTTTTATTTCACATAATTCACTTTAGCATATGTACGCAGTTTAGATGTCAAAACAGTTCCATTCCGAGCAATTCAGTTTAGCATAAATACGCAATTTAAATGCAAAAACAGTAAACTCTCGAAGCCATGTTTTAGTTCTATTTGATTCATTGATAGGACCCTTATCAGGTGTTACCAGAGTAGAGCTGGGAGCGATGGCAATGAAGGAGTATTCTGGTCAAGGAGGGGGAACTCCATATTTCCCAAAGCTCCATCATTGCTGGAAACTCAGTATCAGATTGTCCGGTGTTATATCAGGGCACTCGTTGGTGTGGTTTTATCCCTTTGCAGAGAAGCAATCGGTGTATTCTACTGTCTCAGCCAACTGACCAATAAAACTGGTGGGAAAAACTCGCACAGGGTAAAAAATATATAATTTTAACAATACCAACTATAAGGTAAATGTAACAGAAATCCCAATTGTTATTGGGGCGTTTGGAACGGTCCTCATAGGTGTGGAAAAGAGACTAATTACATTCCTTTCTAATAACTTTAAAATGATGCAGTGGTAACGGAGAAGTTAGAAATTTATCAACTAGCAGAAAATTGGACTGAAAATAACCATTATTTTCTGAGTAATAATCTTAAAATGCTCTAATATAAATCATGTTATGATGTACCGTTTTTTATGGGGCATGCTTAAACATGTACAAACATGAATTTCTTTTTTTTTTTTTTTAATATATAGATAAAAAAAATGGAAAGCTATGAATGAAGAAGAATAAAAGATCAAATAATTTTTTTATCAAGTCGGGAGAAAATTACGGGTATCATTTTTCGTGGACATTTCCTCTTTATTATATTTTTTATTTCATATCCCATTTCCAGGATCGGATTGAATTCGAAATATATATATATATATATATATTTGTGTGGCGATGTGTACATGTCGTAGATGCTAGACGAAAAGAGGAAATCAGGCCCTACATCTATGAAAGAAATGCTTTGAATTCAGGGCGGTTACATGAACGCACTTATCTCCCAACGCATTCATTGATCTGAGAACACAAATACGAAGCTACACATATGAGACAAACAGATTTGACCAATATACAACATTAACTGCAAATACACACAGAAAACATCAAATCGCCCTCTCGACGGGGCTTAGAATATATACGCTGACTGCATCCTCCTCTCCTACACCACCACCACCACCACCAACTGGGGTTCTTCGCATGACACTTAATTACATCTGGTGCTTTAGATATAGGGACTGGAGTATCTATTCATGATCATTACTCCCAAGTCCACTGACTCGGATTTGTAGTTCGTGTTGGAGTCTCATCTATGGGTCAAATATATCTCTAAAAATTATTGGAGAGGAAGAGTATTTAACTGTGCGCAAAAAATGATTGTTATTAGTTAAAAGACGGGAATGCTTGAAACCATTTAATTGTATACAAATTATTTGTATTAAGGATATTTATTTGAAGCTATGATGGTGTTTGGCTTATTGGATTATTATTATGTTGGTTTCAAGTATTTTATCTAACTCTAATAGTTCTATTTGCATACAGTTAAATGGTTTCAATAATTGCTATCTAATACAGATAAATCAATAATAGGTTCTATGTTTCCTTCGAGAAACAAGTTTGTTTTACATGAAAAGAGAGAGAGAGAATTTATTTCTCTGATTGGTTTTTAATTGTAAAGAAAAGAAACAATCACATGTTACATGTAGCTGTTCAAAAAGACTTCAGATGGGAAAAATGGAGTTGTTAAAAACCTCGCTTCTTAGTGTTTTTATTTGAGAGAAGCAAATTTACTTTGCCCAAACTCAAGGAAAATCTTCCAAGTTGCATCAGCTTTGATTGTCTAAAAGGAATAAAGGCTAGATTTATTGCCTGGCACCTAAGGCGCACCCATAAGGGTCAATGTCAACGGAACTTGGCCATTTTTTTAAAAATCTGCTCCTTGGGAATTCTGGAATGAAACCGACCTTGCGTCACATTTACCAGACATTGTCACGATGGTTAGAGTGTTCGCCAATGACCCGGGAGACCTAGGTTCAATCCAAGGTCGAGTCATACCAAAGACTAAAAAAAAAAAAAAAAAAAAAAAAAAAAAAAATGGCACGATGCCTTCTTGCTTAACACTCAACATTAAAATGTACGGATTAAGCGTAAAGTGAATCAATCCAGGGAAAGGAGTAGCGCCCTCCCCTACACCTTTGTGTAGTAGCTATGGAAAATGGAGCCTTCGAGTCACCCTCGACTATGGTCGCCAAAATTACTTTTACTATATTAATCATTTGATTGCATGCATTTAAATAGTTTCAAGTGTAGTAAATGATTAAAAAGTTCTATTTGACAAATAAATGTGACCCTAACAGGTACAACCACTCCGAGTCAGGGTGGTTTTTGGAGTACTACTTCATTGCCATTACACTAAATTCTCCAAAGCTCCAGGAGTTGAGCCTCACCATTAGATGTATTTTAGTGTCATATCTAGTACGCCCGTTGGAGTGGAGGGTCTTACCCCTCAGCAGAGATGGAGTCGGCGTATTCTAGAGTCACCTCCACCGACGAGGCTGGTTTACATTTGGTGTGAACAGGTTTCAAGCAGTCGAAAAGTTATCTCGAAGTTGACAAATTTTTCTACCCAGTTATCTTCGTAAAAAAAAAAAAATCACCGCAAATAAGCAACGACTTTACAGCCGAGAAAATTACGTTTACATAAACATATCGAAAATATTCGTATAATTAACATAATGAAAGCATATCTAAACATAGTCGAAATAACTCATTAGATCATACAGCATTTGAAACGTTCGCAGACGCATAATCCAGGCTCATGAACGTTAGCTGTTTCTCTCATAAATGCATGTATTGCCGAAATATCTTGGCACTAAAAAGAATATCAAATGCGAAAGCTGAACGAACGGATGTGGAAATTTAAGATGTCCCCACTCGATAATAAGCAAGATCAATGTTTAAAAAAGTGGACGTCAAGAATCTGGGAAAAGAATTTATAGTCTTCGATGTCGGTTAGAAATAGGAGAAGAGTAGAATTTGGGCTGAAAAACGAAAAAAAAAAAAAATCTGATATATCCATGCATAAGTCATTCCTGGACAGCTATATCTTTATGGCTGATGCTAATGATAATCGCAGATTTTAAAAGTATAGATTAAACATTATATAACTGGCTCAAATAGACACGAAAGCCCTACAAATTCGAAAATTTTTTCAACAACAACCATTGTCTAGGAACATGGAGAACTCAGTGTGGAATCCTATATTGAAATCACGAATATATGATTGGTCTTCAAGAACGTTCGCTCCGTTTATAAAATTTATATATGGTATATACCCGTGTATGGGTCGAATTTTGAAGACCTATCTTTTTTAAGGAAAAAAAGTTGTTGAAGACTTATGAGTAATAAGGTTGACATTTAAATATGAATGGAAGCCTTGCTCTGAACTCGCTGAGTGTCAAACCTCGTCTCAAAATAGAAAATAAAATATCTATAGTTTTGCATTTGTGACACATAACTTCAGTTTTGCTAATCAATCCAAATAAACGAATATATATATGAGAGAGAGAGAGAGAGAAAGATAGATTAAGATTAGAAGACCAAATTTATATGAAAAAAAGTGTTGATCTACATTATATATATATATATATATTAGATAGATAGATTTAGATCAAAGTTAGAAGACCAAATTTTTATTAAAAAAACAAAAACAAAGTGTTGATCTACATTACATATATATATATATATATATATATATATATATATATATATACGTATATAGTTACCAGTCCCTCTGCAATCAATTTTGAAATGGAGTTTAACTGGTTTGAATTCAGATTCCCCCCCCCTTTTGGACCGGTTGTCATAACAAGTTTAAAGAGCCCAGCCTGCTTTTCTACTTACCCTGTAGAGATAATAGTTGGATTCATACCTTTCTCAATGATATTAGCGCAGTGAGAAATGCAGTTTCGTCCAGGATGTGAAACTTGCCCAGTTGTCTGGGGCGGTAGAATACACCGACTGCTTCTCTGCAGAGAGTAAAGACTCCTCCAATGAGTGTCCTGGATTTGACACCAAGCAATTTGATGGTGAGGTTCCAGTAATGCTGGAGCTTTTGGGAATGCGGAGTACCCCTTCATTGCCATCACTCCCAGGCCCATTCTGACCCGGAGTGGTAGCACCTGATAGGGTCCTATCTATGGGCCAAATAGAACTAAAGAGCGTACTTGTGCAAAACTGAATTGTTTGTAATAGAACCATTTTTGACATTGAGACTGTACTTAGGCTAAACTGAATTGTTTGAATAAGAACAGTTTGACTAAAATGAATAGCTTGAAATAGTTTAATTGTCAAAAATATTTCTATGTACTCATGCTAAACTGAATTGATTATTTGCATAAAAATGAATTTGGCCATTAATAACCTACAAAAGGTTGATATGCCATAAACCCAACCAACCAGAATGTGAACTCACGTCATTGTGTTCATTTCTTTCGACAATAACCATTACACCACTAGCGCATGTTCATCTTCATATAATTGATAATCGTTTCAGGCTTAAAATCAAAGATCCTGGAAATGGCTAGCGGCAAACATTAGTTTCAAAATGAATATTATGAATTGATAATTTCACGCCAATAATGGAAAGCTCGATCAAAACAAGAGATCGACTTATATACGAGTATATATAAGGTATTTGAAAAAAATTCTGAATGGTTAAAATTACAAAAATATTCCCATTTTAGTGAGGAATAAAGTTAAAATCCCTTAAAATATTCTAAAAATGTACTTTTATTTCTAAAATTGCTCAAGGTTATATAATGGACTCTCCCTTTGACCTCGACGGATGGTAGGTCCAACTGTATAGTTAAAGATGCAACCCAGTGAATTCTCTACACAGATGATTGGTTAATTGTGGTGAAGGCTTGTGTAGGGGCCAACCATACGTTTTGGTTGTTAGAGTTTTATGGCATATCGACCTTTGTAGGTTATTTAATGCCAGATCTATTTTATGCAAATAGTTCTATTTCAAACAATTCACTTTAGCATCAGTACACAGTTTAATTGTCAAAAACATTTCTATTTCACGCAATTCAGTTTATTCAAACTGTTCAAATTCAGATAATTCAGTTTAGTACAAGTAGAGATTTTGTTTACACAAAGTTAAATATCAAAAACAGTTCTACATTAAACAAATCAGTTTAGTGTAAGTACAGTTTCAATGTCAAAAACATTTCCATTTCAAACAATTCAGTTTAGCATAAGTATGCTGTTAGTTCTATTTAACCCATAGATAGAGCCCTATTAGGTGGTACCATTCCGGGCCACAGTGAACCTGGTAGCAACGGCAATGAAGGGTTGCTCCACATTCCCCAAAGCTCCTGCATCACTGGAACCTCACCATCAGATTGCTTTGTGTAATATCCAGGATACTTATTGTGGGGGGGGTCTTACCCTCTCTACAGAGGTGCGGTCAGTATATTCTACAGCCTCAGCCAATTGGACAACCAACCACACTTTTTGGATGAACAGGTAACAGGAAAATGGTGAAAATGTGTCACAGATTTTCCCGTACTTCATTCTTTAGTTTTTGAATTCAAAGTTTTTGCTCCTCCTAAATCACCTGCCTGATAAAAGCTAGCCATATATTTAACCATAGCTGTTGAGAGAAAAAAAAGTTGAATATTTTTTTTCTCCGAGGAAATTAGCGTGAAATGAAACACAAACAGGTTTTGAACATAGATCGCCAAGTCTATTTTCTTACGATGGTAATCGCAATGCCACTCACGCTAACTTATGTAGCGCTATGCGAAAAGGATACATATATATTTTAAAAACTTATGTATTTTAAAATTAGAATTCTGAAAAATTAAAATCAAAATTCAGAATGTTAGAATATTTTAAAGAATTTTAGAATGCTTACACTTTTAAAAACCGTTTTTAAATATTGCACGTACCATAAAAATACATAACGCCTCCGCACGAGCAGGATGCAATACAAGGTTAATTTCTAAACGGATTTTAACTGGTTTTAATTTAGAGTTTTCTTTCTCGTAGACCGGTTGCCATTATAGAATTAAAGACCCCCAGGACAAATACCCTTAACTATAAGTAAATAGTATAGCAAACTGAACTCTTTAGCCTTGGTAAGGCAAACGATCGAAGAACGACAGAAAGCGTTTGAATTTTAAAAAAATGTGTGAAGACTGCAACTTCTTTCTCCATAAAGATCTACTTGCAACTGAAGTTGCAACACCATCATAGGCGTGGTGTGACAGCGGACATATACTCTTCAAGGAGGTTTTAGTTTGCGGTTATTTCTATATTTAACAGTGACATATGGTGGCTGTTGTCATTGGGCGAACCACCATGTTGAATCCATTACTCTGGAATAAGTATTCCTAAAACATTTCTCCAGAGATCTGTTTTTATGGAAAAGTAAATATTTTTAGCACCCCAACGATATTTTATATAGATTATATAAGATTAAAAAAAAGAGGTTAGATTGATTGGCTTAAAGATTATTTCGAGAAAGATTTTTTACAAAATATGCTTTTTCAGAAATAAATTCATTTAAACAGATGTTTACAGTATCTGTCATAAGTTCACTTAAACAAATTTAACATTGTTCAGAACAAAGGATAGCATTATTATTTCTTGAAGAATACCATACCATCAAAATGGAAATAATTAGGTTGTATATATTACCGAATTCTACTGCAATGAAATACTTTCACAAAAATAGTTATGTAGCAATTCAAAAGTAAGTACACTACTTTCCTGTTTGTGTGAGTATATATATATATATATATATATATATACACACATATACACGCACGATGATTGGTTTATCTTCATTGATAATTGACATCTCTTCGTTCTCATAAAAAAGAAACATCTGTACATCAGAAGATTAAAGTGGCAAACGCTGGTACAACACTAATACCACTCTGAATGATTGTGATTATACTCCAGTGATAAGTTGTTGTAAGATAACCAGTAATCCCAAACTCTGCAGGACATGGGTGTTCCTTCTCACTATGGTAACTATATGTATATATATATATATATATATATATATATATGTATATATACACACACACAATTTCATTTTAGATAACTGCGTTGTTACAATTATACTTTTAGTAACAAATTTTTAATTCTGTGGAATATAGTAATAAATACTATCTAATGATATTCGTTTTGATGGTATAATGTCGACTAAAATGATATTCTGGTATCTTTGGTTAAAAATTGAATTAAATTTTTATCATTTTTTATTTAAAAATTGATTAAGATATACATATTGTATATTAAAAGCTAATATATTATCAAAGAGATACTTTAGGTTAATTTATTGGCCTTATACACATTGAAATATTTGGTTACAGCATTGCAATACTGTAGGAGTTGATCATTTCGTAGTCAGAAGTTATTTTATATTAAATATCAGCCCTAAATAAGTACACCTTTAACAATTTATTAAGATATTGTTGGAGGTGTACTTATTTATGGGTGTTACTGTATGATATAAAATTTCTCACAACGAAATTACCACAGAATGTGTGCTACAGCTTACTCTTCAATAGAGTCATGCTTATAGCACAGAGTCCCTTGAATTTCTCTCTCTCTACGACCGATCGTTTCTGGTAGGTACTCTAGACGACATTTGGTGTCCGTACAGAGCAGATGTATGTCAGTCTTTGCTGGTCGGCCTATACTGGGGTGTCCATGTGTAGGAGTCCATAGGAATGCGACATCGTCGTAAGCAAGTTCGAAATTACGTTTACTTTCGGATTAATATCTTTAGGAAAGGCATGAACCCACTTTCATGAGTTAAATCGTACAACTACCGTTTTCTACAAAAACGGCTTTGGCATCAAATAACCAACTAAGTTTGATATACCATTCAACAAACACATCAAACCATATTTGGAAATAATTGAAAATTTATGAGAGAGAGAGAGAGAGAGAGAGAGAGAGAGAGAGAGAGAGAGAGAGAGAGAGAGAGAGAGAGAGAGAGAGAGAGAGAGAGACTCAGTCTTGTTTGACTTTGTATAATAAATGTACAAAGCTTTGTGTAACAAGTGTACAAAAAATAGCGTTGGCAAAACCCTTTTGACATAATTTGCACCCAAGTTCACAAAATTAAAAGAAAAATTATGCGTAAAACAACTAACAATAACCACGCATCGGAAAATCCTCATTAGCTATGGTATCGCCTCTGCGCAAATCCAAACTTCGATCCATAGAGTAGGCATCTTTGCTTAAGGCTATTCTCATAAAAGAATTAAAAAAGCTGCAAGTGGCCACTTCAGCCTTTAATTATTTGCTTCTGGTACAATCAATCAGAGCCCAAAATATTGGGTTTACACTGTAAGATAGTTTAAAGGGTTTAAACAGTTTAAACAATTACAATGTTTGAATAGCATTAAAATATTTTGGACATTTTTTTTGTGTGTGTGTCACGAATTTTGCTTATTCTCCCTGAATTTTCTGCATGTTCGGCAAATACATTCACACCAGAATTGTACAGAAATGTAGATGGGTGTAGTGTGAGGATGCTGAGAGAGATAGAGTAACGCCTAAAGTAATGATGATAATAATGGTGGAGATGATGATGATGATTGAAATCACGATTAAAGTAGAAGTTGGGATCATGATGAAGTAAAAAAAAAATTTTGCAGATATTGAACATCCTAAACAAAAATATATAAATGAATAAAAACAAGTTAAATTTCGAAATAAAACAGTATAATGCCCTGGTAGCAAATGGGAAAAAAAGAATGTTAAAATAATTTGCCTTAGAGCCAAAACTGACTGTGTAGCGAGAGAGAAAAGTGGGGAGAGGGATAAAGAGGTAGAAATGAAAGAGGAAAAGAAAAGGAGGAGAGAGGAAAGGGAAAAGGAGAAGAAATGACGGGAGAGAAGAAAGAAGTAGAAGACAAAGAGAAAGACTTAGAGAGATAAAAGAAGAAGATGAAAGAGAGATATAGAAGCTGAGGGAAAGAGTTTAAGATATAAAGGAAGAGAAAAAGAGAGATATAGACGGGGAAAATAAGAGTTACAGAGGAGGAGGGAGAGGGGAGAAAGTAAAAAACAACAACAACAACAAACAAACCAAAACTAATTGTAGAAATGGAAACACAAATATCTATACATTATAAAACGAAATATGCGTTGTGAATCCACGAGTAAGATTGTTATCTTAACTATCTTTTGCATAGATTTTTTTTTCTTTTCTTTTCGTATGACTAGACTTTATGCTACAAAGAATATTTTTTTCTTTTTCATAACACTGAATTCTATTTTTAAGCTAAAATTTTCGCATGAAAACCATTTTTTTTCTTTTGAGTAACTGAGGGAGACTGATATTTGAAATGTCTAAATTTAATTTATAAGTTTTAAATAAATTGTGATAAAGACTTCATAAGCAAGGAAAGTGGTTGATGTAAAGTGAAAACTCTAAAATGCTAGTTGACATTTCCTTATAAGAATTCCTTTTCTATTTACATATTACAAACCAGTCACCTCCCCTTCAATAATGACCAACTATTAGCACCAAATTAGTCCTCATCAGGCAAGTGTGTTGTGGAAACTGGTTTATTTACCGTTCATCCAATTATGCAGCAGATTTTATTGGGTTATATGGTACAAATAACACTGGTAGCCTGTGCATACAAACATATCAGCTATTTGTATTTAACATCTCTGGTCGTGAAAATTATGTAATATTTATATTGACTCAGTTGAGGATTGCTTGAATGTTTCTAGATTTATAAGATCATGTGTGTTGAAGTAAAATGAATTTATTAACCGGTAATTTTCTCAAAAATAACATTAATATCTTATTCAAAACTGTACTTTAAGATGAGAGCTGGAATTAATGAAAAAACTCGATAAAACACTAAAAATTGCTAAAAAGAAAGGTCTGAAAACAAAAAAAACAAAAACAAATATATATGTATATATGTTAGGAGACATTAGAAAAAGGTAATTGTTTTGATCTTATCTTCATTTTATCAGTAAATATAAGAAAACAATCAAATAACATCAATTAGCAACATATCTAAAAATGTATACACAGTAAGATATTTTATACTACCGAGATATAATTAAGAAATATATCAAGTTGAATAGCTAATGAGCGTTGTTTCCGTTGGTTGATTTCCGGTACTTCTTCCGAGGAAGAAAGTGTCAGTCTCCTGCACTTCAGGCTCGAATCAAAGTGTCAGTCTCCTGCACTTCAGGCTCGAATCAAAGTGTCAGTCTCCTGCACTTCAGGCTCGAATCAAAGTGTCAGTCTCCTGCACTTCAGGCTCGAATCAAAGTGTCAGTCTCCTGCACTTCAGGCTCGAATCAAAGTGTCAGTCTCCTGCACTTCAGGCTCGAATCAAAGTGTCAGTCTCCTGCACTTCAGCCTCGAATCAAAGTGTCAGTCTCCTGCACTTCAGCCTCGAATCAAAGTGTCAGTCTCC
The DNA here is from genome assembly GCA_963585895.1 of Sepioteuthis lessoniana. Lineage (NCBI taxonomy): Eukaryota > Metazoa > Mollusca > Cephalopoda > Myopsida > Loliginidae > Sepioteuthis > Sepioteuthis lessoniana. The sequence continues at coordinate 102,458,786 of OY757906.1, read as the reverse complement.
TGCACTTCAGCCTCGAATCAAAGTGTCGATCTCTGGCACTTCCTTTAAGGATGTTAATGTAATATTTGTACCCGTAAAAACTTGCGGTTATTTTTCTTTTAAAGATTATTTTGAAGAGACCAAAATTTGATACTCCCTACCAAAAAAAAAAAAAAAAAAAAAAAAAAAAAAAAATTATTTTCATGGGTACAAAATTCTTCACCGTCCTTTGGCAGAAGTGTCAAGAATCATTGCCTTAATAATCGGCTGGATGTACATATACTTCACTCTGGTCTTCGCTGAAGTTATGGACAAACAAATACAAAAAGCTTCAGTATTCTTTACATCAGCTATTATTACTGCGTCTAACTTTAATTACAAACAAACTTAAAATGATTAAAAAAATAATTGCTAACAACCGAAATGTGTATACATTTTTAGAGGACAAGATACCCATACATAAATCAATTTTCATAAGGATATATTCCAGTTGGGGCAATTTACCATATATATCACATACATTTTATAGGTACTTGTATTATATAGGACATACTGTATTTTGTATATATCATGGTTAAATGTAAACTATAACAGTCATTTCATTGCAAAATTAGTCGAAACAAAAACATTAGTGTGACCAAGTCTCTCAAAATTACAATCATAAATAGTAACAAAAATACCTATAAATACAATAGTAATAACGATGACAATCGTGCCTACAACAGCAACAATCAAAGACTTCATGATTAAATATAGGAACGATAGAAAAATCCTGTGGTGCTTAGCATTCAATGAAACAACATAAAATAATCCACGTTCGTCAACAACAGAAGTGTTTGTGCACAAGATTGAGAAAAAAAAAAAGAGAAAAAAAGTCAGTATTTCGTTTTAGGTGAATACAATATTACTGTGTAATTTACACAACAAGTTTATAATACGTACAACAAACCAGTGCCTGGCCAATAATCGATACATATGAAGAGATACAATGTGCTCAGAAAAAAAAAAAAAAAGAGAGAAAAACGAAACAACCATTCACAGCTATGACATTCATATTGGTTCCTTACATAAAAATCTCATGCAGAGTAAAAAAAAAAAAAAAAGTCTGTTCTGAAAAATTTAGAAGCCTTTGGTAAGGGGAGGTAACTCATAATCAAGCACAAGTCGTATGTGTTAAATACAGTGGGACAAAAATAGTTGACACTTTTATAGTATAATCTATAAAGTGCTTTAATGCTAAAAACAAAAAAAAAAAACCTGTCAGATGTTTCTTGTCCATTTTATACGATGTAGTTAATGCTTATTTATCTGTTCCAGTCTGAAAGAAGGAAACTGTGAAATAACTTATTTATCAATGATATAAAAAGAACATTATCGATAACAGTTTAAAGTAAACCAATCTAAATTTTTGACTTAGAATTCATCTTGAAAAAAATCGTTGGTTGACAGGCCATAATTCATTTATTGATTCTAGTGATACCCACTTGTGGATGGTTTTATTCGAAAACAGCTTCTCAGAAGTAGATATTTTCGTTTCAGATAAAATGTTCAAAATATGACTTTAACTTTAAAGAGAACATGACGTTAATGAGTAGGAGAATAGCAAGGGCCGGTTATATGGTGACAGAGATGAAACGGTTGATCCCATAAGAGAATGAAGCAAACTGGCACAAAAGGAGTGCAAGCGTGGACCCGACTGGGTGGGAAAGGTGATCCTCTAGGAATTGTGATAGAAATTAAAATTTGACCATACTGATTAACGGTATATGCACAAACTAGAACTCCTTAAAAACGAGACGCACAAAATTCCCCGAGACTTTGAGATCCAGACGATCTCTCAATCCCAACCAGAAGACCATACCAAATGATAAACAAGAAGAGAAGAACTTATCAAGTGAATTTTGCCGTTCAAGTGATTATGGTTTGGTTTGGTTTTATGGCATATCAACCATTATAGGTTATTTAATGACAAATTATATATATATATATATATAATTTGTAAACACGTTTTGTAAATAACATTCTTAAATGAGCCTGATCTCTTTTTTTACACAGTTAAATGGTTTCAAGTATTGCTATATAATACTAGTTACAATTCAACATCAGTCATTTGTTTGCGCACAGTTTGTTTTATTCGACCCATAGGTGGGACCCTATCAGGTGCTTCTACTCCGGTCCAGAGTGGACTGGGGAACGATGGCAATGAAAGAGTACTCTGCATTCCTCAAAGCTCCAGCATTACTGGAACCTTATCATCAGATTGTTTAGTGTCATATCCAAGACACTTCTTTGCTATGATGCAGTCGGTGTATTCTACAGCCCTGGCCGATTGGGCTATTCCGGATACACTGAATAAAATGCAAGCAAATGAAAAGATAAATACTTGGACCTTGCCAGAGAGCTCGAAAAGCAGTGGTGCATGAAGGTGACCGTGATAGTAATTGTAGCTGGTGCCGTTAGAATAGTCTCCAAAAGCTTGGTAAAGAGACTTGGAGAACTGGAGATCAGAGGAAGAATTAAGACTATCCAGACAAACAGAAGACTAGCCAGGATACTGAGAAGAGTCCTGCGGACCTGAGAAAACTTGCAGTTGCTTTATCTTCATTTAAATCTAGTAGGAAAAACTCGCAAAGAGTGAAATAATAAAGAAATAATCAGAGATTATAATCGCGTTTAAAACTGTCTAATTCCATCTTAAACATAATTGGGAAGACTTCCATAAGCATGGAGAGGGAAGCATAGATTTAAGAATACTTACTATCACTTGATCTCTATCGATTCTCACAAGATCAATTTGGGGTGAAATTCACCATCATTTGCCTTCTGAACTGGATTGATTGTTGAGGTGCTACCAATGTCGCGTGTTTTGGACAGAATAGCCTGACGGAAGCAATTCTTCTCCAAATTTACAACTGTTTTGAATTCAGAGTTTTCCTTCTCCAAGACTGGACGCTATGCCAAGGCTAAAGAAACCAAGTGTACCCTACTATTTACCAATTGCTGATGTAAGAATATGTGGATTTGTACTTTTCCTGAGGGTATTAGCGCTGCATGAAATGCAAACAGCTTCGTCCATGTTTTGAACTCCGGTAGCCGAGTCCACTTGCTACGACTATAACCGTTACGCCAAGAGCGCCTCCTACGTACTTTGCAAAAAAAAAAAAAAAAAAAAAAAGCCAATCTAGTTCTCATTGCAATTATTGTTAAAATCCAGTTAGAATTTCCGATGTTGATTTTTAAGGCAAGCATGCTGTCCACAACTCTCACAATTTATCAACATTCGGCCTTCTGCCTGATTAAATTGAAACTTTTTGCATATCAAATTTCGTTGAACTCAATGAATATTTTTTATGCAAAATTTATAAAAATCTAATGTTCTCATTTTGGAGTACTTGATTCTATTATTTCCGTGAGAGAGAATATAAATCAATCGTCGATTTAATTGAACTATTTTTAAAAAAGTTCAAATGTGATTTTTTTGTCGTTTCTCGTATAGTATATTTCAGAATACAATTGTTTTAACTCTTTAAATATATTAAAAATACTAAGTAACATATCTAAACCAATGCCCGACAACACAAATAACAAAAATGTTTTTATCATATGGTAAAAGTTGACAAATAAACCAAAAATCGATAATCAATATTTTTGATTGCAGCAAACCGTGGAATCTTGGGAATAATTGATCATTTCTCTTGATTAAAGAAATTACTTGCTTAAGAAATGAATGCTGAAAATATAATTGTTGGCATGTAACTGGGAAGGAAAGTCATTGTGTCAGTACTACAGGGTAAAAGAAGAAAAATTAAGAAAAAGAAAAATAAACAGAAATAAATAGAGAATTGACAAAAAATAATAAAGATTGCTTTTTTTGTAATTTATAAAGAAAAAGAAAAAGGAAAGAAAAAGAATGACTCATTAAAACGCCATCTTTTTTATCCAATCGGAAACTGGTACGTGATTAGCTATTCAAAAATGATTGCTACTTTGTGACTAATGATTGTATTTATCATACACACATAATAATAATAATAATAACGGTGTAATAATGGAAATAGAAACGGCGATCCGAGTTCAAAACCTGGACGAGGCTGTTTATGTTTCACATAGCACTAATACCTTTGAGAAAATTATGAATTCCACAATTTTCCGTCTAGCTTGGGTAAATAGTTGGGCAGATTGTGCTCTTTAACGCTGGTATGTAAACCGGTCTAGGAGAAGAAAAACACTGAATTTAAACCCATTGAACTCTGCCGAGGGTGGCACGCTGCTTTTGCGAGGTGTTGGGTAAATACTTAATAACATCAAAGATTAATTACAGCACCTAATAACGACATTGGAATTTGTACAAATTGAAAAACAATAAAAAAAAGGTAAGAAGAAAAGAAAAACACCAAACGACAAACTAGCGAGGTATCTTCCAAGAAAACATGAATTTGGCTATGAAAGGAAAATCTCAGAAGAGAAATGGAATCTTTTTTTAATGACAGCACAAAACAACGCTATAAGAACCAATTGTTTTGTAAAATCGATAATCTATAACAGTAGCAAGTGTACTTTATGCGAAGACAAAATATGAAAAGATTAATCTCCTTGTAAGTAAATGCGTTAAACTGCTAGAGAAAGAGTACAAGACAAGGTTTGACTGAGTGGGAAAGATGATCCACTGGGAATTGTGCAAGAGAATGAATTTTCACCATGCTACCAAATAGTATATGCACAAACTAGAATCTGTTAAAGAGAATGAAAGGCATAAAAATCACTGGGATTTTTTATTTTGGTTGGTTGGTTGGTTGGTTTTGTTTTACGGCGAATCGTCTCTTTTAGGGTCATTTTGATAAAAGATCAAACAATTCAGTTTAGTATAAGTACAGTTATTTTTTATTTATTTACGCACAGTTTAAAGTAAAAAACAATTCTATTTCAAACAGTTCAGTTTAACATAAGCACACACTTTAAACATTAAATGTAAAAATAGTTTCTTTCAAACAATTCAGTTTAGCGTAATTACATAGTTTAGCCCAATTTGACCCAGAGATAGGACGCTATCAGGTGCTACCACTCCGGGCCAGAGTGGACCTGGGAACGATAGCAATGTAGGGGTAGTCCGCATTCCCCAAAACTCTTGCATTACTCCAGCCTTACTATCAGATTATTTAGTGTCATATCTAGGACATTCGTTGGGGGAGTCTTACCCCTCTGCAAAGATACAGTCAGTGAATTTTACAACCCCAGTTTACTTGGCCAGTCTGAGATTTTGAAATACAAACGGATCACTCAATCCCGGCCAAGGACCAGATCCAGAGATAATTAACTAGAAAACTTGTCAAGTTGATTTTGCCGTTCCTGTGAACGACAAAAGCTGTGTAACATAAGGGTGACGACGATACCAATTTTAGTTGGTGCACTTGGAACGGTCCCCAAAAGCTTGGAAAGAGAACTGAAGGATTTAGAAATCAAAAGAAGGTGGGCTGTCCTCGTGGTGTAATGGTTAAAGCGATGGACTGCGGAATCGTAGTACGCGAGTTCGTACTCCAGTCGCACTATTACGTTCACTTTCGGACAAATACCCTTATACTCCCAGCTATGGGTTAAATAGTACCACTACTGTTCTTCTAGGAGAATAGCTTTGGCTATTTAATGGCATATCAACAAAGGTTGATATGCCAGGAGAATAGCTTTGGCTATTCAATGGCATATCAACCTTTGTTGATATGCCATTAAACAACGAAACAATCAAAAGAAGAACGAAGATCATCTAGAGTAGGCCATTATTCAAATCAGTCTGAATGCTGAGCACCTTTCATCAGATCATAATCAAAAATGTGTATTACTGATGATATGGAAGTAAATAATGGAAAATAATCCGAAAGAGTAAAGAAAAATTGAAAAACAAAATAATCCAAAAGTGATAAGTTCATCATTTTGGATTACTTTGTTTTTTTTTCAAATTTTCTCCATACTTATGATAAATATAACAAGATATAAACAAACAAGTGAGAAAATTAGAATTTCAGCTCATATGAGGATCGGAGACTTGAATCTATGAGTCGTGAGTTTATACCCAGCCTTTCCTAATTACTTTTGTATTGTTGTATGATGCGGCATTTTTTTAGCACTGTATAGAGGCATTACATTCTAACTATATATATATGTCTGATGTAGCAATATTTCAGTTTGCTACATGGAACATAACATAAAAAGTGATAGTATTGTCTATAACAACATTTTAGTTTTTATATAGCTCTGCTAAAGGGCATTAGAGCACTGATTTTTATTGTCAACACTTTTTGAATTTCTTGTCTCTCAAACTTTACTTGTGCATTTTTGTGCGTATATATATATATATATATATATATCTGACATTTTTTTAAATTTGAGAATAAATTGTGAAAAGGATTTCATTTTATCCGTGGGGATTAGAAAAAAAAAATCAAGAAATGTAGCAGTTCCCAGAAGCCCTCTGACAGGAGGCAAAAACGGCGCATGCCTAAAGACAAGGGCCTTCCAGGCGCCGAAGAGAAATTCTGAGTTAAGCAGTGACCACACCGAGTGGAAGGACCAACTCCTCCGCTGCTTCTGGTGGGAAGACCATGTGTCTAGTGCAAGTGAGAGAGTCAGCGCGCCGCTAAGCAGTCTTTGCGGAACACACCTACTAGACTCGGAACAAACCTTCAAACTCACGACTTACCAACTCCTGTTGATTGCCGTTTCGGCTAACATACCTCACTAAAAACATCTATCGGACATAATCACACCAAAAGATACTTCTATATTTCAACCTATTGTCTGGGAAAATCGACTATTTCAACTTGTTCAGGAAATATTTTTAGGCCACAGAATAGTCATTAAAAACCCAAAATAAATTTGGAGTTAAAAAGGTATCTTCGTCTCTTTCCTTCCTTCCTTCCATAATTCTCTTACAGCTACAGATAGAGATGACAAGTTAATAAGTTAAGAAGAACAAAAGAGTCAGACACTTAAACCCAAATCAACGACCATAGACCAACAACGACGATGACTTTTAACGAAACAAACACCCCACAACCCTTTTTATTCCACATAAATCTAGATCTTATTAATTTCATTAAATTTTGCTGCCTAAGTCCTGCTGAACACAAACTCCCTGTCTCACGGAGTTTGTCGAACAAATGCAAAATTGTATTCATGTAGTGACGTAGATGGAAATTTTTACATTGAGTTCGTCTCAAAGTTTTATAAAAGCTAGGTTTAGTTTGATTTTTTTGCTTGATGGCATATCAAACTACATGTGTTATTTAATGTTGAAACCATCCTTATAGAAGAACAGTAGTGGTACTGTTAAACTCTGCTTAAAAATTGACCTTGTGTCATATCCTGTCCGAGCGGAGGGGTTGGTAAATAGGATTATGATGTCGCAGCATATTAGTTATTACGTTACGGGGATTCTTCCCTCTGTAAGATAAGACAACGATGAACACCCGTTTGTCATTGAAATACAACATAGCAAACAGAATGGAACAGAATAGGTGCTTCAATGACGCTTGAGTATAGCTCAATAATTTCACCTTCTAAATACTATTGTTTCTGAGTACAGTGTTACCCTGTAATTTATTAATCTGTTGCATAAATCATACCGTCTTATCCTTATCAAACACCATACACATGTATTTGTGTGCAAGAGCGTTTTGTAATGTGCGTGTATTTTATTAAATTTGGTAGTCAAGTAGATCTTGCTAATATCCAACTTCATGTTCTTTGAAGATTTAGACAATAAAGTTTGATATAGAATCGGCTGCACTACATGGACGTTAACAAAACGGCTGGAGAAGAAGCTAGACGGCAATTACACAAGAATGCTACGTGCAATCTTGAACAAGTCCTGGTGGCAACACCCAACAAGACACCAACTGTACGGCCACCTGCCCCCTATCACGAAAAATATTCAAGTTAGACGAACCAGACATGCAGGACACTGCTGGAGAAGCAGGGACGAACTCATATGAGATGTACTCTTATGGACCCCCACACATGGCCGTGCAAAAGCAGGACGACCAGCTCGAACATGCATTCAGCAGCTATGTGAGGATACGGGATGTTGTCCTGAAGACCTACCTAGGGCGATGAACGATAGGGAGGAGTGGCGAGAGAGGGTCAGGGATATCCATGCTACCAGCACGATATGATTATATATATATATATATATATATATCTCATTAGTATCAAATAAAACTCAATATAAATTTCTTTCAACAGTCTTTTTTCCAGATTGTTTCTTCAGGTGGTAAACAATTTTTGATGAAGTTTATACCGGAGAATGCATTATCTCTTAATTTAGATATTTAATGAATAATAACTTGCTAATATCCATCTTCATGTTCTTTGTAGATTTATTCTTATAGATCAATATTCATACATTGAGTACTCTGAATATATTGATATTATATATTCTGTATGTATTGTTTCAGTTAAGTCTATTCTTAGACTAATATATGTGTGTGTAAGTGAGGGAGTGTTGAAGTAAGGTGGATGATAGTTTGGCACATGTCCTGAAATATTGACCACACAGTGAGAATTATACTCACTGTATGGTTAGCGTACCTTAGATATGACACAACGCCAAAAGTGTGGGACAGTGTGAATCACTCACGACTCAGTTGCAATTTTGACAGTAAGACTAGTTTGTACTACGACCAGATATCTATTAACAAAAAAGAAACAAAGCGAAGATTGGTATAGAGTTTATAGCATTGGGAAACTAGTGAGGATCGAACTCAGAGCTGGATTTCAAGTGATAAAACTATACTCACAGTGATTTAATAGTTATATTTACTATTGGATATTTTGAATACTTCAAATTGTTTTTCATGTCACAATATAAACATAGAAGGCCGAATAAATGAAATGTACACAAATGTATTTTATAGAGTAAAAAATAAGATTAAAAAAAACAAACAAAACAAATAAATGAAAAAGAAACAAAAACAATGATAAAATAAAATAAATAAGTATAAATGATAAAACAAAAAGTACAAATAAGACAAATCAAGAGTACAAATAAAAAATGAATAAATTAAAAAAAGCAAAAAAAAAAAAAACAAACAAAAAACCAACCACAAACATGCTTTTAAATATTAGAATATTTTAATAACACCCAATTCTAAATTTAAATGCAAAATAACCTAATATTGCCGATCATCCTAAGGTGACAATATTCTCAATCTTCCATTGCTTATTGTGTGTGTGTATATATATATATATATATATATATATATATATATATATATATATATATATATACATACACACACAAAAACTTCCGTGCGAGTAGAAATGAAAAGATCAGTCTGCCCAACTAGTTGACTCTAGGTGGAGAGAGAACTGTTGGATTCATATGTTTCCTAAGGGTATTAGCGCTTTGTTAAATGCAACCAGCCTAGCCTTACCAGGATTTAAACTCGAGTATCAGTGTATACGACGACTAAAACACCACGAATGCTTCATATATATTATACCATATAAAAGAAAAACCTTAAAAAGTTACTCATATTTTTTTCAATATTTCAGCAGACCTTTTTTTTAAACAATCTGCATCTTCAGACAAAGAAATAATGAGAAATTTCTTATGAAGATTTAGAAAAAACCCACAATATTCTGGTCACCATATATATATGTTAAAATTCCTTCCCACACGCTGAGTTTGCTTGCCGCTCTGCGGTAGAATATCCGACTGGCTTAAAGTCAGCCAGGTTTCGATCCCAATTTCAAGTATCTCGCGTATCTAGCCACAAGGATGTGTTGTGATACAATGAAACTGCGGATGACAATGCATATTACTCACATACATGCGGGTCGGTCAAGAAGTTCTAAGCCTTCTCCAGATTTTTTAAATTGCCGAACACCTCTAACCTCTGTATGAACCTCATCGGCATAGAAATTAAGACTGAAGTCTGAAATAGTTTTATTTTTTTCTTTTAAGAAGTCCTAGTGTGTTGCCACAACAAAAATGTTCAGCTATGGCTCTTTTTAGTTGAGGCTTAGAACTTTTGACAAATCCTCATGTGTGTGTATATATATATATATATATATATATATATGTGTGTGTGTATATATATATATATATATATATATATATAAAACAAGTGATAATGTTTACTATGAGCAGTTCTTAAACCTAATCATTCGCTAGATGCATAACGTTCCGTTTTATCCAAATACATCAACCCTTAAAATCTTATGTTATTTTATTGCTTTCCTTTTAAATTTTAGCAGAATCAATTATTCTTTGAGAAAACATGTTTCAATTACTGATATTTGATAGAAATACAGTAGATTCTATCTAGTACCTCAATCCTTCCACATATGACATCTGCCACGGCTGGTATTCATCGATTTTTTTTCTTCTTTTGAACAACTCAGGATTCAACGAACTCTTGTTTCTCCGTTGAAGAAAGGAAAACTTCTAACATGTGTAATTATAGCCAATATGCCCGGAGCTATATGAAATTTAATATGTTTTGTTTAACAATTTAATATTTCCTTTTTTTTTTTTGTTTTGTCATTTTCTTTTTTTTTAAACAGAAACAGATGAAAATGTTCAATATCTGACACACATTTTGACCTCGGAAAATTGTAAAAATAAAAGTAAAATTATCCTAATTACATGCAATAATTTTTGTGCCTATTACTTCTAATTCTAACCCAGTAAATACACCGGGGTCTTCATAAATAAGAAAATTCAATGTTATTTTGCGTGCATGTTGATTGAAAAAAAAATTAATATCTTAATTTCCATGTAAATGTTTGGTTGGTTGGTTGTTTTATAGCATATCGACCCTTGTGAGTTATCAAACTCCAAAACCTTCTATATATGTATAATATTATATATATATATATATATATATATTGTATATTATATCATATGTAATATTATATTATTTTATATTATATATAATATAATATTGTATCTAATATAATATAATGTTCTAATGATCAAGTGGTTTTATATATAACATTGTAATGATCAAGTGGTTTCACAAAAGATTAGCTTCTGCAAGGTAGAGTTGCAAGGTTTAGCTTGATTCATTGATTTCAACGGCAAGTCAGCCGGTCTGAAATTATTTTATGTCTAAAGGTTAGGGAATCACGTTCATTGTACATTTATATTTTTTGTTGAGTTGTTTCTTAAGGGGTTTTTTTTTGCCCAGAGGAAGTTGACATGAAGTGTTTCTATCAAATACAATTAATCTTTAACCTGTTATTTGGTTTCAAGCAACTATTTCTATTTGATAATAATCAATTGTTTGCATACAGTTATAGCTTAACGCAACTCATTATTCTTTGTAAACAATTAGAGCTTCGAGCATCTATTCTTGAATTAAAAAAATATACATTTATATGGCATCTAGTATTACTATCAGATACGAATAATTTCTAAACAGATCTATTTGACCCATAAATGGTATCTTAACAAGAAAAACTACCACTCCTGGTCAGAGTGGGCCTGGAAGTAATGGGATACTGCACACTCTCTGATCTCCTATACTGGTGTCTCAACATCAGATGTAGTTTAGTGTCATACCCAAGACAACCCATTTTTGGTATTATCCCTCTAGTAAATTGATGACCGTAATCGAGGATAACCCAAAGGCTCCCTTTTCGATAGCTACTACACCAAGGTGGGCGCTACTCCTCATGCTGATGGCACGACAAGATAAGATTATCCCTCGGCGTATTCTGAGAAGTGTCAAAAGGATGATGCGAAATTTAGCGTTATTTTTCTAGACTAGTTGCCAAACAAGGCTATTGGGTTTGGTCTGATCATCTGTTTTACCCATAGATAGGAAAAGAAGAGATTGATCTGTACATTTCTCAATATAATTAGTGATGGTAAACTGTTTCAGTTAAAAAGAATAACTAGGTTTACCAGTTCCAATTTTTGTTTGGTTATGCGTTAGGTCATCTGAAATTGTCTTATGATGGAACTGTAAGGAAAATAAAACCAAAAAGAGCAAAGCAAACATCGAAGTATACATGCGTACACCAACCCGTATTAGTAATCAATAAAGGCTACTAAAATTCGAAGCGATTGGACGTTAGAATAGAAGTAGATTTTAAATGCAAAAAGCTAAAACAGTTAGTAAATGATTCTTCGATTTGGGCATGGAAAATTTCAAATACGTATTCAGTGAAATCGATCTTCACTTGCGTCGGCCTGATTTTGCTTCATGACAGACTTAACTTGGTAAATCACTAAAAGGTGCCTTGCTATAAAACAGTGGTCACGCATACGTTTACTATTGTAGGGACTTTGAAACTAAGTGGGTTCTCTACTCTTGTTTACTGTTAGACAAATGATTGATTGACCGAGTTTAACGTTGTGTTAACTCGTCTACGGTTATTTTATCCCAAAAGTTTAGGGAACCGAGTTCATTGTACATTTAAATTTACATTTTGGGTTGTTTAAGTTTTTGCCTCACAATTATATAATATTCCTATCTAATACAAATAACTGGCTCACAGTTGTATTGCTTTTTTTTTTTATTCTTGTATAATATTAATAATTATACAGTTTTGAGAAACTATTTCTATTTAATAAAAATATTTGTTTGTACACGGCATTATTTCAAGTATTCTTATAAAATTATATAGTTTTATGTAAATATTTTTTTAAGAACTAGAATACACTCGTCAATAATGACGACTGCATTTGATTTAAAATCTTTTTTATAATCTAAATTTAAAAAAATTCTGAATCTTAGAATAAAATCAAATAAAAATTATCTCGTATGTTATTGTAATAAAAAGAAAATGGAGACTCTTACACTTTCTTTCTCTTTTTAATGTCTATGTAGATTCAAAAGATACATAGCCAAGCAAACGAACTAAAAAAACTGAAGAAACTGTCCCCTTATAACGGAAGCCTGCTTTCCCGACAACTTTTCTGCTTTCTTTTCCTTTCTCTTTCGATGGGGCAAGTCACAAATCACAGGATTCGTTCTTTCATTTTTATCTTTAAATTTTTCTTACTGCAAAAATGTCATAGAGATCTCACCTTCCGTTCTTTCTAATATTTTGTGTACAGAGACACAGATGTACTCACAGAACGCTACACTTGTATTTTATATTATTAGAAGAATCATTTGTTTTCAGTTATATGACTAAGTAACTAATAATTATAATATTTCTTTGTAAACAAGTATAGTTTCAATTAACTATTCTTCATACGAATAATTTAAAGTTATATGGAACCAAGTATTTTAATCGAATATGAACAATTTTTAAACATATCTATTTGACACAGATTGTATCCTAACTGGTAAAACCCACTCCAGATAAGAGTGGACCTGGGAGTAATAGTTAGGTGAACTTAATAACTTTAGAGATTATTTGTGGATGAGTAGTTAGTTTCCCAGTTCTTTATCTCACATTGAATTCTATTTTAATAATGGTAACCTTGTATCATAAGAAAACATACGTAGTAAATGATGACATTCAGTCAGTAAAATGATTGATAATTCTCAGTTTTAGGCGGCGAGCTTCACGTTTAATTTAAAATTAACATTTTCATAAAATGTTAAGATATAATTAATCTAACTGAATTTATAATTCCGACATTCAAGAGAGAGAGAGAGAGAGAAAAGGAAGAATTATTACTCTAAGTATCATAATTACTAGTAGTAATAATAAGTAAGTTCAGTGAATTTTTCGACAATCCTGATCGGCAAATCAAAAATGAATCCAACTAGAATGTTCTGTAAGTGGGTAAATTTGATAAGTTCATCAATCAAATCACAAAAAAAAAAAAAAAAAAAAAAAAAAGTTTGAAGAGAAAATTTTTTCCGTTTACTGTAGGTATAAACAATTAGGGAAACAACACATTCTTTCCAGGAACAAGGAAAAAATTGTTCCATAATGTTATCAATAATCGTTTGGATTTTTATCATTAAGGGTTTTTTGGACTATCGTCTACATCTTTATTGTTTTTTCCACAACGTTTGGGCCGATATTTCCTCCGGCCTTCTTTAGGTCTTTGTCGAACTCTGGAACCTTCACGGAACTTCGAACTACGTCGTTTATTGAATCCACGGGGGTCGCCTGTTATGATTCCGCTGCCATAACCTAGTACAAGTCTCCAAATATTCCTGTATTGGTACTCGTCTGCTGTCAGGATTAAACGTCCAGATGATTGTCTCCTTAGAAGAATAGGAAACCAACGCCTATAACCGTTGCGCTATGTGTCCAGCAGGACAATCATATGGAGGTTGCAGCTTCAATCCTGACTGCAGGCGAGTAACAATACAGGAATACTTAACACTTGTACCCTGTTATAGCTAACGGAATCAGAACAGGCGACCCCCGTGGATTCAATAAAGGACGTAGTTCGAAGTTCCGTGAAGGTTCCTGAGTTCGACAAAGACCTGAAGAAGGCCGGAGGAAATATCGGCAGAAACGTTGTGGAAATAACAAAGATGAAGACAATAATCTGAAAACCCTTAATGATAAAAATCCAAACGATTATTGATAGCATCATGTAACAAAATTTCTTTTTCTTGTTCCTGGAAAGAATGTGTTGTTTCCCTAATTGTTTATACCTACAGTAAACGGAAAAAAAATTTTCTCTTCAAATTTTGCTTTTGTGATTTGAATGATGAACTTATCAAATTTACCCATTTACAGAACATTCCAGTCAGATTCATTTTTGATTTGCCGATCAGGATTGTCGAAAAATTCACTGAGCCAATTTATTCATTTTTGTATAAATTTAGATTTGTTTTTGTTTCTTTGCTTTGTGGTAAATCAACTTTCGTTGGATGGTCTAACTTTTAGTATAAATACATGTAAATTTTCATCAATATATAACTTTATTCGAACCTTTCTAAATTAAAATATGCAAATTTTCGCTTTTTTAACATCGAATTTAATTACCCAACCGTTCTGTAACGGATAGAATCTGACGTAAGTTTTAGTATTCAAGTGAAATATAGCTGGTTTTATTTGAGTTTTCCTACGTTGGTTGCTGCACAAAGGCAAAAGAGGTTAGTTTTCTTTACTGTTTACTATAACTCGAGAATGGAAAGAAAATTCTTTAACGCTAAGTGAAACGCAAACAGTGTCGCCCAGGATTTGAACTCGGGTCACTGATTCTATTTCCTACGACCATAACAGTTATTCCGAACACGTCTTGTTTATTTTTATATAGAAAAATTGGCTAATTTCTAAATACTATCCAGGGCACAAAAGTAAAGTTTGGAGAGAATTGCTGCCATTTTCTATAGTTTTACAGCATAAGCAATGACAAAATTAAACCCAGTCCAAAAATAGAATTTCTTTCATTCTGTAGTTGAATGTATAGGTTAATTTTATTGAAATAATTCTATTTTTAGTTTTGAACCTTTTCATTTCTCTCTCATTGAAACGATTCCCTTCAATACTTTTTCTATTAACAATTCGCTCCATTATTTTCTTGCCGGCGCGGCATAGAATAGGCTCACTGCATCCCTTGTAGAGTCTTAAGATCTTCACAAAATGGGTTGCCCGGGGTATGATAGTAAACTGTTGGTGATGATCCAGTCCTGGAAATCTAGGGAGCGTAGAGTAACCCTTTATTTCAATTACCCCGAGGTTCAATCTGAACCGGAGAGATAGTACCTTTTAGGGTCCTATCTATAGATCAACTAGATCTGTTGGGGTCCCATCGATGAAGCAAAAAGATCTGCTTAAGATTATTCGTATTCAATGGAACCAGTTACAAAAACTCCTGTCAAGAAACAACTACAAACTCACACACCAAAATAGATAAAATAAATGAGTGTGAACGTATGGAACGCAATTCCATTGGCTCTGGGCATTTGAAATAAACTTTGCTGGGTCACCATGCCGTTTAAAGGTTTAGGAGGTGCCCGTGGTGTAGTCGTTATCGTCGCAGGAAATGGACACGGCGACATGAGTTCAAATCCTGGACGAGACTGATTGCATTTCACATAGCACTAATACCCTTGGGGAAGGTATGAATCCAATTATTCTCCCTCCAGCTATGGGTAAATAGTAGGACAGACTAGGTTCTTCAGCCTTGGTGAGGCAACTAGTCTAGGAGAAGGAAAACTGAATTCAAACCTGTTAAACTCCGCTTAAAAATTGACCTTGTGTCATATCCTGCCCGAGCGGAGGGGTTGGTAAATAGTACCATGCCGTTTAAATCAATCTGTCAATCTAAGCTTGAAGTTGATCGTAAAACAAACTGAACCAATCAGTAAGAGGGTTATATAAAAAAAAATTGTTTGTCCCTTCCACAGAAGCTTAATGAAAATGATGTCTTTACACCACGAGACTAATTACTCTGGTATGACAGTGTCTGTATTTTCTGGTGTTACATTACTATGACAAGTAGTCATTGTGTGTGTGTGTGTGTGTGTGTATATATATATTTACACACACACACACACACACACACACACACACACACACACACGTTCATAGAGTACCCCAAGAGACGGTGAGACAGCTGATGAGAAAAGGGGGAACGACTGTGAAGATAACCAAACCAGTATTGAAGATAAACCGCGGAGCGGGGAACATCGATAACAGATGATGGGCCACATAGTGCCCGAAGGAGGTTTTTCTAAAGAGGCTTTGACAAGTGGATACAAAAGGTGACGCAAATGCATAGCCATAGATAACTTTGAATAGTACCAGTTACATACGAAGAATTACACTACGCATGTCATTGCAATTGTTAAAAAGAGTTATGATATTAAAGGCATTGATTTTAGAACAACCATCGTATAATACGAAAAAATAGATATATAGCTCGTCCAATTATGTACGATAATAAAAAAAAACAGATCTTGGGTTTAGGTTTCTTTGATTAATGGAGGTTCATACTTTTCCCAAGGGTATTTGTCCGAAAGTGAACGTAATAGCGCGTCTGGAGTTCGAACTCGCTTACAACGATTCCGCACTCCAGTCTTTTAACCATTACACCACGAGGACACCCCCAAACAGATAATCGGTACATTTAAAAGTAGTGAGTATAGAGTAATTTTTGATTCTTTGTTTATTAGGCTTGTGCGCAAAAAAATGGATTTGGTTGGGTTTTATGGCATATGAACCATTGTAAATTATTTAATACCATATCCTCTTTACACATATTATGATGTGTAATCGCATAGTTTGAAGATAACATTTCTAAACGAACCAAAGCTCATTTATTTGCATTCAGTTAAGTCCTTATACCTGGTTTGTAAGTCAATTTGTAGATAGTTTTATTTTTAAATAAGTCAGAGCGAATTTGATTGCACACAAGTATTACTATTGTTTTTACACAGAAATGATTCCAAATATTCTAATACAAACTGTTCTATTTAAATCTTTTATTTGCACTCAAATGATTTAAAATATTGCTATTCAACAGTTTTATTTGCACACACATTGCTACGCAACAGAAACAATTCAATTTAGGTACACACTTAAATAGTTTCAAGTATTGCCATGTATCACTAACAATTCAGTTAAACATTAGTCATTTGCTAAGACATCGTTAAATGGTTAAACAGTTGTATTTCTAACAATTCTATTTAACGCTGGTAATTTGCACATATATTCATGACAAACAGTTCTATTTAACCCATAGATAGGACCCTATCAAGTGGGACCACTCCGGGGCGAGAGTGGACTTGGGAGTAATCGCAATGAAGAGGTCCTTTGTATTTCTTAAAGTTCCTAGTCTGGAGCCTAAACATCGGATTGTTTAATGTCATATTCCGGACTTACTCGGGGGGAGGACTTACACCTCTTTAGATAGGCAGCCGGTGTATTTTACGGCCCCCAGTTGATAGAGCAAAAATGAAATTGTAATATGTAATACTAAACTCTATGGTCTATCGATTTATAATACTGAACATTATGAGAGGGAGTCCCTATGGCGTTGTGGCAAACCTCCTTGATTGCGACATCGTAATCAGCTAATTCGAAACCCATTCGTGCGTGTACGTTAACTTTCGGACTCATACCATTGAGAAAGGTATGAACACTTATTTGTTTGGGTTTTATGACATATCAACCTTTATAGTTTATTGAATGCCAAATGAATTTTTATACAAATAAACAGTTCTTTTTCAAACAATTCAGTTTAGCATAAGTACTAAATCAAAAGCATTTCTATTTCAAGCTATCCGATTTAGTCAAACTTTTTTTTAAATTTCAAACAATCCACTTCAGTATAAGTATAATTTTTGTTTACACAGTTAAATATCAAAACTACTCTATTTCAAACAATTCAGTTTAGCTCACAAAAATAGTTCATTTCAAATAATTCAGTTTAGCTTAAGTTTGCAGTTTAAATGTCAAAACAGTTCTATCTTGAGCAATTCTGTTTAGCATAAGTATGCAGTTTAGTTCAATTTGAACCATAGACAACTCCGGGTCAGATTGGACCAAGTGATACTCCTCATTCTCTAAAACTCCAATATTACTGGAACCTCACCATCAGATTGTTTAGTGCTATACCAGGGCACTTGTTGAGAGAGGTCTTACCCCTCTGGAGAGAAGCAGTCGGTGTATTCTACTGTCTCAGCCGACTGGGCAAAAGAACACTCTTATACATCCAACTTGGAGTTAAATTGCGTGACTTCTGTTCTACAAGGATGGCTTTGGCGTTAAGAAATCCACGAAGGTTGATATGCTATTTATTAAATACAGAAAATAAAAAAACTAATTAAACACGATGAACTACTTATTTGCTATAAAACCTTGCCCAGGTTTGCTAGCAGATACATGTTATACCGAGACTAAAAAATGTAGTCAATACAAATTTTCGGGAAAGTCACCAGTGGAAAGAAATGAACTACTTTTGAATAAAAAAGTCAAGAAATTTTTCTTTTAATCATTTATTTTGACTCATGGAAATTACCTTGAAATAATTGTGGAATATTATATTTTGTTTTGAGTTTCAGAGATTTATTTTTAGAATTAATAAGTGGCTTCTGCGCCACTCTATATAAGCTGAATAAATATCTGCCTCTATTTTCTTTACTTTTATACGTTGACTTCTTTTGCAGCTATGGTTTAAGTCTTACGGTTGAGTTAATGGAAGTCTGGTCAATATTGAAAAATATAGTTTATGTACAATCAATCATAAAGACTTCCAACAGGAACCATTTTGATAAAGGAACAAAAAACGAAGCTAGGAAAATATTTGTTAGGAGGAATTGTCGTAAAAATCTGAGATATATCTGAAAATCCGGTGGCTAAAATGTATATTCTCTGACGTTCTTTGACGAATGAGACGATAAAGTATACAGTACATTGCAACGTGAAAGGATTTCCGAAATATCTTCCTAAAGACTTTACTAAAATTGCTGCTTATTATTCGTGAGTTTAAATTTCAAAGCTATTTAGAAGTAATTTTACTTGCTTTAAGTAACATCAAATGTAAGATTATATAAATTCCAGCTATATGAAATACAGTGTTTATTTTTACTCTGTGTTCTATTACAATTAAAACATCTTCAGATCTTTGAAGCATTTAATAATCTTATTTGCACAGACACAGATCTTCTTAATAGATGTATGAAACTGTCAGAGACAACGTTGATGATTATTTACTGAAAGAAAAAAAAAACTGCAATAAATAGAAAGAGGAGAAGCACGCATTGGTTGCGTGATCACACTTCCGAGAAAGACTACTAAATATTGTTGATGTTTCACTTGATAATTGTTTCTACTATGTTTATTCAGCTTAATGCTTAAAATAAAACCAATTTGCAATTTTAGACAACGTAAAAACAAGAAGCAAGACAAGCGACTTTAAACCATAATAACTTTGGGAAAAAAATTAAAATCAATAATTTCACTTGTTTAACCATAGAATATGAAGACCCCAAAATCAACATTTGCAATTAGATCGGGCCTGCTAGAGACTGTGACACTGAAATAACGTGTTGTTAGTGAGATCTGTAGTGAGAGAGCCTGTTCTTAAACATTTTTTTAAAATCCCAACATTGATTATAATCCTATGTTCACGTATGAAAACAGAATTAATATGAAAATCTCATTCAATACTTACATTTTGTTAATATTCATGTATAATTGGAATTGATAAATTTGTATTTACAGTTAGAAAGGTTAAATGGATGTTTCCCTATGCCTATTATCCATTTTCATGGTTTTTTTTAATAATAATTTGATTACTGACAGGAACGTTAAAAATTTGGTTATAATCGGATAAGTGATATCCCTTTATTTAAACCTAGAAAAAAATTAAACTGAAAAGTAAATTAGACTAAACGAAATATCCTACGTTGGGTAAGAGATCAAGATTTGGATCACAATCACGGCAAGACTATCAAAAAAAATTTTTTTTTTGAAAAATTCTTCTTAATTTTAAAGAAAATTATGCATATTTCTAATCTTTACATTTATACAGCATGGTTTAAACCTACCTTTTACTATAAAACATCACACATAATAGAAAAATATAGAGAGTGATTATAACCACAAATCAAACTGCCTGGGGTTATTTTATGCCTAGAGGTTAGGAAATTACATTAATTGTACGTTTATATTTATCTTTTTGGAGTTGGTTGGTTGTTTGGGCTTCATGGCTTATCTACCTTTGAAGGTTATTTAACGCCAAATACATTTTTGCACAAATAATTAGTTCTATTTCAAATAATTCAGTTTAGCATGAGTACACAGTTCAATTGTCAAAAAACATTTTCAATGTCAAAAAACAGTTCTATTTCAAAAAATTCAATTTAGCGTAAGTACGAAGATTAGTTCTATTCAACCTACAGATAGGGCCCTATTAGGTGCTACCACTTCGTGCCAGAGAGGACCTGGGAGTAATGGCAATGAAGCGATACTCCGCATTCCCCAAAGGTTAAGCATTACTGAAACCTCACCATCAGATTGTTTAGTATCATATCCGGGACACTCGTTGTGGGGAGGTCTAACTCCTCTGGAGAGAAGCAGTCAGTGTATTCTACAGCCCCACCCGATTGGACAAATCTTTTTGGGGGTAGTTGTTTAAGTTTTTTAACAGTTATATTAACTATTCCTATCAAATACAAAAAAATGCGAACTGATCTATTTGAACTTTAGATGGGACCCTAACAGGTACTACCTCTCCGGGTCAGAGTGGACCTTGGAGTAATAGTAATGGCATAACAGAAAATATTTTCCAATGGCATTTTTATATAATCTCAATGAAGTTGATGTTCACTGAAAAATTACCATTTTCTATAAAAATATTTTAAAAATTTTAATTGGGTGCTACTTTAGTTATTTACCGATTTAAACATTTTTGTTTTCTGATGGTGGTTTAGTTTGGCATATCAACCCTTGAAGGGTATTTGATGACAAATCATAAAATCATCATCTTGTCGTACCATCAAGCACGTGTGTGTATATATATATATATATATATATATATATATATATATAAAATGAACAAAAAGTTTGTCGATAACAACTAACTAGCCAGGACACCTTTGGTGGTGTAATGGTTAGCAACCTTGACTAGCAAACCTACACGAGTGAGTTCGAGTCTCATTGGGTGCCCCATTCATTAGGCCTTGTGCCACATCGAAGCAAAAGAGCTTCGTAAATTACAACAATTAACTAGCCAGTACTCGTTTGATTGCATAGTTTCATGTAGTGCTATATATCATCATCTTGTCGTGCCATCAGCACGGATATATATGTATATGAACAAATAGTTTGTAGATAGCGTTAGTTAACTAGCCAGTGCTCATTTGTTTGCATGTAGTGCTAAATAACACTATTTAATTCAACATAAATTATTTGTTTGCTCACAATTAAATGGCTGTACATACAATATCCTAGGGAATGCCTTGTAGATAACATTAATTTTTAATGAGTTAGAGAAAATTTGTTTGCAGGCAAGTATTGCTATTGTTTGCACTTAGTTAAATGATTCTAAGTATTGCTATCTAACACTATTGGCCATACTAATAGTTTTATTTACACATAGTTGAATGGTTTCAAGTATTAGTTGGTTGGGTTTTATGGTATATCAAACATTGTAGGCTATTTAATGCCAATTCCTCTTTATGCATATATATTATATATACATAATTTGCAAACAAATTTTGTTAATATTTTAAAACAAGCCTGGACTCATTTTGCTCGAAGTTAAAGGGGTTCAAGTACTTCAATCAAACAAATAATTTTATTTAATATTAACTGTTTGTTTGCACACATTTAAATGGGCGTTCATATAATTTCGAAGTGAATAATTTGTAGGTAGTTTCATTTTTGAATAAGTAATAACTAATTTGTTTGCACACAAGCACCTTCACTGCTTCCACAATCTAAGGAAAGGAATAGAGCCCCCCGCTACTTCGTTGTAGTAGCTATTAAAAAGGGAATTTTCGGATCACCCTCAACTACGGTCGGCCAACTTACTTAGTGGAAGTTAAAGAAAAGAAACGAGTGAACAAATAATGTATTTACCCACGAGCAGGCTGTGATATTAGTTTACAAGTTTAAATTTAGAGTTTTCCTTCTCCTATACCGGTTGCCATACCAAGTTTAAATTGTACAGTCTTTACTACTATTTACCAATAGCCGGTGTGTGGGGGATAGTAGGATTCATATCTTTCCTAAGAGTATTTGCTCTATTTGAAATGTAAACAGCCTTGAACAGGTTTTGAACGTAGATCATTGTATCCATTTTCTACGACGATAATCGTTATATTAAGAGCGCCTCCAAAATGAGCAAAGAATGGTAACGAAAAGCAAAAAGGAAGCCAAGCATCAAATGAGTTTCCGAGAGTTTTATAAAACTATTTAGCATTTTAAAGTTTACAACCAGTATTTCTTGTTATTTCTTTGTCCTCTGACATGAAATTTTAAAACTACATTTATTTTCAAATTTTACACAACATTTACTTTCAATGAGTTCAAAGTTTTGGAGGTATAAAATAAGCTCCTCGGAGTAATTGCAGTCTTGAAACTTTAAGGAAATTTTTAGGAATGGTAGAATCAAAGGAAAAAAAGATGGGAAAGAACAGAATCTCTTCAAGTAAAAAGACTGGAAGTATCATTACAAATATGTTCTAAACATATCTTTCCAAATATATTCTAAACATACGTGGTGCCTTCAATAAGTTTCCAGACTTTTTTGTACAGGCATTTAAAATTGTCGTAGACTCTTGATAATTCAGTATGTTATTACTATACGTCTTATGAGATGACTGACCAATTTTTATGGTTTCAGGTTCAAATGAACAGCTACAGCAGCAATTGGAACACACCCTACTAAAGCCTGATTGTCACAGCTGGTGAATTTCAAAAATGCAATCTGGACATTAGAAGAACGATATGCAATAAAATTGTGTTTTAAACTTGGAAAAAAATCCCATGCGATGAAAACTGAATCTGCTGCTATAATCCAGATACCAAGAGAGTTCCTAGTAGAAGCATGCTGGCTCTCCCAGACCCAAGAATTCCATACAGAGCAAATCCACTCACAAACTTTTGATCCCTTCTTTTGACAGCACTGGCATGATCTACATGCACTGGGTTACCACTGGACAGACAGTCAACAAGGAATACTATGTTGAGGTTTTAAGGGAGTTCAGGAAGAGATTCCTAGGGAAGAGGCCAGCACTCTTCAAATCGGGTCAGTAGCATTTCCACAAGGACAATGCATTAGTCTACAACGCCGTCCTTGTCACAGATTATTTGACCAAGATGAGCATCAAGACAGTTCCTCAGCCTCCGTATAGTCGAGACTTTGCTCCCTGTGACTTTTGGTTATTTCCTAAGCTCAGAGGCTGTCGTCTTCATGAGACAATTGAGTAGATGAAAGAAGCTGTGACGAAGGTTATTGACACACTTACACAAGATGATTACCATGGGGCCTTCCAGAGGTTGTTGGAACAATACAACAAGTGCATTGCAGCCGGAGGAGATTGCTTCGAAGTGGACTAGAGTTTCATGCGTGTACTATCAATAAAAGTGCACATACGAAAAAAGTCTGGAAACTTATTTAATGATCCTCGTATCTCTCCAGATATATTCTAAACATATCTTTCCAAATAAGCACTAAACTTATCATTGCAAAAAAGTATCTTTACAAATGATAAACTTATATAAATACCTGTACGCTTCTTTTTTTAAAATTGTGGGAATCTATCAAATTTAAGTGGTTTTTCTCTGATGAATTTGGGCTTCTGCTTGAATAATTTTTACAACATTGTAAATTTTTGCATTCCAATAAATAAAGAGATAAATATATATATACATGGTAATTTGTATATCCATTTATGGGGGTATTTTTTATGCCATGATTCACTGACTGCTAGAGATCGGCAATCTGGTCGTTGTTAACAAATGAATCGATGAAGAATGATTGGTCATTTGTGGAGGAGGAAAAAATACTTGGAAAAAAAAGGGGAAAAAAAATGGGTGAAAACAGCTTCTAATGGCTGTTAATTCTTCAATTGGCGCCCACCTGATTCTTCTGTCACCTGACCGGTGTCTCCTTCACTCCAGCCGTGGCCACTGTCATTATTCGAAGAGCCGGTGGACAGCTCGCTGCGACAGTCGTAAGTGGGCGCCACGCCCACGTGACTTAACTTGCCGTCTTGGACAGACATCTGCGAAGGAACCGAACAGAAATATCAAGAATCATAGAAATATACCTGGCCCGAACCGACCCGATTAACACATTAAAACCCCGCTGACAAGGACCTCGGTCATTTCAACCAATTCAGCTCAAACTCTGATCTCAGACTCATCTCTGTGCGGGACTGTAGGGGATTTTGCTTTTTTATAAATAGACTTACCGCCTCCATTTTATTTTTTTTAGTTGTTTTTTTAAAGTTAAAGTGTTAATTTTTTTTAAGTTAATTTGAGTGTTAATTGAATTGTTATTTTTTTCGGTCCCTAATATTCTATATATACTTTTAATTCCAGTCAACATTTCCCATTCTTCTACAGAAAATTTAAGGAGAGTTTAAAATATTTGATTAAGTAATAATCCTATTGAGTTTGTTGTTAATGATATGTTAAATGAATATTTTTATTAATACAAAAAAATTTGGAAAGTGTTTTATGACCAAATTTAATTTCATATGAAGGCGGCAGTCGTGTTTAAGTCCAGTCGTGCAAGTTGAAACATTGAGTTTGAAAAAAAAAAAAAAAAAAAAGCGGGGGAAGGAATCATTTTTAAAACAAGTTAAAGACTTAGAAGTTATATATTCTGAAAATATAAAATACTGGATTAGCAATTTAATTAGTTTTAGTCAATGATTAAAAAACATTTTTGATATGATGATGTCTGCAATTAAGATAAAATGAAAACATTTTAGACCCAGATTAAAAAGAAAAAAAAACCCCGTCAAACCCATAAACCTGATTTTCTAGGCTAAGCATTATTTATTTTTGGGTGTTACAACAACTGATATCAAATTTTAAAAAGCTGAACAACCAGTAGTATCCTCTTTCATATATAATTAAATATTCAGGTTAATCTACGTCGGAAACATCTCGATTTTTATTCATTGTTTAATTTGATAATTCTCTTATTTTTTTCAGTTTCCTTAGATTCTTTTCCTCTACGAAATCATTTGAAGACACCATCATAAAAATGTTTTAAAATACAACGCGCAAGCCGTTATCAAGTGAGAGTGTGTGTTGTAGGTTGGAGCTGGATTTTAATCAGGTAAAGAAGCAGGAACCAAATTCCATTTGAAGTTTTAAGTTGTTCTTCCAAAGGTTGAGGATGTTATATTTGTTTTTTTTTTTTTTACCCTTTACCTGGGGAGAAGGGAGAGAAATCTTGCCCTGAAAATTGGTTAGTTCTATTTATTAGCCGGGTTAATAATAAACAAAACGGCAAATAATCTAATAATTTTTTTTCTTTTGTTTTAACATGCACACTTTTCTAACTTTATTGTCCATAGGATTTTAAAATTACATAATCCTTTAGATTTAATCTTATTTATGACAAAAATTAATTCATTCTCAAAAAAAGATTTAATAAATTTTCATAAATTTATGATTCAATTAAAAAAATTGAAAATCAAACCCTGTTGGTTATTTAATCCCAAATCCTGTTTATACATAAATTAAATATATGATCCGTAAAGGAATAGTTTGTCGGTTAAAAAAAAAAAAAAAAGAAAAAAAAAAAAAAGAAAAGAAAACCCAGCTCATTTGTTTTCACATAGTTTAATACTTTCAGCTATTGTTATTTAACTGTAATAATTTTATTTGATATTATTGATTCGTTTGCTCTCAGTTAAGTGGTTTCAAGTATTGTTATGTATCACTAACAATTCAATTTAACATCAGTCATTGTTTGCATAGTTAAGTGGTTATACAGTTTTTAACAGGTAGAGCCACTCCAAAAGGAAAAGTATTGTAGTAAATTTTGATTTGAGTGATCTATTTTTATGGCATATTAATGTCTGGGGTTATTTTGTGTATAGAATTCAGGAAATTCCGTACATTATATGCTTATATTTTTGCATTCTTAATGTATTGTTTTAAAAAACCGTTACATAATATCAAGTATTCCTATCTAATACGGATAATTTTTATTAATGCTTATTTTCATTATCATGTTATTTTGATTATATGCTAATATTTTTACATTGTAGTTTCTGAGAAGTTTTTCTTAAACTTTTACATAATATCAAGGATTCCAATCTAATATGAATTAATCTTAAAGAGATCGATTTGTTCCATAGATGGGATCCTAACATGTACTTATACTCCAGTTCAGATTGCTTTGGTTTTATGACAAATGAAGCATTATTGCTTATTTAATGTCAAATGCTTTTTGTATATACAATATAGGATTTGTACACACTTTTAGTTACACATAGTTAAACGATCAAATATTTCAGTTTCTTACAATTCAATTTAGTATAAGTCATCTAAGTTAATCGGTTCCAAGTATTGCTATATATCACTAACAATTTAATTAAGTATCAGTCATTTGTTTACACATAATTAAATGATCAAACAGTTCAATTTCTTACAATTCAATTTAGCATAAGTCATTTGTTTGCTGTCAGTTTAGATGCCATACAGTTCTATTTGACTCATAGATAGGAACCTATCAAGTGCTGACACTCCGGGGTCGAGAAGACTTTGGGGCGATGGCAATAAAGGAATATTCCGACTGAGCTAGTAATCTCTCTACATAGTGATTTTAGCCTAGGTTAAAAGTGTGTTATGGGTAACACAAAGCTGAACGTTTTTCGTCCTAATTTTTTTTAGATGCAAGTATGCATTGGAATCGGGCCTGGCTTTTCACCTGAACTATCTGTAAAGATGATCATTTACTGTAATTCAGATTATATATCTATTTAATCTTCAATAAAGTGAAGTATATGTTCAAGGTATTGCAATTTTAGATTTCTGTCAGTATATTTTAATTTGAGATATATATATATATTTCAAATTTTTGCTAAAATTCCCCCCCCCCAAAAAAAAACTTCATCTCTACATAATATCAAAAGAAATAAATTTTCATTATCCATTTTTTTTTTCTGTTTTTACTTATATAATTCTCATTGAAATCGATTAAATCGTTCTCTATGAATGAATGACTTTTTGTCAATTTTCAACCAGCGCATGATCTTGCCTGATCTATATTCATTGATTCAATACACTAAGAACGGTTGTTATTAATCATTTAGAGACGCCCATTTAGGTTAATCAATACGAGTACTTGTAAAATCCACAATGCGGGAAAAAAAACACTTATTCGAAACATATTCCGATTTATGTAGTAAGTATCTAAACTTGACAAAAAAATTTATTCCATGCAAAATAGAAACAAAAACAAAAAAACTAAATTCTTATTAAATGTTTATCACAATTAAAAAAAAAAAAAATGTGTCAAAAATCAGTTTGTTACAAAGTTAGTCGAAAAAATCGAAAAATATCTATGCGGCGTAATCATATGACGTCAAGATACCAAATCATGTCGTATCAGTAAATGATTGGCAGAGAAAAAAAAAAAAAGGCTGTGCTAAATCGAATGTATTTTTAGTTTGAATTCGATGAAAATATAGATTGCTGGAACGACTAACCTTATCCCTGTAACCTTCACCTCCACCAGATTACTGCGCAAAAAAGGTCTATTATGTTACATTCAAAAATATCTTATTCTTCTAGCTTTTTCCAAAAAGACAGATATTGTTGGTGTTTATCTCTCCAGTTAAGATACAGCAAGAAGAATTTGGCTCTGCGGTCAAAATCAAATAATTCTGCAACTTTATCGTGGTACTACGTTTGGCGGAAGCTTTAGGGTACCGGTAAGAAAAGAATCACTAACCTGAAGTCGAGCTGTCCATACATGGAAAAGTTTTTAATATTCCAAAACTCCCTACACTTATTTTAATGATAGTGTCATTAGAATGAGTTAAAAAGATTTCTTTTAATTTCTAGTTCTAACCTTTTTATAAAGCTCTTTAAGACCGTTCTAAGACAGGTACAGTTATCTTCATATCTCATAATTAATGGTCCTGTTTTGTTTTTTTTTTTTTTTTAAATCTTTTAATTTGATCTAATAGAAAACGGAATACATATTTTTGCCTGACATTTCCTTTGTTTACGATAACCATAAACAGACTGGTTTCTTGGTCTAGATTGGGTGATCCATTTAAATTTACAGCGCGATAAGAGTTTACATTTTCTCTTCTCTGAAATAGCTCCAGGTTTGGGTAATCATTAGTCTGCACGGACAAATTTTCATATCAGTTTCGTTTTCTTTGTTTAATGGGATATCAAGCTTTGTAGGTTATTCAGTGTCTTAGCCATTTTTCTAGAAGAACAGTAGTGGTACTATTTTAGCCATAGCTGGGAGAATAAGGGGGGTTAATACCTTTCCCAGGGGTATTTGTTCGAATGTGAACGTAATAGCGTGACTGGAGTTCGAACTCGTTTACTACGAGTTCATCACTTTAACCATCACACCACGAGGATACCCCTTTTCATATCGACTAAAGTATAATGTGATCTTGAATGTAATACAATGCCACACTTGTAGGTAAATATTGGTGATATATTCGAACCTCTCATACAACGTAAATCGTATGTACAACCGTAGTTGTTTATACTTTTAAGAAACCAAATTAATATCATTACAAGTTTAAAAACAGATGTTATATAAAAGTCAAATTCATTTTGTTGATTTGCCTGCTAGTCATGGAAAAAAAATATCTACATATCCCTGATACATTTAATTTTCTAAAAGAGGGAAGAAAGGCAAATGGCACGTCTATTGTTTGACCCTTCCCTATCGGCAAAGCCACACTAAGTATTAAGACTTTATTTCACTATCTACTATGTCCACCAATCTAAATTCTTGGACAGATTTTGTAGGGGGTTTAAAAAAATTTTTTTAAATTATAAAAAAGAATTCCATTTATTCCCCTTCAAACTCATCTACTTCTAATAGTTTTGTTAAATTAAACTTTAGTTAAAGATTTATTTGATATTCATTTGAAACGTATATAGATTCATGTAGTAATTATATTTTCTAAATTTGGGATTTAAAATTCAAGTTAATTTAAATGTTGGTTTAAATTTAACTGATTTTAATTTTATAAGTAAAATATCCAAAACCTGAATTCTTGCTGGCTCGCTGCAATAAACAGTGAAAAAAAAATACCACTCTTGTATAAAGCAAACCCATTCTAATTTGACTTTGAATTTAATTCTCCAACTTTTGCATAATACACAAATACAGTATAGCTTTTTGTGCAAGTCCACGCTGATCTGTGTTCTGCTCAGATATATAATAAAATGCTACTTCTAAACTATTTTGCCGGATTCACTTATCTTACCGACAGCTTCATCTCTGCCCGATTCGTATTCTCCTGCTTTGTCTATCAAGTTTTTCTTAACTTTAATATAGTGATTCTACACACCTTCTGGATTTCTAATTAATATCTAGTTATCAATAAAGAAGAATATTCTCAAGATTTTAATCATTTATTTGGCTGATCATCTCTTCAGCCTAGTATTTTTGAAAACTGAAAACCTCATCTTGGTTTCCGGTCAGATGATTACACCATGTCACATGGGCACTAAGAAGCTTGCAAAGCACCAACCCTCACACTGTTGTTTGTTTTCACCCACCTCCTTCATAATTCAATCCATAAAGAGTAGTCGGACATTCTCAGTGATGTATTCTAGAATCAAGAGGGGAGTCGATTTAGATTAAGATGGCGGATAAAAAAATGCCACTCGTAAAGTAGCAATAAAACAGTTTTCAAGCTGGTTAAGAAATATCAAACAAAGTTGCAGACGATACTTTCGTGGGTTTAAAGTGGCTAAGAAAGCATTCTGCTGAAGCAAGAGTCAAAATCCATGTTTAGGCGTGAGTGGAGCTGTGAGTAAGGGCAGAAGCGTTAGTATATAACAAGTAATAATTTTCGATAAAAGCAAATGACAGGTTAAGGTCCTCGTGCTGTGAGATAAGTTGTTTTTTTTTAAATCACAAACTCCAGACAAAGGAAAAGTTTCCAATCAACCCTTTTGCAGGCAGAGCGACAATTTTTGTTGCCAACAGTGCAGAGACGGAGCGATATTTTTTCAGAAACTCAAAGACATTTACGAATTGGCTACTTGTTGACTAATTCAATGTTAATGTAGAGAAAAACGGTTAGGTGCCACCACTCTGGTGTAAGTTTGTGTAAAGGTTATTTTGCAAAATATAATTCAAAGCAAGTACTTCAATGTTTATATACTATTTAACAATGACACAATTGCTGGTCAAATTATCATATATATATATATATATATATATATATATATAAGTAAAGTTGGCGACCTTAGTAAAAGGTGACCCGAAGGCTCCCTTTTTAATAGCTACTAAACTTTACCCTTGATCCATACTTTATCATATTTACCAACCCCTCCGCTCGGGCAGGATATGAAACAAGGTCAATTTTTAAGCGGAGTTTAACAGGTTTGAATTCAGAGTTTTCCTTCTCCTAGACTAGTTGCCTCACCAAGGCTGAATCTATACTTTATAATGCTGAGAGTTAAACAATGCGGCATCAAGTACCATTTTTAAGTCTTTGGAATGATTTGACCTGGAATTGAACCTTGGTCTCCCGGACCATTGGCGAATACTCTACTCATAAGACCAATGGCCTGTTTCACACACACACGACTTGTTTGAATATACGCTATTTAGCAAATTTTTCGGAAAAATGATTCGCCCATTCTACAAGGATAAAAAAAATACTCGTCTGCGAAAGGGTTAAAACCTTTCTGCATTTTGCTACTGGAGTTTCTTGAATTGCAATTTCATGGGATGCAATACCAAAGTATAAATTCATGATTTTTTACTTTTCAACAGAAACTTCTAGCCACCAAATTAACCCTAGAGATTGAACCCATGACATCTATTTGATAATATACTAGCTTTTACTTTAACACACACACATATATATATATATATATATATATATATATATATATATACACACACACACACTAGCCAAAAATATTTTTTTTTCTTCTTAACTAGAATTAGACATTTAAGACACTAGAAAACTATGTACAGAATATATGCAGACACCTAAACATTTTTATAAAAATATTAATTTAATTATCCTCTAAATTAGGATTAGACGTCATTCTTGATACCACGATTTTATTTCTTGTGGAATATTATGCAATCAAAATGGTTATTATTAAGTATTATTCATTACCAAACTCTACACCTCAGTAACTTTGTAACCAAAAATATGAATATGCAGCAGTCCAAACATAAGTATTTACCTAACCTCTTTGCAACGAGACGGATACGACACAGGTTAATTTTTTTAAACGAGTTACAACCGGTTTCAATTCAGTGTTTAACTACCACTTGAAGTCTTAATAACATTGATCTCACTAAATTTGCATAGTTACTGGAATGTTCTATCTCGATAGCATGTAGTAATCTCATGTTTTATAGTATCTTTCTTTTAGACGATATTCAACTTTGTAATAAAAAATAGTTAGCATAAATATATTTATGAACGATATTGTAAATTTGAGGGTACTCATGTCACAAGATAGTGGTTACATTGGCGTGTAAATTTCAAACACTAAATATAATAACGATAAAGAGACAGATATTATAATTTAAAAAAAAAAAAAAAAAAAAAAAAAAAAAAAATCAAACTTTATGATGTATCAGATACAAATTAAATTAGGTAATAAATATATTCCACAAAGTTACGTTTTTCGTTGCGTTCTGATGGCGATGAAAGTCGGAACACGCTTCATACTAACAACGTTTTCTTTACTGATTTAATTAATTATATACATGTATATAAAAATAGATAAATTATACACCTACATATTAATTTAAATTCTTATTGAATGTTAGTAACGACAGTTTTTTTTTTATTAAGGCAATCTTAAAGAGATTCATATGTTTGTTTGATCTGAAGCTGGCCAGATGTGAAGTTGGGTATAGTTACTTTTGCAGTATTGAAGAGTTCAAGATTTTTAAGGTGAGACCCAAAAGTCTGTAGTGTGATGTGTAGTCATATGTTGGTTCTTTTAATTGAAAATATTACTGTATAATGCTCACTTTATGTAGTAAATAGTCATCCTATAATTAAATGCACTGTGTAAAATAAAGGCAACATAAATAACTTATGTGGATGTGAACTTATTTATTTGAATATATATGATATAAATATGTGGTTTGCTATATATATAAAGAGTTTTCAGTATTGATGACTGACCATATGCAGCTCTGAATTAGGATAGCGTCGGCAGATTCAACTGCGCTTTATGACTGACTTGAGATTCGCGCCTATGCGATCATCAGACCACCTTGTGGGTTGCCCTTTATATACTATTGCGAAAGGCATTCTGGGAAGGGCGGTGTAATTTATACTGTGTGCTTATTTGTGTGGCTGTATATTAATTTTATGATTCGTTTATTTACTCTATGTTTAATTTAGCATTTTTATATAATAAAAAAGAGTATCAAAAATGAAATAAAAACAATTGAAAATAAACTTGGTCTAATGATAGTATTGACGAGAAATTAGCAGTGACTAACCATCGTTAACAGTATCAGCGATATATATATATATATGTGTATGTGTGTGTGTGTGTATATATATATATATATATATATATATATCCATTACATTCCCCCCTTTTAAGTTTTTCTGGCGTTGAGAAGAGCTAGACGAAACCGGTCGTTTTTTGATAATAAACATACCCACAGTTTCCCGAAACCTTTATGTCTTCCTGGCTATTAATAAGTTTTTAACATCAATAATTTGTGTATATATATATATATATATATATATATATATATATGTGTGTGTGTGTGTGTGTGTCACACCATTAAAAAAAACTTAAGTATTCTTTCATTCTACTTATGTGCGATAATAAACCTACAATATTTGAGAAAAAAAATTTAAATCTGTTCTCTTTGTAAATTTTATATTAGTTAAACCTGAACGCTTCGGGCACCACTCATGGTATAATAACTAGTGAGTTTAGTTTTCACTAGGTGCTTCACACAACTGGCCTTGTGCCAAAGTAAACTTAGTATATGACAATATTGCTGATCATTGTGGTGGCAGGGTTAGTTTTCTAGTTTTGTATCAATTACTAATTAGTGAGTTTGATAATCAATAAGTGACCCATACTAGCTTATTTTCTAAAACACGGTCAAGTTAACATAAAGCACTAATTTTAAATAGACCACTGAAGTTAAGTAGCAATCAATTTGTATTTGTCTTGCCTCCCACCAGGCAGAACAAGTTTATCTGACAGTGAGGTTTGGGAAGGGAGAGGTCGCACAGGAACCGAGACTCGTGCGCTGCAGCACATAAGATCGCAAGGTGCAATGTGAAATATGCCAGCCTTTGCCAAATCTTCCGGCAGGTGACCTGGCTGGTCATCGCTTCACCAGACCCAAACGTCTACTGCTCTGCTTTGTCATTGATCCTTCATTCACTCAAAGATGGCCCGGCCGGAGCCATGGGTTAGAAGGCCGTCGAAGCGATGAGTCTGCTAAGTGCATCAGTGGGTGACCAATTAGTATATACCATAAACAAGCTTGTGAGTCAGGCTAAAAAAGTTTATTTCTACATTAAACAGGGTTTATTTAGTATGTACTTACTCAATCCCTCCACCATGAGTAAGTTTTCACGCAAGGTCAACATTTTAAAAAGCGGAATACAACAGGTTTGAATACAGAACTTTTCTTGATCGCTTACCGTAGCAAGGTTAAAGAGCCAGATCTAGCCTACTATTTATTCATAGCTGGATTCATACCTTTCTCAAAGGTGTAAGTGCTATGTGAGATGGAAACAGCTTTGTTCCAGACTTGAACTTGTGTCACCGTAGCCATTTCTTTCGATGATTGTCATACTTCAAACGTTTAAGTAGTAACGGTCAATATATATTTATATATATATATATATATATGAAAAATTGATCACTGGTTTTTCATACTCAAATAAATTCGAGTATTTATCTATTATTTCAATCACGTGTTAATTTAAACCATAAAGGATGAAAGTAACTTGGAAAAACCTTTAAGCACTCAATCATCAATCAATATTTGATCAACAGACTAGAAATTGTTAATTTCCTAAATCATATTACTTGACAAATGAAACACCGACATCGGTATTTTTATGGAGTTAATTCAATTGTAGATGTTTTGAAATTGTCCGATGAGAAAGTTTTTAAAATACGCCAAAAGGTTCAATGCGTAAGCTCATAGTATCAAAAAAAAAAAAAAAATAAATAAAAAAAAAAAAAAATATGAAGAATGTAATAGCCTTACCACAAGAACGTTATAATAAAAAAAATCTTTGAAGTCAGCAAACAAAATTCTAATAGCGTGAGTCAAAAGTTTTGCTATATTTTGGTACGTGCAAGTTTGCGGCGCGTACATCACATGATCGTAGCAGTTCAAGCTGTGGTTTGTAGTATTGTGGTAGTTGGTACACTGACCCATTGTGAATTGCTTCACTTCGTGTGTTGCATATTGACCCTTGACCGAGCTGTCAATCAGATTTCTTTGAACAGGACACACTTGTGTAAATAAGCAGAAACAGTCACGTAATTGAGTGGAAATGGTAGGCGCTGTGAAATGATATATGCTGATTGCCACGTGAGACTCGGTCAGTCTTGAGTTAGTCTCTGCTTTCGGCCAGAAGAGATTCGGTCAGTCACAGAGAGCGCCAGTTAATGGCTGTGCACCCCGCAGAGCGGCTAAGAACAAATTATGGGTCAATATGGCAGTCTCTCTCCATCTGTTTATTTCTCTAAAAACACAGAAACTTTGTCCCTTTTGGGAGAAATAAAACACATTTTTGTAAAAAGAAAGTGTAATTCCTACAATTTTTATGGCTACACAACACCTGTGTGATTTGAAAGCCTAAGGGACGAACGTGCAATGTAGTCCAATTCAGGAATCAATGTTTACGAGTTCAATTTGGTTTGGTGGCATATCAACCCTTGTAGGTTTTTTAATGCCAAATCCATTGTTATACATTTAAATCAAATATGATTTCTAAACATATTATGGACAAATAAGTCATTTTTAATACACACACTTAAATGATCAAACAGTCCAATTTTTAATTTAGTTAAGCATGAGTATATTGTGTAAATACCAAACAGTTCTATTCAACCCATAGATCGAACTCTACCGGACTAGAGTGGACCCGAGAGTAATGACAATGAAGGGGTACTCCGTATCCACCAAAACTACAGCTTAACTGGAGCCTCGCCATCAGAATGTTTAGTATCATATCTAAGACACTTGTTGGAAGAGTCTTACTCCTTCCCTTGCAGTCGGTGTATTCTGCAGCCCCTGCCGACTGGGTCATACGAGTTCGAAATGGTCCATCAATCAAGAACATTATTTTGTTCGAAAGTTGGAAGCACATTTGATCACAGTACAGTAAGTAAATGATTGAAGAAATTTTGCTAGAGTTGCAAGAAGCTCTACGATGAAGCAAAGTCAGATATAAAAGTATAAGGGTCAAGTATAAAACTGGATTCCAAGATTGTGCTCCGAGCCATCGTGAAAAATCCATTGAGCAACACTCGGAGAGTATCAGGTGAGCTTGTTAAGATTAGTCACCTTCACGATCTCTACAAAAGTATCCGGAGCTGCCGACTTGTCTTTCGCGTTACCAAAATATTACAAAACTTGACTCACCCTTGTAAAAGAAATGAAAGCCGTAACATCCTTACCACAATAACCTCATTAATGGTATTCTTGGAAGTCAGCTAACGAGCTACAAATTTTCTGTTTCTTTTCTTTAAATTCAAGAATATGATCTTCATTTGGTATACCGCCATTTTAGCAATTATGATCATTTCTTTTTCTTCTTAAATAATTAGTGGATTGATAATTTATGATAAGGGATTTTAAAGACACTGAACGTCTCTTGGAAAAAATCTGTAGACCTAAACAACTTCTAATTATTTTCCGCCTCATATCTCTTGTGAAATTTTTTATGTCACCATCCTAGATATTTTTCCCCATTCAGCATTGTGGATTTTAAAAGCACACCGTTAAAAATAAAACAAAATAGACAATCTTTTAAAAGATCTTACTTAAACACTTCTTGACGCTTAAGTTGTTTAGAAATGTACTGTGGACAAAAACGTAAGGTTTACGCACTGCATGGTACTCTTGATTCTTGTAATGAAATACTCATACAAATAATTTTGAAAAAGGTTATTTAAAAAAAAACAAATGCTCCTTTAGACTGTTAAACTCATGTTTGTTGCTTACATAGTATTTTGATTGGTACATTTTCCGGCCTTCTTCATGAGTAACATGTACTGCCATAATGACAAACATCTATTCTCAATTATTTTCATCGAACTTCGTTTTGTGACTCTTGTTTCTGTTGATTGATTTTTACGGCATGTCAACATACCTAGGAGGTTAGGGAATTGCGTTCATTGAACATTTATATTTTTCCGGATTTTTTTTTTCTTAAGCCTTTTTTTTTTATATGGTATAAAGTATTTCAAATAAAAGTAATTTGCACATAGCCGTATGGTTTCTAGTATTCTTATCTAATACTAACACTTATATGGCTTCAAGTACTTATTTCTATTTAATAATAGACATTTGTTTGCTCACAGTTAAACGGTTTCTAGTAACTAACAATCCTTTGTAACGATAGCTTCAAGTAACTCTTCTTAATACAAATAATTTATAGTTATACGGCATTAAGTAATCCTATCGAATATAAATAATAGTTCTATTTGATTCAGAGATGGGACCTAACTGGTGCTACCACTTAGCGTCAGTTGTTTTGTGTGGTTTTATGGCATATCATCCATTGTTGGTTATTTAATGCCAAATTCGGTTTTTGCATATATTAAACCTTATATTTCTAAACGAATAATTTAAAGATAACATTTTAAACAAGCAAGAGCTTATTTGTTTGCCTCCGATTGAATGGTTTCAAGTATTGCTATCTAACACTAACAATTCAGTTTAACATCAGCCATTTGTTTGCAGACAGTTAAATAGTTATTGTTCGTAAGTTTGTTTGGTTTTATGTCATAGTATTGTTATGTATCTCTAACAATTCTATTAAACATCAATCATTTGTTTAGACAATTGAAGGATCAAACAGTTTTGTTTCAAACGATTCAGTTTGGTTTGGTTTCTTTGTTTAATGGCATGTCAACCTTTGTAGGTTATTTAATGCCAAAGGGGGTTCATACCTTTCCCAAGGGTATTTGTCTCAAAGCGAACGTAAGAGCGCGACAGGAGTTCGAACTCGCTTACTACGAGTTGGCAGTCCATCGCTTTAACCATTACACCACGAAGACAACCCCAAAACAATTCAGTTTAATTCTATTTAACCCATAGATAAGACCCTATCAGATGCTACCATATCCGGATCAGAGTGGACCAGGGAGTAATGGAAATGAAAGAGTACTCCACACACTCCAGATCTCCAAAAATGAAGGCTCCCCATCGGATTCAGTTTATTGTCACGACAAGGAAACTTGTTTTTTTAGGAGTTGGAGCTAACCTCTTACCAGGGGACTATTTGTCGCTGCCTCCCACCAGACAGGACTTGACACAAGCTTACCTCTTACCAGGGGATACAATCAACGTGTTCTAAGTCCCCGTCGACATGGAAATGTTTCTGTTAAATAGTAATACTTAAGGGTTGAATTCTGTGGTGGCTTGGTTTATAATTTTTTTCTAGCATCCTGATATGTGCTTCACTCTGAAGTTATTTTCTATTTCAAGCTGTCTTCCAATGTACAAGGCTTACCAACACAGAATTCAAAGTGGAAACTGGAGACTCTTTGACTACAATAGTGCATCTTATATCTGCTTGGTTTTGTTTTGTTTTATGGCATATCAACCATTGTTGGTTATTTTATGCCAAATCCACTTTTATACTTATAAAGAGTTCTATTTTAAACAATTCAGTTCAGCATAAGTACATAGTTTAGTTCTATTTGACCCATAGATAGGACCCTATCAGGTGCTACTTCTCCTGGCCAGAGTGGACCTGGTTGGTAGGTTGTTTGGGTTTTATAGCATATGAGCCCTTGTAGGTCATTTAATACCAAATCCATTTTTATGCAAATGATCAGTTCTATTTCAAACAATTCCGTTTAGAATGAATACACATTTTATTTGTCAAAATTTTTCTCTTTCAAGCTATTCAGTTTAGTCAAACAGTTCTACTTCAATTAGATTTAGTATAAGCATAGTTTTTGTTTACACACAGTTAAATGTCAAAACAGTTATATATTAAACAATTCAGTTTTGTGTAAGTACAGTTTCAATGTCAAAAACAGTCCCATTCCAAATAATCCAGTTTAGCATAATTATGCAGTTTAAATGTAAGGACATAGAAATGTTTTTGACAAACTATTTCAAGCCATTCAGTTTAGCCTAAGTACGCAGCTGAGTTCTATTTAACCCATAGATAGGGCCCTATCAGGTGCTACCACTCCGGGTCAGAGTCGGTGTATTCTACAGCCTCAGCCGACTTGGCCACAGAACACTCGTTGGTGAGTCTTACTCCTCTGTAGATATGCAGTCTGTGTATTCTACAGCCCCAGCCGACTGGGCCAATCTCATATCTGAAGAAGACCGGAGAATTAACAAAACCTGTAAGGAGTTTAATATTCCGATGAATTTTTTGGTGAAATACCCTTATTTTTTTGGATATTAACAAATAAGTTGTCTCTAAATAAGAATAAGTAAAAATAAAATACGTAAAATAGTATTTTTTTAAAATGACGACACAAAAACTATCTAAAAATCAACGAAAAATTAGAAATTGCTTCTGTAAGATTCTTAATAATTTCCGAAACCAAATCTAGAAAAAGTTGTCTCACACATGGGTCGTTTTGAAGCAAATAAATAGTTTTAATCCTTTGAATTCGTAATCCTGATGTTTCAGACAGAGCGCTCTTTAACTATTTTCTGTTATTCAGATACTTCGTAGTTTAGGAGATTATCACTTATACTAATGATAAAAGGGCTAAATAAAGTTTGAATGCATTTTATGTTTTGTGTATCTTGGTTGCCCAAAAACAAAGTATTTACGGTGTACAGGGTATTCAAGGGCCAAGAGGTTTCAGAGCGTAAAAAGGAATATTTCTAGCCCATAAAATATTTTTTTTTGTTCTTTTTTTAAATGTGGAATTAGTTGGAAAACAGCAGATGGTAAGATGCGCTTGTGGGTATTCAGCAAAGTTTGATTGTGAACTCCTAATTGTATAGTCCTTATTGGAAGGTCTCGCAAGGACCTCAACGAGAGTTCTGCAAAAAGGTCGATATATCAAACTTGACCTGGTCTCAAAATACCCCACCTTAAAAAAAAAAAAAGATAACACGTAATTCTGTGAAAGGCAACGTGCTAGTCTTACAAGTTTTTTGAAAGCGAGTTAGATTCTTGTTAAGCGCCATAATTAACTCGGCCTAGAAAGTTTTGTCACTTTCATTAAAGCTTCTCTCAGCAAAGTGAAACGCCTGTTTGTATCGCCGTAAAAAGTGACCTTTAAAAATATTATCCGTGATTTCTCGAGTAATTATTTTATGGTTACTTTGGAAAAGTCAAGTTCAATCGAAGTGAATTTGATTAGTGTTTTTAGAAAACCTTAGGGGATAAACTTCGTAAAATGTGTACCGTTTTCTTCACTTAAAGTATCAATTTGAAGGATTCCTTCTTAGATACTTAAATCAGCAATGGAAGGAAATCCACTTAGGTTCACGCTAATATTTCTCTTATCTGAAATAAGAATTGAACTGGCGATCAATATTTTTCGAGACTTTTACGTTAACCTCTACACTAAGAGCAGTTCGTTGATTTTGCTGGAATTCTTATCTTGTGTTGAATTTTCCACAGTTTAACCAAATCATTTTAAAAAGATAGTTTTGTACAAAACTATCTTTGAAAACGATGTGGTTAAACTGGAAAATTATTTATTATGAAGTGCTTTATAGTAACGTTACCGTAAACAAAATATAGTTTTTGATGACCAGTATCTTGGATTAAAAAATTCAGTTATTTCTTTCAGGATTTCTGAGATAAGGAATTATTATATGCTATTAGACATAGAAACTATTTTTATTTCTGTTATTATTGTCACAACCCTTTGGCCGTTGTATTCTCCGGATTTCTTCAGGTGCGTATCGTAGTCGGTAAACTTTTCCGTAATTTAGAACTGTAGACATTATTCAATTAACATGGGTGGCAGATTGTACACATTCCACAATTCGTGCTAAGAGGATACTTCGCATCAGTTAAGCATTCCTAGTTAATTATTAATTAAGGACGAATTAACTAGGAAAACTTAAGATGTTACCCGTCTCTCTCTCTCTTTCAATTAATTTGACTTTTTATTTATTACTCTGTCTAGAGATTAAACCTTAAGATTAATATCTTCTTTCTTAATTAAAAAGAGAGGAATCAACAACCCTTGTAAAATGAATTCAATATAATTGTCAGAGACTATTGGAAAATAAAGGAATTGAAAGAATCAAACACCTGGAGAAAGCCGGAGGGTAAAAGACCGAAAAGTTGTGACTTAACAGCCAGAATGAGAGCATTGATGTTACTAATTGCAGTTAGAGGCTTTGGAAAGATCACCAAAAGCCTGGAAAAGTGACTGGAGTTAGAATCGAGTCTATCTTAAGTACAGCACTGCTAAGCATAAAACTAGGATACTTAGAAAAGTCCTTGGCAACCCGAAGAGACTTTCTGTCACTCAAACTTCAGTTGAAACGGGTACAGAAAACTTGCAAAGAGTAGTAGTTGTAATATCACAAAATTCAATTTAATTACTTATACTCTCTGGTATCTCAGATTAAAAGTATATATTTGGGTAAAAATAATTTATTCTATTTTTCACCTGAAAATGGTGTTAGGCTAAACATCTTTGGGTAACAGTTTGAAATATTTTACTGGTATATAGAATGTGTGAACGCCATTTTTCTTTGTTCTCAGTGAGTTCCCTTCTAATCAAACACAGTATTTCCTTTCTATTTACCGATATATGAATAAGAATGACTTCCATAATAGTGACATTGAGCGGTCATTACCTAACCTCTAACGGAATACAATTCCTCTTCCCTTCTCCTTGGTAATTGGTAATGACATGCGAAGCTGAAAGAAGTGGCTTATTTTATTTTATTCTATTTTAACCCTGGCCTCTCATTATTTACGACTGTGCTTATACTCGTACGATAAATTTAGGCGGATAACAAATGTTTTAGGGGAGGCTGTTGTGATCTGGGAGAGGTTGTGTAAGGGTTTAGGGGAGGTTGTGTGGATAAGCATTATCGGTCATACTGAAAAGAAACAATAGAAACACAAAACCCCACAAAATACATAACAATTTTTTTTAATAGAAAATAACTGTAAACCGAACATTTTTTTTCACTATCATGCATAATACACCAGGTTAAGACATTTAAGGGTCGGGGTATATAACTAATGGCCATAGATTTTGTTAAAAAGAGAGCACACACTATTGACAAAGATTATATAATTATGAGCGCGTGTACATATATTAATATCTGTGTGTTTATGAAATATCGAATTGACCAAATGTTTTTTTTTTGGTTTTGTGTTATGTGCTTTAGGCAGGGTTTAGTTAAAAATATAAATTGCATTGTGCCACTCTTATATCTGATAATCAGTTTTAAAATAGTCTGAATTACAAAAATGTGATTATTTTGGTTTATTGTTTCTATCATTGAAAAGGAAAATGAGCAACATTTACATGTTTTTTTTTCTTTGATACCTTAAGTTTATGGAGAAGGTATTGTACATCACCTAACCTATCAAAAGTGGGTCGTAAAATTTCATGTTGGACATATTTCCCACGGTTGAGAAGACAAA
Source organism: Sepioteuthis lessoniana (assembly GCA_963585895.1). Classification (NCBI taxonomy): domain Eukaryota; kingdom Metazoa; phylum Mollusca; class Cephalopoda; order Myopsida; family Loliginidae; genus Sepioteuthis; species Sepioteuthis lessoniana. The sequence goes on along the minus strand of OY757906.1, from coordinate 102,416,442 downwards.
GTGAAATTGAATACGTTAAACTCAAGGTTTAACCGGAGAATAAGTAAAAGTAAAGTTTGCGACTGTTATCGATGGTGACCCGAAGGCTCCCTTTTAGATAGCTACTACACCACTGTGTAGGGGAGGGCGCTACTCCTTTTCCTGGATTGCTCCACTTTACCCTTGATCCTTACTTTATAATGCTGAGTGTTAAGCAAGACGGCATCAAGTACCATTTTTTTGAGTCTTTGGTATGACTCTACCTGGGATTGAACCCTGGTCTCCCGGCCCATTGGTGAACACTCATCAGGCTAATGAACCGGAGAATAATCAACTTAATTATACGACACGAGCTTCTTAAATGGTAAAAGGATAAAAGACGTAGGGTATCAAACCATCATTAGTGAGTTAGATTCTCATTGGTTGCCCAATACTTCTACCAGGAAACTAAGCTTAGTATAGCGGGAGATAACAAACGTACCCAATATCTAAGTTCATAGTTGAATATGTGCGTGTGTAAGTGTGTGTTGTGATAGATAAGCATAAAAAGCTCGAATTTAAAAGTTTTTCACAGCTTTTGTTAATAGCGTCGCATCAACCGAAAAGGACATAGACACGAGGTTAACGAAAGCATGGACAGCTATCAATAGGCTATCGATTATATGGAAATCAGACCTAACCGATAAAATGAAACGCAGTTTCTTCCAGGCTGCGGTCGCATCGATACTGCTATATGGATGCACTACATGGACTCTAACAAAACGGCTGGAGAAGAAGCTAGACGGCAATTACACAAGAATGCTGCGAGCAATCTTGAACAAGTCCTGGCGGCAACACCCCACAAGACACCAACGGTAGGGCCACCTGCCTCCTATCACCAACACTATTCAAGTTAGACGAACCAGACATGCAGGACACTGCTGGAGAAGCTGGGGGCGAACTCATAAGTGATGTACTCTTATGGACCCTCACACATGGCCGTGCAAAAGCAGGGCGACCAGCACGAACATACATTCAGCAACTATGTGAGGATACAGGATGTTGTCCAGAAGACCTGCCTGAGGCGATGAACGATAGGGAAGAGTGGCGAGAGAGTGTCAGGGATATCCGTGCTACCAGCACGACATGATGATGATGACTTTCCTCTTTAAACTTTTGCAGAAGGCATGAATCTAGTTTTCCCGGTAGTCGACTTCATCGCAAGTCAGTCTTGATGTAGTTTGTTCATTGAGTGGAAAACTATGAAACTTTATGGTTGTCTCGTATGGTATAGCGTTTATTGAGCTAGGCTCTAAGAACTCTTTTTTGATGGTCTTGTACCATTTTAAGAATTTTTCTTTATCATGATAGCTTCTGTGAGGTAAACTTTTTCGATAACTGCTTTTATATATTATCTTATTTACCCAACCCCTCCGCTCGGGCAGGATATGACACAAGGTCAATTTTTAAGCGGAGTTTAACAGGTTTTAATTCAGAGTTTTCCTTCTCCTAGACTAGTTGCCTAACCAAGGCTGAAGAACCTAGTCTGTCCTACTATTTACCCATAGCTGGAGGGAGAATAATTGGATTCATATATATTATTAAAAGCACAAAAGATATCTATATATACATTTCTACATATAATTATGAGATTTTTTTTAATCTTTAAAAGAAAGTATTTAATGCTTGCTATTTTGATTAACACTAATCGATGTGTCCTTCTGTCCCATCAGGTGTATTTGTTAGCCATTAATACTTGAATATAAAATAAAGCAATTTGAAATTACCAATACAAAATATTTATAGAAAAATATTCTCACGAGTCTTTACAAATTTCTTTACCTTGGCAACAAGTCCTTTATTTCTTTCTTAGAAAAGTCTTCTTAGAACCAATGAAAACTCTTTTTGGAGAAGTGTTTATTTGTTAAAAAAAAAGTCGCTTAGACGAGTTGGAGAAATAGATAATCAATGTTCGTGAGATCAGATCAATAAACAGAGTTCAATAGATTCTCTATCTTCAAATAATTCAGATTTAGTAATTTTTTGTTGGACAAAACTATCCAAAAGGCGAGTTGTAGTCCAACTCATTGTTTTTCAGACAATGCATCGCTTTACACTGGTGTGTCATGAGATGTATACGAGTCTCATGAAAATGCACAAGCAAAACCAGCGCAAAAATGACTTCTATTGAAAAAGAGTAACCAATTTGAAATATGAAACTAATTTTCTGTAGATAAACACAGATTATAATTACTTTAGAAACATTTACTTAGAGAATTCATTTGATCTTCATTTAAACTGATATTTAGTATTGGTTTTCTAAGTCAAGTGGTCGTAAACTTGGTTTGGTTTCTTTTAATTGGTAATCAACCTTCTTGGGTTATTTAATACCATATTTGAAGATGAACAGTCGTATTATTATTTAACCCGTAACTGGGTGGATTCATGATCTTAGAAAATAGTAAGCAGTCTGATGGCAGTAGACCTCTCGCAAAGCTTGTCAATATGATTTTTCGAATTCTCTTATATATATATGTGTGTGTGTGTGTGTGCATGCGTGCGTCATCCACAGACAGACTGTTTCGTTGTATCATAACTCTTCAGTGTGACTAGATACGTAGGACGCTTCAAGCTGGGATCAAAACCCGCCCAACTTTACGTTAGACTTAGTATCGTACCACTCAGCCCTCAGGTGTGTGTGTGTAACAGTCAAAATATTACTATTATAATTGTTATTGTCAAAATCAATTATTCAAAACCTAAACACTGTTTAAAAAAAATCACAGCCATCAGAATTGTTTTGTACAAGTGCCAGTTTTACGACCCAATTCGGTCAAAAGATTGAACGAAGAATTGGAAAACTTATAAGCACTGACTGTGACGATCATTCACGCCACCCTTGGCAGGGGGAGGTAATAACTGTCACAGTTGGTTACAACACAAATATTCTGTGATTTAAAAAAAAATTATTTATTTCATTCTTTAAGTATAAATAGAATGCACAGAATCAACAGTGCTTGGTAACTGAGTTTCTCACGTATGCTATACTAAGACCATATATATATATATATATATATATATATATATATATATAACATTATCCGTAAAAAGCCGGACCATCTATCATTGTATATTTTTATTAGTAGCTTGTATTTTTCATATATTAAACTAACATTAAAATATACGTGGTGTATTCAATAAGTTTCCAGACTTTTTTGTGTAGGCATTTAAAATTGTCGTAGACTTTTGATAATTCAGTATGTTATTGCTCTACATCTGCTGAGATGACTGACTAATCTTTATGATTTCAGGTTCAAATGATCAGTTACAGCAGCAATTGGAATACACCCTACTAAAGCCTGATTGTTACAGATGGTGAATTTCAAACATGCAATCTGGTCGTGAGGACACTTCAGAAGAACGATATGCAATAACATTCTGTTTTAAACTTGGAAAAAATATCACAGAAACGTATGGAATGCTTCAGACTGCTTTTGGAGCATCGTACATGAATCGAGCATCAGTTTTTGAGTGGCATAAGAGATTCAAGGAAGGCAGGGAGTCTGTGAGGGATGATGAGAGGTGTGAGAGGAGTAAAAAGTCAATACACCAGAGTTGATTAGCCAAAGGGTTAGGTTTGGTTTCTTTGTTTAATGGCATATCAACCTTTATAGGTTATTTAATGCCAAAGCTATTCTCCTAGAAGAACAGTAGTACTATTTAACCCATAGCTGGGAGGATAATGGGTTTCATACCTTTCCCAAGGGTATTTGCCCGAAAGTGAACGTAATAGCGCGACTGTAGTACGAACTCGCTTACTACGATTCCACAGTCCATCGCTGTAACCATTACACCACGAGGACACCCCCCCCAAAGGGTTAGGGTTACTATGTTGAGGTTTTAAGGAAGTTCAGGAAGAGATTCCATCGGAAGAGGCCAGCACTCTTCAAATTGGCTCAGTGGCATTTTCACCAGGACAATGCTCCAGTACACAACTCTATCCTTGTCACAGACTATTTGGCCAAGATGGGCACAAAACAGTTCGCACCCTCCCTATAGTTCAGACCTTGCTCCCTGTGACTTTTGGTTATTTCCTAAGCTCAGAGGCTGTCGTTATGAGACAATTGAGGAGATGAAAGAGGCTGTGACGAAGGTCATTGAGACGCTCACACAAGAGGACTTCCATGGGGCCTTCCAAAAGTTGTTGGAACGGTACAAGTACATTGCATCCGGAGGAGATTACTTCGAAGGGGACTAGAGTTTCATGTGTGTACTATCAATAAAAGTGCCCATACGAAAAAAGTCTGTGAACTTATTTGATGATCCTCGTAACTTGTAGATTATTGCATTTGTTATATTGTAAATAAAAAAAGACCGATGCATCAAGATACATCTTGTGCCTCTAAAATAGAATTTTATCTTGGATTAAATGTAAAGCTTTAACAATTTAAAAAAGATTTTTTTGACAGTATTTCCCCATGAATGAATTCACTTCCTACCTTTTTGGTTTTAAGATAAAAATACAATTTCTTCTAAACCAGAAAGTCAGATTGTTATTTCTAGCGGGATATTATATAGTAAAAACAAATATTATTTACAGTAATTGGTTAAAAAACAACTCGAGAGCACTGAAATTACTTGAACAAAAATAAATCTGTAATACGTCCGTGACAAAAAAAAAAAAAGAAAAAAAGAAAAATAAATAAAATAGAAAGGATTGCATAAACCTATTAGAGGTTTAGTTATTCTTGGTTAAAGAGTTACAAAACTGTAGAATTTGGTATTAATATCATTCAATAATATCCGCTTTGATTGTTTAATGTTCTACTAGAAATAATCAACTTCTGGTATCTTTGTTTGAGAAGAAAAATTTATGTTTTATTAACAAAAAAAAAAAACGGAGGGAGTGTTCTTATTTAAGAGCAAAAATGTAGTAACGGTTTCGGTATGAATTTTTAAACGGAAACAATAATAATAAAAAAAAATAACCGGCTCTGAACCCAATCTTGATCTTACACCCAGCGTATTACGGGTATTCCCGATTTATACGAATTAGATTTTTGTTTTACTTGTATCAAATACAAAGAAAAAAAAACGACACTTGTGCCTTGAAGAGAAAACGAGGGTCGCATGTAAGTCGCTAAGAAATATCCTGTCAATATTTCGCGTTGATAACTTTATTTTGCTAAGTGAAAAAGTAATTACTAATAATGTCCGATAGTTTGAATCATTTTTAAAAATATATTTTTGAATTAGCGTATCAAAATACGGTGAAAGTGTTTTTATCACTTTTTTTAAATGTCATTTGAGCAATAATAATTCGGTAACAACTGTCGTAAGTTTTAAAAGAATTAAATGAGTTAAGATATTCTCTCAAAGATTAGATGACTTAACACAACTGATGAAGGTCGGAGAATGCATTGACCAAAATGTAATCAAACCAGCAAAGTTAAAGATACTGATCAAAATAATTTGTAGAATAGTGGCTCATTTCATTATTTCTAATAATATTTACGTATGTTTGTATTGATTGATTGATATATTTACATGCGCTCATAAGCAAAAAAAAAAAAAAAAAAAAAAAAAAAATTTGGATTATTGTAGAAATTTGTGATACAACACACTTGCAGGAATAATTGAAAAATTAAAAACGATTGGTAATTTAAAAAGAATATATGTAAAACATCAAGACATTTAACGATATTACACTTCAGTCCATTCATGAAAAGAAATACTATTTTAGATAAAGAAAACATTAAAAATAACAATAGCTTAAAAAAAAGCATTTCACTATGAAAGAACACTCACCCGATCTTGTCCAGCGTTGAGGGTCGCCGTTTGTAACATTTCAGAACTTTTGCTATTGCTAGGATTAAACACATTAGTATCGCAATAGGGGCTTCTTTGTGAACTCCTAAACGTACTGTTACCTTTAAGATTATTGTCCATAGATAGAGAAGGGGTGAGGTCAAGACCCGTGGATAAGTGAGAAGATGGCATACATTTGGACGATGGGGAATGGCACCCGGATGTACCCGAGGGCCCCATGTGATTTGCGGCATTGCGCCGGTCCCTTCGGTCATTCCGTCGGATCAGACATATTGTCAACACGATGACCAATCCTACGGACCCTGTAACGGCAGTCAGAGCGATAACAATGAGTAAGTTCTGGTGAGAAGTTTCTTCATCGTCGACTTGAAGTCCAGCCAAATTGGACGTTTCATTACTGACCACCAGGGACAAAGAGAAATTTGCTGTGGCCGACTGGACCGGAACTCCGCTATCTTTCACAATAAATTGGAGTTGATACTGACCAGTGTCCTCACGGGTTGCCTCGCGGTCAAAAGACAACAGTCCGCTGTAGGTGTCCACGGAAAATAATCCCTTGTCGTTACCTCCGGCTATTTCATATTTCAAAAGCGCATTTTCGTCACTGTCCTTGTCCTTAGCTTGTAGTACAGTTATATCTCGTTCACTGTCAGGATAATAATACACAGTCATACTAAAATTGTTCATGCTTGGAAAAAGAAAATATGGCTCGTTATCATTTTCATCTAATACTTCGACAAGAACGTCAACAGTGTTGTTTAATGTTGGGAAGCCATTATCCTCAACAAGTACTTTAAATTTATATGCACTGATCAATTCATGATCAAGCAATTTACTTACTGACAGAAAACCGTCGTCTGATATCCAGAAAGGCAGCATTTCATTATCTTCAGCCATTAAGGAATATGTAAGCTCCCCACCAGCACCCAAGTCAGGATCAGATGCATTTATATAACCGACCGGAAACTTAGGCATTTGGTTTTCATACGTTTTAAATCGGAACGAATCATGTGTGAACACCGGATGCTCGTCGTTGATATCCTTTATGGCCACGTGAACAGTCGCACTCCCGGTCAAAGACGGTTTCCCGAGATCTCTGGCATAGACTTTAAACTGAGTTTTTGGAGTCTCCTCTCGATCAAAAATGCTGGTTACCATTATGATACCTGATGTGTCATCGATCGTAAACGAGGAAGAAGCTGTTGCATCGAGGAAAAAACGGATTTCTCCGTTATAACCGATATCACTATCTTTGGCCGACACCTGCAAGACCGACAATCCAAGAACGTTATTCTCCGAGAAGGCGGTATAATAGTCCTCTTTTATGAACGCTGGGGAATTATCGTTAACATCGTCAACTTCAATGGCGAAAGTGCTTTCGGTTCGCAAAGAAGGGGAACCCCGATCTTGGCAACTGATAGTAACATTGTGTTTTTTCTTCGTCTCCCTGTCGACCGGCTTCTTGATCACCACTTTATATTTTTCCGCACCCAGGCTACGTAGCTGGAAATTTTCGTGAACCAGTGCACAACTGACCTCTCCGCTGTGGCCGACATCGTGGTCAACTACTTTAACATAAGCTACGAAGCTGTCTGTAGCTGCTCCTTCAGAGACCAACGCTGTGTTTTTGTCTAGTGAGGCCGAAACGAAGTTGACTGAAATTACTGGTGGGTTGTTATGCGATGGTATTACATGAACAGTGACTACCACTTGAGCGCTCAATGGCGGGACAGCGCCGTCGGATGCTTCCACAAATAATTTATACATCGTAGATTGGCCGGCAGATATTTTTTTTACCAACATGATTTCGCCAGTTTCCTCATTTAGTTTAAAATGGGCTTTGGCAGTATCGGACGTCAGGGGGCTGAATTTGTAGGTGACTCGGCCATTCTCTCCCAGATCTGGGTCCATTGCCAGAACTGTAACAATTGGCCGAGTGTCACTGGGCTCATTTTTTGTAGAAACATTATATGTGCCTTTGACAAATGCTGGCGTGTTGTCGTTCAAATCTGTAACGGAAATGTCCACATCGAGAATGCTTTGTTTTGGGGGTTCTCCATTATCTTTCGCAATAATTTGTACAGTATATTTGTCTTTTCGTTCTCGGTCAAGTTTTTCGTCAACGTACAGATTAAGATCTGATGACCCGTCGGGTTTTTTAGAAACGGTCAACCGGAAGGGTTCGTTGTGCTTTTTTCGAAGTTGATATGTTACCTGCGAGTTTTGGATTCCGATATCCTTATCGATCGCGTTTGGAATCGATCTCCTTGTATTTGTGTCTCCTTCTAAAAATTCAACGCGAACTTTGTCACTTGGGAATTTTGGCGCGTGATCGTTAATATCTTTGATGAATACTTTAATAGTTAGCAGTTTCAGTAGATCTTTTTTCTGGACAGCCACGTCTAACGTTTTAAAGCACGTGGTTGTTCGATCGCACAGCGCCTCGGCATCTAACTTACGGGCGGTGTACAGTTTTCCTGTCACTTCAGATACATTAAACAACTGCAAAGTACCAGCCTGGGTTAACCGAACGAACTCAATGAGAGCTTTTTCCTTTGGTTTGACTTCAGCCATGACACCGGAGTCAGTTGCAATATCGCCTAGATAGGTACCGGCGGCCTTCTCTTCTTCTACAGTGTAATTCAGGTCTGCGCTTTGACATCCGCAAAGGATAATTGAGATAAGCAGGGCAGAAATTCGAGTAAACATTGTCAAATTTTATTTTGAGCCAATAATACTGACAGAGCCGTGCTTGAAAATTTAATGTAATTTAATACCAACCGTAAGTAATTCTACTTAATTTATCCCTGGTTTTGAAACAGCTCGTCTTGTGCTTATGGCAATTTTGTCACCTGCAAAAGAAAGAAAGACAGTTGTAAATACTAGTAGCCAAATGGATATAAAATTACTGTTCGTAATAAAAGTTGCGTTTAACGGTATTTCTTGTGATGGAATGCAGCTTCTCGATATCAAGAGAAAAATTAACAACCCTATTAATTTGTTTTATACAAATACATGCGAATTTATGGTTCAGTGACTTTCTAACATAATTCTATTCAGCCCAGTCGGATGGGGCTGTAGAATACACCGACTGCATCTTTGTATAGGAAGGGGTAAGACCTCCCCACTGCCTAACGAGTGTCTTGGAGCATGTAGAATACCTCTTTATTGCCATAGCTCCTTGGTCCACTGACTCGTAGTGGAAGCACCTGAGAGAGGTCCTATCTATGGATCAAATAGAACAGTTTGACATTTAAACAATGTGCAAACAAATGACAGGTTAAATATAATTATTTGGTTTGGTTTGGTTTGATGGCATATCAACAATTTGAGGTTATTTAATACCAGATCAATTTTATACATATAAACAGTTCTATTTCAAACATAACAGTTTAGCATAAGTACAGTTTTTGTTAACTCAATAAAATGTAAAAACAGTTCTATTTCAAACAATTTAGTTGAACATAGATACGCATTTCAAATGTCAAAATCAGTTCTTCGTGAATTGGTTTGGTTTTATGCCATATCAAACATTGCAAATTTTGTTTAGACTTAATCATTAAATACACATGGTGCGTGTGTTATATAATTGCGGAAGGATTTTTTAAAATCATTTTTCGTTAGTTACATCTTATCGTTCGGTTTGGTTAGGCTTAGAACTATTCGGCTTAATGTGTGCACCTGCACATGCACTGAGTGCAGTTCACGCTCGTGCGCGGAGGATGTGACAATCACAGATGTCATAATAAAAACACCAGAGGGAAAATGACGTCATGCCCGGAAGCGATGGGCTGGGAATTTTGGTGATTTTTGAAAAAAAGCAGTTAGTTGAGATTCGGACCTGGGATATCCAGTTGTGGTCTACGGGATGCGCGCGCGTTTGTTGGGTCAGTGAGTTGAGATTTTGACTCTGGGCCGAGAGGAACGATATAGGAACAGTTAGCATAGTAAAAATTGTGTGTGTCTCTCTCTCCTCGTGTTGAAAAACTAAAAGTCAAAAAAGGTAATAAACGTTTCGTACCCGAACTACCGAGAGTCGTCAGTGTTTCGGGATTTCTATGTATAGGAACATTTTACGTATCCGTATATTTTATATATTCGTATTTCGAATATGTTACATGTGAACATTTTCTAATAATATTTTTTAACAAATGTTATATAATAGCCGAGGGATTTCGGTTCATGCCTTTGAGTTTAGTTAGGCTGAGAACCTTTCGGCTCAGCACATGGGTTAGTTGGGTGCAACATTGAGGCAGGTGTTAACGCGGGCGCGCTGGCGGATGGAGGTGTCACTCAGATGTGATAATAATCCGAGACGAAACGGGGTGACAGGGTGCGGGTGACGTCACGCACCGGAAGCGCGCGGAGGTTTGTGTGAGAATCTGAAGAAAGTCGGAGAGTTGGAAACTAGACACCAAACGAGAAGGATCGATTTTGGATGTCACAGACGCGAGGCGAACTTGCGCCCTATGGGGGCTGCTCGAGACGGGGGCCGCTCGAGATGGGGGCCAACTGAATAAGACAGCATAGAAGTTTGTGTCTCTCCTCCTTACGTAGAAACCTTTAACTCAAAGTTAATAAAAAAAAGTTTCGTACCTGAACAAGAAATTGTTACGCGTTTCCGAATTTTGAGATTTCTATGTTCATTATATGTTCTATCGTAATCAACATTCGATGTCCATTTCACCCATTTTGTGCATGGCCATATTCGTGTATATGGCGATGTAACACAAACTTGAGCCTATTTTTTTTCACAGTTAAATCATTACAAGTATTTCTATCAAATACGAATAGTTCTATTTACTTTTCCTCATTTGTTTGCACACAGTTTAATTATTACGAGTGTTGCAATGTAAAAACAACAATTTAACACCAGTCATTTGTTTGCATGCATTTAAATAGATATCAAAAGAAATCCTTTGAGTATAGTGTTGGCCAGTGGTCCGGGAGACCGGGGTTCAATCCCAGGTCGTGTCAAAGACTCCAAAAATGGTACTTGATACCGCCTTAACACTCAGCATTATAAGGTACGGATCAAGGGTAAAGTGGAGGAATCCATGGAAAGGAGTAGCCCCATTCCCTACATCTCCGTGTAGTAGCTATTGAAAAGGGAGCCTTCATGTTACCCACCTCGACAAATAGATATGAATGAGATTAACATTTTAAAAAGTGAGTGAGATTATAAGTTTGCCCACAGTTAAATGGTTTAAAATATTTCAGTTATTTAATACTTCAAGATTAAGGCTGGCAATTATGCGGTCTGTGTGACTATCCATACTTTCTATACTATAGGTTCTTTGTATGGGTTTTGTCGATCCCTGAGAATTGTACTGTTTCATTCTTATTGGCAACTTTGTTCTTGAGGGGATTTTGAATGTGCTTCCTGGTCGTTCCTTGTTCACTTTGGTGTTCATCTGTATTTTCCCAACTTGGCTAAAGGGAGCACAGCAACTCAGGCGCACATACACACAAATAATCCCTACTTTAAGAACATAAAACTAACCATATTTATCTCTTTTGAAAACCATTCTCTGTCTGAGGAATGCAGAATGCATGAAACCAAGGGCCACAGACACTACCATGTTATATATATGGTGAGAGTCCCTGTGGCGTGGCGGCTTAAATGCAGAACAAGGACCTCATAGCGAGTTCAAACCTGTCACACTATTACGTTCACTTTCAGACGGATACCCCAGGAAAAGACATGACCTCCCCGCTATGAGTACGACTACTGTTCTTTTACAGTGATAGCTTTGCCATTAAATAACCCAAGATTGATATGCCATCACAAAAATAATAAAAGAAAACTACTTTAGATAAATGAAATTAAAGAAAGATCCTGAAAGTAAAATTAAAAAAAAAAAACCCTGTTGTGATTGGTTCGAATGCATTTTGTAAAAAGTAGACGTCACGTGAATCCATTTTCGGAGTTATTTAATTGGAGAAAAGGGAAATGCCGGTTAGATTATTGGCGTGGGCAATGGAATCTGCGAGTTTAATCCAAAGTCTGTTTACGCTTATTTTGCACTAACACCATGGGAGGAATCATGGCCATCTCTTCTCATCCGAGTAACTGATAATATAACAGAAAAATTAGCTTACTATACTGGGTTGGTCTATAAAGAGGATACGTTCTAAATTAAAAAAAAAAAAAAAAAAAAATGGAGAACGTTGGTTGAGAACTCCATCTCATGTGTTGTATTGTCATCTGCTGATTCATGCAGAAATATACATATATATGCTGGATACATACCGACGCAATGAATTAATCAGACGCAGTAATAAACGACGCAGGAAGACTTCTTTAACAATATTTACCTCTCACGTTATTGCAAGGGTTCGAAAAGGTTGTGTGGGGTTTTACTGTGAGAGGGAGCTGGAGACCGAAAAGAAACTTCAATATTTTGACCCCACAGTTATGACCGTCACGTTGTGTCTTTCTTGTTCTCTAGGGCTGCTCAATCGGAGGCCTAGAGCCCACTCTGGTGGATGCTGGCTTTCTTTACTGCATCTTATCATCTTCTCTGGACCCCAAACTCCATCGGGGTTCCCGATGCCCCCCCCCACTCGGTTGGGTGTGGCTTTCCCTACCACATCTCCTCTCCAACTGTCTGGAACTCTACTGGCAACTCCACTGGCCCCACTGGGCGTCGAACTCAACTGAATTATATAATCGTTCGACGCCCACTCGATCTTTGAAATCGAATGTTTAATCGTCACCAAGCGGAAATAACTGTCATGCAGTTCAGAGGTCACTCTCTTCCGGTGCATCAGTCTATGAGTTTACCATGGGAATTTTTTTTAGCTCGTCCCATTTCATCAGCCAATTTCCGCCCACGAGATTTTCTCACATAACTGCCATTGGAATGTGTCACTTCCTTCCGGTGCATCACCTTGAATGGCATTTTGGGCCGGGTCAAAAGGTCAAAATACAACACATGTAAAGGAAATTTATGCTTAAAGTACAGAATCATTATTGACCGGGTGAGGTCGCAATGTGGTATGGAGTATTCATGAAACTTGATTGTATAATTAAGCTGAAAATGTTCTAACTATAAAATCAAAGTTGCGGTATTTTCTATGATTTTCTGGTGACCGAAAAAAAAAAAAAAATAAATAAAAAAGTGAAGACTTGAAGAAATATTCTTGTGTTTAAATTTTTAATACGAGTTAAGTTCTTACAAAAGCAACGTTCTGTGCTAAGTTAGCACTTATTGCTGCACTGAAACAGATTGATAAATAGTTTTCTTAAAATCAAGAATAAATTACTTATTTTTTGGCGTAGCTTTTCTAAGTATGATACATAATACAAGAACATAATTTATTTGTGGGTCCAAAATAACATTCAGGAACTGATTTAAAATTCTACTTGAAGGGTGAGATTTTAGCTTGTCATTTAAATACGGAATAGAAAAGTAAACAAAATTAAACCATAAGATTTCTATGTAAATTTTACGCAATATTAATAAAATTAAAACAATAAATTAAGATTTTTCGTACAACACTTCATTTTATCATGGCGAAGTTCACTAAGATTTTGGTAGATTTCATATCAGTATTAAAGTCAGAACAAAACCAAGAAGAAAGGAAAAAAAAGAAAGTCAAAGAAAGCAAAGAAAATATCTCGAAGAAGAGGGAAAACAAAATGAAAGAAAGAAATCAAAGACATTAAAGAAGAAATCAAGGGGGGGAGGAAACCAGAAAAAAAAGAAAACAAGGTATAAATAAAATTAGGTAAAAAAAAGCGAAAAAGAAAGCAAGTAAGAAAAGAAAAAGAAAGCAGTAAAAAAATAAAGAGAAAAAGAAAAATCAAAAAAGAAAACTATACAAGCAAAAAAAGAAAGAAAGAAAACAAAATGGCTGTCACTGTTATTATCTTTCCAATTCAATTGATGAATAAAATTATTAACCTAATGTGAAATCATGTATTGCATTGAGTGAGTGTTTGGGAATGTCTTTGTATGGAACCCGGAGTCAGACAAAAAAATCATATTTAACCACTGGATTATCTTTTATTTTTATCTATAGTCACATTATTAACTAAACACAAAGAATGCTTGTTCGGAATGTAATTTTTCTTTTTGTGTCTCGTATCTTCACAATGGTAAATGAACAATACCCCCTGTTGTTGTTATAGTTATTTTGATGTAGTTCTGTGATTTTTTTATTGTCTTCATTAACACTACTAACATCACCTTCACCCAATACCGAATCACACACAAACACACGCACAACGCTTTTTACTCCAAAAGATTCCTTGTCAAATCAATTTTAATTTCAATTGCTTTTTTAAGAAAAACTCTTCTGTGCATCCAATAAGGGTCTATTGGATTCCAACCATTCTAGTGAGGCTGCTTCTTCTATTCAAAAAAAAAATTGCCTTTTCTTTTTTGATTGCCATTAGATATTTCTTTAAATGGTGGCCGTCACATGTATTTAAGTTTTGGACACTTAATTTTATTTCTTTTTTTTCATTTGTCAATTTTTTTCAACATGGAACAATTAAATCCGTTATTTTCCCTCATTATTTTGTTACATTTATCGTTGAGAAGTTATTATTATTGTTATTTGTATTTCATTCCTTGCGAGTTTTTCATACCAGTCTTTAACTGGTGGTTTTTCACCGAAATTTGAGTGACAGCAAGTCAGCTTAGGTTTCCAGGACTCTTCTAAGTATTCCAGTTAAGCTTAACAATGCTCGATAGTCTCAGTTCCTCCTCTGATATCCGGTTTCTTCAATTTCTTTTACCGGCCTTTGGAGAGAGTTTCAAGGGCACCAACTACAATGATGTTATCATCATCACCATTATGCCACAGTATATTCAACCCTCTGGCAATATCTAAGTATTTTTGTTAATCTGGTCTTTTGAGAGAATGTTATACGTCTCATTGTCAAAGACGGATTCTAGTTTGGTTTGGTTTCTTTGTTTAATGGTATATCGTCCTTTGTAGGTTATTCAATGCCAAAGCCATTCGACTAGAAGAACAGCAATAGTACTCATTGACCTATAGCTGGGAGGATAAGGGAGTTCATACCTTTCCCGAGGGTATTAGTCCGAAAGTGAACGTAATAGCGCGACTGGAGTTCGATCTCGTTCACTACAATCCCGCAGTCCTTCGCTTTAACCATTGCACCACGAGGACACCGATAGATTCTAGTTTCTGCATATATCATTTATTAGCATAGGCAAACTTGAATCTCTTCCCGAGTTTCCTGCAGATCATATTTTCTATTCACTCGTGCATAGTCTTGTTGTATAAATACCCTTATCCCCATCTATTGGGTTAAATAATGTCACTTGTACCACCACTGTCCTTCAACAAGGATTGCTTTAGCATCAAATACCTCGCCAAGGTTGATATGCCATTAAACAAAGAATCCAGACCAAACCATTGTCTTGTATTCATTTTTGTTATTAACTGTTTCGTCTTAATTATCACTCTGCCCTGTTGGCTCGGGCTGTAAAATATGCCGAATGCATCCCTGCAGAGAAGTAAGACCTACACCAAGTGTTTTTGATATGACACTAAAATGCACCTGAAGGTAAGCCTCCAGTCTTGTAGCTTTGGGTAACTTGGAGTACCCCTTCATTGCCATTACTCCAAAGTCTACTCTTACTCAGAGTGCTAGTATCTGTTAGAGTCTCATTTATAGGTGAAAGAGAACTGTAAACATTTAATATACTTAAAATCGTTTAACTCTGTTAAATTGACCTATTAATATCATTAAATAGAATTACTTGAAACCATTTAACTGTATTTAAGCGAATAATGTTAAATAGAATAACTAGTATTAAATAGCAAAATTATATGTCATTTAACTATGTGCAAGCAAATTGAGCATTGTCTTGTTTAAAAATTATTATCTACAAACTATTCGTTTACAATAATATATTCTTAATAGATATGTATAAATAAGGTTTGGCATTAAGCAACACACAAACATTCATATGCAGTAAAACACAGCCAACCAACCATCTATCACCACATACGAGGTGCATACGATAAGTTTTCAGACTTTTTTGTATGAGCATTTAGAATAGTCGCAGACTCTTGAGAACTCAGTATGTTATTGCTATACATCTGATGAGATGACTGACCAATTTTTATGATTTCAGGTTCAAATGAACAACTACAGCACCAATTGGAATACACCCTAGTAAAGCCAGATTGTCACAGCTGGTGAATATCAAAAATGCAATCTGACACTTAAGAACGATACGCAATAAAATTCTGTTTTAAACTTGGAAAAAATACCACAGAAACGTATGGAATGCTTCAGACTGCTTTTTGACCATCTTGCATGAATCGAGCATCAGTTTTTGAGTTGCATAAAAGATTCAAGGAAGGCAGGGAGTCTGTGAGGGATGATGAGAGGTGTGGGAGGAGTAAGGAAGTCAATACACCAGAGTTGACTGGTCAAAGGGTTAGGGTTAGTATGTTGATGTTTTAAGGGAGTTCAGGAAGAGATTCCGTCGGAAGAGGCCAGCAATCTTCAAATCGGGTCAGTGGCATTTCCAGCAGGACAATGCACCAGTCCACAACCCCATCCTTGTCACAGACTATTTATCATCCTTTCAAAGTTTTCCCCACCAGCGTTAACGGGTGGCTTTTCCCTGGAGTGACTACGTCTTTTGAAGTCTCCAAAACTTTCTTAGTACTCTGGCCGATCTTAATGATGTAGTCTAGATCGTCTCAACTTGTCCTCTAATTTCCAAGTCTTCCAGCCCCTTTAACTATCTTTGGGGATTTTTCCAAGTGCACCAATTACAACTGATGCCACCTTCACCTTCATGTTCCAAGCTTTTTCAGCTCTCTAGCTAGGTTAAAGTATTTATCTCTCTTTCTGCTTTCCTTTAATTTTACTCTGTGGTCTGCCAGAACGGTAAAGTCCACTATTCGACAGACTCTTTTTAATTCACTATCACTTCTGAAAGGATTTTATGCGTCTCATTGTCTAAGATGGATTCTGATTTCTGCATACATCATTTATTAACATGGGCAAACTTGAATCTCTTGACCAGTTCCTTTTAAATCATCACTTCCATCCATTCGTGCATCGTCTTGCTGTGTGAACATCCTTATCCTTTATGAGTTGGATTTTTCTCTATGTGCCTCATGCTTCTGGCTTTGTGCCACAGCTAAGCTTAGTAAATAGTTAAATATGTCCTCCTTTACAGGTATTTACTTTTGTTGCATGCATCACAGACTTTTAAAAAAATGTTAGGTTAGTTATTTCGCAAATTGCGATTTCTTATTTCATGTACAGACTTAGTAATTATAGAATCTGTCTTTAGCGCATTTTCCACATTACCAAGCATAGAATCAAAGCTCTTGCTAGTACTACAACTAAGCTAAGCTCCGTAAATATCTATTACCCCTTCTTTCCTGTTTTTTTTTTCGTCTAGATCAAATTATCTGTGGAGCATCAAGTAGAGATTAGAAGTAATTTTTGAAAATTACAACTAATCTTTTGGGATTTATTTTAGCGTAAATTATGCTTTTTAATGTTTCATGAACATACAAGACAATTTTTTGCATTTTCTCCATTATTAAAGGATGTAAAAATATTAAGCAATCCTTAAAAGACTGCCTTGCTAATATCAACAGCAGAATCAATATAATTTGTTCTGTAGATCGCACAAAAATATTTCATTCGAAATTCCAAGAAAGTTGTCAAATGCCACGGACTCCTACAGAAGGAAGAAGAGTAAAACAACCGACAGCTTGTGACGAAACCAGAACATCGGTCCCTGTAAATCAGGGTGTAATTAGGCACACATAGAAAAAGAAGATGAAGACATGTATTCAAACAATCTGGTAAATTTTTAGGGGAACTGAGCCATTGGTTTATTGAGCAGAGTGTTCGCTAATGGTCCAGGAAACCGGGGTTCAATGCCAGGTCGAGTCATAACAAAAAAAAAAAAAAAAAAAAAAAAAAAGAAAAAAAAGGAGCCTTCGGGTCACCCTCGACTAAGGTCGGCAACTTTATTTAGTGTTGGTTTTGGTTTTTCTCCTAGATTGGTTGCCGTGCCAAAGCTAAAGTCTGCCCTACTATTTACCCATCGTAAGGCATTAATGCGATATAAAACGCAAACTTGGGGGTGTCCTCGTGGTGTAATGGTTAAAGCGATGGACTGTGGAATCGTAGTTCGCGAGTTCGTACTCCAGTCGCGC
Organism: Sepioteuthis lessoniana; assembly: GCA_963585895.1. Classification (NCBI taxonomy): domain Eukaryota; kingdom Metazoa; phylum Mollusca; class Cephalopoda; order Myopsida; family Loliginidae; genus Sepioteuthis; species Sepioteuthis lessoniana. The sequence goes on along the minus strand of OY757906.1, from coordinate 102,398,478 downwards.
TATTACGTTCACTTTCGGGCAAATACCCTTGGGAAAGGTATGAACCCCCTTATCCTCCCAGCTATGGGTTAAATAGTACCACTACTGTTCTTCTAGGAGAATGATTTTGGCATTAAATAACCTGAAAAGAGTTGATATGCCATTAAACAAAGAAACCAAACCATCAGTGGTGTAGTTGCTAACGTGCTGAACAGCGACATTGCAGAATGCAAGTTCGAACTCCAGTCGCGCTATTACGTTCACTTTTGGACTAATACCCCAGGGAAAGGTATGAACTCCCTATTATTCCACAGTTATGGGTCAAGTAGTACCACTACCGTTCTACAAGGATATCTTAGGCAATAAATTACCCATGAAGTTTGGTATGGCATTAAACAAAGAAATCAAATAATTTTGGTTTGGCATTAAATAACCTACAAAGAGTTGATATGCCATTAAACAAAGAAACCATAAAACGCAAACAGCTTCGCCCGAAACTTCAACTAGTCACCAAGTCCATTTCTTAAGACAATCGTTAAGCCATGTGTTCCCAATAATCATGACAGGTTACTTCTGTTAAGACTATATATTTCTAAGGGTTTCCTCCCTTTTTATTTTCAAGTACCATTATTTTTATTCAATTACGAGCGTGTGGATCGGTATTTCTGCCTAGGATTAGAGTATAATATAATTGTTGCTCCAAGATTTCTGCCTGTGATAACAGTGAAGTATCTATACTCCTGGAAATCACTTATTTTAAAAATATTATAAGATATAAAATGAAAAATATTTAAGTAAATACAAAAAGTTGGATAAATTTATATAACTTATAAAAATTGGACTAAAAATTAACAAATACTTCAAATACAAAAAAAAAAAATGTCCATAATACAAAAGGCATGTTATCTTAAAGCAAAAAACATTACCATAATACAAAAAAATGTCACAAAAATGATAGAATTTTTCATTATTCAGTAGTGAGACAGAGTTGATGATACATTAAAAAGAATTTCATTTACTTGTGTGTGCGATGCGGGTCCAATACAATATAAAGTGCTTGCGAGACCAGCCCGCTAACTGTTGATCCATAGTGAGACAACCCGAATTGTGCCGTTCTAGTTTCAAAATTAAAGCGAGTGTCTAGAAAATAAAGAACGAATACATCTGCCAATAGGGAAGCAAGAAAGAAATCCATTATTTCCTCATTATTATAATTGCTTTTTATTCTTGAGAAAGTAGTACTATTGTTATTACAACAATCGTTTTTATTCCATTGTGCGCGCATCGATCGGCATTTCTGCTCATTATATATATATATATATATATATATATATATATATAGCGAACATGTGAATGTATTTTTCACAATAACTGATTAATAATCGACGAAGAGACTGGAGAAAAGCAATAACAAAAGAAAATGTAATTAAAATAAATTAATTTAAAAAGTTCACTTGAATAATTTGGGGGATTTTTAAAGTCCCCAAAAATGTGTAACCATGAGAAACGCGGACGGAAATGAAAGTAATTACATAAGTCTCGGTCGACCATGAAACATCCAAGTTTATAAATAAATTTGAATTAATAATTAATTTTCCCAGAAATAAGTATTTTATGCTTGCTAATTATGCAAGCAAAACTATATATATATATATATATATATATATATATATATATATATATATATATATATATATAGATAGATATAGATATATATATATATATATATATATATATATATATATATATATATATATATATAGATAGAGAGAGAGAGAGAGAGAGAGAGAGAAATTAGAGGAGCGTACAAATGGAGGTAACGGTGCTTGGTTACCAAGTTTCTTGCGATGTGATCACTATACCAACTATATTGGTCGAATGCAGACCGATGATTAAAATCGTTTAAAAATAATTCTGCTTTCGACTTTATCCCACATAGTGAGTACTGTGGAAGGAAGAAACTAAATTATATATCTCACAACTTTTAAAGACTACATATAAGTATGTGTGTGTGTCTTTAAAGGTGGTATCTGTGAAAAAATATATTTTGACAGTATACCGTTAGAAAAAAAAATATTGCGATTAATAGTTTCCCGTTTTCACAATCAAACTACTATTTTCGGGAAAACTTTCATTCTACAATTGTGACCCAAGATTAAGATACAGAAAGCACAGAATATGAAATGGAAGCAGAATTACATTATAAAAAATAGTTCATGAAATAGCAGTCTTAATAAAGATAGCTTAAAAAAAATAAAACAACCCAACAAGATTTGATATACTGAAAAATTAGACAGTCAAACTTAAACTACCCAGTGGCAATATATTTTAAAACTTTAATGCTAACACTGTAACCTGATGCATTATAATTGGTTGGTCGGTTTTATGGCATATCAACCTTTGTAGGTTATCTAACACTAAATCCATTTTTATGAAAATAGTTCAATTTCAAACAATTCAGTTTAGGATAAATACGAAGTTTAAATGTAAGTACAGTTTAATTGTGAAAAACTTTTCTATTTCAAGTTATTCATTCTAGTCAAGCCGTTCTAATTCAGCCAATTCAGTTTAGTATAAGTACAGATTTTGTCCACACACGGTTAAATGTCAAAACAGTTCTATCCGCGTAAGTACAGTTTCAATGTGAAAAAACAGCCTCATTTCAAACAATTCAGCCTGGCACAAGCATGCAGTTTAAATGTAAATACGGTTTAATTGTCAAAAAAGATTTATCTAAAGCTTTTCAGATTATTCTAATAATTCAGTTTCGCATAAGTATGCAGTTAGTTCTATTTAACCCATAGAGAGGGCCCTATCAGGAGCTACCAGACCGGGCCAGAGTGGACCTGGGAGCGATGCCAATAAAGGGGTACTCTGCATTCCCCAAAGCTCCAGCATTGCTGGAACCTCACCATCAGATTGTTTATTGTCATAACAGGACACTCGTTGGTGCGGTCTTACCCCTCTGCAGAGGTGCAGTTGGTGTATTCCACAGCCCCAGGCGACTGGGCAAATGAATTATGGTCAACATTTTTAGTTGTAATTTATGAAGTTGGTCTATTCAGTTCAAGATAATTTTTTAAAGAATTTTTCAAAACCCTCGCACAATAAGCGACAAAAAAGAAGCTAATTTTTCATTTTCAATGATTTGTATCATTTTTTTTTTTTTTTTTTTGCATATGGCAAATTCAAAATGCCTTTGAAAAATAAAAACAAAAAGAAAAAAGCTTCGAATCGAGAGGGACTGCATTTTACCGTATTGAAACTTTAATTAAAAGATATTAATGAAAAACAAAATAAAGGATATCCTTATCTGCGAGACAAAAGAGAACGAAGCGTTTATCCAAAGATAGAATTGAAGAAAAAAAATTTAATATCTAACAGCCAGTGGTACGTACTTGCTATCCAGTATAATCAGTGGACCTCTGATGCCCATGTGCAACCCCTAACCCTGGGCTCTACCGGTTGAAAAATAGGTAAAAATGTAATCTCTAATGCTGTTATAAACGGATTATGATTTACAGTAGTGATGCAGAAATGGGAATTTTCCGGACGACATTCAAGATACCCTGGTAGATGCATGAATATATATATATTTGGATAGATGAAAGATTTATCGGTAGAGCTGCAGTATCGGGATGTTCCTTTGTTCTTGATTTATTTCTGTCACTAAAATCAAATCAAAGAAAAACATGTTTCCCCCCCCCACCAAAAAACCAAAAACAAAAAACAAAACAAACGAACCCTGAAACTCATGCAAAAATGACTTATTGTGGTTGAGAATTTGAGAATATATTAGATTTTTCATGATTAAACACAGATTTGGTGGAAGAGCCTTTAGTAAATAATTCAAAATAGTTTTCTTTTAAAATTACGTACTATATTTAAACTATCTAATCGGTAAGAAACTGATGACCCCCAAACATGCATGGAGTTAAACTGTTCGGTGGAAATGAAAATGGCTAAAAAGAGCATTTTCTATCTGCTCACTTTTTGGTGAGTTTCTGTTACTTGGTAAGTAACTTCTTTAAAATATCTAATCGGTAAGAAACTAATACCAATCATTAAATGATGTGACTGTAAAATCTATCTGATACTGAGTGTGAAATATCCTTTTATTGCCAATACTTACAAGTCCACTTTCACCTGGGATGGTAGTATCTCTTAAGGTCCCATCTGTGTGTCAAATATAACCGAAAATTAAATTCTTATTCGATAGTACCATGTATAAAAAAGCTCTGCACGAAACCACTACACAAAAATATAAACGTACAACGAACCCAATGCTGTAATCTACAAGTATCATATTATCCTAGATGGGTTGACATACTGTTAAAAACCAATCAATTAACAAATATTGCCTAGTGATAAACAACAGGACTTTCATAAACTAAGTGGCCAACGCCAAGTAAGAAAAGAAAACAAACCCAAAAGCAGCAACAAATAAAGAGAACAGAGTTCAAAGAAAGGTATTAATTTACTAAGCATTTTACTTAGAGTTGGCACAAGGCCGTATGAATAGGGCACCCATTGAGACTCAAACTCACTTGAGAAGGTTTGCTAGTCTAGCTTGCTAACTATTACACCACCCGAAGCCCTAAAGTTCCAAGGAAGCTAAGAATTACATGTTTCATATCAAGGGAGTTAATGCATATAGCCAATCTATGATACATTTCTGATTTAGTAAAGGTTTGTTAAATAATTCAACTATTTTGAACCAGGTTTCCACTTTCTGTGGATTAGAACATTTTTTCGCTTCAATTAAATGCAAAAAGTGAACTTCAGTGCATTGAAGAATAACTGAGCGCCTGTTAATCTAAGACAGAAAACGTTGCTAAAAACAAAAAACAAAAAACAAAAAAAAACAACAAACAAAACAAACTTCAAACCTATACCGAGAACAATTTTTAATCTATTGAATGAAGAAAATAAGAGAAAATAAGAGTTAGCTTCAACTTAAAAAAAAATATCATGAAAAAAGCGAAAAACAAACGAACAAAACCCCAAACACGTATTTGAATTTACATACAAAGTGGAAAAAGAATGGTTTTTGTTCCTTCTAAAATTCACCTTGAGCGGGAAAAGCTTTCTAACTACGGAGCTACATAAAAACCAAGAGGTTTAAAAGACTGCTAGCATTAATGTTATCTTTTCATCGTTTATAAATTACTTCTATTCTTTTTACAACGTGTGAAATCATTAAAAAAGTTATCACTATTACAGTGGTATAGCCATTAATTTTATTAGTCGACTTGTTCAACCCAAAATTGCTTTCATTTTTACCAGTTTCCACAGAATATTTTTCATACGCACATTTTTTATGGTTAGTCATTTTTTTCTGGCGACATTCCCATTGCTAAAATCGAAGAAAAAAAGTTGTATGGCATCGGCGCTAATGAGAGCTGTTTAAAAGTCATATAAAGGCTCGTCATTCCAAGAAGGTGTTAGGCCATTTATTTGTTCAGGTTTTACGACACTAAAAGTAAAAACAAAAATCCCAAGAAATAAGCCAAACATTTGTAGAACGGCTGAAACAACTTAAAACCCTGCTATTATTATTATTATTATTATTATTATTGTTGTTGCTTTAGTTCCCTTGCGAATATGATCTTGTAATGACAGTATTATTACACCGATCTATGACTTTCCAATACCTTAGCTATTTGAGTTGTCTTGCGTATAAATTACTCGTATGCGTTACGAATAATCCCTTAGCGAATTTTAGTCTAAAAAAAAAAAAAAAAAAAAAAAAAAAAAAAGGGGGCAGCAGATGGCTCTGTCTGGTTGTAATGGCAGACACACTGATACGCTCAATGACTTCCGACCATGCGCAACAGCCAACCAGCCGACAATGGACAGTTGATGTAATATAGTTGACTAATTGAGAAAAATATTTTCCAGATTTTGCAATTTTTCTTATGTTCATTCAATGTGATAGGAGAAGGCAAAAGAAAATTTGCAAAAAGTCATTGCGTTTTATTACACTTAGTCATAATCTGTATCAGGGCTTGGCATTCCGAATATGCTTAGGGCGTCCCTTTTGTGTAAAGAGTGATTATGCCTAGTTCTAGCTCCGGGAATGGTATGTTAATGCTGTTTAGAAAACTTAGAAAAATTCGTTTGAAAAGAAGGTTTCCAATTTTGTTTGCAGTTTTGTTTTAATATTTATTGGCGCCATTTACGTTGACATGAAGGGGAAATATTTTAAAAGAATTCTTGTTCGTATATCCGTTTCAACTTATATATGGTTTGGGTGAAAATTACTTAAATACCAATTTGGAAAATATTGGCAAGAGAAGGAGATTTCTCAGAGAGCTGAATGTGAATCATACCGAAAATTATCTCGATAACACAGAGGAGACGCAGAGATTTATAAATAAGAAAGAAGGTGTGTGTGTGTGTGTGTGTAAGAGCGAGGTGTTGGCAGGCAAATGCAGAAAAGCGATCGAGGAAGATGACAGTTTGTATGTTTGGTTGTCTGAATGTCAGTCAGAGGTACTCTTCACATTTACAATGTTAATATTTATCCAAACCCTCCTATATTGGCATGATACAAGGTCAACTTTTTTTGCAGAGTAAAGCTGGTTTGAATTAAGAGTTATCTTTCTCTTAGATTGATTGCTTTGCTTAGACTAAAAGAACCCAGTCAGTCCTAATATTCAGTCATAGCCGAGAGTAGAGATGGAGTCATACATTTCCATTGGATATTAGCGCAAAGATTTGAACTCGGCTTACAGATTCCACTTTCTACTATAATAACTTTGACACCAAACACGCCTCATTCACAGTTATAATAACACACACAGTTCTTGAACAGTTGAAAATAATCACTTGATTGAATATTTCTTTAAAAAAAATTATTTAGATTGATGGTATATCATTTTTACAAGACATGCAGAAAAAAAAATGATCGAATAACCCTTTATGTAGGAAAATATTACGGTATAACCCAATGATACGGCTGGAAAAGAAAAAAAAAACCCAAGATGAACGTTCTCTCTTGTTCACACAGATTATATATATATATATATAAAACAATATTAGCCCTATACATAAGTACAAAAAATATTCTAATAGAAATTTAATTTTCTTTTCAGTTAAAAAGCATAATTTTATTCATATGTAAAGTAAGTAAAAGTCGGCGACCGTAGTTGAGGGTGACCCGAAGGATTCCTTTTTGATAGCTACTACAGCAAGGTGTTAGGGAGGGCGCTACTCCTTTCTCTAAATTGCTCCACTTTACCCTTGACCCATACCTTATAATGCAGAGTGTTAAGCAAAGAGGCATCGAGTACCATTTTTTGAGTCTTTGGTATGACTCAACCTAGGATTTAACCCAAGTCTCCCGGGCCATTGGCGAAAACTAACCATCATGCCGACAGGGGAACGATATACAATCAAAATGAATATTATTAGATATCATTTATTACCAAGCTCTACCACAGTGAAAAATATCACAAAATAAAGCACCCCACAAAAAATAAAAGCAAACAAGCAAAGAGTGTGAGTTCAATACCCGGTGAAGGTAATGGAGAACTTTCAGTGGGGAAATTAACAAGAGATAACTGATATCCATTAAAACATGGCTCGTGGAACTAGAAAAGTCTACCCCTGTAAGCGAAATAAAGGGTCAAGTTCGACATTTCAACCACCTGAAGAAGGCCGGAGCGTACAATGGCCGAAACGTTGTGATAGACATGGCGACAAAGATGAGGACAATAGCCCGAAAAATGTAAATAATGTATAATACCTCATCTCGGGAATATAGACACACACACACACATATATATATATATATATATATATATATATATATATAGGGCAGTCAAAAAATAATAACATTTATGCAGTTTTGGTTACAGAGTTTAGTGCTGTGGAGTTTCGTAATAAATAATACCGAGCAATAACTGTTTTGATTGTATAACGTCCTACGAGAAATAATAAAATCCTATTTGGCTTCGAAGAAAATTAATTTTTTCTAAAGAAAGAAAATGTAATAGGTGTACATATGAGATGATACTATATTACTCACACACATGAGAAAATGACAACCTATATAATGAAATAACGCTAAGAAAAAAAACTTATTAAAATACAATGGAATTTGATCGAAAGCCGTTGAAATAGAAGCATCAAAAAATAACTGTGTGCTTTTTGAGGTACATCCTCCTCTTCGTTCGGCGATGATAATGTCTAGCACCGCCGGACTATATATATATATATATATAGCCATAATACGCACGGGAAAGATACGAATCGAACTATCCTTCCTCCAGTTATATATACTAGAGAATTCTGCGGTATATAATTGGAGAAGGAGAACTGTTAAACTCCACCAAAAAGAAAAAAATGACCTTGTGTCGTAACTTGCTCGGTGGAGGCGTTGGGTATATACATATATATATATTGATAACAAGGTAATCCAAGTAGAAGGAGAAATTTAAATTTATTAAGAAGCAAAGTAAACATTAAAGCGTTTCGGTTGTAATGAACCATCTTCAGGACTTTGAAGGGTGATATTAATGATGTTAAATCGACGATGAATATTTAAAAATACAAAAACCTTGGGAAAATTTGTATAACAAGAAAAAGTTTGCTTTTTAATTAGTGAATCAACGTTTGCTTTTGTTTTTTTAAAAAACGTCATTTTTACACTCCATTATATATATATATATATATATATATATAACACTCATGCACGTATATAAAATGGGATAAGACATATGTGAAGTTAATTACTCAGCATACCGTAGATATACCATCAGGCCACTAGTATGAGGCAATCATTGAAGATCGTACTCACTACATAGTAATAATGCTACCTGTTACACTGTGACAAGACACTCGAGAAAAATGTGGTTGGACTTAGATTCGTATAAATATATACATACGATATTAATGTCTTGTAGCTATCTGTACATCTCACTGTATCGATCTCATATATATATATATATATATATATATATATATATATATATATATATATATATATATATGCATGTATGCTATAGGTATTTATTTCTCTTCAATATGACACACAAAACTTAACAAAGAGCATTGCTAGCTTGAGACAGTAATATAAAACTGTCAAGATTAAAGCTAGAGTTTTAATAGCTTTTTCCTTTAAATACCACTCACTCCGCCACTTGTTCTCCGGTTTCTGTTTTGTGGCTTTCAGGTAAGCCAAAATTTGGACGCATAAAATGAGTAGCATCTGCTTTTATTCATGGTGGGTAAATGCAGTTGCATAACTCTAAAATGCAGTCCGTTATCGATTTTCTAGGTATAAGGGATTGCAAAATGGAAGATCGATTGAATTTCTCGCCTTCGTAGAAATAGTAATGTCCCGGTCGTGCGGTAAGTGGTAGTTTGTGGCATCTGCGAGCCTCCATAACACATATGGCATAGTTTCATTCTGCTTTCCCAGAAGATTACAATGAATCGAAACAGCAGCGTGTTCATGACACTGGAATTTAGATACAGATAGTAGGGGGGGGAATATTATGGTGTGAGCATTTACTAGACGCTCCCACCATGGGTTTGATGTGACACAAGGTCAATTTCTAAGCGATGTAAAGCTTTATTGTATTCATTTTTCCTTCTACTTGATTGGTTGTCTAGCCAAGGCTAAAGAGCCAGTCTGTCAAACTATTTACTCATGGTAGTGGTGGTAGTGGGGGGAACAAATGGATTCATGGCTTTCCGAAGGGCATTAGCGCGAAGTGAAACGCAAGCAGCCTCATTTAAGACAATATTCTCACTTAGTGTCCCATACTTGCAGGTCTGTATCAGACTTATTTAACTTTAAATAAAGCCAAAACCGAATATAGATGTAAAGTTCTTTCCGTCTTTTTATCAAAACTTCTGTACTGATTCTAGCATAAATTATCTCTCTGTAATAAACATAAAATCAAGATTAGATTCAACAATATTTATGAAGATAGGACGAAATACATTAAAAAAAAATCCTGCTGGTTCTATGATTTTTTTTTCGTTGTTTTGGGGTTGGGAGTAAATTTGATAAAAATCTACTCGTGAAAAATTTACAGAGTTAAACTGAATAAATATATATATATATATATATATATATATATATATATATATGAGAGTATTACAGATTTGGCAAAACGATATATATCATCCTATCGCGAATTTATACGTGCGTGAGATCGAATCTAATAAAGTTCTTATATATATATATATATAAGAAGATTCATAGTATAAGACTATATTCTAAAATCCTGTATATGAAAAATTAATCTTGTTCCAGGATTATGTTCTGGCATCATTTCTTTATTGCTTATGTTAAAATATATAGAAAAATGGTAATTATTCTCTTCAAATGTTACTTTTGTGCTCTTGATAATGAAATTTAAGAACTAAACTATTTACTAAGTAAAAATGGGTAAAGTTCTTCATTTACATATGAATAAAACAATATGACTCAAAATTTACATATATTAATACTACATTTAAAAAATAAAAAAAATATTGTTTAAGTTTAAGAAAATTCTCCGTAAGTTACTAAGGACCTAATCTGACAAGAATGTTCCGGTGAATGGGTAAATTTGAAATTTTCGTTACCCTCGCCACAAAAGCACAGTTTGGGGTGGGGGAAGGGTTTGTTAACCTATTTGGAAGTGTAAACAAACGGGAAATAATACTTTCTGATCAAGAACGAGAAAAGTAGACTTAGTTATATATTGTAATTTATACCAATAACATCCGGCCGGTGATAGGAACAAATTACAAACCTCTTATATACGTATATCGTTGTCCACATAAGTCTGTAAAGAATGGGATACTCGGTTCGAGATTATATATATATATATATATATACACACATACACACAAGGATTTATTGTCCGAAAGACAATGGAAGAAATGACTGGAAAAGTAAAATTTCATGACGCATTTTTATCGAGGTTAATACAAATAGATGTTATATTATACTCCAAATTTTCTTCCTCTAGTCTTTTTGAGGGGAATGCCCCGAAACAGTGCACGTTCTCTCCTGATGACCCCAAAACAAGCATGGAGTTAAACTGCTCGGTGGAAATGAGAATGGCTAAAGGAGCATTTTCTATCCGCTCACTTTTTGGTGAATTTCTGTTACTTGCTAAATAACTTCCTTCTTCCACCAAATTTTCTAACCCTAGTCATGTTATAATTAGTACACACACTCATATACACAAGTATATATACGCGCGCACACACACACACACACACACATGGCGTAATAGCCAAAATGCTGAACTGCTGCCTCAAAGTAAGCGAGTTCGAACACCAAGCGTATCATTACTAATACCATTGGTTAAGATTTAAACCTCCTCGTCTTCACAGCTTTGGGTTAAATAGTAACCCCGTCTTTAGCATTAAATAACCCATGAAGGTGGATATGCCATTAAGAAAGAAAATGGTTTACCAATGCCCGGGAGACTGGGGTTCAATCCCAGGTGGGTCATATAAAAAACTCAAAAATTTGTACTTTATGCCTCCTTGCTTATTACAAACCATTATAAGGTACAAATCAAGGGTGAGTGGAGCAATCTAGGGAAAGGAGTAGTACCTTCCTCTACACCTCGGTGTAATAGCTATTGACAAGAAAAGCCTTCGGATTGCCTCCGATTACGGTCAGAATAAAATTACAAATATATATATATATATATATATATATATATATATATATATATATAATCTCACACACACACACACTCAGGATATTACGAATTAGCCTTAACCTCATTGATAGGAAAGGACAATTCCACCTGTAAATCAGCATTCGAAATCTAATCTTTTTACTTGAACGAAACTATTTCCATTTGAAGTAAACTCAAAAACATCTCAATTCTGCTTAAGATCAAATAGAGATAAATCGATACCGAGATATATAGACTGATGGATGCGCGGATTGATACTGGGGCTGATGTGTATGCAAAAAGACGTTCGGTCGATGGGAGGCAGGAAGATACAGAAAGTGAGAAATACAAAAAGGGCCGTGTCCGCGCATTTAAACAAGGAAGGAATTTGCATCCGTACGGCATCACACAAACAAAACCGCTTTTGTATCGATGCACATCAATATGTCCCTTTCCCACCAGCGACAAGCACGTGTTTTTCTCTTTATCATACGCTGACGTGCAAAGATATGCACCCAATCGTCAATCATGTCTATAGTGGATGAGATTTTTTACGAAGGGGATTCAAGCACTGACACACCGATGGAAGAAATATATTGACCGAAAGGTGGGCTATGTTGAAAAATAAACGTAATTTAGTCACATGTCATGAGAGTATCTTGGTGAGTCTATGTAATTATCAACAGACTCGTGTGTACGTATATGGTCTTACTACAGTTATAATATAAGCAATTCCTAATGTTATGGCAATACGAAGAATTATGATTTGGATTATTCTAATGACGGAAAAACATTTTTGTTATCTGAAATCAGATTGATAAAATTCCATATTTATTCAATGAGGAATAGTGGATTTTTTTTTCTATGGGGATGTACTAACGAGATTATTTTTATCTCTTACATTGACATATGTCAATGCACGTGTAAACAGGGATTGTTTGCTTCTGTTTGGTAATTTAAAAGTGTATCAGCCTTTGTGGGTTATTTAGGGCCAAGACCATCCTTTTTGTTGGACAATAGTGATACTATTTAACCCATAGCTGGGGGATAACGTGGTTTCTACCTTTTCTAAAGAGTAAAAGTTTAAAAGTGAGCTTAATAGCACGACTGGGGTTCAGATTCGCTTATTACAATGTTGCTGTCCACCACGTTAGCGACTACGCCTCGGTGGCTGTCATTGAAGAAACACTCAAATTGCGATTACTTCCA
>OY757906.1:102320651-102380651 GCA_963585895.1 Sepioteuthis lessoniana | reverse complement strand
AAGGCATTTTGATCGAAGATCAATAGTTGTTATAGTATACTATTTTCAAATCTGAAACAAAAAAAAAAGAACATTATTAGTATTCACGTATGGAGGTGCCCGTGGTGTAATGGTTATCGTCGTAGGAAATGGACACGGCGACTTGAGTTCAAATACTGGACGAGACTGATTGCTTTTCACATAGCACTAATACCCTTGGGAAAGGGTATGAATCCAATTATTCTCCCTCCAGCTATGGGTAAATAGTAGGTCAGAACTGATCCTTCAGCCTTGGTGAGGCAACTAGTCCAGAAGAGGAAAACTCTGAATTCAAACCTGTTAAACCCGCTTAAAAATTGACCTTGTGTCATATTCTGCCCGAGCGGAGGGGTTGGTAAATAGGATTATTAGTATTCGAGTTTTCAGCAGTCACATGGGTTCCATGGGTAAATAGTGGGACAGATTAAGTTCTTCAGCCATGGTAAGGCAACTAGTCTAGGAGAAGAAAAACTCTGAATTCAAACCTGTTAAAATTCGCTGAAAAATTGACCTTGTGTCATATCCTGCCCGAGCGGAGGGGTTGGTAAATAGGATTATTAGTATTCGCGTTTTCTGCAGTCACCTAGGTTCCATATATACTGAGACACCCAATACTTAAATCTTGCCAGAGTGCTGTGAAACATGAAGGTGACAGTGAGAGAACTGAAGATCAGAGGTAGAATCGAGATTATCCAAACCACAACATTTTTAAAAACAGCTAGAAATACTTAGAAGAATCCTAGAGACCTGAGGTAATTTCTTGTCGCTTGAAATTCAGTTGAAAAAAAAAAAAAAAAAAAAAAAATCACCAGTTAAAATTAGTGAGAAAAACCCGCAAGAAGTGAAATAATGGTCGTAATAAGCGTCAGCAGCGGCAGTTTCTTTCTTTTACGATCAGCCATAGAAAGATACTGTTTCTGATAAATTTGTTAAAAGAATCTCTTCTCAAAATGGACTTTTATTCATACTTGCAACCTCGGGCTTCTATAAACACAACTAACTCGGCTTAAAACGTACCAAATCAATAATAAAGTTGAATGTTGTTATGATGGGACCTTTCAGATTTTGATTCGGTTTAGTTCGGTTTTATGGTATATCAACCATTTTAGGTTATTTAATGCCAAATCAATTTTATACATATAAATGGTTCTATTTCAAACAATTCAGGTTAGCATAAGTATACAGTTAAATTGTAAAAAACATTTCTATTTCAAGCTATTCAGTTTAGTCAAACAGGTTTATTTCAAACAAGTCAGTTTAGCATAAGTACAGGTACAATGTCAAAAACAGTTCTACAACCTTTCAGAAATCTGACGGTGCTGTAAAGGCGTTTTTTTTTTTGTTTTTTTTTTTAGTTTCCTTGGTTTCAATGGTATATCAACTTCAGTGGGTTATTTAATGCCAAAACCATCATTGTAAGAGAACAGCAGTGATGCTATTTCATCCATAGCAAGGGGAATATGGGAATGGGTACGTAACTTTCCTTAGTATATTAGTCTGAAAGTGCAAGCAATAGTTAAGGCGGTCGAATTTTATGCGAAGTGTATAAATAAGGCTAATTTTTTAAAATGATTTTTTTATCAAATAGTACAAACCAAAATTATTTGATTTCTTTGTTTAATGCCATACCAAACTTCATGGGTAATTTATTGCCTAAGATATCCTTGTAGAACGGTAGTGGTACTACTTGACCCATAGCTGTGGGATAATAGGGTTCATACCTTTCCCTGGGGTATTAGTCCAAAAGTGAACGTAATAGCACGACTGGAGTTCGAACTCACATTCTGCAATGTCGCTGTTCAGCACGTTAGCAACTACACCACTGATGGTTTGGTTTGGTTTCTTTGTTTAATGGCATATCAACTCTTTTTAGGTTATTTAATGCCAAAACCATTCTCCTAGAAGAACAGTAGTGGTACTATTTAACCCATAGCTGGGAGGATAAGGGGTTTCATACCTTTCCCAAGGGTATTTGCCCGAAAGTGAACGTAATAGCGCGACTGGAGTACGAACTCGCGTACTACGATTCCACAGTCCATCGCTTTAACCATTAAACCACGAGGACACCCCTTACACCACTGAGACTCCTTAAAAAAAAAAAAAAAAAAAAAAAAAAAAAAACCAGAATAAATCATTTATTTAGAAAAAATATACATTATAGAACATTTCTTCCTACACTATTGTATATGAGGTTATTTCCTTCATTCGAGCAATGCCAGGTAACCCTTTTGGTATTTAACTTCAGTTGTATTTATTTCTTCTTCAACAGAGGATTCTTAAAATCTTGGCAGGCTACTCATAAATATCAATTGCCTATTACAGTGATAACCTCCACATTAACGTAACTCCTACAATTAACTTAAGATTCACTTTTGAATATTAAGTTGCTTTTTGTAATCTTGTCGATTCATCACTTAAAAGTTTGAAGAAAATTTTTTTTTTACTATGTTCGCCACTTACAATTCTCATTGACCCTCAGCTACAGAGTTGTAAGAGCCCATGAATACTGTACGTGCGCCTTGTGTAGATGTACAAAATTCTGTAATGGTTTATAGGAAGTATATATATCACACACATACATAAATTTTTATCAAGGACAGATTTGACCTACGCTAACTCCCAGTTTAAAAACCTTTTAGAGTCAACATGTTGGACAAATCAAAGATGGCGCCTAATAACCTACGTGACACGCAAAGCCAGCTAGTTAAGGACAACATACACCCACTCACCTCCTGGTCCTTATCTGGTGGAGAAAGAGTAACATATCTCTTCTAACCTACCGACTTCCTTGTTAGATTTAAAAAAGGACGCTGCTTATAACGGTCAAAGGAAAAATAAATGGGGTAGTTGCAGAGACGTGGGCGTTGGGAACTCAGGGTCTAAAAGTATTAATTTCAATATGCTTATTACATCTTTATAGCCTGTATTGGTTGTACAATAATAATAATAATAATAATGAAAGACAATTTTGTGGCACTTAAACTTGTTTGTTGCCTTTGCTGTTTTGTTTACTTTTGTTGACTTTGTTTTATTGAAAATATTTCGTTCACCACCTTCCAGTTCGCACTCGGTAACATACATGCTGACAAACACTAGACTACTCCAACAACAAATCACAAAAGCTAATTAAATGACGGTCCAAAACGAAGATAGGGACAACTAAGCACACAAATTTGTTTTAAGTTCTAGCAAAGACTGGTAGATATTAAATTTGTTTTTTTCCTCATTTTCTTCATTGCAGACTACGTAATATCTGATTGACTTAGCTTTTATTTAGTATTAGTTCACCGGTACATGCCAACATCTCGGTAAAATTTTAGCGGAAAAAATAAATCAGAGATTAAAAAAAAACAAAACAAAAAACAAAAAAAAAAAACACTGATAAAATGCGATGTCATCATCATCATCTTGTCGTGCCACCAGCACGGATATCCCTGACCCTCTCTCGCCACTCCTCCCTATCGCTCATCGCTTCCTGTAAGTCCTCAAGGCTACATCCCGTATCCTCATTGAGCTGCTGTATGTAAGTTTGAGCGGGTTGCCCTTTTTTTTGCTCAGCCATGTGAGGGGGTCCATTGGAGAACATCACTTATGAGCTCGTCCTTGCTTCTCCAGCAGTGTCCTGCATGTCTGGTTCGTCTAACTTTGATAGTTTTCGTGAAAGGAGGTAGGTGGCCGTACAGCTGGTGCTTTGTTGGGTGTGGCCTCCAGGACTTGTTCAAAATTGCTCGCGGCATTCTTGTGTAGTTGCCGTCAAGCTTTTTCTCCATCCGTTTAGTCAGCGTCCATGTAGTGCATCCATATAGCAGTATCGACACGGCTGCTGCTTGGAAGAAACTATGTTTCATTTTATCGGTCAGGCAGTCAATATATAAAACTTAGTATTTCGGGTGCCGTACCAAACGTTTTAATGAATGAACCAATTTTGGTACGGACGAACCAACTTTAGTAGTTTTGCTGTCACCATCATACTCTTGTCGGCATAAACAACAGAACAGTCTGACGTTGCTGGTTGAGTTAACTTCTCTCTCTACTGTCACGTCCAAGTAAAAGACAAGGGTAATTTTGGACGGTCTTCAGATGGTAAATTTATCGTTGTCAGTTCATACCCTACCCTCTCAAGATATTCTTTATCAGGATACTAAGTGAATAAGGTCAGGAAACCTCTGTTTAAAGGGTCAGGTAGGATAGAAGAAGAACCAAAGATAAGAAAAGGCTTATTCTGCAGGGTACTGCTGTGGTATAGGGGTGGACTGACATAAAATGAGAGTGAAGAAGAAAACAAACTCTCCTTGGTGTATGAACAGAAAAAGAGTTTAGTTTGGTTTTATGGTACATCAACCATTGAAGGTTATTAAATGCCAAATTCTTACACATGTATATTAAATATATGATTTCTAAACATTTCGTCGATAATATTTTTAAACGAGCCTACGTTCAATTTTTTCACTCAGTTAAATGGTTTATTATTTCTATCTAATATGAATAATTCTATTTACTATAAATCATTTGTTTGCACACAGTAAATGTTTTTAAGTGTTGCTCTTTATCATCAACAATTTACTTAATCAGCCATTTGTTTACACACAATTAAATGTAAAAACAGCTCTATTTCAAACAATTCAGTTTAGCATAAGTACACAATTTAAATGTCAAACAGTTCTATTAGACCCACAGAGAGGACCCACTGCGGGCAGTAAAGGGGTACTCTGCATTCCCCAAAGCTCTAGCATTACTGGAGTCTCGCCAATAGATTTCTTAGTGTCATATCTCAGGACATTTATTGTCGGGATCTTACCTCTCTGCAGAGATGCAGTCGGTGTATTCTACTGCACCAGCCGACTGGGCAAGAAAAAAGAAAGAAAAGAAAAGAAAAAAATCCTCTAATTGACATAATTCCAGTGCCTAGCGACGGCTATTCTAAACAGTCAATTTCCGAGAATGACGTCAATCCTCACGGGGACAGAGTTGCACTTTTTCTCTCACCTTTGAATCATAATAAAGTTTAAATTCCAATTATTTACTAAGACTGAATTGGCACAATTTCAAAAATATGAGGCACCCAGTGAGGATCAACCCCATGAGTAGTGGTCTGTAAGCCTAGCTAGCCAGTCAATGCACCACTGTAAGTGCTCGAGTTAAGCTTGTTGTTAGTATTTTAAACGTTTGACGATCTGAAGGGAAGAGAAGCTGAATTGAGTTCAAGCTATTCGAGCTGGTATTATAGAAATACTAAAATGTAAATTGTTTATAAAGTTTTAAATTTAAGAAAAAGTATGTTGTGAGCTGCTACAACCAGGAATCTACAATCTCTAACTAGTTCATTGAGAAGAGAAAGAAGAGAGAGAGAGAGAGAAAGAAGAGAGAGAGAAAGAAACGAAGGAGAAAGAAACGAAGGAGAAAGAAACGAAGGAGAAAGAGAAAAAAAGAAAAGATATGTATTAGAAAAAGACATGAAAGAAATGAGAGAAGGTGATAGAAAGAAAGACCAGAGAGAGAGAGAAAGATATATAAGAAAAAGACGGATTGGAAAGAAAGAGGGTGAGAAAGGTGATTCATAGAGATCAGAGAGAGAGAGAGAGAGAGAGAGAGAGAGAGAGGTACACACGTGACTAAGAAAAAAGACGAATGAGAGAAAGAAAATGAGAGAGAGAGATATCTTTTTGTCTTTCTTTCTCTCGTCTTGGGAACTCAAGAAGAATGAAGAAAGAGCAGAAAAATAAAGACGAAAACATCGTTAAGTGGTTCGTTCACGTCTTTAAATCATCCTTCACTGCTCCCAAAGCTTGTGACATTTTTGTCTGGCATTAAATCTTGATATCAGTGTTTACTCCGGTATAACATGCCGATACTGTTTCTCTTCAACTATCTTTTGATAACCTTTCCCACCCACCACTCTGACAGACTGTTAAAGAACAAGAGAAGAAAAAAAAAAATGACCTACAGAAGAAGCGATTTCGGTCCAAATGGCGAAGCGTGGGACTATAAGTAACAAGGTCTGAAAATCTATCCCAAATGCCATATCAGATTTAAAAAAAAAAAAAAAAAAAAAAAAAGAAAAAACCCAGAAAAGTAAGAGAGTTCAAAATTAAAACAAAGAAAAATTTCTGATCTGTTATGTAACATAAGGAACATTTTAAAAATTAGTTTGTGTGTGTATGTCACAGCGTTCTATAAACTTCTTAATCTTCTATACCCTTCAACAAAACCTTATATTTAATTTTTGGAGTAAGATTTACTATCATTTACTTCTTCCGTCATTTATCCTTCTTTGGGAATTGTAGAATAAGTATCTGCTTTTTCTTTCCATTGAGCAAGTGTATACATCTGTGTTACTCGACTCAAAGTTTACATTAAAACTTTCACGGAAACAGATGAGATATTATTTGCTATGTCCTCTCGGACTCACAGGAAGTGGATAATAATTTTTAGTCTTTATGATTCTATTATTAGCTCCTCTCTTGGAGTGTCTTGTATTTAAGCCATGAAATAATAGTATAAAGTTATATACGTTGCGTTTCGAGAGACTTGCAGACGCACGTGTCTCCAGCGGGCTGGTGAGGCACCGATAGATACAGATTTATTTAGGCTCTAAAAGTTTAACTTATAGATCCTAGTGGAATTGTGGGATATTTTATTATTTTGTTTTCGTATTTCATTGATTTTTTTTTAATCACTTCACAATATTTTTATTCTGACACAAATACGTTCATTTTCGGACTAATACTCTTCGGAAGGGTTTGAACTCTGTAGAATAGTCGTCGTAGTATATTAAACTCATAGCTCTGAGATAAGGGAGTTCAATTTAAAATAAATCTATTAGAATTATTGGTAGGGCCCTAATAGGGATTATCACGCCAGATTCTAGTGGACATGGGATTAATGGCAAATATATTTATTTTCAAAAACGATTTGTACCATACATCAGAAAGACCCTTAGGTGTGAGTTGCCTTGGCGTAGTGGCTAACGTATTGGACCGTGACATCGTAGTCAAAAGAGTCTCTTAAGAAACTATACAAAAGATTTAAATATGAACATACAATGAATACGACTCCCTTATCAGTAGGCATGAAATAGCCCCGAATGATTGCCATACCATTAAAACCAATCGATCAATTAATCTTCTGGTCCAAGTTATCATTGCCATATGCGACTGCAGAGGAATTTATAACTTCTCGTATTGTGCAAATATCATCATGTCGCGCCATCTGCATGGATATCCCCAACCTTCCCTCACCACCCTTCCAATCGTCCATTGCTTCCGGCAAGTCTTCAGGACTACATCTCGAATCCTCACAGAACTGCTGTATGTAGGTTCGAGCTGGTCGTCCTGCCTTTGCTCGGTCATGTGAGGTGGTCTACAGGAGTACATCCCCTATGAGCTCGTCCCAATTTCTCCAGCAATGTCTTTTTCGTCTAATTTTGATATTTTTTTTTATGGTTGGTAGGTAGCCGTACAACAGCTGCTTTGTGGGGTGCTGCCTCCAGGACTTGTTCAATATTGCTCGCAACATTCTTGTGTAGTTGCCGTCAAGCTTTTTCTCCTTCGTTTTGTTAGCGTCCATGTAGTGCATCTATATAGTAGTATCGACACGATCGCTGCTTGGAAGAAACTGAGTTTCATTTTATCGGTCAGGTTTGACTTTCATATGACCGATAGCTGTCCATGCCTTTGTAAATCGCGTGTTGATGAGACATTGCTTTCTCGGTAGGGAGTTCGAGTCTTATTGAGTGCCCCTTTCATATGGCCTTGTGCCACATCTAAGCAAAAAGCTTAGTAAATTACCACTGCTTTCTCGGTAGGTGAACTTGTCAACTAGTTTCAGAGAGGTACCGTTTAGTGTGGAGATGTCGCCTGTTTGATTATATTAGTGCTTTAGTCAAACGAGTAACGAATGTTAGACCAAAAAACTAAAAAATATGGACCAGTAAACGAGGGTATGTATATATATATATATATATATATATATATATATATATATATATAAACCCTCGTGTACTGGTCCATATTTTTTTTTAATTTTTTGGTTTAACATTAGTTTGTGACATTAACATTGATTATCGTGTCATTTTATGATTTAAACGTCTAAAAGAATTGAAAAATGAAACCATTTTTTTATGGGAAATCCGGCTTTGAAAACTACTAAACATTGGAAAATACATCTGCACAAGAGTTAACACAAGTTAGGTGTGTAATTTCAGAATACTCCACTATTGACGCGTGTCTGAATCTTGTTTTACCCCCAAAGGGACTTTGATATCAGGCAGAGTGTGTGAAACTGACTGGTGATTGCTATTCAACAAACAAATTGGCCTACGGGAAGATTCTGATATCATATTTGTCGATGGGTTCTGATTTACTGAGCTTAGCTAAGTCTGGCACAAGATCAGATATATGGGTCTCTCATTGAGAATGTAACTCATAATTGGTTTGGTTTCTTTGTTTAATGGCGTATCTAACTTCGTGGGTTATTTAATGCCAAAACCATCCTTGATGAACAGCTGCAGTGATATTATTTAACAGATAATTCATGGGGGACTAGGAGGGTCTTATTTTTTTTGAAGGGTATTAGAATGAAAGTGATCATAATAGCGCAGTCGGAGTTCGAACTCGCTAACTTCGAGGTTGTCGTCTAGCATTTTAACCATTACACCACAGAGATTCCTCCATCACTAATACTCGTCTGGTTGACAAAGTCATAAACCATAATACCATGTAAGGCGGTTTCAAATATTGACAAAGTTACTAAAAATTGATACAAGAGAAAAAAATAAGTGGGGCAAGGAAACAATGACTTTAGTCTAAATTTAAAAGAAGGCTCTCATGTCACACATTTCAGTTAAAGATGTGAATTGAAAAAAAAAATTGGAGAGAGCTTCACTTTACGTTCATGAAGTCATAAATCCCTTTCTTCTCCCTTCCGCATCTATAGAAAAATAGTAGCGCTGACTGGGTTCTCTAACTAGGTTAGGAAACCAGTCTTGGTGAAGGAAAAATCTGAATTCAAACCAGCTTTAAATTTTCCCTCGTGTCATACACTTCCGTGGAGGAGGCTTGGTATTATAGTAGGTCATCTAATGCCAAATCCTTTTTATACATATATTAAATATAATTTTTAAACAAGCCTGAACTCGTTTTTATTTTTTTGCACGCAGTTAGATGTTTTCACTTAATTTTGAACAATTCAGTTTAGCATAAAGTATAGTCTTTTGTTTACTCACAGTTAAATGATCAAACAGTTCTATTTCAAATAATTCAGTTTAGCATGTCAACAACGTTAAATGGTTCTAAGTATTGCTATGTATTACTAACAATTCAATTCCAGACATTTGTTTACACAGTTAAATGATCAAACAGTTCAATTTCAAATTGACCCATATAAAGGACCCTATCAGGTACTACCACTCCGGTCCAGAGTGGACCTGGGAGCGATGGCAATGAAGGGATACTCCGGATTCCCCAAAGCTCCAGCATTACTGGATCCTCACCATCAGATTGTTTAGTGTTATACCCAGAACACTCGTTAAGCGAGTCTTACCCCTCTGCAGAGAAGCAGTCGGTGTATTCTATAGCCCCCCGCCCAGTCGACTGGGCCACCGTGGAGGAAGGGTTGGGTAAATATGAATGTGAACTTGCTAGCACAGTGATTTGTTTATCGTCGTGAAGGATTCGTAACGGAACAGCCACACTTTTTGGATGAGTAGATAACAGAAGACTGATGAAATAGAGTACTGTACATTCTCCAATGAACACTTGCTTAAGCCAAGCTAAATAGCTCAATTAAGCTCCACTATTTAACCATATTTAAATGCATGGAAGAGAACATGAAATATATTGCATTCACCGGAGATGAATTCGGTGCATGTAGTAGACTGATACACACGGTCGTAGATTAAATATACTAAGTGACTACCAGAAAAGCAGAAATGCGTGGGCGTAATACTCGAGGTATAAAAGATGTGTGGGTCTAAGACGTGACTAATGAAGAATAAGCAATGCGCGGGTGTAAGATGTAATCAATGGAGAACAAGCAATCAGAAGGTAAAGAGGCGTAACCATGTACATTGCCTGGAAGCTTTAAGACCCTATGAGGTGCTACCACTCCGGACCTGAGTAGACCTGGGAGCGCTGGCAATGAAGGAGTACTCCACATTCCCAAAACTCAAGAATTACTGGAGCCTCACCATCAAATTGTTTAGTGTCATATCCTTGTTGGAAGAGTCTTACTCCTCTGCAGAGATACAGTCGGTGTATTCTACAGCCCGAATGGACCAGGGAGTAATAGTAATGAAAGGGTATTCTACATTCCCCAAAGCTCCAGGACTGGAGCCTCACCACCGGGTATATCCGTGACACTCATTATTGGGGAGATCTTACCCTCTGCAGAGATACAGTCGGCATATTCTACAACCCTCGCCGACTGGGCTAATAAATTAAAAAAAAAAAAAAAGAAAAGAAGAGAAAAAAAGTCCATATTGAAAATGAATAAATTTGTTCATTTTACTTGTATTTTTTCGAATAATTCATTTTTGTTTAATAAGCGATTTTAAAAATTAAAGTATGCAAATTATCTAACCCCACTGAGATTTTGAAAAGCAGAATATGCAAATTAACTGATCCTTAATCGCTTCATCTGTCAAATTATACTCAGAAACATTAGCCTTATGGGCAGGGCTTCAAATACGGCACCTGCCTTCTCTGCAGAGTAACGAGACGTCCTCCTCTCAAAAAGAAAAAAAAAAAAAAAAAGGTGGAGAGATGTTCCGGATAAAACATTAAACTGCATCCAGTGGTGAGGTGCTGATTCTGGGAAATGTGCGGTTGACTGGCTCTGAGTGGTAGGACTTGTTTGGGTCCCATGTATAGGTCAAACCGATATATTGGAAAATTATTTGTTTTAGATTGGAAGACTTGATACCATACATTAAGTATGTAAAGTTGGCGACCAGAAGGCTCCCTTTTTCATAGCTACTACACCAAGTTGTAGGGAAGGCGCTACTCCTTTCCCTGAATTGCTCCACTTTACCCTCGATACGTACCTTATATTGCTGGGTGTTAATCAAGGTGGTATCAAGAACCATTTTTAAAGTCCTTGGTATGACACGACCTGGGATTGAACCCAGGTCTCCTGGATCATTGGCGAACACTACCCACTGGGTCAATGAGCCGGTTTACAGTGCCCAAAATATTAGATAGGAATAATTGAAATCATAACTGCATATGAACTAATGATTATAGACAAAAGTTAAAGTGCAATTAAAAAAAATTAAATGGAACGATGAAAATACAATTATATTTACAATCAATCATTTCCAAATGAATCCAATTAGCCGTTGATATGCCGATAAACAAAGAAAAATTTCATAAATTTATTTGTGGTGGAAAGAAGCAGTTGTTTTGGTGACACAGTTTATGTTGAACAGACATGCACAAAAAAGTAAAGAACATACAAACAGACACTTTATATCAAGTAAAGTTGGCGATCATAGTCGAGGGCGACCCAAAAGCTCTCTTTTCATAAGCTACTACACTGAAGTGCAGGGGAGGGTGCTACTCGTTTCCCAGGATTGATCCCTTCCTCATAATGCTAAGTTTTAAGCAGGGAAATATCAAGTGCCCTTTCTTTGGCTCGACCTGGGATTGAACCCTGGTCTTGCGAGTCATTGGCGAACACTCTTGGAAAATGGCAAGTATTAGCCCGTCAAGTCGAAAGTTTGTCTTGGGTGATATTTACTATCAGTATTATTGACGGATACACGAGTAATAAGGAAATGTTTTTATATATAATGATTTTATGCAGGAATAGCGGAATTTACGTACATCGTAGAAAGAAAGAAATTTTACATACGTAAATGTATGTATGCGTGTGTCTCTGAAAGTTTGGTATTAACCAGGTCTAAAGACCATAAGTAGTAACTGTAAACAAAGACGGCGTTACGTCAAACATAAAATGATGCCTTTCCATCAAAACGATTGAAAGAAATAAAAATTGACTAAATATCATTAACTAAAATAAAGTTGTTGTTTATAAAGGTTGTAAGAGGAGCCATAATCATTATCGTACTTTGATTGAACACAAAACCTCTTAGAAAACGACAGAAAGAATTGTACATATAGTCAAGAATTTCAACTATTTTGATACTATACCAGAAATCGAAAAAAAAAAAAAAAAAAAAAAAGGTGGGGATAAGAGGAGGAGAGAAAAAGAGAGTAAGAGAAAGAAAAAGAGAGAGATGAAGGGGAAAAAAAGGATTGAAAGAAGAGGAGGGTAGTAAAAGGAATAAAAAGAAGGGAGGTGGAGAGATGAAGGAAGAGAAGAATAGGAATAAATGAAAAGGGAAAGGAACAGAGAAAGAATGAAAAGAAAGAATGAAAAGAAAGAAGAGATTAAGAAGGAGGAGGAAATTTGATTGATGATAAGACAAAGGTTATATGAACAGATTTGATTTACTGACCACCTTCTAGAATCGAACCTGGACGGTGACATTTTAGAAAGAAAATTAAATGGCCGACCATATTTTCAACGAGGCTCTTATTGTAGCCCGAGGCTACGCACCTGCTTTAGATAATGAATGTTAATAGGCGAAATCGGATCAACAGATTTTTTTTTTTAAAGATGAGAATAAAACTTAAAAAAAAAAAATAAAATAAAAACTATAAAAAGAAATGAAAAGAATGAAAACGTTCTTTTTTGATTGAGTTGATTCGACCCCGAAGGGAACAGATTTGAATAACTGCAAAAGTTTAGCAAACAGGAATATGAATTTAAGGGGAAAAATCGATACGTAAAGAACTTTTCTCTATTTTATAGGAAAACCTAAAGGTTGAAAAACAGAAAAATACAATAAAATTGATTTAGGAATTTTTTGAAAATCTTGTTTGTTTGCTTTTTCAAATTGAAAACGGTGAGAAGAATTCTTTAAACAAACTGTATAAACACGCAAACGCAAACCGAGATGATTATATATATATATATATATATATATATATATATATATATATATATAGATATGTGTGTGTGTGTGCGTGTCTGTGGGAATAAAAACACTATCGTACAAAATTTAACTTTGGTATTTACATACTGTATTGACTATTGTCGTAAACACACTTCCAAAGCTGACAGATTAAATTAAATATATAAGTATAATGCACAATAACATTTGTTGGTTGGTTGGTTTTAAGGCACACCAAAATCATTTTTCCTCGTAACATCAAAGTCAGTCTTTTCTGTGATTTAAAATAGTAGTAACAACTACTACTACTCAACAGAATAGCAAGTGTAGGCTATATGGAGAAAGAGATAAAACCGTTATTTACATTTTGAGCGAATATAGCAAACTAGCACAAAAGGAGTACAAGACAAGGCATGATTAGGCAGGAAAGACGATCCATTGGGAATGTGCAAGATACGGAATTTCGACATACAATCAAATGGTAAGCGCACAAACTAGAATCCGTCGTAGAGAATGAAACGCAAAAATTCTCTGGTATTTTGAGATACAAAAGGATCACCTTATCCCATCCACAAAACCAATCCTATAGTTAATTAAAAAAATTGAAATTGGTTAAAATACTCAGAGTTTTGGAGACCTGAAGAGACTTGCTGTCACTCAGACTCTAGTGAAAGACTCACAAAGAGTAAAAAAGATAAGGTCGTTGCATTGATACAACGACTAGGTCTACGTAAAAAAAAAAAAAAAAAAAAAAAAAAAAACAGCTTTGAGGAAGACTGGATTGTTTTGCTTTGTTTTGTTGGGTTTTATGGCATATCAACCTTTGTAGGTTATTTAACGCCAAATCCATTTTTATGTAAATAATCTGTTCTATTTAAGACAATTCATTTTAGCATCAGTACACAGCTTAATTGTCAAAAACATTTCCATTTCAAACTATTCAAGCAGTTATATGTAACAATTCAGTTAAGTTAAAATACAGTTTTAATGTCGAAAAACAGTTCTATTTGAAATAATTCAGTTAAGCATAAGCACGTAGTTTAAATGTAAGTACGGTTTAATTTCAAAAACATATCTATTTAAAGCTATTTAGTTTACTCAAACAATTCATTTTAGCATAAGTATGCTGTTAGTTCTATTTAACCCATAGATAGGGCCCTATCAGGTGCTACCACTCCGGGCCAGAGTGGACCTGGGAGCAATGGCAATGAAGGGGTACTCCGCATTCCCCAAATCTCCAGCATTAATAGAACCTCACCATCAGATCGTTTAGTGTCATATCCAGGACACTCGTTGGGGGGGGTGTCTTACCCCTCTGCAGAGGTGCAGTCAGTGTATTCTACAGCCCCAGCCGACTGGGCAATGAGGAAGACTGGTTACAGAAACAATACAGACAACACAATCAACAGAACAAAAATAACTAGAAAAACAAAACCGGGAAGAAAAACAACTGTATGGACATTTCAAGCGACAAACAAGCGAAACCTCACACGAGAAAACTAGAACATGGCTAAGAGAAACCTTAAGAGAAATTGAATCTCTTCTGAGAGCAGCTCAAAAACAACGCCATAAGGACTAACTATTCCAAAGCAAGAAGATACAATGTGCAATTAAATGGCAGATGTAGATTATGTAGTGATAGAAACGAAACGACCAATCACGTAAGGAAATGCAGAAAATTAGCACTAAAAGATTATAAGACTAGAAACAACAAGGTAATCTTCAGGGAATTGTGCAAGAAGTATAAATTTGACCATACGAACAAATGGTATATGCACAATCCAGAATCCTGCAAAATGAGAGGTACAAACTTCTCTGGGATTTTGAAAAACAAACGGATTACCAAATCTCGGCCAGACGACTAGACCAAGCGATAGTGAAATAAATAAATAAAATAAAGTGAACCTGTCGAATAGTAAACTTAGCCGTCCCGACTGCTCCCAGGTTAAAACTGAAAGAAAAAAAAAAAGAGATAAGTACCTAGATCTTGCTAGAGAACTGAATAAACTATGGAACATGAAAGTGACGGTGATACCAATGGTAATTGATGCGCTCGGTACAGTCACTAAAGGATTGGTAGAGGGGACTTGGAAATAAGAGATCGAGTGGAGACCATTCAAATTACAGCATTAAGATTGGCTAGTATAATACTGAGAAGAGTCCTGGAGACTTGATCTCACTCAAACTTCCAACTCCTAACGCTGGTGTGAAAAACTCAAAAGAATAGAAAAAAAGTA
Organism: Sepioteuthis lessoniana; assembly: GCA_963585895.1. NCBI lineage: Eukaryota > Metazoa > Mollusca > Cephalopoda > Myopsida > Loliginidae > Sepioteuthis > Sepioteuthis lessoniana. The sequence goes on along the minus strand of OY757906.1, from coordinate 102,365,441 downwards.
ATTTCCTGATCTGAGATACAACTGCTTCACCAAATCCTGCCAAGAAGATTAAACCAAGTATTAATTAAGAAGAAAAGAACTAGCTATTTTGTGGATTTTATAAAACAAGATTTTTTTTTCCTGTTATTGTATCATGACACTTTCGAAACGATTTGCATACCGTCAAAATAAAATCAGATATTTTATTCTATTCCTCTTCAGTGTCAGTCTTAAGCAAACGAATTTTTGAATGCATTTGTTTTGTCTTCTAAAACCCCCCATTTAGTGTAATCAAGTGGGTAAGATGGAGGCAATAAACCAACTCCAATTATTTCGGAAGATTTTTTTGGTGGGGGGGGGTGTTTTCGGCTTTAAGCAAGTCGTAGACTCTTTGTCGTTTGTTTTCTTGTTCACTTATATTAGGCTGCATTTTAATGAAAAAGTGCTTGAATAATAGAATTAATCTTGAAAATTTAGATCTATCGCGTTTTCTTCAAAAACCGGACTAATCGGACTACAAAAAAAACAAAAAACAAAAAAACTTTAAAAATTATTGCATATTCTGCTTCTGCACCTTATATTTCTCCTCGAATTGGAAATTTACTTTCAAGGCTGATTTCAAAATTTAAATCTAACCAATTGGATATATTTTTAGAGCAAATTACCTAATCAGATCAAAAATAAAAACGGAAAGAAAAAAAAATGAATTAGATGATTTCAGAAAAAATGGAAAGAGGAAAAGAATATAAAAGGGTATTTTAGGGAACTGTTGGATGGTTTATTTAATAGAATTTTATCTGTATATACGAGATATTATATCACTAGTGTATATATTCTGTGCAAAGATTCTTCTTTGGTTTTTAAAGTTTGATAGGAGAAAATAGAAGTCAAAAGTGGCAAAACAAACAAATATTAAAAAGATTTTACTGCAAATCTATTTGACTCAGATGGACCCTAAAAATAACTATCGGAACGGGTCACGCAGTGGGCCTCATAGTAATAGCAAATAAAGTGTACCTTTCTCTTCTCCCAAAGCTCCATAATTGGAGCCTCAGTAGTGGATGCAGTCGTGTGTCATACAGAGGATACCTTTTGAGGGTGTTTTCTTGCCCCTCTGCAGGGTATGCAATTGGTGTGTTCTAGATCCCGCCGATATGACGACAAAATAACATGGATGTTCGGAAACACGCAAATCTGGATCATAGTAACGTCAAAGAGTGAAACGGGAAAAGAGAAAGAATAAGTAAGGATGAGGAAACAAAAGGAAAGAGATGGATACAGAGAATATGAGAGACAGAAGAAAAGGAGAGAGAGAGGGAGAGAGAGGAAGCAGAAGAGGAGAGAGAAGTTGGCGGATGAACAAAAGGGAGAAAAAGAGAAAAGAGGAGTGAGAGAAGAAAAAAAAAAAAATGAGAAAAAAAAAGACAAGGGAAAAAAAGAGGAAATGAAGGAGAGGGAAGACTATGGATGAATTGAAAGAGAGAAAACGAAGGAGAAAAGAAATCAGAGAAGAAGTGCAGAGAGAGAGAGAGAGAGAGAGAGAGAGAGAGGAGAAATTCAAGTACAGTCAACTTCGATCCGCCAATTCCTTCAATTTACTCTTACACCCCCCCCACACACAAACATTCGCCCACCCTGTCACTTACGTTGAGACGAAAATATAACCAATTAAATTTTTTTTATTCTATTCGGAAATTTTTCAGATTTCGATTTTTTATTCTCACAAATTCCAATCTTCTTAGAAGAAAATGTAAAAACGTCTTTCCAGTTTTGTAAAATTCCACTATTCGACTCACAGGGAAACTCTCTTGAAGAGTTCGTTGATTTTCTTCGACGAATATTCACCTTGCGGCGACGTCACTGAATATTCAAAGTTAAATTACGAGTAGGGTGGGCCAGTAAATAAAGGCGATGACTAGACTACGGAAAATCAAAGGTTCAACGTAAGACGGCTAAAAACTTCAGGAACCCAAAGCTAATCAATTACACTCATCTATTACAAGAAATTTTTATATATCTCATCAAGTCTGATTTCCCGGAGTTCCTAACTCTCACGGTCTCTCCCTATCATCAATCGCTCCGTGCAGGCCCTCTTAGATCTATTCGGTGTTCACACAGAGCTAATGTGTGGGGGACATTATATATATATATATATATATATATATATATGTGTGTGTGTGTGTGTGTGTGTGTGTGTGTCCCTCGTGGTCGGTCAACTATAGTGTGCCTTTGGTTGGTTGGGTTTTATGGCATATCAAACCGTGTCGATTTTTAATGCCAAATCCATTTTTATACAAATAATCAGTTCTATTTCAAACAATTCAGTTTAGTACGAGTAGACAATTTAATTGTCAAAAACACTTCTATTTCAAGCAATTCAGTTCAAAAAGTTCTAATTCAAACTATTCAGTTTAGTGTAAGTACGGTTTCAATGTCCCAAACCGTTCCATAATTCAGTTTAGCATAACTACGCAGTTTAGAGGTAAAAACAGTTCTATTTCGAGCAATTCAGTTTAGCATTAGTACACTGTTTAATTCTATTTGACTCATAGATGCTACCACTCCGAGCCAGAGTGGACCTGGGAGCGATGGCAATGAAGTGATGCTCTGCATTCCCCAAATCTCCAGCAATACTGAAACCTCACCATCAGATTGTTTGGAGTCACATCTAGGACACTCGTTGGCAGGGGATGTCTTACCCCACCCCTGCAGAGATACAGTCGGTATATTCTACAGCCCCAGCCGATTGGGCAATGTGTCTTAGTGTTGGCGTGCATAAAAGAACATCACTTAATTCTTTAGACGTGTTCAGCAAGACTTGTTCGTCTTATTTGTATGGTTTGTTTAATAGGAGATAAATAACGGTATAGTTGCTGAATTATATATATATATATATATATATATATATATATATATATATATATATATATATATATAAAGAAGAGCGGAAAACCAATAACCTAAGGGAAATGACTATTTTACTGTCCCCTCATGACAATCCCGTTAGTACAACTTTTATATTTACAATAAATTAAATTGATAAAATCATCCGATAAGGCACGTCTAATCAGAGGATTGAATTTTTTCGACTGTCATCTTGTATATATAGGTAAAGTTTTGGAAAGGCACCTAAAAGCATAAGAGGCAAAAAAAGCCAGAGGTCTAAATTATAAGCTGCATAGTCGACTGGAGCAGGAGAATACGCCAACTGCATTTCTGTGGAGGGGTAAGACCCATCACCCAAAGAATTTCCACTATATGACACAGAATCATTTGACGGGGAAGATTCAGTCTTGGAACTTTGGGGAATGTAAGGTACCCCTTCATTGCCATAGCTCTCGGCTCCACTCTGAACTGGAGGGGTAGTACCTTTTGGCCTCCAATCAATGTGTCCAATAGAACTGTTCCATCTTAGTCGGCATAATCATTAATATTAAATAGAATTACTAGTGTTAATTAGCAATACTTGAAGCCATTTATATGTGTGCAAATAATAAATGGTAATACCTAAAACCATTTAACTGTGCAAACTAATGAGTTCTGGCTCGCTTAAAAATAATTTTATCCACAAATCTTATACAAAAGAAATAAATAGGATTTGATATTATATAACCCGCAATAGTTGACATGCTATAAAACAGAGCCAACCAACCAACTAAATTATAAGGGGTAGAAAATTGGTCATGACGGTCACCAAGCACCGTTGATTTTTTTTACGCTATCCTAACATAGGGCTATATATGCTTAATCACCGATATCGAGTATTTTTAATTCATATATATAACCGCTATATATATATATATATATATATAAGCTTAAGAGGACATACATATAAGTAATTTACAATGCGTAGATATGGATCAAGGTTATAAGTATGGAACACAAAATAAAGATCAATGGTAATGTATTTGAGAGACTAACTTGTTTGAACATAAGATGTCCAAGGACTATATATATATATATATATATATTCCAATAAGAGGGAGAAATAAAAAAAAAAATATTCACCTGCACTCATTATGAGAGTACCGTCTGAAAAGTATTTAAAAAGGTGTTCACAAGATACGAAAGAATTTTTTATATACCTATCAGTCTAGCAAAAAAAAAACAAAAAAAAAAAAACAAGATTTTCACGTATAGTTGAGAAGCTACCTTGAAAGAACATTGAACATAACTTTAAAGCTATACAATGTGTTTTTAAAAAATGTTAGCATTTCTATGAGAGTTCCTTCATAATATGATTTTAAAATTTCCACTTGTTCACTCACCCTGTCACCACATTGTAATGGTTCCCTAGTTGTCTCCTTAATATCAGTTCTGCTTTTCTAATTGAGATATTCTTGAAATCTCCCATCGGTGAGTATGATGACGGAGGTGATTAACAAGAAGAGACTTTTTGAAAGTATATCATAAAAGTGTTAACATTAAAAAAATGTCAAATGTTCTGGTGAGACGGCATTATAAAATTGCTTAAGAGATGCCAAGTGATAAGTGAAATGAAATGTTCACAAAAGTTGAAATTTCTAATAAAATTTCTACTTTATGAACCGTTGGCCAACAGACCACAATTGAGTTCTTATTTCCCACCTAAGGGTTAAACAGTACCACCACGGTTTTTCTGGTGATGGAGAAGTTCCAGAAGAGTAATGACTAAATTCCTGGATTACAAGTAAGCGAATTCGAATCCAGTCGCGATATAACATTTAATTTTAAACTAATATCCTTGGGAAAGGTATGAACCCCCTTATCCTCCAAGCTATGGGTTAAATAGTATCAGTATTTGGTTTGGTTTGATTTTATGGCACATCAGCCATGGTTGGTAATTTAATGCCAAATCCATTTTTATACATATAAACAGTACTATTTTAAACAATTAAGTTTAGCATAAGTACACAGGAACCTATCTATGGGTCGGATAGAACTAAAATATGTGGTGCTATCACTCCTGGCCAGAGTGGACCTGGGAGCGATTGCAGTGAGGGAGTACTCCGCATTCCCCAAAGCTCCAACATAACTAGCCTCATCATCAGATTGCTTAGTGTCATATTCAGGACACTAGTTGGAGGAGTTTTACCCCTCTGCAGAGAAGCAGTCGGTGTATTCTACAGCCCTAAGCGACTGGGCCAAGCATCACAACTGTTCTTCAACAAATATATTTTTGGCATTAAATAAACCTCGAAATTTGATGTGCCATAAAATAAAGAAAATCGATTTTTGAACATTATTTACACGTAAAGTTAATATTTTAATCACTATATGATTCATAACATCACGACACGTTCATATATACATTTTTGATTGACCCAGTACTTTTCTTTCACCATCAAATCATGTCGTAAATTTCTAAAAGGTAGAAGGTTGTGAATGACTGTGAAAGGTATGCCAGATATCAGGCTGTTATTTTAGATTTTTTTGAACCCTTGTGAGATAACAGATGAGAACGATAAAAGAAAAAAAAAAAACAAAACAATAACTGGATATTACAAAAAAAAAAAAAAAAAAAAAAAAAAAAAAAAAAAAAAACGGAGAAAATACTAGAGAAAATTATTATTAAAAAAAAAAAAAAAAAAAAAGAAAAAAAAAAGTGTAACCTTCATGGACTGAGATATGAATTTTTCATCTGCGTGATGACAATGAGATAATGAATATGCTAAAATTAGTGAGATAACACTCAAAAGATGTTAAGATTTCGTTATAGAAAAAAAAGTTTAGTGCATCCATTTTTGTCTGCAATTTTAATTTAGAAACGGGGAGTGGGAGATTATACTATTGGCTACCTTGCAACAGATTAGCGATATGCAAATGAACAATCGTTTGTGTTTGCGGTTTTTCATGTTCGCCAGTTGGCAGATAAATAAATCTTGACTATTTTTTAAAATTCTTTTTGTAAAAGCAAAACGACAAAGAGTTATATAATACAACACGGCCATTTTGATTTTGTGGTTTGATGCATGACGAAAATAGCATTGTGGGTGATCTATACAGACAAACAATGATCAACACGCATACACGTAAATAATGATTGGTTTAGTTTCTTTAATAGCATATCAACTTTCTTGGGTTATTTAATGCCAAAGTCATTCTTGTAAAAGAACAGCAGTGATATCATTTCGCCCAAAGCTGATATAAGAGGTTCATACTTTTCCCGAAGGTAATATTCTGAAAGTGGCCTTAGTAGCGCAGCTAGAGTTCAAACTTGCTTACTTCGAGATCACAGTCTAGCAGTTTGACCATTACGCCACGGGATTCCCCCAAATAACTATGAAAGTGCGCTATGTTGATCAACGGTTCATAAAGTAAAAATTTGATTTAAAAAGAAAACAAAAAGAAATTAATTTTCATCATTAGTGAAGAACATATTTCCAATTTCCTTTCACTTATCAGCTGGCATCTTTGAAGCAATTTCATTATAGCATCTCAGCAGAACGTGACATTTTCCATATATGATTACTCTCCGTGTCGTCTTCCATAGAATTAAATTATATTTTAATGATAACAAATAATATGAAAAACTGAAATCTGAGAAATGGTATGAACACCAACACGAACCAATAACAGATACCAAATAAGCTACTATTCTCTGGTACTTTGCTAACTTAACTGATAGAAAAATAAAGAACAATAGACCAGATATAGTGATTAAGAAATATAAAAGAAAAATGCCTTCTAATTGATATGTCAGTGTCAACAAATAATCGGATATCTGTCAAAGAGTATAATAAATAAGTAAATACAAACACCTTGAAATAGAAATTGAGAAAGAAATGTCCCCCGTGTTATAATAGTTGGAGCAGTGGGTATGATCAAGAAAAAGTGCTCGTGGTGTAATGGTTATCGTCGCAGGAATTGGATACAGCGACACGAGTTCAAATCCTGGACTGATTGCATTTCACATAGCACAAATACCCTTGGGAAAGATATGAATCCAATTGGGTAATTAGTTGGGCAGACTAGGTTCTTCAGCGTTGGTGAGGCAACTAGTCTAGGAGAAGGAAAACTCTGAATTCAAACCTGTTAAACTCCGCTTAAAAAATTGACCTTGTGTCATATCCTGCCCGAGCGGAGGGGTTGGGTAAATATGATGATCAAGAAAAAGGACAGATAAACACACTAACAAGATACCGAGAAGTTTCAGCTAATATGAAATAAGAAAACGGGCTTTTGTGGAACAATTTATCTCCTTAGGAATATACTATCAATATAATGGAAAAAGTTACACCCAAAAGAGATAGCAAAAAAAAAAAAAAACAACATTTGTACACATAATACATATAATCACTACCTTCTTTTAGTTTCGGTCTTGGGTAAAGATCCAGTTGGTTTGGTTTGGTATGGCTTTATGGCATTTCAACCATGTTACGCTATAAAATGCCAAATTCATTTTTTATACATATAAACAATTCTATTTCAAACCATTCAGCTTAGCATAAGTACACAGTTTAAATATTAAAAAAAGTTCTATTTCAGACAGTTCAGCATAGCATAAGTACACAATCTAAATATCAAAACAGTTCTACGTCAAACAATTCAGTTAAGCACAAGTACATAGTTTAGTTCTATTTGACCCATAGATAGGACCCTATAAGATGCTTACAATCCGGGCCAGAGTGGATAAAGATCCGGTGAAATATTTTAAGAAACCGGAGCTAAAGCTGAAAATGTAATGATAAAAATAGGAAGAATAATACCTAGCGTTGATTATGTGGAGATTAAAATGAAACAGTTAATCACAAAATAATTATAAAACATTTTTAGGACGCAAAGAAATTCTACAGAACGAAAAAGTCAAGAAAAGCTATTTAAGAAAAAAGAATGATTGGCGGTTTTATTACATATAAATCTTATTTCATGCTTTTGCAATAAATAATAAAAAATAAACAATCTATATAACGTATTTGACAGCATATAAGGCGCACTTTTTTTAAAACTAAGAATATATTTTTAAATCCCCCCCCCCAGTTTATCATTGATAATATTCATTATAGTAATTTCATCACGTTTAATAGTAGTACTTTGTTTCGTTTTTTTTTTCCTTGATTTGCCCCTTGATACACCCGAGCGACTTTTTGCTATCAAATGCGGTAATAATTAATGCGCATATCATTTGTTGGTATTTAATTCTACCAAAACTAGTCAGTCAAAAGATAGTTGTATATTGTATTTGTTGGTAAGTTTGGTATCGAGGAATCTTCGGATATTTTTTTAGAGTAATTGATGTTTACTAGGCTACTTTGTGAGGATAGAGGAAATTAGCTCAAGGCAATCCCTTCAGAGTTGAACACAGTGTTTCAACTGAAGCAGCAACATCTACGCAGAAATGCATCATTATTGACTGGGGGTAGGGAAGGAAAAATATCCCAAGTGGTTGCGGGGAGGATATGTAGATGAGCCAAAGGTATGAAAGACAAGGAGAATTATGTAGCCGAAATGATAAAAAAAGAAAAAAAACTTGCTTAAAGTATCTGCTTCCGTAAAACAAAATTGTTTTGTAGGATACTTTTGGTATCTCTTGTTGATTAACCATATTGGCTGAGGCTTAGAATACGTCAACTGTATCTTCAAGGGGTTGAGACACCCCCACTTCAAAAATGGAGTGTCCTGTCCATGACGCTAAGCTGCACCTGATAAGGCCTCAGTTCTGGAGATCAAGGGAGTGTGGAGTACCTTTTGGTTCTCATTACTACCATGCCCACTGAGTGGTATTATCTTTGAGCTTTATCTATGAGCCAAATAGATCTGTTTAAAAAATATTTGTAATAAATAGAAATACTTGATATCAAAGTAAAAAATCTTAAACAACACAAAAAATGTAAATATAAATGTCCAATGTAAGCAATTCTCTAATCCCAAAGTATAACCCCATACGGGTTGAGATGCCCATTAGAATTAATCAATCAGCTTTTAACTCTTTTTGCTTGCTGTCTGTTTCCTACAAAATGAGTTTATTGGGTTGCTATCTTGACTGGTTCACCCATCAGTGCAAAAATAGTTCAGAGAGATAACTTAAGCGGGGAATTTCTAAAAACTAAAGCCGACACGTTTGATTATTTACAGAACCTTCTTCATAAACAACGTTTGTGTCATATTTTACTATTCTTTATAATACGTCAAGCATGTTGGTGGTTGGTTTTTTTTTTTTTTTTTTCAAATCTTCAAATTTAGCATCAATAAACAAAAATAAGCCATTTTTTAAAAATGCATGCTGCTATGACAAGCTGTCATAATAGAATCAAAAGTGATGTTTAAAAATAAAGTTATTCAAATATAAACGCTTTTAATGCCATCTAATGACAAAAACAGAACGGATGTTTTGGATGATTCAATAAATGCACGCGCACACGCAAAAAGAACACTTAATGCAGAGAGAAAGAAAGAGATAGAAAACAACTAAGCCAGTGACCTTGGTCTCCAAAGACCCGGTGTCAATGTTTGGAATACGCCAATTGCATCTTCTGTAGAAAGGTAAGACCCTCTAAAATGGGAATTCTGAATATAACACAAAGCTACACCCGAGGTTTGAGCTTTCTTTTCTGGAGTTCTGCAAAGTATGGAATCAAGTTTCATTGTCATTACTTCCAGGTCCACTTTAGCTCTGAGAGATAATACCTGCTACGGTTCATCTATGTGTTAAATAAATTTGCTTAAAAATTAATCTGGCCCAGTCGGCTGCAGAAGACACCGACTGCATCTCTGCAGAGTGGTTAGACTTCCCCAACGAGTGTCCCAGATATAACACTAAACAATCTTATGGTGAGGCTTCAGTAATGCTGGAGCTTTGAAGAATGCGGAGTACCCCTTCATTGCCATCGCTTCCAGGTTCACTCAGGCCCCGGAGTAGTAGCACCTGATAGATTCCAATCTATGGGTTAATAGAATAGTGTACTTATACTAAAGTGAATTGTTTGAAATAGAAGTATTTATACGTATAAAAATGGATTTGGCATTAAATAACCTAAAATGGTTGATATGCCTTAAAATCAAACTAAAAATTATTCGTATTGGATGGGAATTCTTAAAACTATATGATATAGTTATTAATATTAATAATGGTTACTTGAAACTGTAGTTGTTTACTAAGAAATATTTGGGCTATTATAAATAACTTGAAACCATGTAATCGCTTGCAAACTATTGGTGTCAAAAAGGAATACTTAAAACATTAAATGATAATTACTTTAAATTATTTGTATTAAATAAGAATACTTGAAACAATACAACTGCATATAAACAAATGATTATAGTCAAAAGTTTACAATTTAAAAAAATTCAATGAACATTGAAAACAATAATGTTTACAATCAAACATTTACAAATGAACACAATCTTCGCATCAGATAACCATAAGGAGTTAATGTGCCGTTAAACAGATAAAAACAAACGAAACCTTTTTTCCCAAAGACGCAAAATCAGTACCCTGGCAAATGCAGAGAGAAGGAAATTACCAAAAATTGTCAACACAGTAAATTTCTCTATATCTGTATTAATAAATGGGTAATATTTGTCTGTCCCCGATAGACGCCTAACTCGATGGTAAACTTGGTATTAATGTTTATGGTACTCAGAAGAAAGTATAAGCTTTTAAATATTCTGTGTCTGACTAGAGAGAAAAGCTCTTCTGAAAAGAGGTCTTTAAAATGAATGAATTTATAAATATTGGTGGAAGCCATGTTTCTGCAATATGCATCAAATGCATAATTTAAATTTCCAAACGAAAAAGAAAAAACCCAAAAAACTACTATTCTAAAATAGTTCATTTCATTTAATCAAATTTTACTAATCTGATTTATTATTAGCTTTAAATCAGGAGATATTGAATATTCAAATAGCATTATTGCTTAGTTCGGATTAAGAATCTGAACAAAAAAAAAAAAAAAGTGTTTAAATTGATATACCTATTAAGTATCTGTAATTAGGTTGGTTGCTTGGCTGGCTTATTTTGTTGTACGGCGTATCAACCCTTTTCGGGTCATTTAACGCCAAATTAAATTTCAAACGATTCAGTTTAGTATAAGCATAGTTTTTTTGTTTACAAACAGTTAAATGTCAAAACAGCTCTATTTCAAACAATTCAGTTTAGCAGAAATACACAGTTTAGTTCTATTTGACCCATAGATAGGACCATATCAGATGCTACCACTTCAGGCCAGAAGGGACCTGGGAGCAATGGCAAAAAAGGGATAATTCGCATTTCCCAAAGCTACACTTAATTGGAACCTCGCCATGAGATTGTTTTGCGTCATATCTAGGACACTCGTTGTGGGAGTCTTACCCTTCTGCAGAGAAGCAGTTGGTGTGTTCTACAGCGCCATCAGACTGGGCAATATCTGTCATTAGAATATCTGTTGTTTTTTTTTTATATGGATGTCTTTTTATAGCAACAAGTGACACTTACAACCGTTCAGTGTACATTTCTAACTGATATTGTAAAAAGAGATTGTTTCGAAAAATGAAATAAGTAGAAGAGATTTTTGACATTTTTCTATCAATCTTGCCCCTTCTGCAACCAAAGTTTGTATTATTGCCCAATGTTGGCTGGTACTTCAGCTAGTATCGTCATGAATATAAACGTGCAGGAGATCACAAAGTTTGGTGTTATGTTGATATTTACTGACAAGAGTTTACTCTGGTACAAGACTACTAGAATGGGTCACCTAGAGAAGATTAAACTAACTGCATAGTTGTGTTTGCATGACTAGCTTGCTAATTACTAATCTACATCAAGGTGACTAAGTTTCTAAGTACACACGCGCACATGCTAAGACACGTGAATAACTATTTATACCTATGTCTCATTTTCGAAAGAAACAAATTCTGCATGTGTCTGAAAAAAAAATAACATTGCTGTGTAACCTTATATATGTATTCTCCAACTGGTGATGGCCTATCAACTGGGGCTGCAGAATATACTGACTGCATCTCTGTAGAGGGGTAAGATTCCCCCAATGAGTATCTTGGATATGATACTAAATCTAATGGAGAGGGCTCAGAAATGCTGAAGCTTTGAGGAATGTGGAGTACCTCTTTATTGCCATCGCTCCCAAGTCCTCTCGAGTCCGGAGTGGTAGCATCATATAAGGTTCTAACTATTGGCCAAATAGAACTAAACTGTAACTATGCTAATCTGAATTGTTTAAAATAAACTGTTTATATATTGAACTGTGTGTTCAAACAGCGTACTTATGGTAAATTGAATTGTTTGAAAAAGAACTATTTTGACATTTAACTATGTGTAAACAAAAACTATACTTTAAACTGAATTATTTGAAACTTTAATCAAAATGAATTAATTCGGCGTTAAATGACTCGAGAAAGGTTGAATCACTGTAAAACAAACAACCAACCGGTGAAACATTTATGTACAAGAGTAACACCTGCACGAGGGCGGGAGAGATTATATAACTGAAATTAGTGTATATATATATATATATATATATATATATATAACACACACAAACGAGTGTGTGTATTTAGCATACATGTACTTATATCTTTGAAATTCGTCCAAAAAGTTCTAAGCCTCACCAAGATTTTGGATTTGTCACGCACCTCTCACTTCCGAACAGAAATTTAGACTAAAAATCTAAATGAGCTTTTCTCGTTTTATAAAAAGTGGTCGTGTGTTACCACAACAAAAATGTTCAACGATAGCTCTTCTTTCCAGGAGAGACATGCAATTATTTGAACGACCTATGTAAATATAGATCTATTTCAGTCCACTCAAATCCCAAAAAGAAAAAAAAATACCAAGCTTTACCAAGTTTTTATATTTGTCATCACACAACTCACCTTTATATGCGCCTCTTCCGCTCAGAAATTAAGACAGAAATCTGAATTAGATTTTTGGCTCATTTGGCTGGGGCCGTAAAATACACCGACTACATCCCTGCATAGGGGTAAGACCCTATCTACAAGTGTCCTGTATATGACACAAAAAAATCTGATAGTGAAGCTGCAGTATTGCTGGAGCTTCGGGAATGCGTAGTACCCCTTCATTGCCATCGCTCTCAGGTCCAATCTCTCCGGAGAGGTAGGTCCAATCCATAGATCAAATAGAACTGTTTGACATTTAAACTGATTGCAAACATGACTAATTTTAAGTTAAAAATGTTAGAAATAGAACTGTAAGATCATTTAAGTGAGTGTAAACAAATGACTGATGTTTGAACTGTTGGTGATAGTAATGCTTGCAAAGATTTAACTTTGTTGACTTATGCTAAATTGAATTTTTAGAAATAGAACTGTTTGCTCCTTTGTGTATCTAGAAAATGAGTATACAAATCATATTTGATATACGCATAAAAACAGGATTTGGCATTAAATAACCAACCATTGTTGATATGCCATAAAACCAAAACAAACCTCATTTAGAGGAATTAGTTTTCCTAGTTTTATATAAAAAATGTTAGTGTGTTGCCACAAAAAATTCCGCTGTGGCTATTTGTTCTGTGAGAGGCTTAGAACTTTCTGATGACCCTCATAAATACGCATGTGTGCATATATAAGTAAATGTGCAAATAGAAAAAAAAAACCCTCAAAAAACAAGGTGTTTTGAGGAATATTTATCATCATCATCATCGTATATATGTTTTTACACCAAAATGTAAAAAACTTATATTTACCGAGGTTATATTGTTCTTCCCTCAGTTTATCTCTGGGTATTATTAATGTGTATACCAGATTCTTTGTGCATATGTAAAGAAGGATCTTTCAAGTGCATTCTGTGATTGTGATTACTTATAGTTGCTCACGAGCCAAGGCATTCTTCGACACACATACTTTTATTATAATCCATTCTGAATGTGTATGTATATATTTTTTCGACGATATGTCATTTTTGTCACGTATAACTGGAAAACAAAATAAGAATCGAACTCGAGGGGGGGAGATAAAAGAAATAACAAAAGAATTTAATGTTAAAATATACGCTTAAACCAAGAACTTTAGAGACTCTTCACAATAAAACTCTTGGCGAAATTCAAATGAAATCTACACTAACCCCACGGTCCCCTCCATTCCCATAAAAGAAAGAAAGCTGCAAATAGGTGAATAAAAAAAATTTCACCCTTTAAAACTGCCTTAAAAACAAAAGGAAAGAAAAGAAAAAAATATTTCTGCTGACAAAAAGAAAGTTAAGAACTAAAAAATAAATAAAAAAGAAAAGGAAAAAAAAAAAAAAAAATGGCGAATTAAAGAAGAGGGACAAAAATGGCGAATCTTGTCTGGATAGTTTTAGTGTGTCGTGATTTAGAGAGCAAATATTTGGCGGGAAAGTTTTATTGAGTTTTCCCCGGTAAAAGGAGGAAACAAAATGGCGATTTGGCGGGGTGGTGTTGGAGCTGGAGGTGAGATAAGTGTTTGAGGAGGCCGTAACGTATGCGCATAGAAACAAAACTTCATCCATAAATGAATCGGTAATTTTGCTAGAACTTTTTTTTTAAGCAGCCACATGAATCTACAAAGAGAAAAGTATGTAAAGTAGAAAAATAAAAAAAGAATGAAAATGAAAAAGAAAAAAAAGGCAAACTGAAAATGACGATGGGAGGAAGAAAAATAGTGTGATGTACAAAATTAGAGCAGTTAAGATAGAAAAAAAATTTAAAAAAAGTAAGAAAAAAAAAATGAATGAATTGCAATACAGAAATCTTAAGAAATAAAATGAGAAAGGTAACATAAAAGGTAAATTACTCTATTTAGTGTGTATATATATATATATATATATATATATATATATATATATATATATATATATATATATATATATATATATCGTTTTAAATATATATATATATATCGTTTTAAATATACAAACACAATTGATATGCAAAGACTAAATCAGCTTCAGTTAAAATGTTTTAAGAATATAGTTACACATGTACCCAAACAAACGCAGATTTATAGAATAGGACTGTGTGAAGTTCCTAGGCATGGTAGTCCACCCAGTCGGTAAGGCTTACCATACTCTGTCTAACCACTGGAGGGGAGTAAACCCCCGCACCAAAGTGTTGTCCTGAGTATGACACTAAACTACATCTGGGGGAGTATTACTCCCAGGTCTATTCTGGTGATAATACCTGTTTAAAAATGCTCAGTATTCAAAGGGAATATTTGAGACCATATGACTATGAGTATTCGGTTTCTTTACTTAACGGCATGTCAAACTTCGTGGGTTATTTTATGCCAAAGCCTTTCTTCTACAAGAACAGTAGTAATTCTATTTAACCAATAGCTGGGGAATAAGGGGGTTTCATACCTTTTTCAAGGGAAATAGTTCGAAAGTGAACGCAACAGCATAACTGGAATTCTAACTCGTAACTTTAAGGTTGTAGTACAGTACTTTAGCCATTACGCCACGGGAACTCTCCACGTATAAGATATGAACTTTTGATATCATATAACTTGGCTGAAAAAAAAAAAAAAAACTTAAGTACACATAAAACGTCAATATGGGTGAGCAATTCTTTAACTTCTTGGCATAAGATAACCGAAAACAGGTTGCTATGCCGTTAAAAAAAAAAAAAAAAAAAAAAAAAAAATCAAGCAATCATTCCTAAGCATTTTGATATTCTTTAAAATGCTAACTCTTTTCCAGTGGTTACAATGTTAATTAGCTGTGTTAACAGTGACACACTGATAAAATAATCGGGCACCCCCATTGGATATTAAAATCACAACAGTAATACTGGTCTCATCAGATAAACTTGTTAACATTCACACAACTGAAATGCTCAGAAGATATAATTTTTTTCCCTTTAAAACCTGTTTAATCAAATACGGTAGACACGAAAGAGTCCTTTGAAATTGGGAAAGAATAAGTTTAGGAGGTACCGTTTGGTTCCCTTGGAATCACCGGTGGCTTCAACGGATTGAGGACAAAATAGACAAACATGCAGTGTCCACCCTATTAAATCAAATATATTATTCAAAAGACCAAAGCTTTCGTTATCCCCAGGTTCGTGCGTATATGAGCGAATGCGCCCAAGCCTATTAAAGAGAGAAATGGGTTTAATGGATTTGTTTGGTTGGATTGGGTTGGGTTATTAAATGCCAAAACCTGTTTTCACATATATATATTAAATAAATATGATTTGTAAAATCATTTTGTAGATACATTTTTAAATGAACCCGAGTACATTCTTTTGTATACTGTTAAATGGTTTCAAGTATTGCTATGTAACAGTAACATCAGTCATTTGTTGGCACACATTTAAATGGATATACATATATGATTTGTCAGCGAATGGTTTGTCGGTAATTTCATTTTTAAATGTGTCATAACTAATTTTTTTGCTCTCTACTATTGCTTTTGTTTCTACACGGTTAAATGATTTCAGTTGTTGCCATCTAATTCTTCAAATTCTATTTTCTATTAATCATTTGTTTAATGATTAATAGAAACACACAGTGAAGTGGTTACAAGTATTGCTATTTAACACTAATCCTTCTTTTCAACATTACTCACTCGTTTGCACACAGTTAAATGGTTCGAAGTATTGCTATGTATGACTAAGCAAGAGTCATTTGTTGACACACAGATAATCAAACAGTTCTATTTCAAACAATTTAATTCAGCCCAAGTTATTTGTTTGCACTCAGTTTAAATGACAAATTGTTCTATTTGACCCATTGATAAGACCCTAACAGGTGCTATCAATCAAGTTCAGAGTGTACCGGAGAACGATGACAATGAAGGGATACTTCACATTCCTCAAAGCTCCAACATTACTGAAGACTCACCATCAGATTGTTTAGTCATATACAGGACACTCATTGTGTGTGCAGGGGTAACACTTCTGTAGAGATGCGGTCGGTGTATTCTACAGCCCCAGCCGACTGGGCTGGGTATAATTGAGGTTTGGTTCCACTTGTGTTCATATTTTAAAAGATTAAACGTTAAGCAACACTAGATTTTCGTAATGCTTTCGGAAATTTGAATTTTAACAAAAGAAATGCATCGAACTATTCAAACGACGTGAAAGAGTCAAAGATCTTGCGTTCAGAGTTGATTATATACAATTTCTTTTTTTAGATTTTAGAAGAACATGACATTTTCCAATAAAAAAGATATCAGTATTAAACAAAGACAAAAAAAAAAAAAAAAAAAAAAAAAAAACTTGAAAATTAGAATAACGATTACAATTAATAGTTATGGGGGCCCGGTGTTGCCCAAAATATTCATCACCGATTACATGTTTTGACGATTTGTCACTGATGTAGAGCAGAATCATGACATACCATTGTAGAATACGTTTATGTAGTTATCGATGTGTGTGTGTGTGTGTGAATGCGGTACTGAAAGTTGCTCGGCCTGATAAAGAAGGGAATAATCTAGACAAATGAAACGTATTCTATTTAGCATATTCCTCCCACAGTTCAACACACGACATATCACTTCCTAAATTTGTTTAAACCTCGCCACCTTTTCTTAAAAAATATATGATAAAATAAAAAAAAAAAAAAAAAAAAAAAAAAAAGGAAAGAAAAAATAGGGTAATTTCCTTTGTTGGTCCAAGGACGGTTGTAAATTTATAAATATAAAAAAAGTAAAATGTGTAAATACCTTTTACTGTGCAAATTCAACATTTATAATACAATCAGTTACCTAAGGCAAAGTAGAACAGCCTTGTCCTAGATTTGAACTTGGATCACCGACTTCATTTCCTTTGATGATAATCATTACGCTAAGCGCGACTCTCTTGATATATAAAAATTCAGTTGCATTAAGTAATAACTACTAACATCAAAATAATATATCCAGTTTAGAGGGAAACTACCCGTAGCGAATTGATGAACGTGTTGGACTGCGAGTTCGGACACCAATCAAACTATTTAATTCACTTTTGGACTAATATCTTTGGAAAAGGCATGAACTCACAAGCGTAGCTATGGATTAAATAGTACCACTACTGTTGTTCTACAAGGAACTCTTTGGATTTGAATAACCCATGAAGATTGAAATGCCATTAAATCTCCCTCGGCCCCATAAAACAACTTATCCAATTTAGAAAGTTTGTAATTGGTTTTATGGCATATCAACCATTATAGATCATTATTGCCAAATCTATTGTTATACATGTAAACAGCTCTATTTGTTGAAATCAGTTTAGCCTTTGTACACGGTTTTTTGTTTACACACAGTTCCATTTAAAAACAGTTCTATTTCAAACAGTTTAGTTCAGCATAAGAACACAGTTTAAATGACAAAACATTTCTATTTCAAACAATTCAGTTTAGCATGTGTACGCAGTTTACTTCTATTTGACTCTTAGATAGGACCCAATCTGTAGTTACCACTCCGTGCTAAAGTCAACCTGGAAGTGATGGCAATGAAAGGGTACTCCGCATTCTCCAAACCTCCAATTATTATTGATGGAGCCTCTCCATCAGATTGTTTAGTGTCATTACCAGGACACTCGTTGGGGAAGTCTTGCTCGTCTGTAGAGACACAGTCGGTGTATTCTACAGCCGTAGCCGAATGGACACAATCTCGAAAGAATTATAAGGATTAAATTAGGAATTAAATTATGAATTGTCTGCGTTCTTCTTGCTTGCCCAACATTTCGACCGATCCATTCTTGGGTTTTTGTAAGATGAATCGACCGAAGAAAAACCAAAAACTCAAAAGCTTAATTATCTGAACAATATTTGTAATGATAAGAGCTCTTCAAGAGTTATTGACTGGAAATGGCCCACCCATGGTGCATTGGATGAGTAGATACAGCCCGTAACACCCTCCCCGAGACTTTTGCTAATCAGCCCACATTCGTTACCTTTACTCATTAAAGTTTCACTTTATTCATTCTTTCTAAATATTTGCAATTTTTTTTACGAATTCATTAGTGAAAATTAAATTTTATCAGTTTTCCTCAAAAGTATTTTCCACATTCATTTCTGTCGGTAATTAATCAGAAAATTTTACAGAACTATTAGTTACTAGAATTATGGGGTAATTTACTCAGCATTTTGCTTAGATGTGGCCGAATGAATGGGGCCACTTATTGAGACTCGAACTCACTCACGTACATTTGCTAGTCAAGCTTGCTAACCATCACACTACCTGAGGTGCCTTACCCAGAATTATATATGCTGCTAGGAAATGGCGTAGAGAAGTGAAATAAAAAAAAAAAAAAGGGTTCCCAGTGATGAAATTAAATACAAAATTTTAAATTAGATGTTTAAAAACCTAAAGAATTCTCAGCTGTTTTAATAAACTAATCTAACTCGGGCGAGGCATAGAATGCGCTTACTGTAGCCTCTACAGAGGGGTTCAACCCCTCCACAAGGGATATCCTGGGTATGACGCTAAACTGTACACGATGGTGAATGTGCAGTTCTAAAGTCATGTGGAGTGCCTCTTAATGAGCAGATTGACATGTAATAATATTACTTGTTTGGCTCTTAGTTAGGGGTCAATAAAACTGTTCGAAAATTAGTTTGTTTAGACTGTGAATAAAATCCCTCAACAACACAAAAAATGTAAATATGGATATAAAATTAACATGAAACACTAACCTGTAGGCATAAAATAACTATCGACGGGTTGATATACCAGTTCAATCAATAAGTCAGTCATAGACAAAGTTAAATGTCTCATTAAGGGAAGTATTGTTAATACCATTCTTATGTTAAACTCAAATTATATACCATAAATTGCAAATTGTTAGTCGAACTTTAAGACTAAAAAATGTCTACCAAGCAAGTGTCGACTTATACAGCAGGGATAGATTCAAACTATACTGAGTGGTCAGCCAATGGTACGGTTTTGACTTTAGGCCAGCTGTATAAGTTTTGTTGAGATTTTTTCAGTCTTAAAATTCGACTTATACGCCGCAATTAACGATGAGAAGGCCATTTATATTTATATCAATGTGTTTAAAACTATTGATCGGAGTATAATATACGTACGGCGCATCTGAACTTTACTTGAGAAAAAAAATTGACGCAGAGAATGTGATAGATCGGCCATCCCTGTTCTCGGTAATTTGATGCATTTAGTTCGGCAAAGATCTTCTGGGATTCAAATCTTTGGAATATTATGTAGCAAGTATATTTTTTGAAATGCTGAAGACACTCAACGTAAAAGTTATTATTCGAAGACACATACGTAGGTAGTGGAGAGAAAACCGTTGCTGCCATAATGGGTTGTGCCATGTATGAGATTTGAGGTGAGATGAGTAGGTGAGTGGTGGGGATATTGTTCTTCGCAAGAGCGGGCAATATTTTTCTTAGATTTCAGCTTCTTTTCTTTGTTCTTTCCTGTACGTTGTTGCATTCACCGAGTTGAATTTATTGCAGGATTACAGAAGGGACCAAATAATATATCACACACACACATATATATATGTATATATATATACACACACACACAATACAAAGAAAAAGAAAAGAGAATATGATAGAAATGAAAGAAAATATCTGAGATTCTTAAAATAATTGTAATAAGAAGTAGTAAACAACAGAAACGCCAATATGACGAATGTATGGAACATGAACAATCAATCTTGGATGTAGACTAAGTAAATTAAATTCTTCTGCCATATATATATATATATATATATATATATATATATATATATATATATATATATATATATATGTGTGTGTGTGTGTGCGTGTAAAAACAGAAAAGTTACACTATTCATATCAAATACAGTCCATAAGCATTAACCAGTCAGTGACGTTTATCAACACAAAACAATTTAACACCTTTAAATTCCACCCACAAGATAGATTATACTAACTAGCTAGAAGTCCATCCGCTAACAGATCTGCGTTTACAATCTCTCTCATATATATATATATATATATATATACACACACACACACACATATACACACACACAAATCTCTCACTCATATATATATATATAAAATAAATATACACACGTGTGTATATTTTGTATTTGCAAGTATTATAGATATATGAATACACATACATACAGATGTACGTAAATGCATTTATGCATACACATATACATACACTATATATGATAATTTACGTACCAACATTTTTACGTTGATTTTGTATATTTTTTTAAATGTATGGGAAATTCTTTTTGTATATATGTGGAAATCAACTAACCCATATGCCAACATACGCAGGTATGTGTGCGTGTGTTAGTGAAAGTTACCTTTAAGAGCAGAAGTCAGCCAAAGATTTAATCATGACGTGAGGCTGGAGCGAATGAGTGTTCATGACACACATGGGTGAGGTCTGGGGTCTCCCCGAGATAAGATCTTGTCGTGCGGTGGGTGTACACGTTGGGGGGTAACAAGAGTCGGTCTCTGGTGTGTCAGCGTTGGCACAGGAACCTAAACAAGAAACATGTCTGCGTGCACACGTCACTGATATGCTTGTAGACGCCACTACAAAGAATTAACCGAATGTGTGACGGACGTACAAGAAATAATAGGATTTAAGTTTGTCTTCAGTTCTGAGAGGAACTATTGCGATTATTCCATATTCTATATAGACAAGGTCTTGTTTTTAGCATGTTTTTGGCCGATGAGTTCTTCGGTCTTTTTCAAGGTTTTGCGGTTAATTTCTTTTAAAATTATTTTTCTTTTTCTTCGAAAAAACAATTCATTGGAATATGCAGACACTTTCTTGAGAGCAGCAGAAAAGAATTTACTGAGAACATATCTCAAATGGTAACCCATTTACTCAATAGATAATTGATTAATTTTAACAGCATCTTAACTGGTCTTGGGTCATTTTATGCCTAGAGGTCAGGGAATAACGTTCATTCAATTTTAGATTTTTGTGTGGTTTCTTGAGATTTTTGCACACGTTCCTATCGAATACGAATCATTTTTAATCAAATCTCTCTGACCCATCGATCGAACCCTAATGGGTACTACCACTGAGTCCGAGTGGATCTGGGAGTAATGGTAATTGCACGTGCCCAATTTGATGACGCTTGAATCTTTCAGACCGATCTCATAGTATCAAATTTCCCCTCATGATATTGTAATAAACATGAAACATTTACAGTCGGAATTTTTGTTTTGAAATAAAACTTTTCTTTGAAAAACTGGGCGTAAAACAAGATTTTAAAAAAATTACTTTAGCTAGAAATTTATTTGTCTGAATCATATTATGAGATGGATTTGGTTTGTTTGGGATTTTTTTTTTTTTAGCACTGATTGTCAGACTCGAAATTACAAGGGACGTTATTAATGTTTTCGTGTAACCTTATTACGAAGACTGTCACCAAATTTACGTAAAACAACATTTTAGGACATGAAAATAGAAAGTTATAATAACCAACTCCACTCAGCACACGTTATTAAACCCCCAGCAGTCTCGCCTACGTTTCTGTCGATGTGCAGCAGTCAGTTGAGAACCCGTTCGTTCGGATATCCCAATCTCCGTACAGCTGACGAAATGGGAGGGCGTTACAATTCGAAACTATCACGACTTGGTACCAGTTTCAGTCGTCGATCGTCTAGTGTGGTTCTTCAAAATGTTGTGATTATTACTGACGAATAAAGTTGCCTTTCTCCTTGAGTCAGTAAGACGTGGTAATGTTTCTTGTGACGACTTCTCTGAATAGAATAAGTTGAGCTTTGCCGATCAAATAAAAATGCCAGTCTTGGTTATATATTGACGACTTAATAAAAGTGAATAAAAAGAATCCACAATCTAATATAAGTTGGCAATCTATTACACAAAAGAATACAAGACAGCGATCTTGAATCGGATCTAATGTGTCAGCAAAATTCAATCAGAAGATCAGCGAATTCCAGGGTCTTTTGCAGGTGTGCACCTTTTGTGTGTACTGGTCTGTCTTTCCTTTGTTAACAACGCCCGTCTACTATCTGTCTGCCGTCTGAATCAAAGTGTCTGCCTGTATTCACAAAATCGAGCTGAATTTATGCATTATTCCCCATCAACGTATCAAAGAGTTCAAACGCCAAAATAATTCAATTTTCTATTGTTTAAAGTTGGAGTCAAAGTCTATTTCCTTACATTTTGATTTTTCACCATTTCTGTCAAGGCTTCTGTTCACAAATCCAAGTATATTCGGCTGACATCTTCGTCTGAAACGACATCAAAAACATGGGATATGACCTGTCCAATTTTGAGTTCACACCTGGCTTTTAGACAAATATTCTCGCCGGGAAAATTAATTTTATGTAATCCCACAGTATTTCGTCAGAACCGCTGTCTTGTGAAAATTACATTACTAACCAATTATATTACAAACTACAATATTTCCCAAAAGCCAGTTACCTTGTTACAATAAAATTTAGTAAGTTAAAATGATGTTTAGAGTCAGGACTGAGTCCTACGAATATCAAGTCAAATGACTTGCTCTCCGACAATCTATTTTAAAGCAAAATAAATTGACACAGAAAAGAGCTCTTTGGGATGCCCACAAAAGCCCTATTAAGTGAAAATGCCACAAATTGGCACCATGGGTAATATCGGTGGTGTGGGTGTTCTTCACAGTGACAGTGGATAAGACAATATATGAACTACTGATACAGGCCATTGACAGGTTTTCGATTATATGAAAGTCTGATCCCTCCGATAAAATAAAACGGGATTTCTTCCAAGCAGTGGCTGTGTTAGGAGTACTGTATAAATGCACCTCCTGGACGAATAGAGAAAAGGCTAGATCTTATCTGCATGAGAATGCTATGAGCTGTTTTAGTTGATTGTTTTGTTTTACAGCGTATCAACACCTTCTGGGTCATTTAACGCCGAATTGAATGTCAATTCAGTTTAGTATAATTATTGATTTTTGTTTACAAACAATGAAATGTCAAAACATTTCCATTTCAAACAATTCAGTATAGCGTACGTACACATTTTAATTCTATTCAAAAACAGATCTTTTTTCAACGCCGCTCAGTTTAGCTTAAGTACACAAATTCAATGTTGAAAACGGTTCTATTTCAATCAAATTTGTTTAGCATAAATACGCAATTTAAATGTCAAAACAGTTCTATTTCAAGCAATTCAGTTTAGCAAAAGTTCAGTTTAATTCCTTTGATCCACAGATAGGACCCTATCAGGTACTACTACTCCGGGCAAGAGTGGACCGGAGAGCAATGGCAATTCAGGGTTACTCCGCATTCCCCAAAGCTCCAGTATTACTGGAACATCACCAATCGATTATTTAGTGTCATATGCAGGACACTCGTGGGGGCTGTCTTACCTCTCTGCAGAGAAACAGTTGGTTTATTTAACAACTCCAGCCGACTAGGCAAATGCTGTTTTGAATAAATCTTGGAAGCAATACCACTCAAACCAACAGATGAACGACCACTTAGCTCCCTTCAAACAAACCTTCCAAGTCAGATGAAGAAGACATGTAGGGAACTGCTGGTGAACTAAGGACGAACTCATAAGTGACATTCTCTCAAAGAATCCTACACATAGACGTACCAGTGTTAGCTGATTAGCAAAGACTTATATACATCAGCTCTGTGTGGACACTAGATGTTGTCTTGAGGACCCGCTAAGAGTGATGGGCGATAGAAACGTATGGCAAGAGAGTATCAGGGAATTCAATGCAATTAGATCGAGTTGATGATGATACCAGTCATCTTCATATGGTAGGAAGCGTAGAAGATGTAAGTAATTTAAAGTATCGTATATACTTAAGTATGAGACAATCTTCTATATAGGTTACATTTAAGTACACGAAATATGTAATCTATTTAATCAAGGATTGTTCCCAGTTTTTCTCGTTATGTTTAAATTTCAACTAAAGTTATTACTCTTGTATGGGCCACTCCTTGCTTTAATGGTCATGAAATAATTAATCTTATTAACAAAAGGTCACTTCTAGTTCTTATATTGAAATTCCAACCTTACAAAATTATTACCTCATGTAGAGGTTGAGGCTGAATTTTTGCCAATAAAATTAGGTCTTCAAAATGTGGTATGCACGCGAATCTTGTGGTTATCTTCTTACTATGAATTTTTGTAATAAGCAGAGAGAGAGAGAGAGAGAGAATTTTGCGCTGAAGTTATTCTCGAAGTTAATTTCTCTAACTTTCTAATAAAAAGAACTTAATTTTTTATAAAAAGAACCGTCTGAAGCTCGTTATCTGAAGGCTCTCCTGATTAGTAAACAATATCGTACTTCTAATTCAAGTCACTTTAAATGACCAGGATCCCGATTCCGTTATCTGGACGCTTAATTAAAAAATAGAACGTATTTCAGAGATAGCCGTTCCTTTCAGAAGGAACATTCAGTGATACTATGATTGAAAGATGGATTTGAAAAAAAAAAAAAAAAAGAATGTAAGTGAGCGACTGGCTGTGTAATATTATCAAGGTCTATATTTACCTAACGCTTCTGTTTCGACGTAAGGTAAAATTTTAAGCGTAGAACGGCTGGTTTTAATTTTCCTAGACTGGATGCCTTACTAAGGCTAAATGATTCAGTCCTTCCCTACAATTTACCCATAGCTAAAGGGAAAACAGATGGATCCATGCCTTTGGAAAAGGCATAAGTGCAAAGAATTGGGTAAAAGCTTAAGTGCTATTTATTAATTGATTTCGATAAAAATTACGATTGAGAAATTTTTTCATGTATGTTTTAGAATTAAGAAAAAAAAAATGACAATATTGAATTATTAGACCTACCATGAACTTTTGTTTTCCCGTTGTAACAGGGATCCATGATGATACAGGGGCTTCTATTTAAGAAAGAGTAAAGGATTCTAGTTGCCATTTCATACTTATCTCCGTTATTTCACGAATTTGGATGATTATACAATTACATTTAGCGCAGATTCCGACCGCACAAATTTGTCATTCAGTTGCAAATGCTTTTTTTTCTAAGAGCAGTATAAGTGAATTGCTCAAATGAAAGACCTGCTATTATGTATTTATGCTGAGCTGGAGTTAAACACAAAAGGCAATAGGAATTTTAGTTATATATGCGAGTGAGTGAGTGCGTGTGTATTCAGAAGGGGAGTGAGCGGTCAGGTAATCGGACAGTGCCTGAGGTTTCAAAGCACCAAGAGGACTCCGTCCAAAACGTTTCTCTTTTTCTTGGTATATCAATGTGTTATCGCTAAAATGTTTCAACACTACGAATTCCGGACTTTTCTATTAAGCAAGGATATATAGCACAATGGATAAGGCGTTTGGTTGGAAATTACTTCCGATTGAAATCATTTAGAGGTTGCAGGTTCAATCCCAACAACTGGTAAGAATAGCAAGGAATATTTACAAGAAATTAACACTTGTACATGATCATGCCTAACTGAATCGGAACAGTCTACGGCCATGGATTGAATAAAGGGTTTATTTTGAGGTTTAGTATAGGCTTCCGTGTTTGACATGGAACATCTGAAGAAGGCCGAAATGTTGTGAGTTTTATCAATAAAGACGAGATCAATAGTCCGAATATCATAAGTGATGAATATTTTCTCTTTATATACGCCGCCATAGCTGTACTCCGTATATTGGATATAAACTCCCCCCAAAATTCGACATTAAAAAGACCAATCAAGCTTGTTCCTATCTTTTAGGGAACGATTGTCTAAAAAGGTCTAATAACTCTTTTCGCTCAGAAAACTGCAAAATATTGACATAAAAATTCTGTTCTTGGACGCTGATTATATTAAATTATAGAATTATCCAGAATGAAAAATTGGTAAAGACTGTCCGAAAATTTAGATAAAAGAAATCGCAAAGCTTGTGTTACTATTTATTTGAAAAGATACCAGGCTGTAAGTTAATCTTTCTTGTGTCGTATGAAATAAGCTTATGTTGAGTTTAGGGTAAGGCCGGATTATCCCTGGACAGATGTGTGTATGTACAAGATGCATTTGGTTCGAAACAAAGCTTAAGTGCATGTAGATGCGTTTAAATATAACCACGTTTGTAGTTACACCAATAAATTAGATTTAAATACATACATGTATGTATTGAACTATGTCGATGAAAGTGTACACACTAGAGCATATGTATATACAATGCACACACTTTGGTGCACATCGGTTCTTAAACTAATGAACGCTTTTAGAACAGAGAATGCATTTAAATAATAGGAAATCCAAAAATGTCACCGAAGAAAGTTTTAGATTTAGGTTGTTCGTCGGCTTCCATACGCTTCAATGACTGTGGAAATAGCCAACTTGAAGCAGCTACGTCTATTAATACTCATAGCAAATCGAAGACCAGTACTGTGAAGGTTTGTGGCAATTTTCGTCCATACAAAACAACCCAATACAACACACATAAAAATTATGTATACTTCTCTAATGTACAAAGTGTGCTCAATAACTATCCAGACGAAAAGAATGAAATACCAATATCCTTCAAAACTGTTCCCTTGGTAATCCTTATTTATTCCAGTGAGTTTTTCATGAATCGAAGCACCTCAATAATTTCAGACATGTCGGCAGATCATGGGAGACGCTGCCTGTCTTCCCTGGAGAGGGGTAACACTCCCAAAAGGGGTTGTTCTGCAACTGATGTTGTGGCTAGAGTTTTGTTTGTGTTTTATAGCATTTCAACCTTTGAAGGTTATTTAGAGCCAAATCCATTTTTATACAAATGAACAGTCCTATTTTAAACAATTTAGTTTCACAAAAGTACACAGTTTGTCAAAATCATTTCTATTTCCAGCTATTCAGTTTAGTCAAACAGTTCCAATTCAAACGATTCAGTTTAGTAAAAGTTTAGTTTTTGTCCGCACACACACACACACACACACACACACACAGAGGTAAATGTCGAAACAGTTCTATTTCAAGCAATTCGGTTTAGCATAAGAACGCATTTTAGTTCTATTTGACCCATATATTTGACCCTATCAGGGGCTACCACTCCGGCTAGAGTGGACCTGGGAGCGATGGCAATTCAGGAGTACTCCACAATCCCCAAATTACTGGAACCTCACCAATCGATTATTTAGTGTCATATCCAGGACACTCATTAGGGGGGGAGGCTCTTACTCCTCTGCAGAGATTCAGTATCGAGTTTTGAAGATTGTAGTGTAAACTTTTGTCATTACTATGTTCACTCTGGACTTGGATTTCCCATTACTTAAACGCATTCAGAATCGTGGTTTTCTGAAACTAGAGGATAAGTTCACCTACCTCGGAAGTAGCGTCTCATCGACAGAAAAGATATGGACAGCTATCGATAGGCTCTCAGTCATATGAAAGTCAGACGTATCCGGTAAAATAAAACTCAATTTTTTCATAGCAGCGGTCGTGTCCATACTACAGTATGGATGCACCACTTGGACGCTGACTAAGAGTATCGAGAAAAATCTTGACGGCAATTGCAAGGATGTTACGAGCTATATTAAACAAATCCTTGAACCAACATCCCACAAAAGAGCACGGCCACCTAGCACTCCTCTTTAAGACCATCCAAATGAGACGAACAACACATGCGGGGCACTGCTGGAGGAGCAAGCAGGAACTCATAAACGACGTTCTTCTATGGACCCCTTCACACGGACACGCAAGTGTGGAATGACCAACTAGAACTTATCTACAACAGCTCTGTAAAGACACAGGATGTAGACTGGAAGACCGGCCGGAAACGATTGACGATAGAGATGGATGGAGAGAAATAGTTGACGAAATCCGTGCTAACAGCACGATACGATGATGATGACTGTTCTAAGAGCGTTCATTAGTTTAAGAAGAACCAATGTGTACCAAAGTGTGTGCTGTGTGTGTGTGTGTGTATATATATATATATATATATACTCTTGTGTGTACACTTTCAGCGATATAGTTCAATACATACATGTATGTATGTATTAAGTCTAATCTATTAGTGTAACTACAAACGTGGTTATTTTTAAACGCATCATCATGCAATTAAGCTTTGTTTCTAACCAAATTCATCTTATACATACACACCTATTAAGGTTCTATCCATGGGTCAAAGATTTGTTCAAAAATTATTCGTATTCGATAGGGCCACGTGCAAAAAAACAAAAACAAAAAAAACACACACACACTTTAGAAACAGATATACAAAGATATAAATGAGTTCCAGCTATGGATTTATAGTACCACTTCTCTCCTTCAAGGATGACTTTGGTACCAGATAACCCACAAAGGTTGAGATGCATATATATATATATATATATATATATATTGATTAAATTGTACTTCGTGTCTGCCTATTCAATCTTTGATCTGTTCAAGTCAGTCTTGAAATGAATTTAGGAAGGCGCCGCATGTTTACCCAAGTCCTTTTAGAACTCAACAGGAGCCATCTTCGGAGGATCGAATAAGGAAATTAAAAACACAATGACAAATCTTTATATAAGTCTATAGGACACAGCTAACCTCTACCGTATCCAGCTTGAAGACATGAGCATAGCCAAGGGAGATAAACAGATTCCATTTCTAGCTCGTATGGGTATAAGTGTCAAGAGGTTTTGCTGTGGGGAATTGGATGTTCAGTAAATAGTACTGTCTAACACAGACATAAGAGTACAAAGTTTATAATTTATTTGAAATCATAAAATAGACTGTTATTAACACCGTGTATATTATTCCTTGTATAAGTTTATGTTTACTCCTTGTATAAGTTTTTATTCAAATCTTTTTAGAAGATGGAGTAATATATATTCAAGTGATAACCCCGAGATACGAAATTTCCTCCGGAACGAATTAATTTCGTATCTTGAAATTTTCGTATTATGAGACAAGATTTAGCCTATAAATGGCGTAATTCACTCCAACCCCCAAAAGCAGTCGCATAAAGTGTAAATCTTATACCCACCCGAAGGAATATATTCGTTAATCACCATAAAGACATTTACATAAATTCTAAAATAACAATGAGAACATAAAAATCAATGAAAAACAATAAACGTTGTTACGAATAATGACACTTTACCTTTCGAGTCGGGCACTTTCGATTTTCGTATCTTGAATAGTTTTTGTTAAATGAGACAGAAATGTCCTCGAAGCTCGTTTCGCATTCTGAATTTTTTGTCTTATGGGTTTTTGTCAGTCGAAATTTAATTATGTGTGCGTGTATATATATATATATATATATATATATATATATATATTGTTTGGATTACGAAGACAGAGTCAAGCGCACATGGTGACTATCAGTTTCTTGCCTATTAGAGTTTCGGATCTTTATAAACTATTGTTTAGATCATGAAGGGAATGGTAATTTGTGGGGCATTATTGGTAGGACATACTAGTTGGTCTTGTGTGATTACTTACGTAGTTATACTGTGGTTCGGGTCACGTTGGGTGCCCCATTCATTCAGCCTTGTGCCACATCGAAGCAACGTGTTTCGTAAATCACTACATGTTTATACTGTATTCATTTTACGATTTATTATTCACTATGTTTAAATTATTATTTCATAATATTTTCATTTTTTATTATTATTATTATTATTATGTCAGATTTCACACCCAAAGTTATTAGAAACAAGCTGTTTCTATTAATAATTAATCATTATTGATAAATAATAATTAATTACTATTATTAATTCGTTCTCAAGACGAATGTAAAAAGGGGTTGATATCTAATAATTTTTTTAAACCTCAATAATATGTTTTAACCATTAAAGTCAGGAAAGTTTTTAAATTATCTAAGAACTGCAGACGTCGTCATTTATAAGTGACTACTCGTAACATCTGCCCGTCTAGTAACTGTGTAAACATGAAACTCAGAGTTACGGGGGATTAGGAGTGCAGTATACATACATACATACACAATGTTTGAATGTAAAAAAAATCAGAACGAGGTATTGGATATTTTGATTAGAGCAATACAATGCCCTTACTTATAGAACAAAGCAATTTCTGGTACGGTTTTTTCTGAATGAGTATGTGGGTCTACATTTGCTTTGAAAGTCATATATTTAATCATTCAAATTCTCGATATATTGGAAAAGATTAGAAAGGCAAATTAGAAGAATTCACTCGTTCGGAAATAGAAGTCCCAATAAAGTCATGGTCGACCGTTGAAATAGGAACAACGGTTTCACGAAAAGTTTTGATCTTGGACTGAATCAAAAATATTTTGATATTAGGTTCTATTTTAGATCAAAGACTTCTTACGCTCGAAAACATCAATTTCTCAAGATTAGGGACAACAACCAAGGTTATGATTTTTGTTATTTCTGAACTAAATGTTAATTCTCTTATGGCTGTGGTGGAATCGAAAAAAATCTCCCTCTGGTAACGACTGTGTGTGTGATGTAGAGTTCTAACTTTAAGGATGAAATCAGTCAAATTATAAATGCCCTTCCTGTATATTCAAAGATTTTTTTAAATCGTGGCATGTTTTTTATACATTTATATAAAAAATTATTAAAAGAAAAATATTTTTTCATGATTTAGAGTGTTCGCCAATAGCCCGGGAGACCTGGGTTCGATCCCAGATCGAGTCATACCAAAGACTCATAAAATGGTACTTGATGCCTCCTTGCTTAACACTCAGCATTATAAGGTACGGATCAAGGGTAAAGTGGTGCAATCCAGGGAAAGGAGTAGCGCCCTCCCCCTACACCTTGGTGTAGTAAGCTATCGAAAAGGGAGCCTTCGGGTCACCCTCGACTATGGTCGCCAACTTTACTTACTTTACCATTGCACAGATATACTATATCAATGCATATTTAGATAGAAAAATTATCTGTATGATTAAAATTTCGCCTAGTATTTCTTTTATAAGCAAGGCTCAGCAAAGCAAACATTTCCCTTCTCTTTCATATCTCACTCACACAATTTCAAAGAAAATGCATGTATCGTTGAATGCTTTTCAATACACTTTCTGTGGTCTCGCGTGAAGAAGGTCGGAAAGCGCACGTTCTGCCGATCTTTTAAGGCAATAAGAATATAATTCTCCCTCTCCCTCGTAGCACACAACTTATACTCCTAAATAGGTAGGTTAGTGAAGAGGGAGTTAAATGTCTTACAGAAAGTTGGGGCGCTTGTGGTGTGATTGTTATCGAAGTAGGCAATGGACACGGTGTCGAGAGTTCAAATCCTTGGGAAAGGTATGAATACGCCTATTCTCCCCTCAAACAGAAGCGCAGATTAGGTTCTTTAATCTCGGCATTGCACTCATTTTAGAAGAAAGACTCAAACCTATCAAACTCCGATTCAAAAGGACCTTATGTTGACATCAAGCTCGTGGCGGAGGGGTCAGGTAAATATATACAGAGTGTGAGTATCGAGTGAGAAAGGTCGGAATGCAGACGTGTTTTCGTTTTTTTTTTCTTTTCCTATTTTATTGCCATTCTTAACCAGGTTTGCCTTCTGGCCTCTGTTATAAACATACATCAGCGAAAGTATGATTGGTGTTAAGTTTCTCTTTGCTTCGTTTATGCATCTATCCTTTCCTCGCTTAGCATTAAGCTAAAACCCATTACTCGTTACATCGGTATTAACATATTGATAACTGAAAGTGTGACGCGTGAAACGTAGTTGAAGTAGGAGGGTCATTCAACGAATAAGGTAAAATATTGCTTAAGGGGCTGGAATGAAGTACTGTTTACAAGTGTACCTTTCTCAATGAAATCAATAGTGATGGCTCCTTTCATGTCCCAGAAAGTCAACATAAAATTCATTGCTGACCGCTGCGTCCCGAACGTTTTCTTTACCAAAGAGTAGATGCGTTTAAAGGATGTGCTCGTGGTGTAATGGTTATCGTCGTAGGAAATGGACACAACGACACGAGTTCAAATCCTGTACGAGACCGATTGCATTTCATATAGCACTAATACCCTTGGGAAAGGTATGAATCCAATTATTCTCCCTCTAGCTATGGGTAAATATTAGGGCAGACTGATTTCTTCAGCCTTGGTGAGGCAACTAGTCTTGGAGGAGAAGGAAAGCTCTGAATTCAAACCTGTTAAACTCCGCTTAAAAACTGACCTTGTGTCATATCCTGCTCGAGCGGAGGGGTTGGTAAATAAGGATGCGTTTCAACTCAAACGGTCTTTTCAACTCCAGTTCGTAGTGGCAAACTCATAACCCATATATGAAGATTATATTTGTTTAAAAAAAATACTTCTCTGTACACATTGCACTTTTCAGCTGACTAAAATTTGACGACAGATCTCTGGCCAAGAGTGGAGCTCTCTGATTTGCCTCCATTCTGAATAGCCCCCCCCCCCAAATTTTCGGGTGAGATTAAAAATGTTTCGTTATTAACCAATTCCAAACGGCGCAGAGTTTACATTTATGGAAAAAAATTCTGAAAAATTTTTGTAACATCCCTCACCCCCCTTATTTATTGAATGAACCTAATAGATTCCTCTTATTTAGGGAATGACCCTCGTATTTACCTAAACCTTCGGCTACGAGCTGGATCCCACACAAGGCCAATTTTTAAGCGGAGTAAACCTTGTTAGAGTTCAGAGTTTTCCTTCTCCTAGACTAGTCGCCAAAATAAGTTTAAAAGAATTCAGTCTGTCCAACCATTTATCTACAACTTGCAAAGAATAGATGGATTCATGCCTTTCCGAACAGCATTAAGGCAAAGTGAAACGCATACAGCCTTGACCAGGATTTGATCGCGGGTCACCGATTTTATTCCAAGAATGGAATTGGTTGTTTGGGTTTTATGGCATATCAACAGTTCTATTTCAAACAATTCAGTTTAGCATAAGTACACAGTTGAAATGTAAGTACATTTTAATTGTGAAAAACATTTCTATTTCAAGCAATTCAATTTAATGAAGCAGTTCTAATTCAACTAATTCAGTTTAGTATAAGTATAGTTTTTGTTTACACATAGTTAAATGTCAAAAAGTTCTATATTAAACAATCCAGCTTAGTGTAAGCAGAGTCTCAATGTCAAAAAACAGTTCCATTTCAAATAATTCATTTTAGCATAAGCATGCAGTTTAAATGTAAGTACGGTTTAATTGTCAAAAAAAAAAAAAAAAAAAAAAAAAAAAAAAAAAAAAAACAAAAAAAACCCCATAGATAGGGCCCTATCAGGTGCGACCATTCCGGTCTAGAGTGGACCAGGGAGCAATGGTAATGAAGGAGTACTCTGCATTTCCCAAAGTTCCAGCATTACTGGAACTTTACCATCAGAGTATTTAGTGTCATAACCAGGACACTCATTGGGGGGGGTCTTACCCCCTCTGCAGAGGTGCAGTCGGCGTATTCTACAGCGCCAGCCGACTGGGCAAAAGAATGGAGTTGTAACACGGAAGATTAGTGAGTTTTACATACTGGCGACATGGAAATGAAAAACTGCAAGGTTGATGTTTTCATTTGTATACGTACACCAAATAACCGATTTAATCTAAAGCCCTGTTTTGATGTTTTCACTTTTGCGTCTGCTTGAATACACATAACATATCACAGCTTGTCTATGAACGTACGTGTCCATAGAAGATATGCCCAGCGTAGCATGTTGTAGTCAAGAGTTGTGCTTCAGTGTTTTCAAGTAATGAAAACAATCTCAACATCTGATGCTATTTTGGAAATTAAATAATCTAAAAGTGTTCGACAGTTAAAGTGCAGTTGCACAAATAAATGTCCGAAGCTGATTTGTTTCAATGATTTACCAACCAAAAAGCGCCATTGTTTTATATGTGAGTAGTTATACAGCTTTGGGTCATTATTAATGTATCAATTTGTGGGGGAATTTTGCAGTGTGTATATATATAAATAAATAAAAAACACGCACACATACATATATAAGCCTATATAGACACACACACACATATATATATAAGCCTATATAGACACACACACACACACACATATATATATAAGCCTATATAGACACACACACACACACACACACATATATATATATGCCTATATAGACACACACACACACACACACACATATATATATGCCTATATAGACACACACACACATATATATATGCCTATATAGACACACACACACACATATATATATGCCTATATAGACACACACACACATATATGCCTATATAGACATAAACACACATATATATGCCTATATAAACACACACATATATATGCCTATATAAACACACACACATATATATATGCCTATATAAACACACACACATATATATATGCCTATATAAACACACACATATATATATATGCCTATATAAACACACACATATATATATATGCCTATATAAACACACACATATATATATATGCCTATATAAACACACACATATATATATATGCCTATATAAACACACACATATATATATATGCCTATATAAACACACACATATATATATATGCCTATATAAACACACACATATATATATATGCCTATATAAACACACACACATATATATATATGCCTATATAAACACACACATATATATATATGCCTATATAAACACACACATATATATATATGCCTATATAAACACACACATATATATATATGCCTATATAAACACACACATATATATATACATATATATATATAAAATAAAAAGACACACATATCACAAACATATATATATATATATATCTCACACACACACATACATACATACATCTCATATATATATATATATATATATATATATATATATATATCTATCTCACACACACAAACACATATAAGCATACACACACAAATATGTAAGCATACGCACATATATATATATATATATATTATATAGTGTGTGTGTGTGTGTGTGTATGCATATATGAATAAATACGAGTCAATATGCAATCATAAATGTGTACTCTTTTTCAGAAAAGTGCCTCTAATCTTTTTGGACAGCAATTTTTCATGCAAACAATTCTTATTGAATGTGACGGACAAATAACTTAGTATTTTTTCAAACTTTTCTCGTCTCTTTTGAAGGATATCTGTATATGGATTAAATTAGTCAAGAACTCTCCATGGCCTTTTCATTCAAGTCGAAGCTCTTTCGACCGTTTTGTAGCCACTGTCAAGAACAAGACTGAGATATGGTTGTTGGTGGTGTTTTCGGACATACTGAGATGTTGAACTCTCCCGCATTTCTCTTTTAGTATACTAAGATCTGAATTCCATCATTTGTTCGAAGACAACAACGTCCA
Organism: Sepioteuthis lessoniana; assembly: GCA_963585895.1. Lineage (NCBI taxonomy): Eukaryota > Metazoa > Mollusca > Cephalopoda > Myopsida > Loliginidae > Sepioteuthis > Sepioteuthis lessoniana. The sequence goes on along the minus strand of OY757906.1, from coordinate 102,329,477 downwards.
GGTCTCATTCAATGGTCGAAACCACTTGGACACGGAAGAAAAGACTATTGAATGTTCTTACACTCCCTAAGTCTATATACACACATTCTCTGGTATAGAAAGTAGAAAAGTTGGAAAAAAGCTCTTTGTCCGTCACATTCAATAAGATTTGTTTGTGTGCGTTGTGTAGAAACCGATTTCACCAACGAGTAATAAGAAATACAAACTTTTATGGTAACGACAAGCAAAAGAGAGCATAAAGTAAATAGACACTATATCTAAACATGTTCGGTTAAAGACCACGGATTGTTTCCTTTTCAAAATCTTCAAGTGAAGACGTTCGAGTTTTGTTATTTTTCTTATGTCTGGGTCAAGATGGTGAAGAATGTACCCCATACCAGCCCAAGCGCCCTAACAGAATGAGACAACTCTATCAATAAAAATAAAATAGAAAAAAAAAATAACTCAAATATGAATAAAGCTCACAGCAACGAACAATCTAACACAACGCCGAGAATGACCAGCGAAATGGTCAAAAGCGCTTAGGTTAGTAAGGGGGTCCTTTCTTCACCATCTTGACCCAGACATAAGAAAAATAAGGCTCGACCTGCTTCCTAAGTATATATAAGAGAGATTGTGCCGATCTACTAAGATACAGGGTGATTGAAAAAGTAGCTCCCTATTTTTAAATTTATATATTTTATGAGTTGATAATCATTTTTCTAGAAAGGAACTATTGTTATTTTAAAATGAATTACTTTTTAATCACCCGGTATATATAAAGTCAGGATAGCGTGGATACATAGATAATATCACTTGGTGTTAGAGTCTTGGACAGATAATAGCAGAACAAACCAATGAAATATAGCAGGTCTCATCGGATGTTGGCATTTTTTTTTTAAGTACATGAAGGTGGTGGTGGTGGTTATAAGAAATTAGATTATTAAGTTTTTAAAAGTATTTTAAACTTTTGTAACAGAACTGATTTACACCTTAAACTAAAAAATCATTGCCTTTAGTTATTAACTCTTACTCGGAGTTTCATGGGTTGCCGCTCTTGTCAAACAGAGAGTCTTTTTCCGATCTGATTGCCCAACACTTGGAGAAGAAGGAGAAGGAGGAAGAGAAGGAGGAGGAGGAGAAGACAGTCATAGAGGTGTAAGCAAACATTCATCATTTCAAGTTTACCTAATTTAATGCCCGGTGTTGAGCACAGTTTTTTTATTTTTTTATTTCATGAAAAACCGTTTTTAGAAGGAATTATACCCAGTCTATCTTTCTAGATAAATAGATAGACTGAAATATTGGTTATAAATATCTCTCTTTAAATTAGAATTTCTTTTGAAGTTATGAATGAAAATGTAAATAGCCCGCTTATAATTTCATTATAGATTATTGAAAGGGATTTTATATCGCTCGTAATATTTAAATAATGAAAGGCTTGGAATGTTCAAACTGTTTGGAAGTGGTGAATTTTGGAATTATAAAACTGACTACCAAAGAGGAAAAGTGATACTTTGATTTGAACAAATCTTAGCTTGTCTTAGATATTTCGATAATCCTCTCCAACTCCTTATCTCTTACATACAACTCGACTATCAGGATTTGTATCGAAAATCTACTGGACTCTTCATCGTTTAATCGTCAACTAGTTGGTTTCAAATATCAATTACTACTTTGTTGAGAGTTCGATTCTCCCTTGATACCACATTCCTGAAATCTTGTGCCAAACCTAATCAATTAACTGTTTAAGATTTCTTGATTCACTGGTAAATCACACTGAAAACACCATTTCTCGTTCAATTCCCGAAGTTAAGCAGCAATGAACCTGTTCATAACTTATATGGGTAACCACTTAACTGCAGGTCAATAGTTTTCTTTGTTTAATGGCATATGAATCTTTAAGGCCATTTTTGTTGAAGTGGTACTCTAACTCATACCTAATGGAGTTCACACCTTTTCCAAGGGTATTAATTTGAAAGTGAACGTAATAGTGTGTCTGGACATTGAACTCGCTTACTAAGATGTCAGATCATTGAAGCTGATCGACTTATTTTAATGGCATATCAACCTGCCTATTGTTATTTCATAGCAAGAAGTTAGGTTTGGTTTCTTTGTTTAATGGCATATCAACTCTTTAGGTTATTTAATGCCAAAGCCATTCTCCTAGAAGAACAGTAGTGGTACTATTTAACCCATAGCTGGGAGGATAAGGGGGTTCATACCTTTCCCAAGGGTATTGCCTGAAAGTGAACGTGATAGTGTGACTGGAGTACGAACACGCGTACTAAGATTCCGCAGTCCATCGCTTTAACCATTACACCACGAGGAGACCCCCAAGAAGTTAGCTAATCACGTTAATTTTACGTCTTTTGTTCATTTTTTTAGAGATTCTTTTAGCGTTTCTTTTTTAAACATTCATTTTACCCTCCGATGGGACCCTAACTGGTACCACTTCTCCGTGACAAAGTAAACCTGGGAATAAGATTAATGAAGGGGCAATTTACACTACACAGATCTCCGGAACCAGTGCCTTACCCATTAGATGCAATTAAGTATTATCACCAGGTCACCCATTTTTGTGAATGAGGTCTTACCTTTCCGCAGAGGATATAGTCAGCATATTATAAGCTTCACCGACAGAGAGAAAACGAGATTAAGAATCGATGAGTGACCATTTGGAAACGGCAGGTATTATAAGTAACAAGTAGCCTTGTGTCAGACTAAGCTGAGATTTGTAAATAACCATTTAAATTTCTTTGTTCATTAAGTAAGAAAGTCATAATGCAATAAATAAGCAAATGAATAAATAAAAGTTTTTACTCTTTTAAAAAGGCCGTTGACAGGAAGAAATCTGTTAAAAAAAACCTTAAATTACTGGATTGAAGGTCTTGGATATGTCTTTTAGCATTGCTGTTTATTCTATTTAGATGTTTATTCTCATACGTTAAGCCAAATTTACAGAAGTCTGTTTTTTTTTGTTTTTTTTTTTTTGTCTGGTGGGCGTTTACGAAAGAAATGTACATCGCTTTACAGAATTTAGGTGATGGAAGTAATTTAGGGAAAAAAAAGCGAAGATTTTGTTAATTGCCTACTTTTTTGGCAGGATTCAGCAAAGCCCTAATACTAAAATCTGATGTCACTTACCAAAATTTGAAATTCAATACGCAAAAGGGTTGTGTGCCAATCGTTAAATTAAAAACAAAAACACAACTATGTCAATTGAGGAACAAACCAATTACACATATCGGACCATTACCGAAATTTCAAACCCTCTCTTATACAACACATGGAAAGAACAACATTTTAAGACCAAAACAAGGAGTCATTAATTAAAAGAGATATGTTTTTGGAACGTCGAAGGCATAGGCTATGCTTACCATGTCAGTAAAATTAACAGGGCATATAAAATACTCTAAGTACAGACAGTTAACCTTTTCTCACCGATAAGTAGCGTACACATAGCGTTAGTAATCAGTTGAGATTTGTTTCGAACTTTTTAGACAATGTTGTGATTTTTGTTTATCCAAAAGTAAATACCGTCTCTCAAGCCTACTTTTATAATTGTAGACATAACTATGATATTATCGATACTAATGTGTATAAGCGGTGGGCTTTTAGTATTTTTGGTTGGTTGGGTTTTATGGCATATCAACCTTTGTAGGTTATTAAACGCCAAATCCATTTTCATGTAAATAATCAGTTCTATTTCAAACAATTCAGTTTAGCATGAGTACGCAGTTTAATTGTCAAAAACATTTCTATTTCAAACTATTCAGTTTATTCAAAGTTCTAAATCAGTTTAGCATAAGTACAGATTTGGTTTACAAATCCTTTTTTATTCATATAAACAACTCTATTTCAAACAATTCAGTTTAATCAAAGATAGTTTTTTGCTTACAGTTAAATTCAAAAACAGTTCTATTTCAAACAATTCAGTTCAGCATAAGTACACTCTTTAGGTCTATTTGACCCATAGATAGGACCCTATTATAAATGCTACCAGTGTGGACCTGGAAGCGATAGCAATAAAGAAGCACTCCGCATTCCCCAAGGTCCCAGCATTATTGTAGCCTCACCATTAGATTGTTTTGTGTCATATCCAAAACACTTGTTGAGAGGGTCTTACCCCCTCAACAGAGTGGCAATTGGTGTATTCTGCTGCCCTAAACGTCTGGGCCAAGTTAATTTGAATAAATAGGAAACCTTACTGACATTTTGAAACCTTGGGCATTGTCAGATTGTTCAATCCAACCCAGGTTACTTTGACAATAATGCTTAAAAATCTACTGAGAGAGAGAGAGAGAGAGAGAGAGAGAGAGAGAGAGAGAGAGAATTGGAAAGTGGAGGATTAACTTTGGTCTATTTTCCTCTGATTTTACGCTCGCCAAAAATGCTCCTTTTTTAAAAAGCAACATTTCTGGACATCAAAGGAAAGCGACTTAAAAACTTAAAATACCATGAATGGCTGCTACGTTTCTTTATATTTTAAATATATACACGTTTGATAAAGGCTTTTCGAATTTCACCGACCTACGAATTGAAACTTTGCGTAATGGTTAAAATGCTGGGCTGCGGCATGGAAGTAAACAAGTTTGAACTCCAGTCACGCTATTACGTTCACTTTCAAACTAATATCCTTGGGAAAGGCATGAACTCCCTTAGTTATAAGTTAAGTAGTATCCCTTTTGTTCTTTTACGAAGATGGCTTTGGTATTGACTTACCAAGGTTGATATTCCACCAAACAAAGAAACTAAACTCAGGTTGACTAAATTTATTATACATATATATCAAATATACGACTTCTAAACATATTTTTAAACGAGCCCGAGTTCATTTTTTCCCACAAATCATCATGTTGTGCCGCTGGCACGGATATTCCTGACCCTCTCTCGTCACTTCTCCCTATCGTTCATCGCCTCTGGCAGGTCTTCAGGGTTACATCCCGTACCCTCACATAGCTGCTGTATGTATGTTCTAGCTGGTCGTCCTGCTTTTGCTTGGTCATATGCGGGGGTCCATAGAAGTACGTCACTTATGAGCTCGTCCTTGCTTCTCCAGCAGTGTCCTGCGTGTCTGTTTCGTCTAACTTGGATAGTTTTCGTGATGGGAGGCAGGTGGTCGTATAGTTGGTGCCTTGTCGGGTGTTGCCGCCAGGACTTGTTCAAGATTGCTCGCAACATTCTTGTGTAATTGCCGTCTAGCTTCTTCATCAGCCGTTTAGTTACCGTCCAAGTAGTGCATCTATACAGCAGTATCGATACGACCGCTGCCTGGAAGAAACTGCGCTTCATTTTATCGGTCAGGTCTGATTTCCATATGATCGAGAATCATTAGTTTGCACACAAGAAATTCAATTAAAACATCAGTCATTTGTTTACACACAATTAAATGATAAAACAGCTCTATTTCAAACAAATCAGTTTAGCATAGGTATACCGCTTAAATGTCAAACAGTTCTATTTGACCCATAGATAGGACCCTATCAGGTGCTATCACTCCGGGCCAGAGTGGACCTGGGAGCGATGAGAATGAAGGTCCTTCATTACTGAAGCCACACCATCAGATTATATAGTGTTATACAGAGGACACTCTTTGGGAAGTCTTATCCCAATGCATAGATACAGCCAGTGTATTTTGCAGCTGCAACTGAGTGGACCAAAAACAAATGAAGCCAACTAAAAACTGCTGATTAAGACTTGATTTATATTTTTTCGATTTGGCACTAACTAATCAAGACAAAGTCTAGACATTATCAGTTGAAGTAGCTCAGCTGTGCAGAATTCTACATTTTCAAATTAAACCAGTTTTAAAGCTTCAGTTTTTGTTATCTACTTACTTGCAGTCACCCCTTCAAGTCTCTTACCACGTAAGAAAGCAATAAAAAAAAAAAAAAAAAAAAAAAAATAAGAGGATCCTCCTTGGCTGTAGTCTTTAATCAAACATATGTGCTCGTGGATATTAAACTACATCCTATCTGCTGTTGTAAGCGATACAGAATCCGTTTAACGTGTTAGGGCATGCTCGTAGAGATGAAGAAAACCAAAAATGGCCCTGGTCTCAGCGACCATTTTCACGCATTGTCAGATTACTCCGACTTCTCCTTGTGGTCCTATAGAGAGAGGGCTAATGCCGGAGGGTTAGAATAACTGGGACAAGGCTAATATTCTGTCTGAAGACATAACCAAAGGATATGAACAGATTCTATTCCTAGCTCCTACAGTTATGCGTATAAGAATATGGTTATGGGGAATAGGCTAATCTGTAAATATTTTAGATCGTTAGTGAATGCTAACAAAACACTAAAACTCTCTCTCACACACACACAACATACTCACTCACTCACACACACACAAATAGATATACACACACACACACACACACATATGTAGAGTCATACAAATAGATATATGTATACATATATGTAGGTGTAATTATATATATCCATACAAACACACGTATATATATATATTATGCGGGGGTCTATAGAAGTACGTCACTGATGAGTTCGTCCTTGCTTCTCCAGCAGTGTCCTGCGTGTCTGGCTCGTCTAACTTGTATAGTTTTCGTGATGGGAAGCAAGTGGCCGTACAGCTGGTGTCTTGTGGGGTGTTACCGCCAGGACTTGTTCAATATTGCTCTCAACATTCTTGTGTAATTATAGTCTAGCTTCTTCAGCCGTTTAGTTAGCGTCTAAGTAGTGCATCCATATAGCAATATCGATACGACGCTGCCTGGAAGAAACTGCGTTTCATTTTATCGGTCAGGTCTGATTTCCATGTGATTGAGAGCCTATACTCCTATGAACCCCCACATATGGCCAAGCAAAAGCAGGACGATCAGCTCGAACATACATACAGCAGCTATGTGAGGATACGGGATGTAGCCCTGAAGACCTGCCAAAAGCGATGAATGATAGGGAGAAGTGGCGAGAGAGGGTCAGGGATATCCGTCCTAGCGGCACGATATGATGATATATTATATATGAGCTACCGAAACTTACGGGGGTGTCCTCGTGGTGTAATGGTTAAAGCGATGGCCTGCGGAATCGTAGAACGAGAGTTCGTACTCCAGTCGCGCTATTACGTTCACTTTCAGGTTAATACCCTTGGGAAAGGCATGAACCCCTTTATCCTCCCAGCTATGGGTTAAATAATACCACCACGGTTCTTCTAGGAGAATGGCTTTGGCATTAAATAACCTAAAAAGAGTTGATATGCCATTAAACAAAGAAAACAAACCAAACCGAAACTTATCACTCCTGGTTGGCGGCTGATGAGGGCAGGGTATCGCACGTGCTTTAACACATTGTATGATGAAAAGAAATATATATATATATATATATTACACTCTCACATATAATTACAAAGCATACTGGTTAACGTGTTAAAAACGACTTCTGGTCGTACTATTACATTAAATTTCGGACTAATACCCTTATGAAACATATGAATTTTTAACGCCCCCTCTACTATGAGATAGATAGAAGCACTACGGTTCTACATGGATGGCTTTAGCATATAATAACCCACGAAGGCTGACATGCCATTAAATTAAAAAGACTATAACTCATGAAAATCAAATCAAGATCAAGAAGATCATGTTGCCGAGGAACGCCTTCATATGTTTCATTAAAAGTTCAGGCATTTTACTAAGAACATGAACACCTACCAGAAATATTTTGTTACAAGGCATTTTTATTTTTCATTTCCTCTTTGCTATGTTACTGACCTTGTAAATATTTGCTTAAAGTGCAAATATATTTACTTTAAAACTGTCACGATGTCACCATTTCTAGAGGAAATAAAAATAATGTATTATAACAGATCAGGAATGATATGACCATTTATTTTAAGCACAATAGGGATGTGTTGTCGGACGGAAGGATTACCATTTCCGAAGCGTGACTCTTGCAGGAAAATGGAATTTAAAAAAAAATGAGTGAATAAAGCCGTAAAAAATTGATAAAGAGTTGCGACAAAAATGTTTGAACTTCAAATCATAAAAGAACAATGGGACAATTCTAGATAATGAATAATTTTGCTAGATTCACAATGGAATACACCAGTTCATTGTTTTTGATAAGTCTTTTGAGTTTTCGCTGATGACGTTGTAGTGTGGGGATTAAAAAAAAGGTAAAATTCTAATGTTGCAGTTCCCAGAGGTTCTTTGACAGGAAGCAAGAACAGCACATCCCTTAGGAAAGAAACTGAAGAGAAATTCTGCTGCTTCAGTCGTACCACTGGCACTGGACGGATTTCCTCCCTCTTAGCTGCTGTTAGGTAGCGTAAGTGGTTGCAAAGTCTCGGACTTGACGGCAGATTGCTCCCTCTGTTAGCAGCGGCTTCTACTGAAAAACACCTACTGGACATAATCACCGACTTTAAACTTATCACCCACCGAAAATTACACTAATATATTTTATCACCTTGTCTGGGAGACGCAACTATTTCTACAGGTTTCAAGAAAATTTTCACGCCACATAATAGCCGATCAACCCCACCAAAATAGCTGGAGATAAAAAAAAAAAGTATCTTCATCTCTTTCTTCCCTTCCTTAATTTCTCTTGCAGCCTTCCACAAACAAGGAAGCTGACATGTTAATGGGGGTAAGAAGAACAAAGGAATTGGATGGAAAAAAAAACAAAACCAACTTAGAGTTCGTAGTTGGTCTATGAAGGATGATCCTCATAGACCAACAACGAACTCTAAAAAACCGACGACTACTACCCAACAAATCTTCCATATTCCATTGTAGTATTCGAAATTTTTATATTATTTTATAGAATTTAGCTTATGATATTCGTGGTATGATCTCATAGAAAATACATGTGGCACACTATAAAC
>OY757906.1:102270651-102315651 GCA_963585895.1 Sepioteuthis lessoniana | reverse complement strand
ACACGTACGCAAACAATACTAAAGCTCAGATAGACTACGTCCTTATAAACAAGAAATGGAAGAATAGTGCATTGAATTGCGAGGCATACTCCTCTTTTGGGGAGGTGTCCACCGATCACCGAATAGTCACTGCGAAAATACGGTTAAGCCTACGAAAAAACGACAAACGAACAGCGACCACCAAACACTATAACTGGGCCCTATTAAACAACAAAGATGTAAGAGATAAATACGTATTAGAACTAAGAAACAGATTCGAAACACTACAAGAAAAGACGGAAAAAAGTACACCAAACGACGAATACGAAAATTTCGTCAATGCACACCTTGAGGCAGCAGCAAAACACATTCCAACAAAAATTAAAACTAAATATAGAGTCCCATGGGAAACTTTAGCGGTGAGAGAAAAACGTGCACTAGTGAAAACAGCCTCCAAAAACTATCGAAAAAACCCAACAAACACAAATGCCTTAAAACTAAAAACGGCACAATATCAATTAGCAGGCATATATATAAAGGAACAGACAGAATACATTCAAAATCAGATAGATAAGATTAGAGACTCGGTGGAAGATAGACAATCTAGAATTGTCTGGCAAACAATAAACGAAGTGAGCAGAAGAAAGAACACAGCCAAAGCAAAACTTAAAGCAGCAAACCAACAAGAAAGAATAAAACTGTGGAAACAGCACTTCGAAAACTTACTTGGAAACCCACCAAAAATAACGCATGAACCAATCACCAGAATAATTAGCAAACAATTAGACATTAAACTTGGACCGTTCACACAAGAAGACCTCGACTCGGTTCTCAGAAAAATTAAAAATAGGAAAGCTGCAGGACTGGACGAAATTCCCCCGGAAGTGTGGAAGACCAGACAATTCGACGACATACTGCTCCGACACTGCAACGCAGTATACAATCAAAATCCGATAGATAGATGGACGAAGGGATGCATACTCCCCTTCCCTAAAAAGGGGGACCTCGGATTAGCCAAAAACTACCGAGGCATAACACTTACATCCATAGCTGCCAAAATCTACAATGCCCTACTACGAAACCGAATAGAACCCAAAATCGACAACATACTTAGAAAAAACCAAAATGGCTTCCGAAGAAATAGATCTACGACCTCACAAATATTAACCATCCGCAGAATCCTTGAAGGTGTACGGGCAAAGAACCTACAAGCGACATTAATATTTGTCGACTTTACCAAGGCTTTCGACTCCATTCACAGAGGAAAGATGGAACAAATCCTACTAGCGTACGGCATACCTAAAGAAACCGTAGCGGCAATAACGATTCTCTATAGAAACACTAAAGTAAAAGTACGATCACCAGATGGAGACACAGAATACTTCGACATTGTAGCAGGAGTACTACAAGGGGACACGCTGGCTCCGTATCTCTTTATCATTTGTCTAGACTACGTACTTAGAACATCGATTGACAAAATCAAAGAGAATGGCTTCGAACTGACGAAGAAAAGAAGCAGAAGATACCCCGCAACAACAATTACCGACGCCGACTACGCCGATGACATAGCGATATTGGCAAATACACCTGACCAAGCCGAAACACTTCTACATAGTTTGGAACGAGCAGCAGCAAGCATAGGCCTCCATGTTAATGCACACAAAACGGAATATATGTGCTATAACCAAACGGGGGACATCTCCACTCTAGAAGGAACCCCTCTTAAACTAGTAGACAAATTCACGTACCTAGGAAGCAGCGTCGAATCAACCGAAAAGGACATCGAAACGAGGTTAACGAAAGCATGGACAGCTATCAATAGGCTATCGACTATATGGAAATCAGGCCTAACCGATAAAATGAAACGCAGTTTCTTCCAGGCAGCGGTCACATCGATACTGCTATATGGATGCACTACATGGACGCTAACAAAACGGCTGGAGAAGAAACTAGATGGCAATTACACAAGAATGCTGCGTGCAATCCTGAACAAGTCCTGGCAGCAACACCCCACAAGACACCAACTGTACGGCCACCTGCCCCCTATCACGAAAACTATTCAAGTTAGGCGAACCAGACATGCAGGACATTGCTGGAGAAGCAGAGATGAACTCATAAGAGATGTACTCTTATGGATCCCCACACACGGCCGCGCAAAAGCAGGACGACCAGCACGAACGTACATTCAGCAGCTATGTGAGGATACAGGTTGTTGTCCTGAAGACCTGCCTAGGGCGATGAACGATAGGGAGGAGTGGCGAGAGAGGGTCAGGGATATCCGTGCTGCCAGCACGATATGATGATGAATGATGATATATATATATATATATATATATATATATATATATATATATATCTCTATATATATATATATATATATATATATATATCTCATATATAATTTGCGCGCACCCACACACACACGTATATATTTGTGTATGTATAAGTACGACCGGATCACTAAGTCTGTATTCTGATACAATTATTAGCTGAATTTTTAGCAGAAATGTTCACAGCAAAATACTTGATCTGCATCATCTATAGAGAAGCTTTTTATTTAGTTCACTGAAAATGAAGGAAATGTGTTGAAAAAGAAATGTGTTGCGTAGTATAAATGCTATTTTTCTTCACCAATCAAACCTATAGAAATGCATATTAAACACTTTTGAGTACTTTCTCACGCACATGGGGCACCTCCGGTAAAGCAATGGTTAGCAAGCTTGACTAGCAAACCTGCAAAAGGTGGGTTCGAATCTCATTGGGTTCCTAATTCATTTGGCTGTGTGCTGCATCTAAGCAAAAGTCTTTATAAATTACTATTTGCCCCCACACATGCATACATACACGTTTGAGTATCTGTTACTTGAGAGATCCCATAGATATGTTTGGGGGGTGGAGGAAGAGGGACAATTTTTGAAATTAAAATATTGCATAAATTAACTATTCTTAAGAAATGCATATTACTTTCAAGTAATCCTGTTTAACATCAGATAAAATTATTAAAACGTTAGATTGGAATACTTGAATGTAATATGCATTTTTTAAAAGAATAGTTGATTTATGTTATCCTAATTTTTTTTTCTTTTTAATAAGGGTTATTAGTTGCTTGAAAGAAAATTTCTTGCAAATTATTTGCGCTGTTTATTTGTTCAATGGTTTGTTTACTCCTCATTGGTTATCTAATGCCAAAATTTTGTTAATTTCAAAATGTTTAATTGTTAGAACAACGTTTTCTAATTCCACTTTTTTAAAAAGATTATTTATAATCATTTGTTTGTACACATTTGTATGCTTTCAAGTATCTTATTTAATAATTATTTATGTAAATTGTTTATGGTATCAAGTATTCCTATCTAATACTAATAATTTATCCTCAGTAATGATTTAAATTGCATGATAGTTAGAGTGAACGCTAATGGCCCGGAAGACCAAGGTTCAATCCCAGGTCGAGTCAGACAAAAAAAAAAAAAAAAAAAAAAAGCTACTCGATGCCTCCTTACTTAACACTCAGCATTATAAGGTACGGATCAAAGGTAAAGTGGAGCAATCCAGGGAAAGGAGTGGCGCCCTCCCCAAAACCTTGGTGTAGTAGCTATCGAAAAGGGAGCCTTCGGGTCAGCCTCGACTACGGTCACCAACTTTACTTACTAAATATTTAAAGTAGATCTTTCTATTTATTCATATGTTTGCACATGTATATCGTTTAAAGCATTCATTTCTAACGCCCATGATTTGCAAACAATTTCGTTTCAAGTAATCTTTGTAAAAAAAGAAAAAAAAAAAATTATTGCATAAATTCACTATTATCAATTATCATAATACTTTCAAGTATTCTTGTCGGACATAAATCCTTTTTTTTTTTAGTGCATATCTTTATATGGTTTCACGTATTCCAATCCAATAATGATAATTTTTAAACATATCCAGTTGGCCCATGAATAAGACACTAACAAGTAGTTGCACTCCGTGTAAGAGCCCAAGCGGTTGCTCATTCAACACCTCGTCTCATTTGGTTTGGTTTGGTTTCTTTGCTTAATGGCATATCAACCTTTGTAGGTTATTTAATGCCAAAGCCATTCTCCGAGAAGAACAGTGGTGGTACTGTTTAACCCATAGCTGGGAAGATAAGGGGGTTCATACCTTTCCCAAGTGTATTTGCCCGAAAGTAAACGTTATAGCGCAACTGGAGTACGAACTCGCGTACTACGACTCCGTAGTCCATCGCTTTAACCATTACACCACGAAGACACCCCCTGTCTCATTTAGCTTAATGCCACATCAACCATTGATGGTTATTAAATGCCAATCCCTGTTTATACACGCACAGAAATATCTTAGTGAATAGTTTGTAGGTAACTTCATTTTTAAACGATGAACACATCACTCATTAAGTCCCGGGCCTATCTGAAAAAAAAACAAAAAAAAAACAAAAAAAAAAAGCACTTTTAGGTAAAAATTCGACTTTATTCGCCAACAGTCTCCTTCTAGGGTCATACGCTTCTCTAACAATTCGATGCCTTTTAATTGAAAGATTTCTTTAGCCTCAAAATACACCTCAGTTTCCGATATCACTTCTTCATTGGAGCCAAATCTCTTTCCCCGGGGCATTTTTTTTTTAGGTCTGCTGGGAGCCAGATCTGGAGAATAGAGTGGGTACGAAAGCAATTCGACGTGCAATTCATGTAGTTTTGTCATCGTTTCGATCGACTTGGGACACGGTTGTCTTGGTGAAAGAGCACTTTCTTCATTTGTGGCCATTTTTTGGCGATTTCTTCCATCAAACACACCAATAATGCTATATGATATTCGCTATTGATGGTTCTTCCTTTCTCAAGGAAATCGATGAATAAAATACCTTGAGCATCCCAAAATACGGAGGCCAAAACTTTGATATTTGCATCTTTGGACAGCTTTTACCTGCTGCTGTCTACTCAGCTGACAGCCGATTTAACTCCGGAGTGACGTGGTGGATCCATGTTTTATCTGTTGTCACATTTATGCAAAAACTTTTGTTGCTTTGAAACCGTTGCAAACAATGCTCTGAATTGTCGACGTGTTGTTTTTGATCAACTGTGAGCAAACGCAGCACACACTTTGAACACGGCTTTCTCATTGACAAATGTTCATACAAAATGGTGAATACACTGCTTTCTGATATCTTCAACTCCTCTGCTACCTCATGCAACTTCAATTTACGATCAGCCAAAACGAGTTTGTGAAGTTTTGTATGTGTGTGTGGGGGTTCCGGGATAACTGCCGAATTTGGGTGACCTGAGTGTTCAGCATCATTTGTGTCTGTACGACCGCGTTTAAAGTCAGCATACCACCTCTTAACCGTTGTTTCTGAAGGAGCAGAATCCGAATTACACTTATCTAGCCATTACTTTTCATTGAGCAGTATTTTTTTTTTTCACGCAGAAAGCAATGCTATATCAACACACGCAATTCAGATTTTTCTATTTTGAAAATCTCCAACAGGAGCTTCACTTAAACCATTGTAATTTGTAAACTAATAATCCGATTGGGCTCAAATTTTGACAAGTGCTATTTGAAGATGAATACTTAAAATTTTTTTATTTATTTATTTGTGGCGCCATCAGGCTTGGGATTTATTGAGTGATATGTTTAGAGTTCATTTTTTGAATGCAGTTAAATGGTTTCACAGTTTTTTCAATTCTCTAGCAAGGTCGAGGTACTTATCCTTTTTTTTTCACATTCTTTCAGTTTTATTCTGTAGTCAGCCGGGACAGCAAAGTCGACAATTTTGCAATTTCCTTTTTGTTGTTGATTACTATTAGGTCTGGTTATCTGGCCGAGATTATGTGATCCGTGCGTATGTCAAAGTCCCATAGGAGTTTATGTGTGTTATTTTCTAGGACAGGTGGTGGGTTCTGAGTATACCATTTGTTGGTACGGTCAAAATTAAATTTCTTGCACATCTCCCAGTGTATCACCTTGCCGACCCAAACATGTCTAGTCTTATACTCCTACGCTAATTTGCTGCATTCGCTTATTATGTGATTGATGGTTTCATCTCTGTGACCGCATAGTCTACATTTGGCATTTTGTTGCGTCTTATCTATTTTCACTTTGATATAATTGGTTCTTACGGCGTTTTTTTGTGCTGCTATTAGGAGAGATTCTGTTTCTCTCAAAGTTTTCTTTTCTTAGCCATGTCCAGGTTTTGTCATGTGAGATGTTGTTTATTAGTCGTTTAAAACGCCCATAGAGTTGTTTTCTTTCCCGTTTTTGTTTCCTAGTTATTGTCATTCTTTTGTCCATCGTGTTATCAGTATTGTTTCTGATGGCTGTAATCAGTCCTCCTTTGTGTTTTTCTATGTAGTCTTCGAATCGATGCGTCAACGTTGTCTTCAATGCTGGCAAGTCCTCTTCTTCCCTCTTTTGATACATTTAACTCTAAAAATTATATTTCTAGACTAGATATCGAATTATCCTCTAGGTAAGAAACGTAAGTTTATGATTGTATAATGAAATAATTAAGATAAAGATGACTCATCAAAAGGTTGAAGACATGAGTTTATAACATTAGCTGGATGAGATGATTAATAGATTATATAAGAAAAAATAATTTTGAATTCAGGCAGATAGTCGTTGAAGAGAGCTGAGTTTTGAAACCCAAAGAGACAAGTTGGGTGGGTTGGTTCGTTGACTGTTTGGGTTTTTATGGCATATCAACCTTTGTAGGTTATTTAAAGCTTAATCCATTTTTATCCAAATAGTTCTATTTCAAACAATTCAGATTAGCATGAATACAGTTTAATTGTCAAAAATATCTCTTTCAAGCTATTCAGTTTATTCAAACAATTCTAATTCAGATAATTCAGTTTAGTATAAGTACAGATTTTCTTTACACATAGTTAAATGTTAAAACAGTTCTATATTAAACAATTCAGTTTAGTGTAAGTAGAGTTTCAATGTCAAAAACAGTACCATTTCTAACAATTCAGTTTAGCATAAGCACACCATTTAAATACGAGTACAGTGTAATTGTCAAAAACATTTCTATTTCAAGCTATTCAGTTTAGTCAAACAGTTTTAATTAAAAAAATTCAGTTTAATGTAAGTATACAGTTTAGGCGCTACGATTTCGGGAGCAATGGCAATGAAGGAGGACTCCACATTCCCCAAAACTCCAGCATCACTGAACTTCACCATCAGATAGTTTAGTGTTATCCAGGACACTCATGGGGGAGGGTATTACATCTTTGCAGAGGTGCAGTTGGCGTTTTCTACAGCCCCAGCTGACTGGGCAAGGACAAGTTGAGTTAAACGTTGGTCGAAGGTGGGTGCTTCTTTCAGTTTAGTGTCTTACTCAGGACGCTCGGTGCCTTACTCGAGTTGACGTACTCTATAGCCGTAGCCAACAAGGCTACCCTCTGAGGGAAGAGCAAGGGCTGATACAATTTGCCATCTGTATCGTAGCAGGAAATGCCAGGATCAGTCTCGAAACTTGAGTTTCAGCTACGTCCATACAATTTACTCACGAAACTTTTCTGATGAGAACTGAATTGAGTTTTTGCTATTCTAGTTTGGTTGCTATTTCAGGCTAAAGAGCTTACTAAGTCTAATCTGCTATAGGTGCATTTTTGTAATAGTTTTTGGCGTGGCAAACAGTATCGGCGAGCCGAATTCAAATTTCTTTTCAAGTTGTTTACGATCACTTTACAGTAATTCTCTTCGAGGGGAAAAAAGCAGAAATCTGCCTCTTCCCTCAGCTTGCGGTAAATAGGACAGACTGATCTCTCTTGCTATGGGAGAGCAGTTGATCAAGGTGAATGTCATCTCCAAGTTCCCCCCACTCCTCCAAAGATTCATTCGTCAGCATGTCTGAGTAGGGCCCATTACTCTTCGTATCACACGGACCTTAGGAGAGGTCTACGTTCGACAGGGTTTGAGTTAGAAAAAAAAGCTCATGAAATGGGATATATATATATATATATATATATACATATATACACATACACACACACACACACACACAGAGACAAATTTAGATATATACTTGCAAACGAGGATTTATTTGTTCATACATTTATAGCTGAACATGTTTTATACACGAACTGAATAGTTCTTACATGCTTGTATATGTTTGCATATAGACCTACGAGAGGGCCAATCTGTGTTCGTAAAAAAAACTCATTTCAAAAGTACAATATGGAGCAGAGTTCGAATAAAAACACGAATAGCAGACAGCTTTAAACAAAGTCATAAACGACCAACCGG
Organism: Sepioteuthis lessoniana; assembly: GCA_963585895.1. Taxonomy (NCBI): domain Eukaryota; kingdom Metazoa; phylum Mollusca; class Cephalopoda; order Myopsida; family Loliginidae; genus Sepioteuthis; species Sepioteuthis lessoniana. Next base: position 102,307,428 of record OY757906.1, on the reverse strand, counting down.
AATGGTGAGTCTGTCAGAACAGAACTGGCAGACAAAAAGAAGGGGAAAATTAATGCACATGTGTTCTGGCATTGGCTACACCCGATTCCTGACATAATCACATCGGCAGAGAAGCGGAAGAATACGGATTGTATGGTGTAAGTGAAGAGGCAGCGTAGGAATTTACTTGTCTTGTTCATTAACCAATCCCAACGTTTGCTTGTCATTATTTTTCTTTTATCTTTATTACATTCTAATTCTTTATCTTGAAATTCTGCCTCTGGCGACTTTCTTAATCCTAACTTTGCAACATTTCCTTTTCTCGTGTTCACCCCTTTTCTTTTATATACTAGTTTACACGCTCGTTAATTCTGCGGGGTCGTTAAACAAACCTTTTTTCTCCTCTTACATTTCCTTTCTTAATTTCGTTGGATGATATGCACAAGCACAAGAGATTCTTTTTTTTTTTTTTTTTTTTTTTTTGTGCGGGCCTCAATTATTTTGGTCTTTATTCGCTGAGGTTTGTCTTCAATTCCTTTGTGTGTCTTGATATTTGTAGTAGTTTTTTTTTAAAGCTTAGCAGGAAAAAAAAATCGGAGTTAGAAGATTGTATTGCAAACTTTGAGGTCCTGCTAATTTCATTGAAAATCGGTATTTGAAACGCTGATCATCAACATGTGTGAGAAATATGCAAATATCTCAGTCATGAGGCAGGTTAAAGAGTGATTTGATATTTTCTATGCTTGGATTAGTATTGAACGAGGCCAGAAATATTGGGCATCCTTTGAAAATTGAACTTGCTAACAATGATCAGCGAGATCTCGTTAGCCATTATACAGCACAACTTCTCTTTACAACTTTCTTTATATTTTGAAAATATATCTTAATTTTTTACTTAACGAGCTCATCTAGCAAACCATTAAGTATTACATGATACATCCCCCAACTTTCTTTGATATTTCTAAAATCTATCGTTATTTCACATTTTGTTTTAATATCTTTTTCCTAAAGCGGGGCGAGCCCAGTCTGCTGTAACTGTAGAACACACCGACTACATCTTTGGAGTAGGGAAAAACCCTCGTAAAAGGATTGTCCTGTATATGACCTTAAACCATCTGATAGTGAATCTTCTGCCCTAGAGCTTCTTTGGAATATGGAAGACCCCTTCACTGCCATTGCTCCCAGGTCCACTCTGGTCCAGAGTGGTTACATATTCTAGGAATATATCTATGGTCAAATAGAACTGTTTAACCATTTAAATCTGGAAACAAATGACGAACTGAATTGTTAGTGTTACATAGAAATACTTGGAACCATTTAAATGTGTGCAAACGAATGAATAATGTTTAATAGAATTATTAGTACCTCTTCTTCACTCTTTAACTGTGTGCCTTAATTGAATTGTTACTGTTACATAGCGATACTTGAAACCATTTAACTGTGTACTAATAAAATATGTTAGATCGCAATATTTGAAACCATTTCTGTGCAAACAAATGATTAATACAAAAATGGGACTATTTGTGTAAGAATATTTGGAACCATTTAACTGTGTGCAAACAAATTATCTTTGACTCATTTAAAAATATGCTTCCCAACGAACTATTTATTTAGAAATCATATTTAAAACCGTTTAACAGTGTACATTTAAATGAGCTCTGGCCCGTTAAACATGTTAACTACAAACTATGCGTTTACAAATCATATGCAAAAGGAAGATTTGGTCTTAAATATCCTACAATGGTTGACATGCCATACCAACTAAAGTGGGGGTTAATAAAAATGATGGGGAATTCTTTTCACGAATAGTTCCCCTTCCCCTCTGCTACATTATTACCTATTCCATTCATTTTATCTTATTTTTCGGCCCCTTTTTTCTTCTGATTTATCCTATATTCTTTTTTTTCCGAATGTTCCTCTAAATGACAACGTATTCCTCAAAATTTTCGTCATTATTCCCGGATTTCTCATAAATATGTGCTAAAAATAAATAACCTCAAATTTCATCAGCATATACCGAAATTCATTGGGGTATCCTCGTGGTGTAATGGTTAAAGCACTGGGCTGCCGGATCGTAGTAAGCGAGTTCAAACTAGTCGTCCTATTACGTTCACTTTCGGACAAATACCCTTGGGAAAGGTATGAGCCCCCTTATCCTCCAAGCTAGGAATTAAATTGTACCACTACTGTTCTTCTAGAAAGAGGGCATTAAATAACCTAAGAAGGTTGATATGTTATTAAACCAAGAAACCAAACAATGTCGTAAATGCTAGGTATCTTGTTCAACAAACCCTATGCGTTATCTCAGCTAGTCCTTATATTTCCTGGGTTTTCTTTTATTTTTCACGTTCTCTTGAAAGAAAAAGAAAGAAAAAGCCCGTTTGGAAAGATGATAGTATAGAACGTAGTTTCATATCGAGAATTATTTCACTTGCTTTAAATTCTTTGTGAAATTTCTATCATCAATCATAGGAAAGTCAGAAAAGACAACACACTAGACATACGCACTGATACTTACATACGCAAGAAAAAAAAGTTGGCTGTTCTGTAGTATACATTTCTTGTTATTTATTAACCTGAAACTAGCCGGGTACAAGTCATTAGCAGATGTAAAGGAATATGACAAAAACGAAAAAGTTCTTTTTTTTTTTCATTGTCCTTTTATTTTTTATCCAGGATGAGTAACCCACTCAAAGTTTTCGACGAACATGATGCATCTCTGAAAGAAATCATTTCCAAGTGATTTCTCGATCAGAGACTTCAAGTTAAAAAAAAACAAGAAAAACCCCAAACAAACATACTTCTCAAACAAATTTCAACACATTCTCCTCAAAACGCCCCAAAACTAGCGAAGGTAACGTTGTTAGATTTAGAACACACCACTTGTTCTATGGTCGATTGATTTTAACGTCAACCCGACTAGGATTATTTTATGAAAAGGAAATAAAATTCATTGTACGTTTATATATACATTTTGGGCAGTTTCGCTAATGATCCGGGAGACCAGAGTTCAATCCCAGGTCGAGTCATACCAAAGATTAAAAAAAGAAAAAAAATAGTACTTGCTTAACACTCGGCATTATAAGGTAAGGATCAAGGGTAAAGTGGAGCAATCCAGGGAAAGGAGTAGTGCCCTACCCGACACCTCAGTGTAGTAGCTATTGGAAAGGGAACCTTCGAGCCGCCGTCGACTACGGTCGCCAACTTTACTTATTTCTTTAAAGGGTCTTTTTTGTATACGGTTATATATCAAGTATTGTATTTAAAACAAGTACTTTCCGGCCAAAAACATTAACCACTGCGCCGTGTGCTCTTACAGGAAACTTCTTCTGAATGAAATCATCTAGATGCTGCAGGTTCAATCCCAACAACAGGTAACAACAACAAGGAATACTTACTATAACTTAACAATAACAAAGTACAAGTATTAACAGAATTGGAACAGTCTACCCCTGTGAATCAAATAAAGGGTTCAGTTCGAGATTCTGTGTGGGCTCCCGAGTTCGGCATGAAACACCTGAAGAAGGCAAAAAACATATTGGCCGAAACATTCTAAGTACAACAATAAAGATGAGGTCAATAGTCCGAATATTCTAAGTGATATCAAGCTTCATCTAAGAAATTTAAACAAATAATTTAGTTATTTTGTTCCAAGTATTCTTATCTAATACAAAAAATTTTCAAACAGATCTGTTTGTCCTATAAACCGGACCCTAATTGGTACTCCCAATCCGAACCTGGGGGTAATGGTAATGAAGGGATTCTCCATACTCTTCAGGTTTCCAGAACTGGAGCCTCACCATCAGATGCAGTTTAGTCTCATAACAGGACATCCCTTTAGTGCAGGGGGTTGCTCTTCTAAAGGAATAGAGTCAGCTTATTCTTGGCCCAGTCGTTCTTATATTTCAGCATCTAATTTCTAACTTAGTTTGGCTCAAGGCTATAAGTATGGAGGACTCATTCAGAACCGAACGTCTTTCTCACTTAGCATGACACCAGGACCCTTGATTTTAAATTTGACTTATTTTGGCAAAAGGCTGGAATTATGAGATTTCCACTCATTGACAATAGTCTCGCTTAGCAAGCTAGCCATTAGCCACTCGAAATAATAAGGGACGTAGTTTCAGCAGAGAGAATAAACTTGCATCGTCTCGTGTTGATATCTAGTTTCTTCATTATTTTTTCTTCCTACCTCAATTTAAGATGAACAGCTGTTGGTATGTTCTGGTTTGGATCCTACCCTCTCCGACATTATTTTTTGGAAACCAATATCAGTGAATTCAACCCTCACCCAGTTCACCCCCATATTTGGTTGTATCTGCAGCAAGATATTACTTAATTTCGTTCAGGGGTGGAGAACCTTTCAATATTTAAAGACCATATTTAAATTTGTTGTCAAAGAATAAGGCCGCCGTCAAATGCATTTTTTTATGCTTTCAGCAAAATCTAAAGTTTAATCTTTTAGTTAATAACTTACTCCAAATTTAATTAATATATATTACTTAAAAAAAAAAAAAAAAAAAAAAGCTAAAACTTTTACTAAAGTTTTAATGACTTTTTCTTTATTGCTTTTTTTGGTGGGGAGGTGGGGGCGAAAAAGCTCTGGGATATCAAGTTCTTTACCGGAGGTGCGCAATTTTAATTGGTCTTTTTAAAAAGGCCATGGAATGTCGCACTCAATGGTTTAGAAGGCTACATATAGTCATAATACCACAGGTTCTCTACCTCCTAGCTTTGTATGACACAATGCCACTAGAGTAGGGAAACTAGTGCGAACTAAACTTCCTGGTGTGGATTTAAGAGACAAACTTGTACATGACTAGCCACACACACACACACATAATATATATATATATATATATATATATATATATATATTGAGAGATAGATAGAGATAACCCTTATTAGATTAAAGCACACAGAATCAACTGACTAATGTTCACTTTTACGTCTCAGTGAAGCAGCCGTTAGCGCGTCCAACTTTTGAAGCAATTTATTCTATTACTAATACTGTAAGGAGGCACGCTCAGCGTAACGGTTATCGTTGCAAGAAATAAAATCGGAGACCCGAGTTCAAATCCTGAACGAGATGGTTTGAGTTTCAAAACGTGCTAATGCGCTTGGGAAAGGGTTTCAATCCATCTATTCTCCTCCCAGCTATGAGTAAAATGTAGTGAAGACTTGATTCTTTAGCCTTGGTAAGACAGCTAGTCTAGAAGAAGGAAAACTGAATTTAAACAAGCTTTACTTCGCTAAAGAAGAGACCTTGGTCACATCAAGCCCGTTACGGAAGGTTTGAGTAAATACATACAATTAGTATCAGAGGCGGGGGTTGCTCCCTACTGGATGCACAGAGTTTTGAACTTGTGTTGTACCAAGTCCAGTAAAAATCTATGAACCAGTAAAATTCTCTCTTTTGCTTGTGAGCGCACGCAAACACATTGGCATATACGTGCGACTGATCAAACATAATACATAGCGGTAACATTTTTATCAGATCAATAGTTTTAAAATTCTCCGAATCTGAGAATAAAACAATTTTCTATTCAATTTCTAACTGAATGAATAAAAGTAATTTAAAAAAAAAAAATCCTTCCAATTTTTGATATAACAGAGATAACTATAAAATGCTAATTAGAATATTTTCACCGTTTCTTGCTTGTAAAAAAAGTTTTGGTTTGGTGGTATATCAACTATTGTAGATTATTTAATACCGAATCTCGTTTAGACGTATATATTAGACTAATATGATTTATCCAAGTATCGCTTTGTATCACGAACAATTCAATTAAACATCCATTATTTGTTTACACTCACTTGAATGATCAATCAGTTCTATTTCAAACAATTCAATTTAGCGTAAGTCATTTTTTTTTACACTCAGTTTAAATGTCAAACAGTTCAATTTGACCCATAGATAGGACCCTATCAGGTGCTTTCACTCCGAGCCAGAGTGGACCTGAAAGCAATGACAATGAAGGGGTACTTTGCATTCGCAAAAATCCAGCATTACTGGAGCCTCACTATCAGGTCGTTTAATGTCATATCAAAGACACTCATTGGGTGGTGGGGTCTTACCCATCTGCAGCGATGCAGTTGGTGTATTCTACAGCCCCAGCCAAATGGGCTAATAAGAGTATAGATATCATCATGGACCGCGGTTACAATAGGAACCAAATTTGACCGCCGCGGTTTGTGTTATGATTAACAAGCTCATACTAACAAACCTTCACGTGTGAGTTCGAATTTCATTGGATGCCCCATTTATACGGCCTTATGCCACATCTAAGCAAAAAGTTTGAATTATTACAACAGGAACCGAACTTACTCACGGGTCGTCTAGTTAACAAATAAAAACTACCCTTTTTTTCAGCAAGATATAGGATTTTTATTTTACTTGTCCTTCCTAATTAATCATCTTACATGCCGCATTTCTCATGAGTCTGACATTTTACTTGCAAACGTTTTTAATTCTTCTACTTGACTCAAGATCTCAATTCCAATTCTCTCTCTGTCCTCTTCAATATTTAGATTTCGTTTCTTTCTCTCCCTCACACAATTTATTTTGTCCACTATTCAGTCTCCTTCTTATGTTTATTTCTCCCCTCAAACCATACCTTTTTTTTCTGATTCCTTCTTGCTGAAATTTTTTTTTTTTCATCTTTACAAGCTCGTACCTTTTAGTATTCTTATATAATATACTCTCTTTTCTTGCATATTTTTATTTTGATTATCATCGCCTCTGTTCTTCTCTAAACACAGTATCGTCTATCGTCCGTTCAAATCTTCTCGGGCAATTCTAACGAGACGACTTCGGTACAATCCTATAAACAAGACAAATAAGCCACACCAGTGCGTCTTTAAAAAGTTAAAAGCTTTTATTCTTCAATAGAACCGACGCTTGCATTTACCGTGGGCACATTTAACCCGGCCGTCCAGAAATCCAATTTTATCTGGACAAATTACAAACATGGAAGTCATTTATAGGAATTTCGCGCAATCCAAACAGCATCTCATTTAGGGAAAACGTTTGCTCACAAAGCGACCGAGGGCTCGTATTAATGAACACGTTAGAGCAATTGGGCTTTCAGCAGAGTCCGGACGTCGGGAAGATCTGCAAAAGTCTAGGGAGGGAGAGAGTAAAGCGTCTGCACCTGTAGTTCTGATCGGTCACCTCGCCGACGATTTAAGAAAATAATGTTTAAAAACAGGTTTTACTTATATAACTATAATACTGTTTTTAGGGATGAACTAACAAGTCAGATGCTTTGAAACGAGGTGAAGAAATAAACTCGGGTGTTTTTTGCTAGTTTCATGTAAATTTAAACTTTGATAAAAACACGTTTTACAAGCTACAGAAACAAAATAAAATCTTGTATATTACTAAAATTCACACACATTCGCACTCCTATAATGGGGGAAAAAATACTAAAAACCGTCAATTGGTTATTACGTATTTATTTCAACTGGCCTTTCCATCAGAGAAATCAATCTCTTCTGATAGCCATCTCAATGGAGAAAAAATTTTTTTTTCAAAATTATAAAGATATTCTTTCAATGAATTCTTACAATATTTTTTTTTTAATGAGGGGAAGAGGACTAAAAGTTATGCGCTAGAAATTGGTATCAAAGCTAGATATAATGTCATCGTCTGGTGTCATGTATTCTTATGCATCTTAAAAAAAAAAAAAAAAAAAAAAAAAAAAATCTACTCACAAAACCTTCAATTACTGAAAATATTGTCAATAAATCAATCTATTTTATTTAAAGAAAACATCTGTATTTGTTTATTAAGAAAAACGCACTGATAAACACTACTACAAATATCAAACTTATCTTTTAGTTAAAAAAAAAATTATAGGTTTTATTTGATTTCCATTAAAAGATTAAAATTTAGTCTTTATTTAATTTAATATTTTCATATCGTTTTTAATCAGAATAATGCCATTCTAATTACCGTTAAAATCATTAATATCATTAAAATAATTATTCATCATTAATAATTATAATTCTAGAAATAAGAAGTAACTTACTACAATTATCGATAAATTATCATTATAATTTTTGTTGTTACCGTTATTACATAAACCAATAATATCAATAGTAATTCTGATAACAATAGAAGAATAAGATCAGTGTTATCATTATCAATTTTTCTATTATTAAACTTTTTCATTGGAGTTTAAATCTATTTTTACGGTGGCATTTAAAAACTAATTCATTCTCTTTATTTAATACTTGGCTTGTAAATTTATATATGATGATGCTTTATAAATTATTGGAAGTTTTGCCTCCTAGCGAAATTTTTTTTTTTAGAAAATTCTGTCATTCTACTGTTCTAGAGCAAGAATTTAAAGCATTCAAGAGGTCCTACTCGTTTATAAGGACCAATTTATTACTAATTTTTCAGTATATTTTGTAATAGAAGAAATTAGTTGTTTTTTTTTTTTTCTATCTCCCCTCCCTTGGGTGTGCTCGACTAGCAAAACTTCACGAGTGAGTTCAACTCTCATTTGTTACCTTGTGCTGCGTCGAGGCAAAAAGCTAAATAAACTACGATCACCCTTTCCTACACCATGCAATCATTTCATTGCACGAGGAATATTGAGTATTTATTTTACTCGCATGTTTGATCTGATTTTATTTTTGTTCCAAAAAGATGAAACTTATAGTCATGAGACTGACAAGAAAGTGAGAAAACATCTATTTCAGGTTTTATTTTGCACTACTGTTCGCCAATGGTCAGGGAGACCGGGGTTCAATCCCAGTTCGAGTCATACCAAAGACTAAAAATGGTACTTGATGCTACCTTGCTTAACACTCGGCATTATAAGGTAGAGATTAAGGGTAAAGTGGTGCAATCCAGGAAATGGGGTAGCACTCTCCACAACACCTCGGTGTTGTAGCTATTGAAAAGGGAGCTTTCGGATCACCCTCGACTAAGGTCGCCAACTTTACTGGTCAGTATTTGAGCATGTTCTTCATTTAAGAAAAATGTTTTATAACTATGAGGAAAAAAGAAAAAGAAATTGAAACTATATAATCATTTCCTTCTTTGACTTCAATATGATAAATTTTTTTTTACAGAGAATGATTTTATAAATTTCTCTGGGGTTTAGACTATACAAGAGGAATTTGTTTCGGTGTCGAGTTATGTCGTGTGATTTAGCAATTTACTTGCCTCCGGGTACTCTAAAATGAAGAATTTTTCTCTGATGCACAACCTGCAAAACCTTTCACTTATATGATATAGCTTTTTTTCTTTCTACTTATTTTTAAGTATCTGCTATTTGACGATTATATATCTCCCCATCAAAAACTGCACATGGCGATTTTTTTTTTTTGTATATAAGAGTAATACTCCTGAAATTCTCATGTCGAGTATGTTTTGTTTTTTGGTATTTTTGCGACTTCCCAACCAGTCAGAATTGAGAAAAGGCACCGGGCACCAATCAACACTCGTGCTTTATCTCGACAGCGTACCTCTTCATGGGGTGCCGCAAGCACCAGGCAAAACACCTGATCCTCGTCTATAAAAGGCGAAAGAGAAAGTGTTGCCTGGGATCGAGCAAGTTGGTCTGAGGACTTTTCATCAACGTCTAAGGACTGTTTTACTGTCAATCTATGATAAAAGCGACGATTGCCGACAGATAAGGAAAGTTTACTTTTTTAAAAAAAATCGATACTCAGCTATTAGGTTTAAGAGTACCACTGCCTTTCTTTTACAAAGCCGACTTTAGCATTAAATAACACACGAAAATTGATATGCCATTTAACCAAAAGAACAAACCATACTATACATAATACTTGATGGATCGTTTCTTAAGTTTCTTTACTCTCAAATGTCAAAATGAAAAGGTTAGGTTAAGTTTCTTATTTTAATGGTATATCAACCTTCATAGGTTATTTACTGCCAAAGCAATTCTTCTAGAAAATCAGCAGTGATGCTATCTAACTCATAGCTGGGAGGATAAGGGAGTTCATACCTTTCCCAAGGGTATTTGTCCGAAAGTGAACGCAATAGCGCGACTGGAGTTCGAACGCACTCACTACGATTCCGCAGCCCAGTATTTGAACCATTACTCCACGAGGATTCCACCCCACAAATGAAAAGGCTAATGTGACGGTTCTTTCTATATTACATATACGTGTTTGTCTCGAATAAGCTTAGTATTATAACACATTGATTGGGACTTCTTTTTTAAGCGTGTTCATTCGTATGTGCCTGTGGGAGAAAGATTTTCTGTTTTCCTCCCAGCCATTCAATAACATTGCTTGGCTTCTTTCCATGAACGGTGAATAAATGGAAAACCAGTCACAAAAGTAGAGTCGTGGAATTCGTCGACAGTCTTTTTTTTTTACGCCTAATTACACCCGAAGTTTATATATGCCACTAAAACGGAGATCGCTCACGCCAAATCGTACACAGTGGACAATCTTTACAGTAGATAAAGACACATATATACGCACAAGCACTGGCTGTAAATATAAAAGTTATTAGTCAGCGGAAAATTACCCAGAAATATTACCTTTTTCAAGGATTGTCTGAAACCTTAGGTGTCTTCTCTCTCCTAAAGCATTAATCTCAAAAGGTACGTCTTCTCAAGTGAGAGAGAGAGAGGAAAAATTGCGATGCTCTTGATTAAGTAAACCCTTAAATTCTTCTTACTCCTACTTGTTAATTAACAGAGTTTAGCGTAACGGTTATCGTCGTAAGAATTTAAATCTGTGAACAGAGTTAAAATCCTAGACAAGTCTGTTTATGGTAATAGCCTTGGAACAACCATGAGTTCATCTGTTCTCACTCCCAGCAATGGGTCAATAGTTGGGCAAACTGAGATTTTAGCCTTGATTTTTTTAACCAGTCTGGGAGAATTCTCAATTCACACCAGCTGTACTTCTCTTGAAAATTAACTTTGTGTCACATCCTGCCCGTGGCGGAAGGTGGGATTTTTCTAATTTACTAAGCTTTTTGCCTAGACATAGCGATGGCCGTATGAGTGGGGTACTCAATGAAACTTGAACTCACTCGTGAAGGTTTGCTGGTCTAGCTTGCTAACCATTACACCACTCGAGGCGCCCAAATGTAACTGGATTTTTGCTTTGGTTTGGTGGCATATCAACCATTGAAGGTTATTTAATGCCAAAACAATTTTATACAAATAAACAGTTCTATTTCAAACAATTCATTTTAGCATAAGTGTACCGTTTAGTTCTCACTAAACATATGGAGAAAAAGCTTGACGGCAATTACACAACGATGCTGCGAGCAATATTGAAGAAGTCCTGGAGGCAGCAACCCACAAAGCAGTAGCTTTACGGCCACTTACCATCCATCACGCAAACTATCCAAGTTAGACAAACCAGACATGCAGGACACTGCTGAAGAAGTAGGGACGAATTCATAAGCGACATACTCCTGTGGACCCCTTCACATGGGTAAGCAAAAGCAAAAGCTAGAACTTATATACAACAGCTCTGAGCAGATACAGGATGTAGCCTTGAAAACCTACCGGGAGCGATGGATGATAGAGAAGGGTGGCGGGTGAGGATCAGGGAGATCCATGCTGGCAGCGTGACATGATGATGATCCCATAGATAGTACCCTATCATGTGCTACTGCTCCGGTCCAGAGTGGACCGGAGAGTGATGGCAATAGAGCGGTACTTCGCACCCCACCAAAGCTCCAGCATTACTGGAGCCTAAACTATTAGATTGTTTAGTGTCATTTCCAGGACACTCACTGGTGAGGGGGGTCTTACCCCTCTGCAGTAATGCAGTTGGTGTATTCTGTAGTCCCAGCTGACTGGGTCATGTATTTTTGGTAAATCACTTATCAGCGATAGGTCTTATCAGTCTAGTTTTCCTCCTCGGCCTTCAAGTTTTATTCCGAATTAGATATACACTAGCACATTATCCAAAGATTGCAAGTGGGAGGGTCATTCGTTTGTCCCGGGGGTTTTGATGGTTTTAAATTTTAAGAATCAGTACACAAAAATTAGTTCACCACAAGCACAGTTGTGGGTAGGGGGCGACAAACACGGATAAGACAACGTCCATCCAAATCGGGACTTCTTTACGTAGTCCATATAGACCCCCTGAAGGTGAGTAAAATTTGGGATGGTAAATAAAAGCGTCTTAGGGGTGGGGTAATTCAACAGTTTGCATTTATAAATTTATTTACAAGAGGAAAAAAAAAAATCGCTGGATCATACAGACTAGTTGCCAGATATCGAAAAGTATTGCAACTTTTGAGAGTATTTTACTATCTTTTCCAAATTTGCATCTGGTAGAATCTGGATTTAGTTACGTGCATTATTTACAAAGCAAACAGAAGTGCTTTGAGTATAGAGCGTGGGGATTTGCTGCTTAACCTCACAAGCCTCTAACCGAATATTCTTGATCTCCTCAATGCCCACCAAACCCATCTTTCCCCATTAAAAAAAAAAAAAAAAAAAAAAAAAATTTAAAATAGGTTCGTTTGCACTTAAAATCTACCGATTCTGTTATCATTTAGTTGTATTAAACAAGTAAATTAGTTATTTTTAGGAATTTAATATTTTCATTTAATAATTCATTTTGTTGCAGGATCGGAAATCAAATTTAGTTACTACGGGTTCACATCAAGCTCTGCCAGAAATAATTCATTCTTTCCCCTCACACCAGATAAATGCTAAATCCTCTGGGATATAAAAAAAAAAAGCTTGCATAACACCGTTTTAATGTGCTCTACTGGGTGGCAATCCAAGGATTGTTAATGGGATATAGTGTAAGCTAAGTGTAGCAGTGGTTTTCGAAGAACCTTAGTACTAAAGGCTTTTAAATGCCAGAAATTAGATAAACTTTTTTTTTTCCAACCTGATATCCTATCCATTTAACTTTTTGTGCACGTACTTCTTGAACTTGGATAACACCTAGATGAGAAAAAAGCCAGTGGGAGAGAATCAGCAAACGGAAATAATACAAAAATAAAAACAAAACAAAAACCGTACGGACGACGACACTCTAAATTCATTATCTTGTTATAGAAATTATTTGTGTATGTGTGAATATGATAAAAGAGAGAAGTGAGAGAGTGAATAAAGCAAGTTGAATGGGTGTAGAAATAGTAAGAAAGGAAAGAACCAAGAGAAGAAGATACTGAAAAGCGGGCTAAAATTTAAAAAAAACGGTGGTGGAGAGGATGAGAGTGAGTGAAACAAAGAGAGAAGAGCGTCGGATAAAAAAAAAAAAAAAAAGAAGGGACCAAGAAGAGGTAAGAACAGGACCGGGAGTAAATAGGGTAGAGTAACGGATAAAAGGAAAATCGAATACGATAAGAACATGTAAATCAAACTGAATTTTGCAAAGAAAATAAAGAATTCAAAAGATAAATGATGCGAGATTTCTGCAAGATAAATAAGTATTATGTTAACCTAAGTCGAACGTAATCTCTATAGTTGGACATTCAGCGAGAACCGAACTCACAAAACTAGTAAATAGAGTGCAAGATCAACTTTCATAAGGCTAGCGTGGCCGCGGCGGCGCTTGGAGTGTTCTGGATATGACCCTAAACTATCTGGTGATGAGGTTCCAGTCATAGAGCTCTGGAAATGTTGTATAGCCCTTCATTGCCATTACTCTTAGGTCAACTGACCCGGAGTGGTGGCGCTTGATAGTGTCCTATCTATGGATCAAATAGAACTGTTTGACATTTATAAGTAAAGTTGGCGACCTTAGTCGAGGGCGACCCGAAGTCCCCTTTTTCAATAGCTACTACACCGAGGTGTAGGAGAGGGCGCAACTCCTATCCCTGGATTGCTCTACTTTATCCTTGATCCGAACCTTATAATGCTGAATGCTAAGCAAGGCGGCATTGTTTGAGTCTTTGGCATGACTCGACCTAGGATTGAACCTCCGTCTCCCGGACCATTGGCGAACTAAGTAAAAAAAAAAAAAAAAAAAAGAAAAGACTGTCAAATTGTTAGCGATTAGATAACAGTACTTGGAACCATTTAACTGTGTGCAAACGAATGAATAATGTTAAAGAGAATTATTTGTATTAAATAGCAATAAATGAAACTAACTGTATGCTTAAATTAAATTATTTGGAAATAACTTTGTAATAATTGGAACAATTTGAACCTATGCAAATGTATGAATAGTTTTGAATAGAATAACTAGTGTTAAATAGCAATACTTGTAATCACTTTACTGTCTGCAAACAAATGATTAATATTGAATTGAATCATTCAAGTTTGATCGCAATAACTGAAACTATTTCACTGTGTAGAAACAATAGTAATACTAGAGTGCAAACAAATTAGTTCAAACTCATTTAAAAATCAAATTACCTAAAAACTATTCACTAATATGTGTATCTCCACGAGCGCAAACAACATTGGCCTCGTGGGTAGAGTGTTCGCCAATGGTCCGGGAGACATGGGTTCAATCCTTGGTCGCGTCATACCAAAGACTTTTAAAATGGTACTTGATACCTCCTTGCTTAACACTCAACAATATACGGTACGTGTCAAGGGTAAAGTGGAGCAATCCAGGGAAAGGAGTAGCGCCCTCCCCTACACCTTGGTATAGTAACTATCGAAAAGGGAGCCTTCTGGTCACCCTCGACTATGGCTACATAGAAAAATGGTTTCAAGTGTAGCTGTGTGCAAATAAATGATTAATAGTCAATAGAATTATTCGTGTTGAATAGAAAGACTTGAAAACATTTAACTGTGTGCCAAAAGATTTATCAACTAAAATTGTTTACAAATCATATGTTACAAGATTTGGCCTTAAATATCCCACATGAGTTGATATGCCATTAACCCCACACGAACAAACAAGGTTTTTTTTTTATATCAGTTCTGAAAGATGATAAAAAGAAACAAGGAAGAAAGACATAAGCAACAACATAATAAAGATCAGAGAAAAAAAAATAGAGAGAAAAAACGTTTTGAATGAATCGTCAGATTAACAAAATAATCAAATATCCATCCATTCAGTCTTTTACTCGGTCCATCGAAAGCGCCAAATCTTCCTCAAAGTCTGTAAGATGTAGAAACTTAGGAGCTGGGCCATCTGATGGCAAGACATTTACATTTAGAGGTTTTTTTTGTTTTTTTTTTTTTTAGATTTGTTACGCTCACAAAAGCTAGAGAAACTAGTTTGCCTGTTACTCGACTCATTTTTAGGTGGAGAGAGAAAAGATGAATATACGAGGGTCGTACAAAATTTCTAAGCCTCACTCAGATTTGAGATTTGTCGCACGCCTCTCACCCTTGTATGTGGCTCACTTGCACAGAAATTAAGACAAATCTGAATTAGTTTTTTTTTGTTTTTTTTTTTTTTGCTCACGAAGTGATTGTTTGTTGTCGCAATAAAAATGTTCAACAATGTCTATTCTTTCTTGGTGTGGCTTAGAACTTTTTTGAACAAACCACACGTCCCAAGACCACCATTATTAATACAAATCATTTACCGTTATATGGTATCAAGCATTATCATCCAATACAAATAATTTTCAAACAGATCTATTTGACCCATACACAGACTTTAACATGTACAACACCGTCGATTCAGAGTAAAATTGGGAGTAACGACAATGAAAGAGTATTCAACACTCGCCAGAACTGTAGCACATCAGATGCAGTTCAGAATTATATCTGAGAACATTTTTAGGGTCTTAACCCTTTCCTGGAGATACGGTCGGCATATAATAAACCTCACTGACAGAGTATAGGGAATAGAATAAACATTAGTAAGTTAAAGTTGGGTATATATATATATATATATATATATATATATATATATATATATATATAGACAATACATAAATCAATACCCCTCGAATACGATAAAAGTAATACGGGAATTCGAACGGATCCAGAAGAAAATATGTAGGCATAAAATGTTTATTATGTTTAATGAAATTTGCATCAACGAAGAAATGCTGCCAAAAACACACACACACACACACACACATATATATATAATTCTTATATCATCCAAGGGGTAGGAAAATCCACTATGAGTGCTTTATACTAACGTCTATTGATGCATGATTAATGATACATGAACACTCAACGTGCTGAGCTAAAAATGCTTTTATGTAAAGAGAAAAGAAAAACTTTACTTTCTTGGTATCAAATTTATTTCAGGCTTTTATGAATTTTTTAATAGTATGTAAATTAGGGGTAACAGTATTTTTAAGGATATGTAAACATTATATAAATTAGATGATAATAGATATATCTTCAACTTTTAGTAAATTTTTGTTTTGATTAAAAAAAATTGATAATTTAAAATTATTTTAATTAAAAGAAAAAAAAAAAATAAAAAAGGAATTTTTTTCAAATTCCATTCTCGCCGGAAGCAATATGAAAACATCTAAATAAAATTTTTATCAAAAGAAAAAAATTATAAAAGCCTGAAATAAATTTATAATGATACCAAGAAAGTCATTTTTTTTTCTTTTGTCTTTATTTAACACAAATGCACCGTGTGTGTGTGTGTGTGTGTGTGTGTGTGTGTGTGTGTGTAAAAGCAAACTGGGATAATTTTAAAACGTTTTTTAATCTAATTAGTGAAATTTTTGATAAGAAAAAAAAAACGCAATAAATCTAAATTTTCATGATAGCTCTATTATTTAAGCACTTTTAAAAAAAATTAAAATTCAGCCTAATGAACAAGAAAAGAAATGACAAAGAATCTATGATTTGCTTAACGCTAAAACCAAGCCAAACTTTCTTTGTTTATCGTATACAAAGCAAAGAAAAAAATTTAACAAAAGAGCTTTTTAAGAAAAAAGGAAAGTGGAGGATTGAAGAAAAACACCAAGAAGGCTTTTTAACTGCTCTTGCTATGGCGATTAAGAAGGACCCCCGTAACGTCAATAAGAAAGTACGCTAATGAACTGATGTCTACAAGAAAACTGAGGACAGCAAGTAAACATGATTTAAGCCAAGACCTTAAGCCTCTTGATTACGCTATATGGGGCGTTTTAGAAAGCAAAAAAAAAAAAAAAAAAAAAAAAATGCAACTTCCCATAGAAATAATAGTTCGCTTAAAACTTATGGAGAAGGAATGGAATAAAATGCCTGAAGAATTTATTTTGAAAGTATGCAAATCATTTTGAAGGCGTTAGAGACTATACTTAATTTTGCTTCTGCACACACACACACACACACATATATATATATCACACACCTTTCCTTTAAAAAAAAAAAAAAAATAAAAAATAAAATCCGGTCACTTAAGGATTTCCATCCAGCTATGAGTCTTGATATGAATCAATAACTCTAAATTTCATCAGATCCCAATGGATATAATGAATACTGCCGGTTAAATTTCGAGTGATTGCCTCATATCAATACTCTTAGCAGGATGGAAATAAATTTATAATCTTTAAGTGACCGGATTTTGGTTTTTCTTAAAGGAATTGTTGCTCTGTGATATCATTTACATTGAGATCTTTACCAGGAATATTCAAATATTCAAAGTTTGAAAATTTAATTGTCCTGGCGGAATTATTCCCGACCCCGGATTGACTGGACCGAAGAATGCACACACATTATATGTATATTACACACACACACACACACAGAACATTGCTGGAGAACTAAGGACGAACTCATAAGCGACGTACTCCAATAGACCCCTTCACATGGACGAGCAAGTAATGGACGACCAGCTAGAACTTATCTACAGCAGTTCTGTGCGCACACAGAATGTAGCCTAGAAGACCTACCGAAAGCAATGGACGATCGAGACAAGTGGTGAGAAAGACTCAGAGAAATGCGTGCGAGAAGCACAACATATATATTTCTTGAAAATTGTTCCTCTTTACAGCCAGCTTATAACTAGATTTTTTTAACGAAAAAAAAAAAAAAAAAAAAAAAAAAAAAAAAAAATTCCAACGCTGAAAGAAAGACAAGTGGCAACTTGATCTCGTCATCGGCTGATTAAGACTTGTGCTTATTGCATATATATATATAAAAAATTAAAAAAAAACTGTAACTACATCTACAAAATTCGACGCGTATACAAAGGATTAATTACGTGAAAGGAAAACCAAGCGAAACGGTCAAAAAAACATTTACTCCGACACAAAAGGGCTGTGTCGACGCCGCTTCCAAGTTGTACATAAAAGACTTGAGAATTGGAAAGAAAATCTCGTGCTGTGTTCTGTCAATTAAGGCCGTGAGCGGGGGCGGAGGTTTGGGTGTGGGTGTGGTGGGTAAGTAAGTAAAACTGCTGGAAACAGTGTCGATGAGCAAAACTGTATTCTTTTGGGTGGATCAAGGTCGACAAAAGAGAAGAAATGTAATGGCGCGCCAAAGAATGATTGCTTTTCAAGAAAGAAAGAAAAGGAAGTGACATCATAAATCAAAATGGAGGTCTTTTTTTTCTAAATCTTGGATGATAAAGACAATGGAAAAAAAAAAAAATAGAGATTGAAAAAGAAAGATAAAAAAATTAATCAAATAGGAAAGAGAAAAGACAGATGAAAGGAGGAATTAACGGTAAAATGAACGCGCGTGCACACACACACACACACATATATATATAAATTTCTTAGAATGGTGGTCAGAGAGTTGTGATAAAAAGAATCAAATTAAGATAAAAATATACTAGTAAAAAAAAAAAACCCCCAAAAAACCAAAACAACAACAACAAAAAAACAAACAAACAGATTGATAAGGTTTTATCTAGATTAAAAATAATACTACTACTCCTAGAGTATGTAGATGGAATGGGGGACAGTTATTTACTAAACTCAGCTTGATTGTAGTAGTACTAGACAAAGTGTATGAACACACAGCAAGAACCAATCTCCAAATAATGTTCTACTAATCTAGCTTGCTAACCATTATACCATGTGAAGTACCCTGGAATGGTGACGTATAAGAAACTCGAAGAGGATGGGAATGGTTAGAAAGCCCCGTGGTTAAATCGGTAAGGCAGATGTAGTGAGAAAAAAAGAGAGATGCTAATTTGACTATTTTATGACCAGACTGCATGAATTAATAACAATCGTCGAATAACAGCTTGGATGTTGCGAGAGAGGCAGAAGAGAAATATAGAGGTGGAGAGAGGGAGAGAGAGATCATCAAGCCCTGATGCAAGGAATGGACGTAGGTTTTCCCGCCATGTATGAACAGGAGGCAGAGCTACTGTTTCAAAAATTGCAGAAAGCTTTAAGGAAGGTAAAAAAAAACAAAAAAACAAACAAAAACAAATGCATGAAAAACACCGTCTTTATTATTATTGTTTGTAATGCCTCCTGAGGCAAATCCCCTTTTTACAACCATCTCACATCAATCTTTTAAAGAAAAATCTTAACATACAGTTTTATTATACAAATCAACTTCTGTTATATATTTTATCATACATTTGCTGTGGAAAATTTTTTTAAAAATCTGTATTTGCTACCCAGGAGAGTTTTTCTCGTGTTTATATCATATTACGTCGAAATGATGCTATTCTGGATAGAAAAATCTATGCTGGAAAATTTCAGAGCCACGGGTTCATCGATTAGATGAAAGCCATACAGAAGAATTAAAGGCTGCTATTCGCCAAAAAGTGTCTGAAATACCGTCAGAAATGCTTTTCAGTCTTTTTGTTAACCTTTAAAAACATGGCTGATCCATGCTATGATAAGAATAGATCGTATATATAAATAAAGTAAAACATTTTCTAAATGGAGCTACCATTGCCACTTGCTTAACTTGACTTGCAACACACTAGTGACTGTTGAAATTGTGGGATATTTCTGCCTTGCTCTGAATAAGAGGTTCCTAATTTTCGAAAACGAAAATGTCGTAGAAAATAATCATCCCAAAAACGTTCACTAACAAAAAAAATATAAAGGGAAAAGATTTTTTTTTTTTCAAATAATTATTAAATGAAACATATGCAGTATATAAAAAGAGCACAACTTATTGCAGTAAAATTTCGCTGTTTTTTGCGGAATCATGAATTAATTATGATGGCGCTTTTCTAACCTCTCAATCTGATTTTCCATCCTCGCTCTCTCTCTCTCACACACAAATTATATATCTATATAACTTCCTATATATATATATATATATATATATATATATATATATATATATATATATATATATATATATATATATATATATATATATATATATACACTCAGCTGGGCCGTAGAATGCACTGCCTCTCTGTAGAGGAGTAAGAACATCCAACGGGTGTTCTGAATATGACAAACAATATGATTGTGGGTTTCCAGTAATACGGGAGCTTTGGGGACAGAAGAGTATCACTTCATTGCCTTCCTTCCTAGGTCCACTCTGGCTTGGAGTGATAGCATGTGATCGGGGCCTCTCTATTGGTCAAATAGAACTTAACTGTGTACTTATGCTATTATATATATATATATATATATATATATACACATACACACACGTAAGAGAAAGGAGTAAATAAAAGAAAAAAAAAATCAAACAAATAAAACTGAAACTAACAAAGATCATGTTGATTTTTTTTTCTTTTTTCCATCGGTTTTTCAACGAACATTTTTTTTTCTTTCCAAACTGCCATTCCTTTTTTCTTTTCTTCCCATCCCCCGCTCACATCTTTTCTCCCACTGATGCTATCACAATCAACGCACCCTGCCTCGACGGTTTCCTTTATGCTGTCAAATATGTGAATCATAAACTTTCTGCAATATTCGTTAATCATTAATTTTCGGTAATCGCGCGTGCAACCAGAATCAGAATCATGCAGCATTGTGTTAATAATATTAGAACAAATAAAAAGACATCCAAGCTTCAATGAAGAAACGTCAACAAAGACTTCAATACAGAAAAATGTTAAAAAATGATAAAAGCGAATATATATAATAAACACTGGAAGAAAACTTAGACCTAGTTAAATTGTCAAATTTATTTTGATGAAGAATATAATCTTCGTCTCTTCATGATATGGGAGTGAAAGACAAATATTGATTAATATATATATATATATATATAATATATATATATATATTTTATAGTTTTCTTCCAGTTACATTCTATAAACTCTGTATGGAAGTTTTATTATATAAACCTGAAAAGCAATACACAACAATAGCCATGCACCAAGCACTCCCATAGATTTATATGAAATTCCTCATTCTATATACGAATAGTCCATACCCATTGTCTTCGGGCGCCAAATAGACATTACTTATACGGTTAAAACATACATACATACGTATATATAAGTAAAATAAACAATATCTATGAAATGATCTTGGTAGTGAAATAAAACCGGATATTTTCCAAACTGTAACAATACTACTGTATGGATGCACTACGAGTAGGCTAACTAAATGCATCGAGGGAAGCTAGATGGAAACTACACAAGAGTGCTACGTGCTATTTTGAATAAATCCTGGAATAAACAAACAAACAAACAAACAAGAAAAAAAAGCATCTGAACGGTCACCTGTCTCCCATCTCACAAACCAAGTAAAACGAACGATACATGCCGGCCACTGCTGGGAAAGTGAGGATGATCTCATAAACGATGTTCCCTTATGGACTCTACATATGGACGCACTAGTTTTGGCTAAGAAGCAGTTTCTGTGAAGAAACTGGGAACAGTCTAAAAGACTAGCCAGAAGTGACAAGCGATATCGACGAATGGCAAAAGAGAGAATCGGGGAACTCCGTGCGATCAGCTCTTCATAATGATGAAAGTAAAAATGAAAATCAATCTATCTAATGTCCCAAGTACAAAACCACTCCTATTGGATTATTCTGAAACCGTTTACCTCATCTCTATTGTGGTAAATTGAAACATGTTTCGGCTGCTGTATCCTCCGGAGGATGAGGACAATAGTCCAAAAAAATCACAACCAAAATAATACATCAAATTTCATCTCAAAAATTCAGGTAGATAATACTCCTCGTGTTTCATCTGATATCAATATGTGGGCCGATTCGTGTCCTGTATATGATACTAAACTGCACCTGATGGTGAGGCTCCTGTTATAGAGATTTGGATGAATGTGGAGTAACCTTTCATTATCATTATCCCTAGGCTTACTATTTGGGTCCCATTTAGAGGTCCAACAGATCTGTTTAAAAATTAGTATTCGATAGGATCGTGTGCAAAAAAAAAAAAAAAAAAAAAAAAAAAAAAAAAAACACCCCTTAAGAAACGACAATATAAAAACTTAAATATGTACGTACGATTGATGCGATTCCCAAACCTCTAAGCATAAAGTAACCCTAGAAAGGTTTAAAATCAGTGTAAAAGTTTCTAGGCTTGAAAACCATTTATTTAAGTAAGAATCATCAATAGAACTAGCGTTCAACTCTAAGTATCGTTCACTGAAGCAAGTCTGCCAATGTTTCTCTTGTTTTGGCACTAAAGTGGCTCGTATTCGATAGAACCTTATGCGAAAAGGAAAAGGAAAAAAAAAAAAAAGACCCCCGCCCCGAGAAGAACTTTTGAAACAAGTACACAAAAATATAAACATACAATGAATGCGACTTCCTAACCTCTTGGCACAAAAAAAGCCCTTGACAGGCTGAAATGCCTTTGTTATCAATCAATTTATCCATGACTATATCTCTTTTTTTGTTTATTGTTTGCCAGGCAATTCTAGATTGTCTATCTTCTACCGAGTCTCTGATCTTATCTATCTGATTTTGAACAATAAACGAAGTGAGCAGAAGAAAGAGCACAGCCAAAGCAAAACTTAAAGCAGCAAACCAACAAGAAAGAATAAAACTGTGGAAACAGCACTTCGAAAACTTACTTGGAAACCCACCAAAAATAACGCATGAACCAATCACCAGAATAATTAGCAAACAATTAGACATTAAACCTGGACCGTTCACACAAGGAGAACTCGACTCGGTTCTCAGAAAAATTAAAAATAGGAAAGCTGCAGGACTGGACGAAATTCCCCCGGAAGTATGGAAGACCAGACAATTCGACGACATACTGCTCCGACACTGCAACGCAGTATACAATCAAAATCCGATAGATAGATGGACGAAGGGATGCATACTCCCCTTCCCTAAAAAGGGGGACCTCGGATTAGCCAAAAACTACCGAGGCATAACACTTACATCCATAGCTGCCAAAATCTACAATGCCCTACTACGAAACCGCATAGAACCCAAAATCGACAGCATACTTAGAAAAAACCAAAATGGCTTCCGAAGAAATAGATCTACGACCTCACAAATACTAACCATCCGCAGAATCCTTGAAGGTGTACGGGCAAAGAACCTACAAGCGACATTAATATTTGTCGACTTTACCAAGGCTTTCGACTCCATTCACAGAGGAAAGATGGAACAAATCCTACTAGCGTACGGAATACCTAAAGAAACCGTAGCGGCAATAACGATTCTCTATAGAAACACTAAAGTAAAAGTACGATCACCAGATGGAGACACAGAATACTTCGACATTGTAGCAGGAGTACTACAAGGGGACACGCTGGCTCCGTATCTCTTTATCATTTGTCTAGACTACGTACTTAGAACATCGATTGACAAAATCAAAGAGAATGGCTTCGAACTGACGAAGAAAAGAAGCAGAAGATATCCCGCAACAACAATTACCGACGCCGACTACGCCGATGACATAGCGATACTGGCAAATACACCTGACCAAGCCGAAACACTTCTGCATAGCCTGGAACGAGCAGCAGCAAGCATAGGCCTCCATGTTAATGCACACAAAACGGAATATATGTGCTATAACCAAACGGGGGACATCTCCACTCTAGAAGGAACCCCTCTTAAACTAGTAGACAAATTCACGTACCTAGGAAGCAGCGTCGAATCAACCGAAAAGGACATCGAAACGAGGTTAACGAAAGCATGGACAGCTATCAATAGGCTATCGACTATATGGAAATCAGACCTAACCGATAAAATGAAACGCAGTTTCTTCCAGGCAGCGGTCACATCGATACTGCTATATGGATGCACTACATGGACGCTAACAAAACGGCTCGAGAAGAAACTAGATGGCAATTACACAAGAATGCTGCGTGCAATCCTCAACAAGTCCTGGCAGCGGCACCCCACAAGACACCAACTGTACGGCCACCTGCCCCCTATCACGAAATCTATTCAAGTTAGGCGAACCAGACATGCAGGACATTGCTGGAGAAGCAGAGATGAACTCATAAGAGATGTACTCTTATGGATCCCCACACACGGCCGCGCAAAAGCAGGACGACCAGCACGAACGTACATTCAGCAGCTGTGTGAGGATACAGGATGTTGTCCTGAAGACCTGCCTAGGGCGATGAACGATAGGGAGGAGTGGCGTGAGAGGGTCAGGGATATCCGTGCTGCCAGCACGATATGATGATGATGATGATGATATCTCTTTTCTGACCTACGAAAAGGAAATTGATATAAATCTTTATGCTCATCCCATTTTCTTTCATACATGATAATCATGGTTGTCTCAGATTGACAACGGCATGACAAGCTTTTGATGTTTGCTTGGGTTGCTGGACAAATAAAAACGTATCATGTCCTGCGCTGTTAGCGTCTTCAGCAGTCACCATCAGGCGATTTGATAAAGGGTTCGCACTCTAATGAACAGACAGGGTTATAAACCTCACCATCACCCAAAATACGCACATCTCTCTCTCTGTTATATATAACACACACACACACAGGAGTACTCAGCTATTTTCTATCGGGGTCCATACGACTTTCCACAAGACGGCTTACTGAGAAATTTGGATACACCAAGCGATGGTGAGAACGAAACAGAACTATGCTAACAAAGGAATTTCTTAAATTCTCCCGATAAGAGAATTTATTATCCCTTTTACTAATCCCTGCTGCATAGACAGGCATTGGCCTCTTCGTGAACGCAAATAAAACAGAGTACATATTTTCTTAAACAGGGATCTATCTCCAATTAAAGTGGCATGCCTTTGAAAATATTACGCCAATTCACATACCTCTCATTTTCTTAAAGCGACGTCAACATCGCTTTGGGAAGGCATCGACTGCTTTTGACAGGTTGTCGATCAAATGAAAATCCGATCTCTCTAAAATAAAATAAAACAAGATTACTTCCAAGCTACGACAATACCACCGTATGGATGCACTATCATGATCATTAAAGAAAAGCATGGAGAAAAAAAAAAAAAAAATAGAAACGACAAGAATGCTACAAGCATGGAAAAAAAAATACTGGAAGCAGCACGCCACAAAATTGCAGCTCTACGGACATTCCAAGTAAGAACATCAAGACTTGCAGGGGAAAAAGGACGAACTCATTAGCGACGTTTTCTTATGGACTCCTTCAAGTAGACATGTCAGTGTTGGACGGCCAATAAGGACTAACATATCCGCTCTGTTCAGAGAGGGGGCAACGAGAGAGAGGGGGCAAGGAAGAGAGAGAGGGGCAAGGAAGAGAGAGAGGGGCAAGGAAGAGAGAGAGGGGGGGCAAGGAAGAGAGAGAGAGATGAGGGGGACTACGTGCTATCAGCACAACTTTTTATTTATTTATTTATTTATTATTATTATTATAGTCGTAGTATAAACGGTTTGTCGTATCTTTCGACGTTGTTGTCTTCTCTTGGATTGTGGATTCGACAATCCTCAGAAATAATTCTTAGAAAAAAGCTCTGCCAATCACTCATGGAGTCCTAATGTGCCACAAGCGAACAAAAAAAAAAAGTCGCCTTATTAAATATTTTCTAGCTCTTTGCGTTAACGGCTTTTATTTATATTGATTTTAATCATTGGAAACTAAGCACTTTCGTGCAAAAAATGACTGAAATAGTCACGAGTTCGAGTTTGTGCTTCATTTATACGGCCTTATGCCTCATTTAAGCAAAAAAAAAAAAAAAAAAAAAAAAAACTTCGTAAGTGCTTCTGATGGTGTAATAGTTAGCAAGCTAGACTAGAAGCCCTACACGAGCGAGTTCAAGTCTCATTAGGTGCTCCATTCACGTGGCCTTGTGTCACATCTCATTAAAAAGCTTAATAAATTATTACTACTTATGTGAACTGCTCTTGAAGTTGAACTTGATTGCAATGGCAAGTTCTGTTTATATGACTTTCTTGCTTAGAGTGGGTGAGGGGTAGATTTCGAGTCTAGAAAAGTATATCAGATCGAACAGCATGTCAACCTGTCAATAGTTATTCTATGCCTAAAGGTTAGGGAATCGCGTCCATTGTACGTTCATATTTACTTTTTTTTATATAGTTCATTTTTTAAGTTATTTTTTCTTTTCCACACAGGGTCCTATCGAATACCAATAATTTCTAGATAAATCTAAATGGCTTCTATATGGCACCTTAAAAAAAGTACGAGTTCGGAAGGTGTAGTAGTAATTTAGAAAGCGCTTTGCTCAGATGTGGCACAAGGCCGTATGAATGGGGCACTCAATGATAATCGAACTCACTCGTGAAGGTTTGGTAGTGTAGCTTGCTTACCATTACACCACCGGAGGCGCCCCTTTGGGAGGTGTATTAACTAACTTGCAACATCGTAGGAAGCGAGTTCGAACCCCAGTCGTGCCATCAGATTCATTTTCAAGTAACACACTTCCCAGAACTGGAGCCTCACCATCAGATTTAGTTTAATGTCAAATGCAGGACATTAGAACTGAAATTTACATTATCATTTTTTGAATATAGGAATTATAAGCACAGCAAATTTAGAGATTTTTTATAAGTACAACACCCCACAAATTAGCAACTGTACAGCCACTCATCTCCCAAACAAACCATCCCCATAAAACGAGCAAGTCATGCTGGGTATTGATCGAGAGTAAAGAGGGACTTATAAGCGACGTTCTTTTATGGACTTCTACATAACGATATGGCAGACCTGCAAAGAATGACTTACAACAGCTCTGTGCGGAGAGAGAGAGAAACAGAGAGAGAGAGAGAGAGAGAGAGAGAGAGAGACAGACAGACAGACACGTGCTCCTAAAGCAAGACCTATTTACTTTCATGAAAAGTACATACAGAGTTGCCCAGTTGGCTGGGGCTGTAGAATACAGCGACAGCATCTGTGAAGAGTGGGTAAGACCCCACTTCAAATGGTGAGGGTTTTGCAATGCGGAGTATCCCTTAATTGCCATCGCCACCAGGTCCATTCAAGCCCGTGTTGGTAACACCTGATAGGGTCCTATCTATGGGTCAAATAGAACTAAACTGCGTACTTATGCTAAAGTGAATTGTTCGAAATAGAACAGTTTTGACATTTAAATGAATAGCATGAAATAGAAAAGTTTTTAAACTGTATTCATGCTAAACTGAAATGTTTGAAATAGAACCGTTTATTTTTATAAAAATGTATTTGGCATTGAATAACCTACAAAGGTTGATATGTCACAAATAAACAAATACAAGCTGAAAGCTTACTCTATTTATTCCACATTTACCACCACTGTAGTTTGAGGAACATAACATCTAAGCCAAGCAGCTCAAAATTTATCTAAGTATCAAATTCTACAACAAGCTGTTAACTAGTCAATCTTTATATATACGTCGAGGGAGAAATCCAGGTTTTGAATATTGTTTAAAAGGAAAAGTCATGTTATACCTCATTTGCAATAACATTGTAGACCAGTTCCAGATTAAGTATACGAAAAATAAGCACCTCTAGTGAGATCCTGTTGTGCCATGAACCATAAATTGATGTCACCAGATGGTTCCCGCCTTCAAAAGAAATCCTTAGTTTTTCGGAAGTCCGTAGTCGTGAATAAATAAATTTAAAGCCATACACATCAATTATATTAAAAGGAAAGAAAGTGGGAAGAAATAGAAAACAGAGACGAGAAAAACAGAATATTGGAAAGAAAAAAAAAAACAAAAAAAAAAAACTAACAAACAAATTTTAATTTCCAAGAAATAGAAACGAACGTGAGTATAAACAAAGAAAGTGAGTGGGCAAAAAAGGAAAAGGTGAAGGTAATTAGAGGAGGAAAACGGAGAAGAGAAAGAGAGAGTGGAGATGGAAGAGAAAAAGGAGAAAATGAAGAGAGAGAGAGAGAGGTGTAGAGAGAGAGAGAGAGAGGTGAAGAGAAAATGCGATCGACAAACATTGTTTGACCTCTACATCTTTTGGGGTTATCAAACCGTTGTGCCCTAGAGTCTGGGGCCACGTGAGCAAACACATTTCAAGGCTTTTTGTAAATTGATCTGCTGATTAAGCAGGATTGTTGCTCTGCGCTGTGACGGGGTCGAGTGCTTCTAAAAAGCGAATAAATAGAAACATAATGAGATACCGGACGCGAAGTCATGGCACGAAGACTGACCCATCGACTCACGTCCATCAAGGTTTTCCTACCTTTCCTTCCTGTGATCTTAAAGGATGTAGTAAAAACCACTCCTTCCTTCCCACTTTTTTTTTTTAAGACAACGGTAATTACTCCAGCCAGCAGACCTGCTCGGTTTTAGATATCGTGCAGGTCTGTAATTCACATTGGGTGAAATAAATCTATCGACATTGACAAATGAGTGATTATTTTGTTGGATGGGGAATCAGTTTCATAAAACCAGGGTCACATCTTTATTTTCTCAGTGTATACCTGCTAATCCAATTCCCTTACTTTCAAATGGATGATGACTAGGTTGGCATTCTTATCCCATTCTACTTATCGTCTGTACTCGTACAAAAGTCGGGTTTGGAAGACCTAATTTCGAGGCCAAAGTTTAGGCATTGAACAGGATTTTGTAAGGTTGAAATTAACAAATATCGAGAAAGACTGGGATCAACCCTTGTCTTCAAAAATTAGCTTCGTAAATTAATGATTACGTGACTCTAATCTGAAGGGTTCAGAAGTGGGGCTTCTTGCTAGACATGGTTTAATGATAAACTCAGAACCCTCGGTTGGTTGGTAGGTTTATATGACAAACACTTGTGAGTTATGTTGTATGTGTGAGAAATATATAAATTTGCCTAAATTTGAGATGAATCCAGATAGTTTTTATTACTTAGAATATTTGGACAATTGTTTTTATCTTCATGGTTTTACTCACAACCTCTCGGCAGATAAGTCCTTCGGCTTTTTTCAGGTGTATCATGTCAAACTCAGTAGACTACACAGAACATCGAACGGAACACTTTATTTAATCTATGGTGTTAAATTGTTCTAATTCAGTTAACCATTATCGAGTACAACCTCTTAGAGGTTCTAGGTTCAATCTCACCGACAACTAAAATAAAAAAAAGGAATACTTACTATAGCTAAAAACTTTACTCGATCATGGTTAACGAAATTAAAACAATCTACTCTAGAGGATTAAATAAAGGGTTCAGTTCGAGGTTCGGAGAAAGCTCCCGAGTTCGACATGATACACCTGAAGAAGGCCAAAGGACATATCGGCCGAAACGTAAAAATAAAGATGGGGACAGAATACTTTGAGTGAGTATATATATATATTACACACACACACACACACACACACACACACACACGTGTGGTGAGTATCCGGCAGTTCCTGGCCAAGAGGAAAAATTGCCGTACTGTAACACCCACCGCCACTATTCACCTGATCTTACTCCGTGTGACTTACCCTCCCCCAAGCAGAAGGGGACCATTAAAAGGGACTCATTCTGAAAGCTTGAAACCCGCCAAGAGAGCCTTAACAACCGAGCTGAGGAGCATCACTGAAGAATCCTTCCCGCAGTGCATAGAAGGGAAGGATAGGCAAGTGCATTAGACTTTGAAGGGGAACCATGGATTTTGTTATTTGGAATTGAAATAAATTGTTTGCGACACCAGTGCCATTACATTGATTTCAAAGCAAATAGTTTGTAGGTAACAACTTTCAAAAGAATAGTTAGTCCTCATTAGTCTGCACATTTCCAAGTATTGTTATCAAACACTAATAATTCTACTTAATATCAATAATTTGTTTACTCAGTTAAAACTTTTCACGTATTGCTATTTAAAATTAGAAATTCAATTCAAGCATTTTTGCAAATTATCTTTAATGAGAATACTTGATAAACATAACGAGATAAAAATAAAAAAATACGCCCCACCAAGCCCCCCCCCAGATAAATGAAATAGAATTATAAATAGGTCATAAAATAGGTTATTCTATTTTATAACCTTGAACGTATAAGCTATTTCTGATACTCACTTGACACATTGTTTCTTAAGTTTCTTTAACCCTTAAGAATATAATTAAAAAAAAAAAAAATCTTATAAAAATAAATTAGAATCCCTTTTTTAATTGTTTCCAAGAAACTTTCGGCATATCTAAAAGATAATAAAATGTAAAACCGTTGTTTGACAAAGGCAAAATTCATTAAACGCATAAAATATTTCGTAGAGCAGCTTAATTTTTAATGCAGAGTTTTGTCGTTGTCGAATAACTTCCTCCCTAGAAGAATAAAGAGATTATAACAGTTATTTAAAAATTGTCTTGTGTCATACATAGACAAGCAAGATAAATATCTATGTATACTTTTAATTTCTATTGAAAAAATACTTTCGAAATTAATCAACCTCAGTACTGGAAGTCATTACACGTCAGCTCTTTTAAGAGTTCGCTATATATATTTTTTAATTTTTTTTTTATTGAATTATTATGATTTATAAGGTTATCTTCTAAAGTAAAACGAATAAGCCATTAATAATGAAACCAATAAGGATTCATTAACTAGAAGAAAAAAAAAATGAATGGAAATGATGAATATGGAGGTAATGTTATCTGACAATTTCCAAAACAGATTTCACTAAGCATAAAAAAAAAGATCGAAAAGCAAAGCAGACATGCATAAAATCTAAGATAACGTTAAAAATTAAAATGATATCAGAAGAATATGAAAAAAAAAAAAAAAATAAAATAAAATAAAAGCAAAATAAATTTAAAAAATAAAATTCTACTAACCGCAGTTCCAATGAAACAGTCTTCTCTCTAGAGTAAATTATCAAGATGTCCAGCGCTTTCTTTTTTCGGGGAAGAAACGCGCGGTCATTTAAAAGCTGATACCAAATCAATTTACGAATAGTGGAATCTCGGACCAGAAGAACGGAATGTATCCACAAGAGTCAAGCGATTCCATTCTATGGTCAGTGGATTTTTACTTTAGCAATACCGAATTAACTAGTTGTTTGATTATAAATAGTCACCTCAAATTTTTCTCTTTTCCTTGTCTGTTTCAGATTTAGGAAAATGATTGATATAGATATCAAGTTTCCTTCTGACATGGCTTTAAAAATAAATATCCACTCCTCGTCATTATCTCTTAAAGCCCCCGTCAAGCACTAAGGGA
Source organism: Sepioteuthis lessoniana (assembly GCA_963585895.1). Lineage (NCBI taxonomy): Eukaryota > Metazoa > Mollusca > Cephalopoda > Myopsida > Loliginidae > Sepioteuthis > Sepioteuthis lessoniana. The sequence continues at coordinate 102,276,213 of OY757906.1, read as the reverse complement.
TTGTAAAAAGGATGAAGGTTTTAGTTCAAGTAATGTAGAGTTAGTTGCGACTTGCCAACTGACTGAAGTAGCCCTGTCGGTGGAGCTTAGAATATTCTGTGTTCTCTTTTTGAAGGGTTCAGACCCTCCAAAAAGGGGTGTATAGTGTATAACATCAGACGGTATCCATTGGTAAGGTGCCTGTACGGGAATTCTGGGGGAATGTTAAGCACCCATTCATTTTCATTTCATCCTGGTTCACTCTGACCCGGAATGATAGCATCTGTTAGGGCCCAATCAATAGGTGAAATAAGTAAAAGTAAAGCTGGCGACCGTAGTCGAGGGTGACCTGAAGGCTCCCTTTTCGATAGCTACTACACCAAGGTGTAGGGGAGGGGGGTTCTCCTTTCCTTGGATTGCTCCACTTTACTCTTGATACGTACCTTATATTGCTGAGTGTTAAGCAAGGAGGTATCAAGTACCATTTTTGAAGTCTTTTGTGTGACTCGACTTGAGATTGAACCCAGGTTTCCCGGACCATTGGCGAACACTTTAACCCCTAGGCTAATGAGCAGGTCAGGTTTTAAAAATAACATTCAATAGGACAGTGTACATTAAAAAAAAAAAAAAAAAAAAAAAAAAAAAAAAAAATTAAGAAACTACACAAAAAAATGCAAATACGAACGTACTATGAACGCGATTCTTAAGCCTATAAGCATAAAATAATCAGACTGTTTGACATGCCTTTAAAATCAATTATTGATTATTATGAGAAAGTACCTATTCCCATGAGGAAATTTTTTTTATTGTTAAAGTATTTTCTGATACCAAGTAACTCTGTATTTGCCAAACCTGTCCATCACAGGGAATTCGTGACAAGATCAATTTTTGAGGAGAGTAAAGCTGGTTTGAAGTCTGAGTTTTCCTCCTAGACTGGTTGTATAACCCAGGGCTCTCAACAAATTTACCCATAGCTGGAGGAAAACAGGTAGGTTCATGCCTTTCTCAGGAGTATTAGTGCAAAGTGAAACGCTAACAACCACCCAGGATTAGAACTCGGGTCTATTTCTTACGACGATAACATTATTAGTACCTGTTCCATCTCGAGGTTAAATTGATCTTTGAGAAATTCAAAATTTTAAATGTTGTTAACATATTTGCTGCTCCTCCTCATCATCATCGTGTCGTGCCGCTAGTACGGATATCCCTGACCCTCTCTCGCCACTTCTCCCTATCGTTCATCGCCTCTGGCAGGTTTTCAGGGCTACATCCTGTATCCTCACATAGCTGCTGTATGTATGTTCGCGCTGGTCGTCCTGCTTTTGCTCGGCCATATGCGGGGGTCCATAGGAGTACATCACTTATGAGCTCGTCCCTGCTTCTCCAACAGTGTCCTGCATGTCTGGTTCGTCTAACTTTTATAGTTTTCGTGATCGGAGGCAGGTGGCTGTATAGTTGGTGCCTTGTGGGGTGTTGCCACCAGGACATGTTCAATATTGCTTGCAACATTCTTGTGTAATTGTCACCTAGTTTCTTCTCCAGCCGTTTTGTAAGCGTCCAAATAGCGCATCCTTACAGCAGTATCGACACGACCGCTGCTTGAAAAAAAAAAAAAAAAAAAAAAAAAAAAAAAAAAACTGCGTTTTGTAACATTAAGTATTATCCTATTTAAAATGTGAAGGTACATTTTTATATCGAACAGAATTCGAAACATAATTAACCTGATTTTGCCATGAAATAATCCAACAAGCTACAGGTAGAACAGGTGGATTTATACCTTTCTCAAGGGATCTAGCGCTCAGTGAAATGCAAACAGCATCATCCAGGATTTGAACACGTGTCACCGATTCCATTTCCTACGACAACCGTCACACAAAGCGTTCCCGATACCAAATAAGTATAAGTATGCATACCAAAATTTGTGGCTACACAAACTTTACTGTCTCCAGATGAGAGAAGAAAAAAAAATTTCTCAAAAATTAATGCAGATTAAGTTTTCACTAAATTGTATTTCATCTTATCCCGGTAGTTTTTCGATAAAAGTTTTTAGAAATATTTTTTCAAACGGGATTCTTATACCCAATAGCAGACAGTCATTGGAGCAGCTTTTTTTCCTCTATTTTTAAGCAAAAAACAGTATTTAAAAAGTTGATGAGATTTTCTTTGCGATGAAAAACGACAAAAAAAAAAAAATAAATAAATAAAAGAGTTGGAACTGATAGTTGAATAGAAATGTTGGTTCGTTGGTTTTATAGCATATCAACTCTTATTGGTTATTTATTGAGATTATATATATAAGATATTTATGATTTGTCAATGAATAGTTTGTTGGTAACGTTTTAAACAAGTCAGATATCATTTGTTTGTGCACAGGTAAACGGTCAAACAATTCTATTTGACCCATAGATGAGACCCTAACAGGTACTTCCAAGCCGGTAGTGAGTAGGCATGGGAGTAATATCATTGAAGGGCTACGCTGTATTCTATAAAACTTCAGTACTCACTATCAGATGCTGTTTACTGTTAAATCCTGGACACTCGTTAAGGGTTGGTAAGGGATTCTTACCTTTCTGCAGAGATGCAGTCGTTGCATATTCTAGAGTCTCAATTGACTAAAATGAATAGAAATGTGGATTATTGTGAAATACAAGACCATTTTTAAGTTGAACAGAGTAAACGGTGCAATATCACATGTGTAAAAAGATGTGCCTCAGGGTAATAGGAACCGGATTAATCTCCACTCATAAATATCATAGACGATTTAATCCTCTTAAGGTAATGGATAACTGCTCCTCAAAATATTCTGCCGCTAAGGACCCGAAAAGAGTAATGCACTGCTTAATGTTACAGCTTCATTTAAATGTAGCCTTGTGTATTCCTTCCCATTTGGTTGGGTAACGGATATCTCTCCACTGAATAAATAACTTGTATCAAATTCAGAATCTTTCAAGTTATAAATAAATGTACTTTAATTAAAACAAACATTGCAATTTGTCATGTTGATAAAAATCATCCCAAATTTATTCTCTCACAGTGTTGGTGGGGCTTAGATTATGCAGACTATATCAAATGTAGAAGGGGTAAGACCCCTCCTCCGAAAAAAAAAAAAAAGAAAAAAAAAGGGGGGTCCTGGATATGACACTAAACAGCATCTGGTGATGAGGATTCCATACTGGAGATCTCGAGAGTGTGTATTCATCCCTTCATTACCATCAGGTTCACTGACCAAGAGAAGCAGTACCTTTTAGGGTCACATTTGAGGGTCAAATAGATATTTTAAAATTAGGATAGGACGATGTGCAATAAATAAATGAATACAAATAAAGCAACCCCCACCAAATAAAACGCCCAAAAAATAAAATAAAATAAGAGAAAAATTGAAAGAGAAAAAAAACCATGATACAAAAAATTTTAGATACGAACGTCCAATGAATGCAATTTCCTAACCCTTAGGCATAAAATATTCCTTGATTGGTTAAATTGCCGTTGCAATCAAACATATTCGCAGTTGAATATATTTACAAGATACTGGATCTCATTCCTGGATAGTATCTTTTCTTTGGTTAATAGTAGAGTGGAGAAGAGAGGAAAGAGATAGGTATTTTGCATAAAGAAAAAAGTCCTGGTGAATAAGTTTGATTTGGTTTCTTAGTTTAAATGGCATACCATCCTTCGTCGACATAAATATCGTGTACTGAATGATTACTGGATAAATGATACCAATACAGTTTGCAATTTTGACAAATTGCACGCTGAAGGCTTGTTTTTGATGACGTAAGGCGTTTGTCACGCACGAATATATATATATATATATATATATATATATATATATATATATATATATATATATCGATCCCTTTTGTACACATTACTGAAGCTGATATCTGTTGAAAAATTATAGACATTTTTTACTCTCGTTAAAAAAATGCCTTGTGCCACATTCTATCACAGAGACATTGATAAATATTAGCTCATTCCTGCTTAGAGAAGAATATTCTTGAAAATCGATTTTCCAATATGAAATTTTCAGTTGGATACTCTTGCGACAGTACTACAATAATGAAAGCGTATTTTTTTTTTTACGAAGTTTGTTTGGCAAATATTCTAACACAAAAAATATTCGAGGTTCATTATCATTGTGAATTTGAAGGGAAAACTTTATGGAGATGGAGAGCGGGATTTTAAAAAAATATACATTTTCAGCCCTAATAGCAATATATTTGAGACGATTTGCATTTTTCGTAAAGAATGATTACTTTGTATGGTGTGTATATATATATATATATATATATATATATATATATATATATATATATATGTATATGGTTTTCTTTTATATTTACTAACTGATAGTATATTCATTCTTGGTCTCAAACTGTCAATGGATATATCAGCAATTTTGTTACCACTATCTGACTGGATGTATTAATTTTCAGGATAGATTTAACGTCAGGTCAACTCTTATGTCTTGGTTAGAGAACAGTTTTCATTGTACGCTCATATTTATATTTTTTTGTGTTGTTATTTCTTCAAGACATTTTTTTTAAATTTTTTTTTTTTTTTTTTTTTTTTTTTTTTTAAAAACACACAGTCCTATCGAGCAATTTATTTAAAACATACAACGGGTACTACCACTCCGAGTCAAAGTGGACATGGGATTAATGTTAAGAAAACGATGACATCCAGATCTCAGTACTGGATCCTCACAGTTTCGTATCATACCAAGGACCCCCCCATTTTTGGAGGTCTTAATCCTCTGAAAGGGATAGAGTTAACATATTGTAAGCACCGCTGACAGGTATATAATTTTGAAGAAAGGTTAATGTACCAAAGTCATTTGAACAATTATCTTTTTATCATCGTGACATGCCAATGACAAGAATGACCCAGATAGTGATAAGACAAATGAGAGGAAGGTTAAGACTCATCCCTTTCTTTTAGATCATAAATACTAAAATAAAAGCAATCTTATCTGAAATTTGAAGGTGACCCGCAGATTCAGTTTTTGGGACTTCTTTCCAGTTTGATAACCAAATTGCTGCCGTCACGCAAGGAAAGTGCCTTTTTCTTGTAATTCTAACTCAGTAAGACAATAATGTTAAAGTAAATACAAGGTATTAACCGAATAGCTGTAATCGTCCTTAAAAGTACTTACATCACAGGGTTTAGTATAATTTGTATTTCCGATGAAGTAGTTTCTTTAGTATATTGGCTTTGAAATGAATATCTTTAATTTGAAAGATTTTTCTCGTGGTGATATGAATTTAACGCCGAGTAGCTACTTGTCTTTAACAAACTGTATTTTTTTTTTTAATATAAGGATGTTTTTTAGGCCTTCAACAAGGTCCAGTAGATATGCCGGAATGTAAAGATAGAAACCTTTGAAATTCAAGATCGGTCGTCCCACTAAGGAAAGGGAGTTCAGTCTGCTCTTTGTGAATCTTATAATTCTCATTATGATGATATGTAAGCGTAACCAAGAAAAAACGATAGAGATATTTATGTTGTTGATTTAAGTTGCATATTGTGAGATTCCGGAATAAAACGGATTATTAAATAAACGATAAAAGTTATGATCTTAGT
>OY757906.1:102136158-102270451 GCA_963585895.1 Sepioteuthis lessoniana | reverse complement strand
TCCTGCGATGATAACCATTACACCACGGGCACCTACATGTTCTGTTATAATTGGAAATTATTTGAACGAGGACTGGTCAAGTTATTAGTTTACGAAATAGAATCAATTTTTCTCAAACACTGTATGTTAAACAAACTTCAAAACAGTATGAAGTTTTCAGCTTAGAAGATAGTAAACATATTGAAAGATTACATTCCAATGAGTATACTGCATTCTGAATGAATTTGTTTTCCTATATATTTTGTCTGATATTTGTCGTTAGGAAGTAAGTTATTAGATTATTCCCATCAGGATTTTATAGACACTGCGTCTATAAAATCCTGATCAGAATAATCTAATAACTTGGGTAAACACGCGCATACACATACTCGCACATACACAGCCGCCCGTGCACACACACACACACACACACACCACACACACACACACACACACACGCACACACACATATATATATATATATATATATACGTATATGTATTTACCCAATCTTCCCGCCATTTTCAATGCACAGACAGACAGATGGGTAGATACACGCGTGTGTTTATTTGTGTAGGTATTATCATGTGCTGTTTAAGCCTTTGAGTATATTTACCAAACCTCTCCGCTAAGGAAAGGATGCGACACAAGGTCAGTTTCTAAGCAGAGTACAGCTGGGTTGAATTCAGTTTTCTTTCTCTTAGACTGGTTGCCTAAGGCTAAAAAGTTCAGTCAGTACTACTATTACCTCTTGTGTCTTGTGAGGAAGAGGAGAGAAGAAATAGACTCATCCCTTTCCCAATGGCATATTAGTGCGAACTGAGACAAACCGCCTTGTCCGGAATAAAATCTCGGGTCACCGATTCCAATTCCTACAAAGATAATCTTCGCGGTATATATATATTATATATATGTGTGTGTGTGTGTGTGTGTGTGTGTGTGTGTGTGTGTGTGTGTGTGTGTGTGATAGAAATATGTGGAAAGTTGGATAAATCAAACACTTAACTCCAATTCAGATGCGTGATATTTCGTTCGTTTTATTCCATCAAACTTAGCTCGATGGAAGAAAATGAACGAAATATCACGAGTTAAGTGCTTGATATATTCAACTTTTCACATATTTATATCATTTTGTTAGACTCACTACAATCTATCATTTCAACATATATATATATATATATATATATATATATATATATATATAATTGCTCCATCTTCCCAAATGATTGCCTTCACTTGATTGTCCCAAAGGAGAGAGAAAAAACAAAAAACATCTGTGCATCTACCGATTAAAGTGGCAAATGCTTGTACAATACGAATACCATTCTCTGAATGATGGTCATGATATCTATAGACAAGTTGAAGCAAGATAATCAGTAATCACGACACCACCGGATATAAAAAGGTTTCCTTCACTCTCCGGTTCTTTAAGAACTTGATTGGTTGTACTCTTCCGTTGACATCTCCATATTTCTCAATGAGACTAGAATAACCCTTTGCCATACTGTCACTCTGTTGACATATGACTTCAGAGGAACTGTCATAGAATAGTAGGATTTTACTAAACAGGAATGACACCTTGGCCATAAACACCACTATTTTTCTTTGGTATTTCTATAATGTTTTGGTACGTCTCAAACTCCACGATAATTACAAACGAACATGCTATTTTTCTTTCATGTTAGGAGGGCAAGAGATCTTAGATTAAATTATGATTCACACTCTTCCACAGCTGAAATAAGAATAACATATAAATGAATGCTTCAAAAAGTAATTTACATTTGCGCTAAAAAATTGGAAGTTGGAAATGTGTAGTTAAAACCTCTAAAAAAGCAAAAATTATAAATGAATCATATCTATCTATCTATCTATCTATCTATCTATCTATCTATCTATCTATCTATCTATCTATCACCGGCTCGTTAGCCTAGTGAGTAGAGTATTCGCCAATGGTCCGGGAGACCTGAGTTGAATCCTTGGTCGCGTCATACCAAAGACTTTTAAAATGGTACCTGATACCTCCTTGCTTAACACAGCAATATAAGGTACGTATCAAGGGTAAAGTGGAGAAATCATGGGAAAGGAGGAGCGACCTCCCTTACACCTCAGGCTACTAGCTATTGAAAGGGAGCCTTCTGGTCGCCCTCGGCTACGGTCACCAACTTTACTTACTATATATATATATATATATATACATATATTCTAATGCATGAGAATATTGAGGTATTAAACGATCGCATGTATTTGGAGAGTTAGTTATTGTAATAATTAATTATATTACGTGTACAGCAAAATTTGTACAATATAATAAGCAGAGACACCATTGGTAACTGTAGTCGGGGAACATAAGTAAAACAGTAAAAATGTTTTCCCCTCTATCTGGCCATTCTGCTTATATATTATATATATACCCCGTTTTTAGTTAAATATCATGTGTTCCCAACTTGAAAAGAGCCGGACGAAAGGGGGCCCTTCGTTGTTTTACTGTTTTACTTAAGTCCCCCGACTACAATTACCAATGGTATCTCTGCTTATTTATTGTAACTAATTCTATAAATACACGCATTTGTTTTTGATATATATTTCATATTTTAATTTGCATTCGTTTTGATATATCAATAAATGATTATTATTTTTATATATCGAAAATTATTATTTTACTGTAAACATTCTTAAATTTCTTGCATCAATGAGGCATATATTTGTTAGAAGTGTGCTTGCTAGTGTATTTTTAACCATCTTGTTTAATTCTCCGGTAGTTTCGGAAAATCAAAATCTGGACAAGTTTCTAATATACACTCCAAAGCTCAACTGTACACTTTTCTCTCTCACTCTCTCTCTCTCTCTCTCTCTCACACACACACACACACACACACACACACACACACACACACACACACACACACAGAGAAGATCACCATCTCTTGAGTAGTTTAGAGAGAGGCTATCAATAATTTACATAATAAAGATTCATCAGATTCCTAAAACGAGTCAACCGAAGCGTCCAAATCTCACCAAGAAGAGTCATGAAGCTTGCTTATCGCTTGCGTTCACACAAAAGGAACTGATTCTCTAGAAAGAAAGTGCAGTTATCTTCTGATTAAATTTTAAAGGCTTCTCGTGCATTATAATTGTTTCATGATAATAGTCGGCACAAAGATAATGTATCAGTTTACCATTGAAAGACATGATGTCCAGAACCAACCAACCAGCCAGCCACTGAAAATTGTCCTTCAAATGGCAGGTAAAGAGGGTCAAGAGAATTGAAAGGGTGTTAGCCTGTTGCACTGTAGTTAATAGTCACTTGCTTAGTGTTGACTAATTAGTACTTTTAGAGGTATATGCGCTATTATTGAAGCCAAACCACAAAATCCTGCCTTTATATATATATATATATATATATATATATATATATATATATATAAGACTATTTAATCCAGTAAATCCGGAGTTGGGAAGAATTCCAAGCAGTACGATTAAAATATTCAAAAATAGATTAAATTTAAGTAATCCCGGTCAAAACTCAATGCAAATAAAATACACAGAGCAATTTTTTTTTTCCAAAAAAATCAACACTTGGTCAAATTAAGATAATAAATTTATTTCCAGCCTGTTGAAAAGTATTGATGTAAATCAATGTATTTAAAGGGATAGAAATAAATTGATTATCTTAATGTGACCGATTGTTGCTTTTTTTAAAAAAAAATGATTGATAGATAGATAGATAGATTGCACATATGTATCTGAAAAAGGGTGTCTAACTGAAATTGTTTGTAAAGTTTTAACCTGAAGTACTAATAATTAGTCTCAGGTAGCAACTAATCGATCGATTGATTGATTGATTTTAACGGCATATCAACCCGCCAATGTATATTTTATATCCAAAGGTTAGGGAACTGTGTTCATTATATGATCATATTGTATGTTTTTGTATTGTTATTTCCAAAGAGCTTTTTTTGGGAGGTGGGGCACAAAGGTCCTCTCGAATTCGAAAAATTTTGAACAACAGTATTTGACCATAGATAGTACCCTAACATATATTACTCCGGATCAAAGCGGACCTGGGAGTAATAGCAATGAAGGTTTACTCCACACTCATCAGATATCCTAAACTGGAACATCCTCATTTGATGCAGTTTTAGTGTCATACGCAGGGCACACATTTCTAAGGGAAGTCTTTCTCCTTTACAAAGGATACAGTCAGTGTATTTTTAACGCCTTCGACGAGGTAAGCTATCTCATGAATAACGGTGGCCACGCAAAAAAATAGTCTACCAGGTGATGGGATTATTATGCAGGTGTTTCTTTTCAGGTTAATTCTAGGTTTGTTTATAATTGAGTTGAGTTTGTTATAGCGTTTGCATAATTTTGCTTAAACGAAACATCTCCGAAAGTAAACAAGACGAATATAAATTTAATATTTATTGCAAAAATCATTTCGTGCTCAGTCGGCTGGGGCTGTAGAATACACCGACTGCACCTCTGCAGAGGGGTAAGACCCTCTCCCCAACGAGTATCCTTGATATGACGCTAAACAATCTGATGGTGAGGTTCCAGCAATGCTGGAGCTTCGGGGAATGCGGAGTACCCCTTCATTGCCATCGCTCCCAGGTCCATTTTGGCCCGGAGTGGTAGCACCTGATAAAGGCCCTATCTATGGGTTAAATAGAACTAACATACTGATGCTAAACTGCAATGTTTGATTAAACTGAATAGCTTGAAATAAAAATGTTTTTCCCAATTAAACTGTACTTATATTTAAACTGGGTGCTTATGCTAAACTGAATTATTTGAAATAGAACAGTTTTATGACATTGAAACTGTGTTTACACTAAACTGGATTGTTTAACATAAAACTGTTTTGACATTTAACTGTATGTAAGCAAAAGCTGTACTTATACTAAACTGAATTGTTTGAATTCGAACTAATCGACTAAACTGAATTGCTAGAAAGAGAATTGTTTTTCGCAATTAAACTGTACTTGCATTTAAACTGCGTTCTTATGCCAAACTGAATTGTTTGAAATTGAACTGTTTTTGACATTGAAATTTTACTTACACTAAACTGAATTGTTATGTACAACTGCTTGAATAAACTGAATAGTTTGAAATAGAACTGATTATTCACATAAAAATGGATTTGGTGTTAAATAACCTGTAAAGGTTAATATGCCATAAAAACCAACCTACCTATCAACAAAAAACATTTCAACAATAAGGATTTCTACTTATATCCAATCGGAAAAAATTTATCTTCAAAATCATTTTAAATGAAACATTTCATTATCTCAAATAGACACATACATGGGACCCATTGTTGGGACCCATAGATGGGACACATTAATGGAACCCAAAAAGGTACTTGTACTCCGAGTCAGAGTGAACCTGAAAGTCATAACTATGAAGAGGTGAGTCTACTCTCCCCATAGACCCAGAATTGGAGTCTCACCATTGGATACAATGTCGTGTTATAATCAACATACAGAATTATATACATATGCATATAATCCGAGGAAAAATCAAAGGGGTGAAGGTATCAACAGCTATCGACTATATAATTAATGACGGATTAAAAATACATGAAAACTTACATGTAGAGTAAAAGTATTTTTTATATAAAAAGAAAAAGAAAACATTCAATTCTTTGGTGTCATTATAAATTTATTTATCAAAATGATATTCAAGTACTAAACGGTATTTTTTCTTTCACCTTCGGAAAAGGCGCATCATAGACCTGAAATGAATCTATAATGACATCAAAGAATTGAATTTGTCCTTTGACACACACACACACACACACACACACACACACACACACACATATATATATATATATATATTTCCAGTTTTAATAAAAGTAGTCGTGTGTTGAACATTTTTGTGGTAGCAACGCACAACTACTTTTTATAAAACTGGAAAAACTAATCAAGGTTTCTGTATTAAGTTCAATGCATGGGAGGTACACACAAAGATGAGAGGTGTGTGTCAAATCTAAAATTTGCTTAAGGTTTGGAATATTCTGAACTCCGCTTGTGTGTATGTATATGTATATATATATATACTCTTGAAACTTTCTGTTTCACTAACCCTATCACAAGCTACACACACACACACACATACACACACACACACACACACACACATACACACATATATATATATATATGTGTGTGTGTGTGTGTGTGTGTGTGTGTGTGTGTGTGTTTGTTTGTGTGTATGTTTATATAAAATAATGGCATGTAACACTTAACGGCGATCATTTTTTAAAAGTAAAGATTGAATACACTGATAAAAAGTGTTTTCCGCTGGAAACTTTTGCACACATATATAATATATAGATGTATGTTTGTCTATTAATGTTTGTGTGCGTGTGTGTTTACGTGTGGGTGTGTACCTCTGTGTGTGTGTGTGTGTGTGTGTGTGTGTTTGCGGTCTTATGTTTATACGTACGTAAGAAACGCAATTTTGTACGAACACTTATATTTACAATGAGGCAAATCCTCGTTTGCACATGCGCAAGAAGTTACGCCTACGTGAATCCAACCTTCCATATAATAAGATATCGTTATGTACGCTTTTCAACATATCCGGTACATTATACTCATTAACGTTTTGTGGCTACTTTCTTACACGCACCAATGCTTGTATTACTACTGTGTTAAAATTGTTTCTTTATTAGGGTGGGTGTTCGTGGTACGACATCTTTTAGTGGTATAATGGTTAACGTGGTAATCTTGTGGGTCAGTTATTACTTCGTAGTTAGTTCGATTCTTGCTACATGATCTATACCCGTGGTTCGTATTTAAGCTCAGTTTATGTCTATATATATATATATATATATATATATATATATATATATATATATATATATATATATATATGTATTATTTAGGACGCTTCTCGCGATGTAATAGTGAACGAGCTAGGCTAACAGACGTTAACTAATGGGTCTGATTCTGTGATCTCTATATTACTGGCCTTGTACCATTATTAAGCTAAGTTGGGTAAAGTTGTGGTTGCATATATTCTGACGCTAAGTTGTCGGTCCCTGACACCAGATGGGACATGTTTACAAAAGTTGTTTTCGTGGAGAAAATGACGCTACATAGTCTTACTAAATATATGTTTTTATTTGGTTTAACATCGGCACTCAATCAAACACGAGGAAGTTATACTTCTAAAATCTTAATAATACATTCTAACGCAAAATATTTCAATTATTGCGAATAAATTAGGAATTATTTTCTTAATTCTTTGGTTTGGTTTCTTTGCTTCATGGCATATCCATCTTTGAGGGTTATTTGATTCCAAAGCATTGTTGAAGAACAGTACAGTACTATTTAACCAATTGCTGGGTGGATAAGTGAGTTCGAAACTTTCCCAAGGGTATTAGTCGGAAAGTGAACGTAATAGTGATCATTTCTCTCTTGGTGAATACAGCTTCAGTGATGGCACTTTTTGATCATTCTTCGAATGGTTGAAGCCATAATAATTCTTTGTTAAGTGCTTCACAATTGCGTCATTGAAGTAAATCTAGTTTATTTAGTAGGATCTTTTATGGAATTTCCCGAAAGGTTGTTTGACAGTGTGCATCTCACCATGTTATACGACAGGTTGTATTAGGTTTTATGGTACCTGAACAAACAAATGACCTGTAAGATTTGAATTCGCTTCCTTTAAATCTTGGAATTGTACAATAATGATAAAAAGAAATTAGACGAAAGAATTATTTGGAAAAATAATTGGCCATGCTTTATCTAAGTAATGCAAACTCTATTACATCAATATGTCTTTCTTTTTTTATTTACTAGAGTTTTTTACTTCTGCTTTTTTCCTGAGATGGAAACGTTTTCCTTGCGTAGAATTTTGAAAAAAAAACAACAAAAAAACAAAAAAAAAACAAAACAAAACAAAACAAAAAACAAAAAACAAAAACAAAACAAAAAACTAGCAATTCCATTCAGCTACGCACCGATAAGGAGAAATTATATAAAACTCATAAGAAATTCAGGTCCCTTCCTGCAAAAAGTATAATTTTTCTTGTCAAAATCTATCTATCTATCTATCTCAGTCAATTAATGTCTTTCTCTCTCTCAGTCTCCCTCCCTCCCCACCATCTCCCTGTCTGTCTGTCTGTCTGTCTATAGGATTGTATTGTGGCTGAAATAGTACTTGTACATACCCTCGATGCGAATAATCTGTGTTTGAGTTCAAACAAAAATGTAAGGGCTTTCTTGATGCTGACTAAACTAGGACTTCCTGCTAAATCAGTACACTAATTCGTACACTTCTGAAATATGAATTATCTGTAGAGAAATCAGAGCGCCTATTTTTAATTCACATAATCTGCGTATTGCTCTCTCTCTCTCTCTCTCTCTCTCTCTCTCTCTCTCCCTCACCCTCACACACACACACACACACACACACACACACACACACACACACACACTCTCTCTCTTTCTCTTTTTGTCGTTGTCCGAATCCGTGTATATATTCATATCTATATTTAATACAATTTATCAAAATAGCGAGTAGAATAAGAAGAAGGAGAAAAAAAAGAAAGAAAAAAAAAGAAAAAAAGAAGAGGAATATATGGCTTGCACTCACATACGCAACTACTGACGTATAGACACACTCGTTCCATCTTTGAAACATTACAGTTCCGTCTTTAGCTAAGCGCAGGTGCTCCTGTTTAAAAATGTAAGCATTACTTGAGATAAGCCCAGACATTACATACATTCATGAGGAGACTGCAGTCAGTAACTCTTTTAACATTTGCAGCTGTGCTATTATGACTATGGCACCTTGGTAGACAGTAAAGTCGGCAATTTCACACGAAGCAAAAGAATGCATGCTAAAAATCTACTTAATTGCATTGACAGATGTAATTTCGATCAAGTGACATTCACTTGGTGTGTCCGGAATGTACCCAGCCATTTATTTATTAACGAAAAAAAAATAGCTTCCCTCGGACATTGACGAGTAGAGGCTTCACCCACTTATCCGTGCATCTCTTCTCCCAATCTGTAAAGTCATATTTCGGGATCACCATCAGTTGCTTCGCTTCGTTCGCCTTGATATCTAATCTTGTTCAACGTCTGAGATTTTCTTTTTTTCCTTTCAACGGCAGGTTTTTTAGTTTCTCGAAAAAACCATAAGCTGCAGTGAGTCAAGTCTAGTGTCTAGGGAGCTGATAGATTAGAATGATGTGATTTTTTGTAAAATAAAAAAAAAAAATAAAAAAGAGGAAGAAGAAAAATGAAAGAAAACCTGCAAAATACGTCATCGTGAATGCAATAATTAATCACCACAAAAGTTGTTTCAGTGGCGTTTCGTTGTCAACGGAGTAACCCCTTTGGAGAGTTTTCAAACATGTGCGGTAAAATCCCTCTTGATCGTTTGCTGTTACTTCAAGATCGAATAACCTGTTCTCGAACTATTCAAAATGGCTGAAAGCTATCTATCTATCTATCTATCTATCTATCTATCTATCTATTTGTTATACTCTGTCTTCCTCTCTTCCTATCTATCTCTCTCATTCGGTTTATCCCTCTTTCTATCTTTCTCACGCTCTCTTTCCCTTTCTCTCTCTTTATACTTATATATATATATATATAGATGTGTGTGTGTGTGTGTGTGTGTGTTAATGCATTTGCATGTGTGCATGTGAGGTGTTTTATTGTTTTGCAATATATGTAAAGTCTCTTTTACTATTTCTTTTTCAAGTTAGAATTACAATTTTTTCAGCATAGAACATATGATTAGAAGGAAAAAAAACTAGTCATCGTATTTTGAAGACTTGCAAGTCATTAAGAATGAGTTCGAATAATTAGCCTAATCTATCTATCTATCTATCTCTACGTATTCAAATTTCTTTCTATATATATCTGTCCTCACAGATTTTGTCAGTTTTTATATCAGTCCGTTCACATTTCACATGCTCAATCTCTCACGCTTTCTCTCAATCTTGCCACACACACACACACACACACACACACACACACACACACACACACACACACACACACACACACACACACACACACACACACACACAATGTAAGATATTGCTACATTGTTCCCATCATTAAAAAGTACTATCATATCTATGTATATATGTATGTGCACATACGTGAGTATGTCAGTGTGTTTTTGAGTATGTGTGTGTGTATGTTTGTGTGTTTTATGTGTGTTTTTGAGTGTTTCCGTGCGTCCGAGAGTGCGCACGCAGATTGAGAGAGAGTGTAAGAAAGAGAGTGTGTAAGACGTGAACAGACTGATATACAAACTGACAAACATATGGAGGTGCCCGTGGTGTAATGGTTATCGTCGCAGGATAAGGACACGGCGACACGAGTTCAATTCCTGGACAAGACTGATTGCATTTCACATAGCACTAATACCCTTGGGAAAGGTATGAATCCAATTATTCTCCCTCCAGCTATGGGTAAATAGTAGGACAGACTAGGTTCTTCAGCCTTGGTTAGGCAACTAGTCTAGGAGAAGGAAAACTCTGAATTCAAACCTGTTAAACTCCGCTTAAAAATTGACCTTGTGTCATATCCTGCCCGAGTGGAAGGGTTGGTAAATAGGACAAACATATGCGAAGACAAATATGCACTGAAAGAAATCTGAATACAATGAAATAGATAGATAGATAGATAGATAGATTGATAGAAACATGACAGGCAGAGTAGATAGATAGATAGATAGATAGATACATACATACATACAAACATACATACATGAAAGGCAGATGAAAAGAATAGATAAAAAAAGTAGTTTTCTATAAGCTGATAGATAGATTTGAACAGTTTATATTATATATAAATATTTCGAATATATTTGTTTAAAACATTAATTCACATTTATTTTTATTTTAGTAAATACTAAAGTAATTAAGGAGTTTTATTAATTCTTTAATATCTGGTTTCGTTCTTCGGTTTCTTTGATCTTAATGGCGTATCAACCTTCGTAGGTTACTTACTGCCAAATCCATCGTTGTAAAACAGTAGTGGTGCTATTTAACTCATACCTGGAAGAATAAGTGGGGTTATGTCTTAATTATATCTTGAATACTGAAATCTAAACTTAGTAAGAAATTTTCTGCCCCCCAAAAAAATGTAATGTTTATCTTATTAATAGATATTTACTAATCTATATTTAAACACTAATCTATATCGATGAATATTTTAATCTATCCTCGAATAGTCAGGATCTATCAACATAGGAAGCCAACAACGTCCTTTAGTTTTATTGAATTTTCCCACATTTTAATTTAAGTTGATCATGACCATTAATGGAAGCGAAAATAAAATTACGTAAAAACAGGTATAACACAGCTTATTCTCCTATGCTCTTCATGTGTCATGGAGCTTCGCTGTTTCTCTGTCTTTACTCAGTCGGCTGGGGCTGTAAAATACACCGACTGCTTGCTTGCAGAAGGGTAAGACTCTCCAAACGAATGTGCTCGATAAACAATCTGATAGTGAGGTTCCAGTAATATCTGGACCTTTGGAGAATACGGAGTACTCCTTCATTGCCATCGCTCCCAGGTCCACTCTGGCTCAGAGTGGTAGTACCTGAGAGGATCCAATCAATGGGTTAAATAGTACTAAACTGTGTACTTGTGATAAACTGAATTGCTTAAAATAGAAGTTTTGACATTTAACAAAAAACTATACTTATGCTAATTGAACTGTTTGAAATAGAACTGTTTTTATGAATAAAAATGGATTTGGCATTTAATAACCTACAATGGTTGATGTGCCATAAAACAAAACCAAACCAAACTAAACTGTCTGTCTGTCTGTCTCTTTCTTTCTTTGTTCATTATCAGCAGGTATTTCCCACCGGTCTTAAGTGAGAGTGCTCGCTATGAAGGATGGTCGATGAGTGAGAACGACATATATTGTAGAGAAGAGCTAAAAAAAAAAAAAAAAAAAAAGAAAAAAAAGGAAAAAGCTTTGGGAACTCAGAGACCGATAAGAAAAGTCGTCCGAACCTTGATTTGAACTCGTATCCAGTATCTTTAAAAGCTCATCTGACACAAAACATTAATAAACCAGCTACACAAGATAAAGTTAAATTGACTTATAATTGCATCCTTGCTAAACATATTGCTTGTTTACATCAAAGCACTGTTCATGAATACATCATCGTTTTTATTGAAACCTGTTTGCATTACAAAAATAGACCTTTCCTTCAATGCCTAAGTAAAGCTTTTCCAATGTTAGTGATGTTTGAATCTAATTTTCCTGATTACAGACACAACTTCTATTCGGAAATCCTGAAGACTGCATAATTCGTAAAAACCGTTATTTTTTCCTTTAACAGAAGCTCACGTTTAGCGAAGAGAAATACTCTATCGTTAATAATAAAAAAGCAGACACCTAAAAACTAAAAAAAAAAAAAGTACAAATAAAAATTTTATTTTCTTAAGGAAAGAATCTAGGATTTTATCATTTCTGATGAAATCATATGCAATCAAAACGGATATTAGTAGACATTATTTATTACCAGGCTCTATAGCACTGAAACTCTGTAACCAAAATATGAATATTTGGTAGGGCAAAAATAGATACACCCCTTCAATATATAAATGGGATTTTATTTCTAGTAAGATAGATGCTGCAATTTTTTCTTGGTTACAGAGCGTTGTAATTTTATTTTCAGTTACAAAGGGGTTGCACTTTGGTTTTTGGTTACTGTTGCAATTTGATTTTTAATCACAGATGTGTAGAAATCTTATTTTTAGTTACAGAGTAGTGCAATTTTATTGTTGGTTACAAAGATGTTGCAATTTTATTTTTAGTCAGAAATGTTGCAATTTCATTTCTAGTTACAGAAGTGTTGCAATTTCATTTTTAGTTACTAAGGTATTACAATTTTTTTTACGTCCATGAAGTGTTGCAATTTTATTTTTTAGTTACAGAAGTGTTACAATTTTGTTTTTTGTTACAAAGCTGTTGCAATTTCATTTTTGATTCCATAAATGTTGCAATATTTTATTGATTTCAGAAGTGTAGCAATTTTATTTTTAGTCATAGTTGTTTATTTTTTTTTTTATTACAAAGTGCTGCAATTCTGATTTTGGTTACACAAATATTGCAATTTTTTATTGTTTACAGAAGTGTTGCATTTTCATTCTTTCGTTACTGAGATGTTGCAATTGTTTTCCTTTTATTACAAAGTGCTGCAATTCTGATTTTGGTTACACAAATATTGCAATTTTTTATTGTTTACAGAAGTGTTGCATTTTCATTCTTTCGTTACTGAGATGTTGCAATTGTTTTCCTTTTATTACAAAGTGCTGCAATTCTGATTTTGGTTACACAAATATTGCAATTTTTTATTGTTTACAGAAGTGTTGCATTTTCATTCTTTCGTTACTGAGATGTTGCAATTGTTTTCCTTGTTTGGAAAGCTATTGTAATCTTTTAGCTACATTAGTGATGCGAAATTATATTTTTGGTTACACTAGTGTTGTAATTTTATTTCATTTTTTTACTGAGGTGTTGCAATTTCATTTTTGGTTTGAGAAATGTTGCAATTTTATTTTTATTCGAGAGGTGATACAATTTTATTTTTGGTTGCTGTTTCAATACGATTTAGTTTGTGAATAAAAAATAAGTAATCATATCTGTTTTGTATAATGTTCAAAGAGAAATAGTAAAATTTTGGTATTATAAGAGTAGAACAAAGAAAATTAACTTTCCATTAAAAATTGTAATGGGAGTATTTCATTTTGACAATTTTTCTAAGAGAAACAATAAAAACTTGATTGCTTGATTGATTATTTGATTTAAACGGCATGTCAACCAATCTTGGGTTATTTTATGCCTAGTAGTGAGGATGTGGCGTACATATATATTTCTATCTACTTTTTTTTTGTCTAGTTGTTTCTTGAAGTTTTTTTTTTTCATACAGTTTGATGATATCGAATATTTCGATTAATTACATAAGATTTACACACAGTTTTATAGTTTCAAGTATTCTCATCTAAGACTAACATTTTATACACAATTATATGGTTTGAAGTAACTATTTGATAATAAGTAACTACTTGATTATAATCCTTTGTTTTCGAACAGCTATCTGAATAATAGCTTTATTGATTTTAACGGCAAGTCAACCGGTCTAAAGTTATTTTATGCCAAGGAGTTAAGGAATCTCGTTCATTGTACATTCATATTTACATTTTTTGGGGGTTTTTTTGAAGATGTTTTTTTTTACTGTAGAGTGTTTCAAGAGAAATAATAAAATTCTCTTCTTAACATTCCTCAAAACTCCTCTGTGCATCAAATAGATCTGTTTAAAAATCATTCGAATTTCATAAGACTATTCTTATCTACCAAAAATATCCCCCCACCAAAAAAAAAAAAAAAAAAAAAACTACACCAAAATATAAATATGAACGTACAATAAACGCAATTCTCTAACCTAGAAGCATAAAATAATCGTTGACGAGTTACCATGCCGTTAAAGCCATTCAATCAGTCAACCAATTAATCAAAAGATTAGGAGACCACGTTTCATAAAAGATTGAAAGAAGTTTTCTTATTTATAGGCTGTAAATGACTTTATTACACCTTAATATTGCATAAATTAATTGTACTAGTGTATACTGTTTGTTTGTCAACAAAACCGTGCAATAATAAAAGTCAAAGAATGAAATATCGTTTTGTACACGAGAATATAGAAATACCTATGTCACTATTTAAAAAAAATTCACATTAGAAATTTTGACGCGTGTCAGTTTATTGCAGATTTTAGATAAGAAATTGTGCACCTGTAATATGCATATGTCAATACTGTATATTTTAACAAACGTGCATCTAGCCAGGTGTCATCAGATATGGAGCGCATAGAATGATAAAAATGAAAAAAAATCATTCGTGCAGAATGAGAAAATATTTGCAACAGAACATTATAAGTTTATTTAAACAGACCAGGAAGGTGTCAAAAATATTGTACTAAAATCATGTTACAGCAATGTCAGCGATATTCTAACTTTAACATTATTTGTGAAGTGAAGAAAAATTATTTCAAAAAGTCGCCATAATAATTGTACTTATATTGCTGTTAAACGACAAAATGCTTTGCGCATTGTCAGCGTCTAAATTCCACATATGCTCACAAAAAATACTTGGTTGACAGCCATAAAGAAACCAACCTTCATATATAGGCGCCATTTTTTTTTTGGTTCAGGCATATTGTGTTATAATAGAACCACCAGTTTGTAAACGTTGCTTATTGAAATAGCAGCTAAGTTAATCTACGGCAGGGAGCATTCAGTATGCAAAGATGATAAGGGAAAATCTCCGTAGCGTAGTGGTTGACGTGCTAGATGGCGGTCTCGAAGTAAGAGAGTTCGAACGCTATTATGTTCACTTTCGGACAAATACTCTTGGGGTAGTTATGAAACTCTCTATCCCCCTACCAAGGGGTTAAGTAGTACCGCCACTATCCTTTTAGAAGGATGACTTTGGCTTTAAAAACCCACGAAGATTGATATGCCGTTAAAAAAACAAGAAAAACAAACAAACAAAAGGTGTCCATGTGGAAAATTTCACTGAATCGAAAAATCTCGATTTAAAAAAAAAATAACAATATAATCATATAGAAACACGTTAGACAGACTGTACGGGAAAACAAGCGCAGGTGGCCGATGGCGTGTCAGAAAGATTCCTATTAAAATAAAAGTTCTAATTTATTCTCAGCCAAACATAAGTTGGCGATCGTAGTTGAGGGCGACCAGAAGGCTCTCTCTTCAATAGCTATTACATCTAGGTGTAGGGGAGGGTGCTACTCTTTTCCCTAGATTGCTCCACTTTGTCCTTAATACGTACCTCACATTGCTGAGTGTTAAGCAAGGAGGTATCAAATACTATTTTAAAAGTCTTTGGTATGACGCGACCTGGGATTGAACTCAGGTCTCCCGTACCCACTAGGCCAATTTTATTATTTCTTGGGGAAAATAGCCCTAGGGATATCGGATATTATTTGTTTCTATTCATTGCCAAATTCTATAAAACCGAAACTTTGTGATAAAAAAGATGTAATTGTAAAATCATCATCATCATCATCATCATGTCACGCCGCCAGCACAGATCTCCCTCACCCTCACCCGCCACCCTTCTTTGTCGTCCATCGCTTCCAGTTGGTCTTCAAGGCTACATACTGTATCGGCATAGAATTGTATGTAGGTTCTAGCTGATCGTTTAGCCTTTGATCGTCCATGTGAAGGGGTCCACAGGAGAATGTCACTTATGAGTCCGTCCCTACTTCCCGAGGAGTAAGTGCAAACATATTTGGAGCAAAAAGTAACGAGGAACTCATATGGGATGTTCTCCTATGAACTCCTACACATGGACACACCAGTGTTGATAGACCAGCAAAAAAAACTTACATGCATCATCTCAGTACGGACACTGGGTACCGTCTAGAGGACCTACAAAGTGCTATGTATTAGGTGGACAGTCGAGTGAGAACAGAGAATCGGAGAGGCATGATCAAAAAACGAATGCCCAAAGATTACTTACGTAATCGTCTTGATCATGAAAGAAATGAACAAACGCGCATTTACAGATGGATTTTCAGGTTTATTAAATTTTATCAAATTTCAGGGCGGCTTTCCCTGTGAGTTTCATACAGTCCTTCATCTTGTAAAGTTTATATTGAAGCCACGAAAAATAGTCTTCTAAACAGACTTCTCTACTCTGTTGTACTCCGGCTAAATCTCGAAATGCAAACTGTGTCGGGATAGTTTCAGTCGACGTAAACTCTAAATTCTCATTTGTCTATCAAACGCCCCTACACTTCCTCAAAATTAAGTTATCTCCTATTCTCATCTGAATTGGTAGGAAAAAATTATACCATTAATTTGAATGATTTGATCAAGTTCTTTTTCGGAATAATTTATGAAGCTAGAAGGTTCAGCTATTAAAGGGAAAATATTTTGTCGTATCTGTTATTAGTTTATTTACTGCTAAATTAAAAACCCAATCAAATATGCTCTACGTGTGCTAATTCTATCATTTTTGCAAGGAGTAATGTATATATGTACACTCAGACACGCACACACATACACACACACACACACACACATATATATATATATATATATATATATATATATATATATTCGAGGATCATTAAATAAGTTTCCAGACTTTTTTCGTGTGGGCACTTTTATTGATAGTACACACATGAAACCCAAGTCCCCTTCGAAGTAATCTCTTCCCGCTGCAATGCACTTGTTGTACCGTTCCTATAACTTCTGCAAGGTCCATGGAAGTCCTCTTGTGTGAGCGTGTCAATGACCTTCGTCACAGCCTCTTTCATCTCCTTGTCTCATAACGACAGCCTCTGAGCTGAGGGAATAACCAAAAGTCACAGGGAGCAAGGTCTGGATAATAGGGAGGCTGAGTAACTGTCTTGATACCAATCTTGCTCAAATAGTCTGTGACAAGGGTGGAGTTGGGGACTGGTGTATTGTCCAGCTGGAAATGCCACTGACCCGATTTGAAGAGTGCTGGCCTCTTCTGACAGAATCTCTTCCTGAACTCCCTTAAAACCTCAACATAGTAACCCTAAGCCTAACCCTTTTGTCAATCAACTCTGGTGTATTGACTTCCTTACTCCTCCCACACCTCTCATCATCTCTCACAGACTCCCTGTCTTTCTTGAATCTCTTATGCCACTCAAAAACTGTTGCTCGATTCATGCAAGATGGTCAAAAAGCAGTCTGAATCATTCCATACCTTTCTGTGGCATCTTTTCCAAGTTTAAAACAGAATTTTATTGCATATCGTTCTTCCTCATGTCTAGATTGCATTTTTGAAATTCACCAGCTGTGACGATCAGGCTTTAGTAGAGTTTATTCCAATTGCTGCTGTAGCTGTTCATTTGAAGCTGAAATCATAAAAATTGGTCAGTCATCTCATAAGATGTATAGCAATAACATAGTGAATTTTCAAGAGTCTACGGCAATTTTACATGGCTGTACAAAAAAAAAAAAAAAAAAAAAGGCTGGCAACTTATTGAAGGCACCACGTATATATATTTATGTGTGTGTGTATTTAGTTATATTTCTTAAGGGAGTGTAACTGAGAGAAAAAAAATTCCGATAGTTTTCAAAAGGTTTTTTTTTACAATCAGATGTATCTGTCTTGTTTGCGCAAGGTTTCAACAAGTAATTTCTCTGACCTTCTTCAGGTAGCATCTCCGTAAGGAAAGAGATTCTTGTTTTGCTTTTTTTTCTCGGGAGCGTAAAGCAAAAAATTCTGCCAGATATCGTTTCTATTTTTTACATCGGAGGAAAAAAAACAGAACATGAATCTCTTTCTTGAAGAAAGCCGGAGAATGTACTCGTGAAAACGTCACGGGAACCTCAAAAGTAGATGGGAGTTTAATCTTTCGAAGAAGTCTTTGTGAGAGATGGCCTTTTATTCCAAATGTATTTAAATATTCACTTTTTCCCAGTTGTATCATCATCATTTTAACTATCTTTCGCCATCCGTCCCTATAGGCTATCACCCTAGTAGTTTCTATAGATGACACCCACTGTCCCCTCAGAACTGATGAATTAAATTTTTTGCTGATCGACTAACATTGGTGTGTCCATGTATAAGAGTTCATAGACAAACATCGTGTATGAGTTAGTTCTTCCTTCTCAAGCAATGCCCAGCATATCTTGATTGTTTTTCTTCATGGTTTGCGAGATGAGAGCCGTACAGCTGCAATTTTGTTGGGCACTGATTCCCGGGGTTGTTCAAAATAGCAAGCAAAATCCTTGAACACAATGATCTGATCATAGGCGAGGGCATGAATTTTTCATCTAGACAAAGGCAAAAATAATAAATACTGTTTTCATAACTCTCAGCTGAGAAATAGAGAACATCCATCCTCGTTTGATCTCGAGAACAGACTTATATATCTAAACACTAAATTTCAGAAAAGGAAAGGAAAACAATGGACTTACGGCAACCCAAAATAGCTCAAATGCACAGCTTGGTTATCTATTTATAAACAACAAGTTGGTTAATGACGCTACGGACTGTATGGTATGAAAAAAAAAAAAATAATAGAAAAACAAAGCAATCCAAAATGAAGAATTTAATATAAAGGAAAGTCAACGTTAAAGCGTTTCGGTTTAAGTAAACCTTCCTCAGGACTTTAAATTGGGGAAACAAGTGTTGATAAAGCAACAATAGATGTTTTAAAATACAACAGGAGAAAAGAAATATATATATATATACGTATAGAGAGAGAGAGAGAGAGAGAGAGAGAGAGATTATATAACCATTCAATCCTTCAATCAGCATTCTTTTTTGAAAAACTACCACATGATTGGCACAGGCAATGATGTTTAAATGTGTGGCACTTCTAGGAGATACAAAGGGTTGAAAGATGATAAAAGCAACAAATTTTTGCCAAAAATTTCCAGATAAAAGAAGAGAACAAAAGAAAGAAAAGAAAAAGAAAAAGAAGAAAAGAAAAGCAAGTTCTAAAAAAAAACCCCAAAAAACGCTGATTGAACGATTGAACGGTTATATGATATTTCTTTGTATATTTATATTTTTTCTTTTCCCCTGTCATTGTATTTTATCAAAACATCCATCGTTGATCTAGCAACACTTTTTTTCACCATCTTAAAATCCTGATGAAGGTTTACAAAAACCGAAACATTTTAACGTTGACTTTCCTTTACAATAAATTCCTCACTTTTTTTTCTATTTTCTTCATACTGTCGGATTAATTTCCATTATTTACTTCCACTGTAAGGTATATAATTATTTTGAAGTAGTATTTTTTGATCACAGAATAGTCTCAATAAAGATTGGCTTGTGTCTACATTGGAATAAGAAGCAAACTGGTCAGGCTTCACGATATGACTAGTTCTCCAGTAGTAGAGACCATCCTACAACCCCCACCCCACAAAAAACACAACCCCCACAAAAAACAACCCCTTAAGAAAAAACAAAAACAAAAAAAAACACAACAAACAAAAACCAAAATAAAAAACACAAAGTGTATTAAAAACTTTTTTCCCCCGATATCTCTTTTCCTGTTCGGATTTCTCCCGGTTCTATACAAGCATCCATTATCAACGATTGTTGTTTGATTGTCGAAAGAAGTCGTATCAGTGCTTACACATATGTAGTTTATTTCGGACGTATTCGCTCGTCAGGCGACTTGAATTGGATTGTTTCACGTTTCGCTTCTCTGTGTTGACCGCGAACCCACTGATG
Organism: Sepioteuthis lessoniana; assembly: GCA_963585895.1. Classification (NCBI taxonomy): domain Eukaryota; kingdom Metazoa; phylum Mollusca; class Cephalopoda; order Myopsida; family Loliginidae; genus Sepioteuthis; species Sepioteuthis lessoniana. Next base: position 102,250,217 of record OY757906.1, on the reverse strand, counting down.
AAGCTAATCAAGGGAAACACGAGAGCAAAACAGGCAATTCAATATGTTGATAGAAGATCACACTGTAAACGACACTCATAATATGTAGAAATAATGAGTACCGAATAGCTTTTAAAAAGCTAACGTGCGCCTGTTTAGGTGATGATGCAATTTCTCTACAACCAATACTGATTCATCATCCAATATGTTGTGCGAGGGCGATAAAAAGAAAAACCCTGTTGTATGCTTTCCAAAAGGCATTTGTCCTAAATGAATATAAAAAATGTTTTGGTCTTACTTAAAGTTTATAAAATATACTGCGTGTTTTTTTTAAAAAGAACAAGCTGAAGAATAAGATTGGTTTGGTTTTATGGCGTATCAACCATTGCAGATTATTTAAAGCCAAATCCATATTTATACATATAAACAGTTTTATTTCAAACAACTCAGCTTACCGTAAGCACACAGTTTAAATGTCAAAAACCGTTCTATTTCAAACAATTCAGTTTAGCATAAGTACAGTTTTTTGTTTACACTCAGTTAAATGTAAAAACCGATTTATTTCAAACAATTCACTTTAGCATAAATGCACTGTTTAGTTCAATTTGACCCATAGATAGGACCCTATTACGTGCTACCACTCCGGGTCAGAGTGGAACTGTGAGCGATGGCAATAAAGGGGAACTCTGCATTTCCTAAAGTTCCAGCATTACTGAAACCTCACCATTAGAATGTTTAGTGTCATATCTAGGATACTTGTTCAGGGAGTATTCCCCCGATGCAGATAAACTGTAGGTGTATTCTGCAGTCCCAACCGACTGGGTCAATGACTGACAGAGTTTAACGGCATGTCAACCCGTCGAATATTATTTTATGTCTTGAGGTTGAGGAATCGCTTTTATCGTATACTGTTATTCAGCTTTTTTAAAAAGTTGTTTCTTAAAAGGTTTTTCTTTCGAATATGAATAATTGCTGAGCAGATTTATTTGGGACCCTGACAAGTACTATCAGCAAAGTGGACTTATGAGTAATAATAATGAATTTGAACTCAGGTTTCTTCTACCGATTCCTATGGCGTTAACCATTTTGCTTGATAATAAATGCTATATTCAGAGGGCTACAAAGAAGTTAAAACAGTTAAGATAAATGTTTTAAAAAAGACATTTGAATTCGATTTGAAATAGATAGGTTCCTATTACAAATGCTGTTTTATTAAATGTAGTGTACAAGAAACTATCATAAATATTTAACAATCAGTTGAAATAATTATTCAAAGTTCAGACATTCACTGTATAAAGCAGCAAGAGCCTTTGGTCTCTATGTGAACGTAAAACAGAGTTTATATATTTTAAGCAAGATGGCACCATCTGAAATTAGTCGACTCCTTCACATACCTTGGTACCAATATCTCAACTGCCGAAAGTGATGTGAACAAATGCACTGGGAGGATTTGGACTGCTATTGACAAGATATCGATTATATGGAAATCTGATCTCTCTGATAAAATAAAACAGGATATCTTCAAAGCTGTGGTTGTGTCAGTGCTAATATATAGTTGCACCACCTTTGCTCTATCGAAATACTTTTTGAAAAAAAAAACTAGGAGGAAACCATACAAGAATATTACGTGCTGTTTTGAACAAATCCTGGAAGCAGCATCCCACTAAACAGTTGCAGTCACTTGTTCCCCATCTCACAAACCATCCGCGTACGACGAATAGGACAAGAGAAGTAAAGATGAACTCATAAGTGACGCTTTTCTATGAACTCCTACACATGGACACACCAGAGTTGGCCGACCAGCAAAGATTTACATTCATAAGCTTTGTACGGATGCTGGATTGCAGTCTAAAAGACCTGCCAGAAGCGATGAATGATAGCGATACATGATGTGAAGGAGTCAAGAGACCAAGTTTTATCTGAACGATTTAATGAGAACGATAATGATTTCTATATATACCTACTTATAACACTCATACACACACACAAATGTATATATATATATATAACTTTTTTGTTTTAAGTCTAAAGAGAGAAAGAAATATTTAAAAATTGGTAGGTCCATGAAGAGATTCGTATTCTTTTATGATTTATTTATCTATTTATTTATTTATTTAAATCTTAAAAAAGTATAAATCTCTTCGTGGACCAACTCATTTTAATGTATATTAAAAGGAGTATATATATATATATATATATATATATATATATATATATATATATATATATTAGTTTAATCTTGTAATCGTAAGTGTTTATTTATGTTGCTAAACGAAGCAAGTTCGTTTTGTTTTATAATAATTGGAATGTTTCTTTTTTACACTCAATGGATAGATTTTGATAATGGTTCAATAATAAAAGATATATAGGTTGCAGAAGCAAAATATGAAATAATTTTGAAAACGTTATTTTAATCTGATTAGTCCAACTTTTGAAAAAAAAAAAAAAACATGATAAATCTAAATTTTCATGATGAACTCTATTATTCAAGCATCTTTTTATTAAAATTCAGCCCAATATGAGTGAGCAAGAAAAGAAAAGAAAAAGAATCTATAATTTGCTCAATGCCAAAATCTATTAAAAAAAAATTCTGAAATAATTGCAGTTTCTTCATGGACTCCATTAAGCCCAGACCATAACCCCCTAGATTACGCGATATGGGACGCAATATCTACCCTACTATTTACTTATAGTTCCCAAGTGGGTAGAGTGATCGCAAATGTTTCGGGACACTGGGGTTCAATTCCAGGTCGAGTCCTACCAAAGATTAAAAAAATGGTACTTGATGCCTCCTTGCTTAATACTCAACATTATAAGGTACGGATAAAGGGTAAGAGGAGCAATCCAGGGAAAGGAGTAGCGCCCTCCCCTACACCTATGAAGTGAGCCTTCAGATCGCCTTCGACTTCAGTCGCCAACTTTATTTTTATTCACTTATAGCTGGAGGAAAAATAATTGTATTCATACGTTTCCCAAGGGTATTAGCACTATGGGAAATGCTAACAGCATAGTCGAAGATTTGAACTCTAATCACCGAGTCTCTTTCCTATGACGATTATTCTTAGACCACAAGCGCATTTTGAAAGATAAATGCAACTTCTCATCCAAATATTGGTTCGCTTAAGACTGAATGAAATAAAATGTCTGAAGAGCTTATATTAAAGGAATACAAATCATTTCGAAGACGTGTTGATACAATAATTTACGAAAATGACAGCCATATTGAGTAAATTTACTGTTTTGTGTCTATCATCCTATTTTGTTGTTTATTTTTTTAAATTAAAATTAATCTTGTTTTATAATAGAGTCGTTTATTATTATACTAGAATATTCCTAATTTTGCTTCCGCATCATGTAAACTCTATGTTAAAGTTTAGCCATTTAAATACATATGAATATCAATTAGTTCTTACCTCGAAGTCTATTGCTTTCTAAAAACATTTAACTCTGAAGTAGTATTTTCGGTAAGCATCACTTGTTTTAAAGATAAGTGACAGGTCATATCGATTAGGCCTTTTAATTTCTCTGAAAAAAATGATACACAGTAGAAAACTGAAACACAGTTTAGATCCTTTAATAGGAACCACTTATGAGAACTACACCTTCCAAATCAACAAAATAAATTCTTTATTGAATTTTTTAAAAATTATAAAATAAAAGACGGTTAAAGATTTCAAATCTGGCGTTTGACCTGGTCACCCAAAACAAAAATAAATCGCTGGGAACCAATTTCTAAATGTCAATTTGACTGCTTCAAAAATCGACGGATATAGTCGAAAACAATTCACAACTAGACTGAATAAAGAGTCAATAGCAGTTCATTAGTTCTTTCTTCTGTGTTTAACCGTTTTTCAGTCGGCCAAAATAAATGAATAAGAGGAAACAGTTGGAGAAAGGATGCTCACAGCGTCACCTTTTACGCAAACACGATAAGCAGTTAAACCGTGTAAAATTTTAATACTAGCATATCTCACGATTACTGTTACGTTCAGTCACACTCACATTTTAAAATCCAACAGACACTTTAATATTATGGAAATGTTTTACTTTCTTCAGATTATAACACATCGTTGAACTGTCCAAAAGAAACTAAGTTTTCAATCCAAATAACTTTCATATTTCTTCATGCTGCTAAAATTTCATGAGAATATATGTTTTCTAAAAATGTGAATGTTATCTTTTTAATTCACATATTCTAAATTTAGGTATTTATAATTACTCAAACCCTCACCACAAACAGGTTGTGACACAAGGTCATTTTTTTCGAATTTAACAGGTTGGAATTAAGATTTTTTTTTCTCGTAAAACGGTTGCCATACCAATGCTAAAGAACCCTATCTACCCTATGATTTACTTATAGTTTTCCAAGTGGGTAGAGTGTTCGCCACTGGTCCGGGAGACCGGGGTTCAATTCCAGATCGATTCCTACCAAAGATTAAAAAATGGTAATTGATGCCTCCTTGCTTAACACTCAACATTATAAGGTACAGATCAAGGGTAAAGTGGAGCAATCGAGGGAAAGGAGTAGCGCCCTCCCCTACACATCGGAAGTGAGCCTTCAGATCCCCTTCGACTTCGGTCGCCAACTTTATTTTTATTTACTTATAGCTGGAGGAAAAATAATTGTATTCATACGTTTCTCGAGGGTATTAGCACTATGGGAAATGCTAACAGCATAGTCGAAGATTTGAACTCTAATCACCGAGTCTCTTTCTTACGACGATAATCCTTAGACCACAAGCGCATTTTCACATATATGTTTGTATGGATGGACTTTTAGACATGAATACACAGAAATGAAAAAAAAACTTAGTTACTTTTTTGGTTCCTGCATGAGTGCAATGTAATTAAGTCTATCTCTCGGTGTTTCTTTGAAGTCTTGTAAGTCGCTTTACACTTTTGATATGTGTGTTGACAAGTCACTTCACTTGACCTACTTGCTTTGAATGGTCGGAGATGGTCAATTGCTTGCACTTATATCTATTTCACCGGACATTGGCATGATGGCTAGAGTGTTAGCAAATGGCCCGGGAGACCTGGGTTCAATACCAAAGACTCAAAAAATGGTACTTGATGCCTCCTTGCTTAACAATCAGTATTATACGGTATTGATCAAGGGTAAAGTGGAACAATCTAGGGAAAACGAGTGGCGTCCTCTCCTACACCTTGGTGTAGTAGCTATCAAAAAGAGAGCCTTCGGGTCGCCTTCGACTACAGTCGCCAACTTATATCTATTTCAAATTTAGAGAACACAAACTACTAGCAGGTTCGTGTGGTTGATCATATATTAATAAAAGATAACCACTGTTTTTTTTACTGTTGAAATGTGAAAAACATTTGGTTTGGTTTGGTTTGATTGGGTTTATGACACGTCAATTAATGTAGGTTATTTAATGCCAAATCCTTTTTTATGCATATGAACAGTTATATTTCAAACAATTCAGTTTAGCGTAAGTACACAGATTCGATGTTAAAAACCTTTCTATTTCAAACAATTCAGTTTAGTATAAGTATAGTTTTTGTTTACATACAGTTGAATGTCAAAGCAGTTCTATTTCGAACAATTCATTTTCGTATAAGTACACAGTTTCAATGTCAAATACAGTTCTATTTCAAACAATTCCGTTAAGCACAGTCTAGTTCTATTTGATCGATAGGTAGGACCCTATCAGGTGCTACCACTCCAAGCCAGAGTGGATCTGGGTGCGTTGGTAATGAACACGTACTCCGCATTCCTCAAAGCTCCAGCATTACTGGAGCCTCATCCATATTTACCCAACCCATCCGCTCGGGCAGGATATGACACAAGGTCAATTTTTAAGCAGAGTTTAACAGGTTTGAATTCAGAGTTTTCCTTCTCCTAGACTAGTTGCCTCACCATGGCTGAAGGACCAGTCTATCCTACTATTTACCCATAGCTGGACGGAGAATAATTGAATTCATACCTTTGCCAAGGGTATTAGTGCTATGTGAAATGCAATTAGCCTGGTCTAGAATTTGAACTCGTGTCGATGTGTCCATTTCCTACAACGATAACCATTACACCACGGGCACATTACCATCACCATAAGATCGTTTAGTGTCATATACAGGACACTCGTTGTGAGGGGTCTTACCTCTCTGCAGAGATGCAATCGGTGTATTCTACAGCTGCAGCCGACTGGCCAGAAACAAAAACCTTGTGGAGCATTTAATAAAAGATATAAACATATTTATACAAGTTTATAAGTAATTCATAACTTCACGTGTATACATACAAGGTGTGGCCGATATTTGAGGACATATTTTAGATTGATACTGTTTTCTATTAATCTTTACCGCTTTTATTTTTCAAAAATTAATAATGACAGACCCTATGCAAACAAATAAAATAAAAATGCAAGCTGTGATCGTAGCATTAAAGGCTGATCATGGGGATTTAGAAACTGAACTTTTTCTCAGAGTCGGAAGATCGTTTGTCCAGAAGATAAGTAATGAGTTTGAAAAAGAAAATGATAACGTAATGTCTGTATTAAGACATTAAAAAAAAACATCACACACGTTCCGATTCAATGAGAACACCCAAATTTATTCATTAAGTTAATCAGACAATTGATGAAAACTAAGCTCAATCAATGTTGTCAGTTGCAAAAAAAGTTGCATAAGTCTGAAAAGATAAACAGGAGTGTTCATGAAGACATTCAATACAAATCCAGCGTGATGAAGACAGGCCAATTTATTTCTGAAAAATGAAAAGAAAACCGCTTAAACAGACCCAAAAGATTTTTTAAAGAAACTCAAAAATCCTGTAGAAACAAGAATGAATAGCTCTACGTCTACACCATACCAACATTTGGCCTCCTAACTCTCCAGATCTCAATCTACTGGATTATTATGTGAGGAACGTTGCTGAGAAGGAGATTAATGAACATTCCCATAACCATATTTACCAACCCCTCCACTTGGGCAGGATATGACATATGGTCAATTTTTAAGCGGAGTTTAACAGGTTTGAATTCAGAGTTTTCCTTCTCCTAGACTAGTTGCCTCAACAAGGCTGAAGAACCCAGTCTGCCCTACTATTTTACCCATAGCTGGAGGGAGAATATTTGGATTCATACCTTTCTCAAGAGTATTAGTGCTATGTGAAATGCAATCAGTCTCGTCCAGGATTTGAACTTGTGTTGCCGTGTCCATTTCCTACGACGATAACCATTACACCACGGGCACCTCCACATCCCCATAACACCAAAAACACTTTGAAAGCTGCCATAGTTCGAGTAATGTCTGACATAAATAAGGAGCTGTTAATCAGAGATTTCAACCGATTTCAACCTCGTATAGAGGCAATTATTGATACTAGTGGTGGTTTTATTGTATAAAATTGATTAATCGTTAACTAACTTCTATGCTTGTTATTTAAAGTCAAATACAATTATTTTCTTTTGTTCTATAAATATTTTTCTAATCGTAAAATCTGTCCTCAAATACCAGCCGCACCGTGTAGAAGTGCTATTAGCGTAACGGTGGTCGTTGAAGCAAATAGAATCGGTGACCCGAGTTCAAATCCTGAACGTGGCTGTCTCACTTCGCAATAATGCCCTTGGGAAAATAGTTAACCTATCTCTTCTTTTCCAAGCTATATGTATGTAGTAAGGCAGATTGGGTTATTTACTTGCGTCATATACTTGCTCATGGTGTCGGGGTTGGGTTAATAAAAACCCTGGCGAAAAATGTTTTTACCGTTCTTTTAGAAAACCTTTCTTCCGTTAGATTTAATCTATGAAAATTAAATTAAGAACAAGTCTGAGACAAAACCTATTTTATTTACAGTCCACGACATATATAAAGCTGTTTTCTTTTAACACAATGCTTTAAGGTTATTGAAAGATAAATATTGTTTTGAATGGTAGAATAATCTGTACTTTAATTTCTATATGCAAAAGAAAGATTTCAACGAGTTCTATTCAATAATATAATGGGTTCTGACTTGTAGTAAAAACGTACTGAGTAAAACACATAAGTCTAAGTGGTATCGGGAACTGTTAATATCCAAACTATCAAGGCTCACAGAACATACCGTAAATCAATTCAACCCAATCGGCTGGGCTGTAGAAGACACCGACTGCATCTCTACAGAAGAGTGAGCACCAACCCTAACCAGTGTCCTGGATATAATGGTGAGGCTTCAAACTTGAAGCCCTATGGAATATGGGGTACGCTTTCATTGCCAAGTCCACTCTGGCCCGGAATGGTAGCACCTGATAGGGTCCCATCGATGAATCAAATAGAACTGTTTGATATTTAATTGTGCGCAAACAACTGACTTTTGTTGAATTGAAATGTTAGAAATAGAATTGTTTGATAATTTAACAGTGTAAACAAATTGCTGATGTTTAATTGAATTTTTAGTGATACACGGCCATAACTGAAACCATTTAACTGTGTAGAAACAATAGCCATACTAGCGTACAAACAAATTAGTTCAAACACATTTACAAATAAAATTATCAACAAGCTGGGTGCAAACAAATGACTGATCTTAAATTGTGACTATTATATAGCAATAAGTTGGCGGCCGTAGTCGAGGGTGACCAGAAGGCTCTCTTTTCAATAGCTACTACACCGAGGTGTAGGGGAGGGCGCTACTCCTTTCCCTGGATTGCTACACTATACCCCTGATACGTACCTTATAATGCTGAGTGTTAAGCAAGGTGGCATCAATTACCATTTTTAGAGTCTTTGATATGACTCGACCTGGGATTAAACCCAGGTCTCCCGGACCATTGGCGAACACTATACTCATTAAGTCAATGACCCGGTATAAAAAAGCAGAAGTAACACTATTTAACCCATAGCTAGGGGGATAGGAGAGAGCCTTCGGGTCACCCTCGACTAATGTCCCCAACTTTACTTAATATAGCAATACTTGAAACCATTTAAATTTGTGCAGCAAAAAATGAGCATAGACTTGTTTGAAAATACTATCATCAAAATGTGTGTACAAGTCTTATATATGTAACATATATGTTGATGTGGAAAAAACCAACCAACCAACCAACCAACCAATCAATCAAATTAATTGAAATAATCTAAAATAATCTAAATAATTATTAACTGAGATAAAAAAAATAATGGAAGAAACGTTTTCTACGAGTGATGAGTCCATATTCTTTTGCAAGGGTTACTACATACATACTTCACGAGTTGGTATTCGATGTGTAAAGCATAGAATTTCGAGGTGTCCTTGTGGTGTAATGGTTAAAGCGATGGACTGCGGAATTGTAGCAAGCGGGTTCGTACTCCAGCCGCGCTATTACGTTCACTTTCGGACAAACACCCTTGGGAAAGTTATGAACGCCCTTATCCTTCCAGCTATGGGTTAAATAGTACCACTACTGTTCTTCTTGAAGAACAGCTTTGGAATTAAATAACCTACAAAGGTTGATATGCCATTAAACAAAGAAACCAAACCAAACTTAGAAATTCGGTCTGTAAAACTTTTCTACGACTCAGAGAAATGATGTTCTGACACTCTCTCTGCTTAAGTTAATTGAAATATACATTAATAGATGCTTGGCGTATTTTAAAATGAACTTGACCGAATATAAATCTAATCTCTCTGATAAAATATAATGGGAATTCATTTCAAGCAGTGGCCGTGTCAGTACTACTGTATAGATACACCACTTGGACTGTTACGAAAGGTTTGAAGAAGAAACTGAATGGGAACTACACAAGGATAGTACGTGTTGTTTTGAACAAATCTTGAAAGCATCACCCAGCAAAACAGCAGTTGTACAGCCATTCATCTCCCATTACACAAAAATCTAAGTAAAATGAACGAGACATGCTAGGCACTGTTGGAGAAGTAAGAACGAACTAATAAGCGACGTTCTAAAATGGACTTCTACATTTGGATTCACCAGTATCATCTGACAAGCAAAATCTTGTATTCACCAGCTCTGAGCGGATATTGGAAGCCGTCTAAAGAACCTACAAGTGATGGTCTACTAGTGATGGCCGCTAGGGAAGGATGGCAAGAGAGAGAGAGAGAGAGAGAGAGAGAGAGAGAGAGAGAAGGGGAGTCAAAGGAATCCGTGCTGTTGGCGCTCCATGATGATAATTATGATACTAAGTTAGAGTCATATGCATTTACTCGGGTGGGGGTTAAGACAAACGTCATTTGCTCCCTTTCCTAGATCAGACCTTCTTATCGACGGCAAGGAATCATCCTATGGGCTATAATCACCTGTATAGCAATTGGCGGCGAAGGCAGTACCTCGTCTACGCGTGGATTGCATTGCTTTTAACAGGGTTGCCAGTAATGTATATTACGAATATAACTTCTTGGCTCTCCCGGTGGAGAATTATCAGCAGACTCCAATGCTAAGGGCGTTTATTTCTTTTCGTACCGATTTAAGAGACATGAGTTCTAAAATCTTACACTAACTTCATTTAATACACTACTTTTTTTTACAGCTATACCCTCGACGGCCATGTTTTTCTGTCTTTTCACAAAGAATAATGTGGATAATTCAAAACGGCGTCAACTTTACACAGAAAAAGTTAATATTACGGAAATGAAGTGTGACAGCAGTCTTTTATTTAATGCAAGTGGAAAGAATAATTCAAGTTCAAACAACAAGAACAAAAAAAAAAAAAAAAATCATGGAATTGCACAGTTAAATACAGCAAGGATATCTACGAATATACTCTACTTATATATATATATCATAATGTCACACACACACACACACACACACACACACACACACACACACACACACATTTATATTTTATATCACCCATGAATAAGTAGACCCTTGCCAATTTTTATATTGCTCAGTCGGAAGGGGCTGTAGAATACACCGACTGCACCTTTACAGAGAGGTAAGACCACCCCAACGAGTGTCCAGGATATGACACTAAACAATATGATGTTGAGGTTCCAGTGATGCTGGAGCTTTGGGGAATGTGGAGCAACCATTTATTGTCATCATTCCCAGGTCCACTCGGGCCTCGCAGTGGCAGCACCTAATAGGGCCCTATCTATGGGTCAAATAGAATTAATGTGCGTACTTATGCTAAACTAAATTACTTGAAATAGAACATTTGATATTAAAACTGCAGACTTATGTTAAACTGAATTGTTTGATATAGAAGCGTTTTTGACATTGAAACTGTACTTACACTAAACTGAATTGTTTGTATTAGAACTGTTTGACTAAACTGAATAACTTGAAATAGTGATATTTTTGGCAATTGAATTGTGTACTCATGCTAAACTGAATTGCTTGGAATGGAACTAATTATTCGTATAAAATGGATTAGGTATTAAATAATCTACAAAGGTTGATATGCCATAAAACCTTGACAACTAACTAACCAATCTATTTTATAGAGAGAAATGCATCATCTAGTTATTTTCATATTCAACAGCATTGGAATACTGCGACCATAAATATAAATATTCAGTGGCTCTGGTTTGGTTACTTTGTTTTAATAACATATCAATCTTTGTGGGTTATTTTATGCCAAAATCATCCTTGTAAAAGAACAATAGTGATGCTGTTTAACCTACAGCTTGAAGGAATAAGGGGGTTCATACCTTTCTAAAAAGTGAATGTAACAACTTTACTGGAACTTGAACTCGCTTCCCACGAGGCCGCAGTCAGTCTAGCACTTTTGTCCCTACACTACAGGGAACGTGGACTATCCACTGCAACAGAAGGATAAATGTGAATCTCTTATATATATTTTTCAAATTATATTTTTGCTTATAGAGTTTCAAAGCAAAAGAGTGTAGTACTGATTAATACCGAATAATATCCGTTTTCGTTTTATACTAATACAATATCAGTAACGGAATTTTTTGTATGTTTTCTTTAAAAGAAAATTAACTTTTTATGAAAGTTGGTCGATGGTCGCTGATTCATTGATGATCGTGTGTGTGTGCGCACACACACACACACACACACACACATATATATATATATATATATATATAAAGGGATCAGTAAACAGTCATGAAATAAACAACTATCGATGAAGGTCGAAGGACGGACATGGTCGGGATTAACACACACACACACACACACATATATATATATATATATATATTTATAAGTATGATAATCATCAAAATTCAATGCCAACCAGTAATTTTATCCAGTGCCTTATGTACGAAAATACACAATAATATCGCAATATTTTTCAAGTTAATATAGGATAAGAATAAAAAAAGATGACCTAGTATCCGACGTGCTTTTGACTTGAAATATATATATATATGTGTGTGTGTGTGTGTGTGTATGTGTGTGCGTGAGTGTGTTACAGTTGCGTGTGTGTACACACTTATGAAAATGAGAAACCCACATTAAACAAGAATCCTTCGCCCTACTTGTTGGTATCGTAATATGTTGCACCAATCCCTACCCTAAGCAATGACTCATAACGGTCGTAACGTGACTCTTAATGGTCCGTTTTGCAAACATTTAATTTGCCACTAGAGTTTAAGCCGTTTGCACCTGACGTCATTAGCACGCAAAGAAAACGTCCATTAAAACATTCACAAGTCCTTCAACCAGACCCCCAAGTGTTCTGTTTCTAAACACGACGTAACGATAATCTCTGTACAAGGGCAAGAGAGAAACAAAAAATCTTCATACAGTCTTGATCCAATTTTATGTAGGTTGGTCGGTTGGTTGGAATTTATGGCATATCAACCTTTGTCGGTTATTTAATGCAAAATCCATTTTTATGAAAACATTCATTTCTATTTCAAACAATTCAGTTTAGCATGCGTACACAGTTTAAATGTCAAAAATGTTTTAATCTTAAGTTAGTCAGTTTAGTCAAACAGCTCTATTTCGAACAATTCAGTTGAGCTTAAGTACGTTGTTTCAATGTCAAAGCAGTTCTACTTCAAGCAGTTTAGTTTAGCATAAGTACATAGTTTAATAGTCAAAAATATTTCTATTTCAAGCAATTCAGTTTAGTCAAACAGTTCGAGTTCAAACAATTCTGTTTAGTGTAAGTATAGATTTTGTTTACCAACAGTTAAATGTCAAAACAGTTTCATATTTAACAATTCAGTTTAGCGTAAGTACAGTTTCAATGTCAAAAGCAATTCCATTTCAAACAATTCAGTTTAGCAGTTTAAATGTGAGTACACAGTTTAATTGTCAAAAACATTTTTATTTCAAGCTATTCAGTTTAGTCAAACAGTTCTAATTCAGACAATTCAGTTTAGCATATGTATGCAGTTTAGTTCTATTTAACCCCTAGATAGAGCCCTATCAAGTGCTACCATTCCGGGCCAAAGTGGACCTGGGAGCAATGGCAATGAAGGGGTGCTCCACAATCCCCAAAGCTCCAGCATCACTGGAACCTCACCATCAGATTGTTTAGTGTCATAACCTAGTACACTCGTTGAGGGAAGGGGTTTTAACCCCCTGCGGAGGCGCAGTCGCGGAATTCTACAGCCCCTGCCGACTGGGCAACCAACTTTATGGTATCTTACTCAACAGCAAAAAACAAACAAATATGAAAATTAAACAAAAGAACAAACAAAAGAACAAACTAATAATAATCTTAAACAATGCAGATAAAGTGATAAGGTACACGGGAATTTTTTTTATATTATTCATTCTTAATTATTCTCAACGAAGTTTGTATCCTATGTAGGACATTAAACTACATTTGATTGTGGGGCTGCAGTCATGGAGTTTGGGGAATGTAGGCACCCCTTTATTTCTGTTACACTCAGGTCCACTCTGACCCGGAGTGGTTGTACCTGTGGATCAAAAAGAAATATTCAATCATTTGCTTTACTTAAAATCATTTAACTGTGAGGTTGGTTGATTGGCTGGTTGACGTTTTTTTCAGCATTTCAACCATTGGAGTTTATTTACACGCACACACACACACACACACACACACACACACACACATATATATATATATATATATATATATATATATATATATATATATATATATATATCAAATACATATGATTTGTCGACAAAAAGATTTTAAACAAGTCCGAGCTAATTTGACAGTTCATATTTAAACGATTTCATGTATTTCTATCTAAAATGAATAATATCATTTAGTTGGTTGTTTGGTTTGGTTTTATGGCATGTCAGCCTTTGTAGGTTATTTAATGCCAAATCCATTTTTATACAAATAATCAATACTAATTTAACCAATTCAGTTTAGTATAAGTATAGATTTTTTTCACGAAGTTAAATGCCAAAGCAGTTCTATTTTTTAAAAAATCCAGTTTAACGTAAGTACCGTTTCAATGGCAAAAACATTACAATTTCAAACAATCCAGTTTAGCATACAAAAACAGTTCCATGTCAAATAATTCAGTTTAGCATGTGTACAGAGTTTAATTGTCAAAAAATTTCTATTTCACGCTATTCAGTTTATTCAAACAGTTCTAGTTAATTCAAACAATTCAGTTTTATCGTAAATACCGTTTAAATGTCAAAAGTAGTTCTATTTCAAGCAATTCAGTTTAGCATAAGTCCGCAATTTAGTTCTATTTTAGCAGTAAATACGACTCTATCAGGTGCTACCAATCCGGGCCAGAGTGGACCTGGGAGCGATGGCCATGAAGGGGTACTCTGCATTCCCCCAAACTCCAGCATTACGATAAACCTTAACATAAGATTATTTAGAGTCATATCCAGGACACTCGTCGAGAGGGGTCTAACCCCTCTCCAGAGCTGCAGTCAGTGTATTATACACCCACAGCGGACTGGGCAAAATATCATTTAGTTTTAATCTTTTGCTTGCACACAGTTAACTAGTTTCAAGTATTGCTTTGTAACAATAATGATTCTATTCAATCATTTGCGCAGAGTGAAATGGTTGTATGTATTGTTATGGAGTACGAATAATCTCTATTCATTTGGTCTCAATTAAATGTGGTACAAACAATTAAATTTGATATTTGTAATTTGTTTGCAAACATTTGAATGGTCAAACGGTTCTATTTGACCCATCGATGAGACCCTAGCAGGTACTATCACTCCCAGTCAAGGTGGACCTGGGAGTAATAGCAATGAAGAGATTCTCCACATTCCCCAGAGCTCCAGAACTGGAGATTCACCATCAGATTGTTTGGTATCATATCCAGGACTGTAGTTGGGGGAGTTTTATCCCTCTGCAGAGATGCAGACGGCGTATTCTGCACCCCTAACCGACTTGGCTATTAACTGTGTGCAAAGGAATGTCTAATGTTTAATTGTTTGTGTTTAATATCAATATTTGAAACCATTTAACTGTGTGCAAACAAATGAGTTCTGGTCGTTTAAAAATAAAGGTACGGACATACTATTCGTTTACACTAAAAAAATAGTACTCCTTGCTTAACACGCAGCATTATAAGGTACGGATCAAGGGCACATCGAACAATCCAAGGAAAGGAGTTGCGCCCTCCGCTACACCTCGGCGTAGTAGCTATTGAAAAGAAAGCCTTCGGTCGCCCTCGACAACGGTCGGCTAACTTACTTAACTTATACATATATAAACATGATTTGGCATTAGATAGCATAAAACGATTGACATACCATAAAACGCAACCAAACAATCCACTAGTTTCAACCATATATCAAATTTAGTTGAAAAGTTTTTGTCATGAAAAACAGTTTTTTGAAAAGGTTTTTCACTGAGTCGATATGCTATAGAGAAGCTACGTAAAATGTAGCTTATCCATTCTCAGAATGAAACTTATTTTGAAGGACTCTCCTGTTGAACTCAAAGAATGCGGACTCGACCTTTGTAGGTTATTTAATGTCAAATTCAATTTTTATACGAATAAACAGTTATATTTCAAACAGTTCAGTTTAGCATAGGGTTGGTTGGTTGGTTGTCTGGGTTTTATGGCATATTACCTTTTCTAGGTTATTATATGCCAAATTCTAGTTTTTCATAAGTTCACAGTTTAATAATATTTATATTAAAAGTAATTCAGTTTATTTCAAACAATTCTGTTTAATGTGAGTATAGTTTCTGTTTACACATATTTAAATATCAAAACAGTTCTATTTCAAACAATTCAGTTTAATGTAAGCAAAGTTTCAATGCCAAAAACAGTTCTATTTAAAGCAATTCAGATTAGCATAAGTATGCAGTTTAAATGTCAAAACAGTCTTATTTCAAGCAATTCAGTTCAGCAAAAGTACACATTTTAGTACCAGATGAGCTGATAACAAATGAACAGTGTGCCAATGATGTCACAGATACACCTGAACACCATTCCTTTGGTTTTGATTTCAGAATTTTTCCTTCTGTTATAATGGTTACCCAACCAAAGTTTAAAAGACCAGTCAGCCATTCTCTTCACCTATAGCAGGAGGTAAAAATAATTATTCATGCCTTTCACATTAACGCGAAGTGAAACACTAACAACGTCGTCGAAGATTTGAACTTGTGACGGCGCACGACTTCTCTCTCTCTCTCTCTCCACACACACACACACACACACACACATATATATATATATATATATATATATATATATATATAGAAGGAGACTGATAATAGAATGATAAAACAGTGATTGAAAGAGTAATTAAAACGGATTTGAAAATAAGCTCATTAAAACAATCACATCTCTTGCAAAACTGATAATTTCACGAATGCAATCAGATCTTCAGGCGGTTTTAGAGGAGTTGATTTGATTTAAAATCATCGTTTCAATATCTGTTTTTAATGACAGTTTTTTACGTTTTCCTGTATACAAGTTGCTGTATCCCTGTTACTGAGCATTTTATCAGAAACCACCACGGAAAAGAAAAAAAAAACAACAACTCAAAAACAAGCACGCCCATAAAAAAACAACTGCAACAAATAAATAAATACCCCCAAACACTCTCAGTTATATATATATATATATATATATATATATATAAATCTATAATTCTATTATAATCATATATATCCCTTAAAGAAAGAAAAGGATGAAGGTGAGAAATAAGTGATAGTACAGACGAATTCCAGCCTGAATGTAGGAGAAGCTATACTCCGATTCTCCAATGTCGAGGACAATGCTTGTCATAATGTATTTTGATTTAACCCGTTTAGATAATTTTGTGTTTGTTCGCCATTTTCGATGCAACAATTGGTCTGATTGGCATCAAACTCGGTCAACATAGGTATTTTATCCTACTGAATAACCTCAAAGGCTTTTAGATCAATATTTCAAGCTGTTTCTAACTGATCGTATCCCCCAAAGGCAAATACGGTAAATATTAAACATCTTTGAACGAATCCTTAAAGATGTACGTTAGATCTCATTGATGATACTGAAAGACCAAGGCGAAAGTGTTAAAAACTTAGGAAGTGGACTCGGTGACTTGAGTTCAAAACCTGAAACAGGGATTTTGCTTTTTTCTTCATGCTAATGTCCTCGGGAAAGGCATCAATCAATCCCTTCTATCCGAAACTATGGGTCAATAGTCTTGGTACAACTAATAGACTTGAAGAAAGAAAGTTCAGGATTTAAACCAGCTTAAAAATTGACCTTGTATTTCATTTTGAAGCTTGCTCGTGTCAGAGTTGGGTAAATAGATACTCAAGGTATGGATATAGTTGGAAAGAGATTTCATGTGGATATTGCAGATTTTAAATGAACCAAGTGGAACAATATTTCGTTTCTCGGAAAGAGAGACAGAGAGAGAACACATACAAGAGACACGGAGAAAGAGAGCGACAGAGGTAGATAGAGAGACAGAGAGAAAGACAGATATATAGAGCCAGAGAGAGAGACAGACAGACAGACAGAGTTTGAGAGAGATAGACAGTGAGACAGAGATAGAGAGTGGTAGAAAGAAGCAAACTCATTTTAACCTATATACGATCTCAGAGCCTCGTGGTATAACGGTTATCTTCGCAGGAAATGAACTTGATGACCCGAGTTCAAATCCTGGACGTGGTTGTTTCCACTTGACATAGAACTAATACACTTGGGAAAAGTCTGAATTTAAAAATTTTCCCTCCGGCGTCAATTAAATATTAGGGCAAACTGGGCCTTTTTTAACGTGATATGGCAACCGGACTAGGAGAGGGACAAGTCTGAATTCAAACCATCTGTATTACGCTTAGAAATTGATCATGTGTCACATCCTGCTCATTAGTAGGGGTTGGATAAATAAATATATCTGAATTGATGTACTGTATCATAGTCGATTGTGGACAACGTTTTAATATGCAGAATGTAGCAGAAATATCTAGTTAATTTAAAACTGTCGCCGATGTAGTGCATAAAAAGTTAAGTAAGTGTCAAGCTAATGTTTTACCATTTTTCTCAGATACGATCATGTCTAGGACCAGTGTACACACCATGTGTTGGCTTCTGAAACGATTTTTAAGACTGGCAGATTTGTAAATGTTACACAGAGAGCTTTTCGGGCTCATTTCATGTTATGACGTGATGATGCTGTTCGAGATAGAAAAGTGATGCTGCTACAGAGTGTGAAAGCAAAATTAGGAATATTCTTGTATAATAATAATATACTACTCTATTATAAAACAAGCTTAATTTCAATTTTAAAATCATAAACAACGAAATAAGACAGGCACAAAACAATAAATTTACTCAATATAACCGCCATTTTTCCAATTATTGTATTCGCACGTCTTCAAAATGACTTGCATGCCTTCAAAATAAAATCTTCAGACATTTTATTCCATTCCTCCTCAATAGCAGTCTTAAGCGAAATAATATTTGGATGGAAAGTTGCCTTTGTTTTGTTTTCTAAAACACCTCAAAAAGCATAATCAAGGTGGGGGGTTGTTAATGTCTGGTCTTAAATCTTGTTTAATTGCTGTCTTCACAGTTTTATCGTGGACTTTCAATTCATTAGCGCGCTTTCTTATTGACGTTGTGGGGTCCTTCTTAATCATCGTATCGAGAGCAGCTAAAAAGCCATCTTTTCGTTTTCGTTCAATCCTTTACTCTCCGTTTTCTTTAAGAAGCTCTTTTTCTGTAAAAAAAAACCCCAACAATTTTCTTTGCTTGATATACGGTAGACAAGGAAAGTTTGGCTTGGTTTCGGCGTTCAGCTAATCATTTATTCTTTGTGGTTTCTTTTCTTGCTCTCTCATATTGGGCTGAATATTAATTTTAAAAAAAAGTGCTTGAATGATAGAGCCATCATGAAAATTTTGATTTATCATGTTTTTTTTTTCCTAATTTGGACTAATCAGACTAAAAAAAAGTCTTAAAAATTATTCCATATTTTGTTTCCTCACCCTGAATGATTTGCACATTTTACGATGTAACATTTGATCAGCACGAAGAGCTCCCAATGTAGCAATTTCAGATTAAATCAATCTATAGGTAGATGGAGCTGCCATTCTCATATGAGTGCATTTGCACTACACACTTGACAATTTAAAATATAGGAAGTATTCATGCCACACCAAATATTTTGTATGTACAACGTAACTCATAAACCTTACACATTTTTTAAAATACAAAGTTAATTTTTTTCTAAATAAAGTTACCAAAATTTTATTTCTAAATGATGCTATGCACAAAAGAAAACGGATATTATTTGGTATCATTTATCACCAAACAATACAACCTTGAAACTATAAACAAAGAATATATAAATATAGAAGTCCACTTATTTTTCCATTCATAACTTTTTTATACCATCTTATATTTTTTTGGCGACCTTAGTAAAGGGGGGACCCGAAGGCCACCTTTTCAATAGCTACCACACCGAGGTGTAGAGGAAGGCGTTACTCCTACGCCATTTCCTAGATTGCTCCACTTTACCCTTGATCCTCAGCTTATAGAGCTGAGTGCTTAATAAGGCGACATCAAGTACCATTTTTTGAGGTTTTGGTATGACTCGACCTGGGACTGAACCTCAGTCTCCTGGATCATTGGCGAAAACTCTCCTCATTCGGCCAATGGCTTGGCTTTTTATAAAAATTGGTAGGGGTATCAGTAGTATATCATCATTTATTCAACCTATTGACCGTAAGCAGGATGTAACACAAGGTCAATTTTAAAGCAGAGAAGTATTACTTTCAATTCAGTTTATTTCACTAGATTAGTTCCTTAACAAAAACCAAAGAACATAGTCTGCCCTACTATTCACCCATATCTTTATAATACATATTAATTAATGCTTTTTCCCCATGGCAAACAAGTTCGTTAAGGATTTGAACGCGCGTGGCCAATACCATTTCTTAACCGTTATACTAAGCAATATGTTTGTTTAGGGATCATTACTTGCTAATGCTAACATGTAAGCCAATACAACTTGCCTCATTATACTTGGAGAGGGGATGGGCGCTGCTAAGTAACAGTCCTATTGCTCTGAGACATACGATGGGGGAATTTCTTACCAACAGACCTCAGCAACCTAAAATTAAGGAATATGAGGAGAAGATAAGGGACAAATTACACAACATTAAAATCATCATTATCAAGTCGCGTTCTTAGCACGAAGTTCCCAGTCTCTCTCTCTCTCTCTATCTCTCTTTCTCGCCATCCATCTCTATCATCTTCTGAAGGGTCTTCTAGACTGCATACAGTGTCCGCACAGAGCTGATGTATGTAAGTCCTTCTTGAAAAGACAGCATTGGTGTTTCCATGTGTAGGAGTTCGTTTGCATTTAAGAAAGTTTAGTTTGAGCTCTTTCGATGATTTTTCAAACACTGTGGCCAAAGGTCCAATGTCAGTAGAACGCGCTCCAAGTTCACCTGTGGGAAGAGCGAAAAGGTTTGAACATGTGGTTCGAATGAAATTCATGGTAATTTTTTGATGGCTGCTTTTTTCCTCCTCAATAGACGCTACGTTTATAGATGAGAAGCAATTATTTCTTGACTGAACTATATGATCCTAGCCGTTGACGTTTCAGGTTTCTTCATTCAGCATTAGGTGAAGTGTACAGTTGAGCCACAATTGGATTCATCCGTCTTGCGTCACATCTACAATGCTGCATCCCATGGTTTCCAATTTTATTCATTTGCATTGAGCGTATAATACACTACTCTATATTTGTGTATACGTTTTTCCATTCATTTCTTGTAATACAAACTAAGTTTTGTGCATATTTCATATATTATCATAACGTCATCGATTTCTGTTGTAAGAGTCGGAAGAAAATCTCTACTTAATATCATGGGATATGTAACACACTGTAGATTCATGAAAGAAAAATTTGTGCCGTTTGTATTTTCCACATCATATGATTTTAATCTTTTGAGAGATTCTCACACCAACCTTGGCGGATGGTTTTCCACTGGAATGTAAGTGACAGCAAGTCTCCTCAAATCCCCAGGACTCTTCTCAGTACTCTACAACAACGCTGTAGTTTGAATGGTCTCCATTCGTCCTCTTATTCTCAATTTCTCCTGTACCTATCCTTTGTTGACTGTACCTAGTGCACCTATTAAAATTGGTATCACAGTTGCCTTCATGTTCCATACTTTTTTTTATTTCTCTAGTTAGGTCAAGGTTCTTATCTCTCTTTTAGCTTTCTTTCAGTTTTGCCTTGTAGCCAGCCGGAAAAGTAAAGTCCACTATTCGGCAGGTTCTCTTTTTTTGTTGACTATCACTAGGTGCGGTCGTCTGGCCGAGATTAGATGATCCGTTTGTATATCAAAATCTCAGAGAATTTTGTGCGTCTCTTCTAGGACGGATTCTGGGTTGTGCATATACCATTTTTCGTATGGTCAAATCTAAACTTCTTGCAAAATTCCCAGTGGATCACCTTAACCACCCAGTCGTGTCTTGTCTTAAACTCTCTTTGCGCTGAATTACTGCATTCTATTATTAATATTATTATTATTCTTTGAGAGCTTTTCATACCTGTTAGTTTTTCTCAGGAATTTGAGTGTCTGAAAGTCTACTCAAGTCTCCTGGACTCTTCTCAGTATTCTGGGTCGATCCTAATAATGCTGTCGTTTGGATGGTCTCCACTCCACCTTTTATTTCCAAGTCGTCCAGATACATAATCAATTCTTTGATGACTGTTGCGAGGGCACCAATTACAATTGGTATCACCATCAACTTTATGTTCCATAGTTTTTCAGTTCTCTAGCAAGGTTCAGGTACTTATCTTTCTTTTTGCTTTCTTTCAGTTTTACTCAGTGGTCAGTCGGAACGGCAAAGTCTACTATTCGGCATGTTCTTAAGGACGGATTCTAGGTTGTGCATTTACCATTTGTTCGTATGGTCAAGTTTAAAGTTCTTGCACAATTCCCAGTGGATCACGTTGCCCGCCCAATCGTATCTAGTCTTATACTCTTTTTGTGCTAATTTACTGCATTCGCTTATTATGTGATTGATCGTTTCATCTCTATCACCATACAACCTACATCTGCTATTTTGTTGCGTCTTTTTTTTTAATTATTTTTGCTTTGACATTATCCTCATTGCGTTGTTTTGTGCTGCTTTCCGAAGGGATTCAGTTTCTCTCTTAAAGTTTCCTTTTCTTAGCCACGTCCAATTTCTCTCGTGTGAAATTCCGCTTGTTGGTCTCTTGGAATGTCAAAACAGTTGTTTTGCTTTCCATTTTTGTTTTCTGGGTGTTTTTGTTCTATTGATGCTTGTGTTATCTGTACTGTTACTGGTTGCTGTAATCAGTCTTCCTATACATTTTTTATGTAGTCTTCGAGATCTCACTCTTCAGTTTAGAACATTTTCATTCAACCATTGAGATATTTTAAAAACTTCACAGTGTTATACGTATTATACGTGTTCATTCTTTGATTATAGAATGTACATTTCGGCTTTATCTATATTTATCCAGAAATGATTGATCTATTTTCTATCAACACTATAATGTTCATTCACATGTTCACCCAAGCTAATAAATATGCATACTTCTGTTTATAAATATTTATAACTATATGTTTTTACGTTCAACTTATCATATTTTTAGTGTTGATTTCTGAAAGGATATTAAACGGCCTTGTTCTTAGGAATACTGTGGTTAATCAACACTTTTCAGTCATATTACACAAAGATAATTTTTCGTTTATACTTTATTTTGTTATCTATTCAGTGCTTAACTGGGTAATTAGTTATGCAGCGGTTCAAGTGTATTAGGTGTAATTATATTATTGTCGCCAGGGAGCTCAGTCCCCAGTCGCGACTCATAATTCTATCCAATTGTCCACACACTGCTGGATACTTTTTAATAATTTCGGGGAAATATTTATGCAGTCTTTTTTAAAAGCTTTATTATTTTCATGGTTACAATTTCTTCTGTTTGTCTTTATTGTGTTTCTTTCTACTTATTTTTACAACGGAAACCGATTATTCTGATTTTTTTTATGCGTCTCATCATTTTACTCCATTAAATATATTTTGCTCTCATTTCTTTTCTACTTTGTCTTCTTCTTCTTTTTTTTTTCTGCTTTTCTTTCTTTTTTTCTACTTTTACTTTTCTTTTTCTTCTTTCTTTCTTTTGGTTTCTCTTATTTTCTTTTTTGCTTTCTCTTTTCATTTTTTCTTTTTTTGCATAGAATTTTTGTTTTCTGGTTTCTTTACCCGCAATTTTGTACACACACACACACACACACACACACACTCATTCTCTCTCTCTCTCTCTCTCTCTCTCTCTCTCTCTCTCACACACACACACACACACACACATATATATATATATATATATATATACTAGCTGGATCAGCCATTTAGGAAATTCAAAAAATTAGTAGCGCTCGCTAAATGACAATTTCTCGCCAATGAGATCAACAGAGATGACGATCGAATCGGGGAGAAACTAACAGTCACCAGGCGGCGTTGATTCTGTGTCTACGCTGTCCTTAGATCTATGCATACTCCATCACTAATATTGATCACTTTTTAAAATAAATATTGCAAACTACATTATATATATATATATATATATATATATATCATCAAGTCAGGCTGACCGCACAGATTCCCTTGACTCTCTCTCTCTCTCTCTCTCTCTCTCTCTCTCTCTCTCTCTCTCTGCAGCCGTCACTATCATCCATCGCTGTTGCCTGGCACTCTAGACGGAATCCAGGGTCCACACAGAGCTGATAAATGTAAGTCATTGCTGGCCAGTCGACACTAGTGTGTCCATGAGTGGGAGTCCAGTAGAGAACTTCACTTAGGAGTTCGTTCCAGTCTCTTCAGCATGTCTTGTTTATCTTGGATAGTTTTTGAGATAGGAGAAAAGTGGCTGGACAACTACTGTTTAATATTGTGCTGCTTCCAGGATTTGTTCAAAAAACACGCTGGTCTTTGTTTAGTTTCTGTCTAGGTTTTTCTTCGGTTTTTTTTTTGTTAAAGTGTACGAATTGCAGTCATTCAGTAGTACTAACACGGTTACAACTTGGAAGAATTCCCATTTATTCTATCAGAGAAATAAGATTTCCATATGGTCGAAAATCTGTAGATAGCAGTCAAACGCCTTTGTTATGCGTATGTTAACATCGTTTTCAGTAGATGAGATATTGCTCCAGATGTATTTAAAATGGTCTATTAATTTCAAAAGCGTGTCATTTAGTGTGGATATAGCAGCATCTCGTTTATAATGTATAAAATCAATTTTATCTGAGTTCAAGAAGAGACCAATTCCTTTTGATGTCAGCTCCAGGCTATATAGCAGATATTTGGCTGGTGAAGGTGTATTTGTGAAAAAGCACTAAGTCGTCTTTGTAATCTGCATCCGTGATAGATTATGTAAGATTTCACCTGCTTCATGTCTTTTTTTTAATGTGAGGCAATTTTCTTTCATGACATCTACTGACATTCGTAGAACTTAATCTAGGCAGATCATGAATAGACATAGTGCTAATAAATCTTGCAAGACTTCAGCGACAATGTCAAAGAGATTGACGTAATTATCAGGTGATCAAAGTATGGCTTTCGTGTTTTTCTTGAACATAATTATGGCGGAGACAGTTTATTTGGAGAAACTATTTGCTAGAATTATTTGCTCTATCTTTTCTCTGTATATGGAATGGAATTCTTTGGGAGAAATATATAAACAATACTCGATGATTCAAAGGATCGTAAGAATCTGATAGGTTGTTGATCGATTTCTTAGAAAACCGTTCTAATCTTTTGAAGAATTCTTACAACTTAAGGTTGAATACGACTGAGAAATATGATGTAGTAAGCCTTGGCAGCTTTAGAAGTATGAGTTATGGTTCCGTAGTTTTTACCGATTCCGAGACCACTTTTCTAAAAGAAGAAGAGGATGCAGCCTTTCGTCCATTTCCCTATTTATTCACAGTGTTGTATAATCGAAGAAGAATGTTAGCAAATTTCTTTGTTTAAAATGCAGGTTTTCTGCTTTTAAACTTTTCTCGGAACTGCATCTTCCACTGTAATGTATCCCTGTCTGATAGTTGTAGGATAATTTGTTTTGTAAGTTTATCAGTGATTTCAGGAGAGTTTTCTGGCAAATAAGGGCGAGTTTTAGTCATTTCTTTCATTTCTTTTACTGAATAATAAAGTCCCAAAATCATGTCCCAAGATTACTCTCTCTTTCTCTCTCTCTGTAAATCTACATATATATTAATCATTGAAATTATCAGTATTCCGGAGATACCAATGAACTGCTAATGTTAGATATTGACTTGAAGACCTCTGAGTTCTGTCGATGCTGCAGTGGAAGTCGGACATTGGTTGAACGAAAATAACAGGAAATGCATCTGGTACCAAAAGGACGGCGGAAATACCACCCAAATTACGTGGGGGATACGCTAGAAGGAAGATTTTCCGCATGTATTGTGGAGGCGGCAGGTTGGAGGAGGTGTGATCACGAGAATTTGAATGAGTGTCATTCTAGAAGGAACCGAGTCCATTTGCAATGTGTAGGTGCTAGGCTGAAGGAAGAGTGACCACGAGGTGTTATATTACCGGGTAGATTTTGGCTCAACCGAAAAAAGAAAAAGGTTTACTGAAGATTCGTACAACAGCCTCTGTGTTTGCAGCTCAGCCATCTCCGACCCCCAGTACGCTAACCATCCATACATTTTGGGTAATAAAAGGGAGAAATAGAAGCATATTATATTTTTATACATCAGCATTGTCTTCTGTCTCTGCTGTACAACACTAAAAAGAAACTTTAACAGCTTCCTCAATAGGAGAATAGAAGCATGGATATCACCATGGACCACTGTTACACGGGAATCTATCGGGTTCACATATCAAGTTTCTGTTAAATTTTTTCTGTTGATATATTTTTCTTTCATTTTTTTAAACTCACTCTCTTTCTTTTTTCCTTTCTTTAAATCCCTTTTCCGTTTCCTATCATTCATTGTATTTCATTTGTTGCATTTCTTTCATTGTATTTCATTCATTGAATCTTTTTCAATCTTTTTAATCCTATCTTTCTTTCTCCTTCTCGTTTTCTTTTGTTCATTCATTGTATTCAAACGCTAACCATCAAAATACTGTTTGTCAAAGGGGAATTGCTTAGAATAAATCTCTGCAAAATGATGAAAATAAAACGAACCCCTCAATTCACTACAGAACTATATAACGTATTAGCATCTTTTGAAAATTTGTTGAAGCCTATATTGAAAGAGATGAGGATTTTTTTACGTTTATGAATGTGAATGAATTCGTGTCTTCCTTCATATTTTAGAAGATATTGAGTCAATCTACAAGAAAGTAACGTGGGGCGCCTTGCATGGGGAAATGGTAAGCAAACTAGACTTGCAGACTGTTACTGGCGAGTTCAATTCTCAAACTTTTGGGCTTAGAACTTTAATGCAGAAAAATGGCATCCAGTGAGAATTATTGTATCAGTTTTATTAGACATTGCCACTGAGTTCAATTCTCAGTCAGGGGCCCAAAAATGTGGTATTAGGTTAAAACTATCATTGTTCAATGTATATTGATTTATAGATCAATCATTTTACATTTCAAAGGGGTATGAAATCAAATACAGAAAAATGTGCAATAAACACACGCACACACGCACACACACACACGCACACACACACACACACACACACACACACACACACACACACACACACACATATCCACGCTCACGCATTTCCTCACACACATATGAATAAAGTTTGGAATAAAATCCGATTGCATGTGAAAACTGAGACAATGCGTGAAATTAGATTGACATGCTTTTCTCTAAGGATAGCTCTATGAGTAATTAAGTTTTATTTTGCAAAAACAAAGTATACATGTGTTGTATACACATATGCAGATTCATGCAGAAACATAACGACGACACAATAAAGACGAGCGACACAGTTCTTTAGAAAAATATACCTCTTCCTTTATTGAAAGGGTTGTGTGTGAGAGGGAGTTAGAGACCGAAGAGAACTGCAACATATTGACCCCCACTCTTATGGCCACAACGGCGTTTCTTTCCCGTTCTCCTGGGCTGCTCAACCGGGAGCCTGGGGGCCCAGCCTTTCTGGGTGCTGGTTTTCTCTACCGCATCTGATCTCCAAACTGACTGACTTCCTGTCTTCACCCGGGTTATATAATAGTTCAACGTACACCTTCTTCTTGTGGGCGTCACAAATCGCACTCATTCAACCCGTCCACGGTCAAGGTTATAATATCCTGATATTCCTCGACCGGGTGCACCTGTTATTTACACAGGTGCATTTCCTATTTTGACAGCCCGGCAGGGTTGGAGGTCAATTTACAACACATGTAACAAGAAGCTCATGCAATCCCGCCCATTGTTTCGGTATTTCTTCTTTATTTATATTCCATCGATTATAACAGCATATAAACCAGTTTGAGGTTAGTTTATGGCATAAGGTTAGGGAATCGCTTTAATTTTGCTATTATATTGGCATTTTTTTGTGTATTTGCTTTTTAAGAGTCTTTTTGTTTTGCCCACAATTTTATATTATTAGGTATTCCAATCAAATTCAAAATATATGCATATATGTATACAGTTGTATGTTTTTAAGTGTTCCGATCTCATGCTAAAATTTATGCACAGTTATACGATTTCAAGTAATTATTTCTACAAAACAATAATCATTTGTTTACACAGTTACATGGTTTGAAGTAATTAATAATAACATTCCTTATTAATCTGAGAATTAATTTTTATTTATTGCAGACTTTTGTCCTCATCTTGGTAGATTTTTTTTTTGTGTGTGTGTTGTTTCTTCTTTCACTACGTTTCGGCCAAATTTCACCTCTGGCCTTCTTCAAGTGATTTACCGCGACCTCGGATAGGAATGATAAGTCTTGTAACCGTATCCCCAGTAATTACTGCCTTCCATAGTTGTTGTCTATCGCACCACGTTTTTGACCAAGTAAACCTCTGGCCGGCTTGGGTAGGATTTGAAATCTTCTGACAATGCTCACCTGGAACCGTAAAGACTCAACGCCTCTATCCGCTGCGCCACGGGCCCCGAATGATTCCAATTAAAGACAATTCCTTATTAAATAATCATAGCTCCAAGTAACGATTCTTAATACAAATATATCGCACATAATTATATGGTATCACGCGATCCTATCAAATACTAATAATTTCCAAACAGATCTATTTGACCTATTGATGGGACTCTAACAGGTAGAACTACTCCGGGTCAAAGTGGACCTGGAAGTAATGGCAACGATCTACAGAACTGGAGCATCATTATTAAATGCAGCTTAGTGTCAAAATTAAGACAACCCATCCTTTTTGGCGGGTTAAGGGGGTGATCTTAGCTCTCAGTATGGGATGCGGTCAGCGTATTCTAAGTTCTACCGAAAGTGTTTTCATTTCAGTTTTTATTTCTGTTTTCGCAAATACGGCTTCAGTTTTGGTAGCTTATGAACACATGTCGTATTTATGTGTGGGTAAGTGTGTGTGTATGTTCCTAAGAGAGAGAAAGAGAGAGAGAATGGGGATAAAATAAATAGATAGATATTAATCTTTATATGGCCAATTTGATCGTCTTCACATTAACTCACTAAGAGTGTCGACAAGAGATTATAACCGATCACTTAACACGTCATATATGATTTGATTAACGTTCATAAGATATTAATTATGACATAGTCCTATAACCAAGCTAAGTCGCTCCTTCTTTCTTCACCCTACCCGTAAACATTTAGTCTCTTTTATTCTTATATCCCCACTCCCAAGTGGCAATAAAAATGTGCGCAGTGCAGTGAGGTATCAAAATAGTGATAAATATTCCTTTTTGGTTGGTTTGATTTTCCGCCAACCCTTTCATGTAGTAGCTAAGGGGAAGAATTGAAGGAACAAAAACAACTTACATATATAAACAGCTTATAAGTTTATTAGTTCATATATTGACTTCACTTATCACCTAGTACACCTCTACCCATTGGCCTAGTGGGTAGAGTGTTCGCCAGTGGTCCGGAGACCTGAGTTCAATCCCAGGTCGAGTCATACCAAAGACTTTAAAAATGGTACTTGATACCTTCTTGCTTAACACTCAGGAATATAAGGTGTGTATCAAGGGTAAAGTGGAGCAATCCAGGGAGAGGAGTAGCGCCCTCCCAGAGACCTCGGTGTAGTAGCTATTGAAAAGGGAGCCTTCTGGTCGCCCTCAACTACAGTCACCAACTTTTCTTACTCACACCTCTACTTTGACCCGATGGCAGACTAAGGAAAGATTGGTCGATGCATATTTTCGACTGGTACTGCAGAATCTCAAAATCTGATTATTTAAGATAGATAAGTTCTTTCGTATTGTTAATTTGTCAGTAAATAGTTTTTCTAACATCTGCCATGTGTCCTTGTATCAGACTATGCTAGACAATTTAGATATATACAAATATATCAATACGTTTTGAATTTCTCAGATCAAGAGTTATCATATTTACCAACCCCTCCTCTCGGGCAGGATATGACACAAGGTCAATTTTTAAGCGGAGTTTAACAAGTTTGAATTCAGAGTTTTCCTTCTCCTAGACTAGTTGCCTCGCCAAGGCTGAAGAACCTAGTCTGTCCTACTATTTACCCATAGCTGGAGGGATAATAATTGGATTCATACCTTTCCTAAGGGTATTAGTGCTATGTGAAATGTGTCATCGTGTCCATTTCCTACGACGATAACCATTACACCACGGGCACCTCCTGAGATCAGGAGTTATGATTATTATATTATTATATACTACAAAAAAAAATCTTTCAATTTAAAAAGGTTAGGTGTTTATTTCTAGTGGAACTTTGTACAGTTAAAACAAATATTATCAACTATTATTTATCACCAAATTCTGCGACTTTGAAATTCTGTAACAATCTGTTTAGAAATAAAACGATAATTTTCTTCTACATCAAAAATACCTGACTTTTATCATTTCTAGATGAACTTTGTATAGCCAAAACGAATGTTATTAACTATTATTTATTACCAAACTCAACAGCCTTGAAATTCTGTATCCAACAATCAGATTGTTTAAATATGAATAAAAAAAACCTGTTTGAGCATTTATATTTTTGGTTACAAAGATGAGGAAATGTAATTATTATTCGCTCCTACTTGTATCTTCACTTTGGTTATATATTCACAACCGATCGGCCATTTGTATAAAACGTGGTGACTATATCAACCAAGATGAGTATAGCAGTCCAAGCACATCCAGGCACTATATCAATCTTATATTGTTACAGATTATGACATTGTCATTTCCCCATTTTATGAAGAAAGACCGAGATTTTATTAGCTGTCATTCCAAGTTGGTTAGATTTCGTAAAAGAACCTACCTCTCCTTTTAATATAAAGGTATTGCTTTATCTAAAGGAACATTTTGACCTGTCCTGTCATCGAATAAATTGAATCGATTGACCTTACGAGACTCTTTGATGCATAGTTCTTTTTTTCTTATTTTCGATAGTCAATATTCCTTACTTATTCGTTCATTCTTCATCAATATTTTCTTAAAATATACATTTCTTCTATTTATGCTTTATATTTCTCGTTCTTCCATCTTATGTAGTTCTCATTCATCTTTGACACTTTGTTTCGTTCTTTTTTAGTCATTCGATTTGCTTTATTCTTTTCTTTCTAGCCTTAAGGGTCATTAATGTTTTTACCCTTTCTTTCTTTCTTTCTTTCTTTCTTTCTTTCTTTCTTTCTTTCTTTCTACGTTTACTTCTATCTCTTTATTAATCTAGGCTTATCGACTTATTTCTATTTTTCTTTTATCCTTGTTTTATTTTTTTTGTTTGTTTCATTTCCTTTTCCTACATGTTTTTTGCATCACACACTCTTTCTTTCTTTCTTTCTTTCTTTCTTTCTTTCTTTCTTTCTTTCTTTCTTTCAACGCTAACTTCTGTCTTTTTAGTAATATAGGCTTATCGACTTTTTTTTTTTTCTTTAATCACAATTTAATTTATTTTTTGTTTCATTTTCTTTTTTCTACACGTTTTCGCATTGCTCTTTCTTTCTTTCTTTCTTTCTTTCTTTCTTTCTTTCTTTGTCTATCGGTTTATTCCTCTTTATCGAGTTTTAATAATTTTTAATATTTTTATAGTTCTTAATTTATCTTATTTCTCTCCATGTTTTTGCACTCAACTCTCATTCCTATTCTTTCTTTCTTTCTTTCTTTCTTTTTTATTATACTGATACTACTTCTATTAATACAATTTTTACTCCTAACGATATTAATATTATCATGACTACTAACTTAGCAACAAAATCAAGGATATCAATCTAGAGACTTTTGGTTTGTTATGGTACTAATGTCGGAAATATCACAAATATCCCCTTTGATTCAACAATTCAGTTTCTTCCTTCATTTCTTTTTATTCTAATAATTATGTTTCAGCAATTAACCCCCTGACAGTAACAGTTGTGACTTAAAGTTTTAATTTAATAAACGAGAGGTTCTCTGAAATTAAAATGATAGATACTAATGTTAGGAAACTAATAATCTGCCATAGAATGCATCACTAGGGAGCATATATAGAAAATGTCGACATCAAGAGGGAAAATTTCTTTAATCCAATTGGATATTACAGTCAGTAAAAACACACTAGAGACAAAACTAAACATATTCAATAAGTAGAGAAAGCAATGAACTTAATAACTAGAACTCACACCGGAATAAGTACTCATAAAAGATCAAGCAATAGAGGCAAAAAGAAACATAAAGAAAGCACCAAAACGAAACCAATAAAAAAAAAACGCTTGGTAACAACAAAAAAAAAAAAAACCTTCAGGGACGATATGCACTAAGAATTTTAAATGGCGATATAGATTTAGTAAAGACTAATCGATGGCAGAAAAATTCTGGATTGAAGAGGGAGACAGCGGGGTTAATAACAGCAACACAGAACCAGAGCCTACCAACTAGGAATAATCAGGTAAACATGAAAAAAAAAAAAAAATCAGAGATCAAACTCAATAGATAAATAGAGAGAGCAAAACAGTGAATCAATTGATCACTTATTGTGCGATTGCCTAATCCTAATACCGTTAGATTATAAAGGAAGGCCTGAAAAAATAGGACATTATGTTTATTGGAATATATGTAAATAATTTAGAATACAGAAATATGAAAACAACCCCGTTGGATATAGAATACACTGAGTGCATCTCTACAGAGGGGTAAGACGCTCCCAACAAATGTTCTGGATATGACACTAAACAATCTGATGGTGAGGCTTCAGTAATACACGAACTTCGGGGAATACGGAGTACCTCTTCATTGTCATTGTTACCGGGTTCCCTCCAGAGTGGTAGCACCTGATAGGGTCCTATCGATGGGTCAAATAGAACATTTTGATATTTAATCTGAGTGAAACACAAATGTCTCTGGGTAAATTGAATTATTAGAAATAGAACTGTTTGATCGTTAAACTGAGAGTAAATAAATGACTGATGTTTAATTGAATTGTTAGTTGTTCATAGCAATACTTAAAACCATTTAACTGTGTGCAAAAGAATGAGCTTAGCCTTGTTTAAAAACGTTATTAACAAAACCAATTTACAAATCATATATTTTAAATATGTATGTATAAAGAAGATTTTGCATTAAATAACCTACAATGGTTGATATGCTATGAAACGAAATGAAATAAACGAAACCATGAAATGTGAAAAATAGTATGAATACCTACCAGAACTAAAACAGAAGCCAAAGAAGCTGCTATTCTCTGGGATCTTTTAAAAATCCAAACTTATTGAAAAATAAAAAAGCAGTAGACCAGATTTAGTTGTCAAATATTTATTATAAGAGTTTGTGATAAATAAATCCACTAGTCACGGCCCCGATTTATTTATCGCAGATGAATAAACATGTTTACAATTGAGCACAGAGCACAAAATCCAGATATAGTGTTTAAGCAATATAAAAGAAAAACATACGTACTAATTGATATGTCAGCGCCAACAAATAATAACATGACAGTCAAAGAATATTATAAAATGAATAAATACAGAAACCTGGGAAAAAGAAATGGAAAAAGGTGGCAGCTTAATACTTCCACAGTACATATAATAGCAGGACCCCTGGGTAATATCAAGAAGGGGACAGACAAATACATTAATAAGAAACCAGGCAGTCCCAACCTATATGAAATGCAGAAAAATTGCACTTTGTGGAACTGCACATCTCCTTAGGAGAGTACAACTTATGTGCGGGGAGAATTAACACCTAAAAGAGGCTGCAAAAAGTATAAATACATCAAATACATGTGATCACAACCTTTCCTCGCCCTCAGGCTTGGATAAAGATCTCGTAATGGAGAAACCGAAAGCAATGAAACAATGTAGCAAACAAGCAAACTAATTCAAAAGGATTACAAGACTTGGCATAACTGAGTGTGGAAGATGATCCCCTGGGAATTGTGCAAGAGATGAAAATTTGACCATACTACTAAATGTTATATCCACAAATCAGAATCTATCTTCGAGAATTAAACGCATAAATTTTTATTTTGGATTTTGAAATACAAACAGATCATCTAATTTCGACCAAAAGATTAGACCTCGTATTGATTGAAAAGAAAATAAGAACTTGACATCAAATGGATTTTACAATCTCGGAAGACTACTAAGTGAGAATTAAAAAAAAGGAGTAATTACTTGGAACTTGCTAAATAATTTATAAAAACTGTGGAAAATGAAGATAATTATGGTACCAGTTTTAGTTGCTACGCTTGGAAGAGTCCCTAAAAAAGTTGAGAAAGACTTGAGGAACTGGAAATCGAAACTATCCAGAACATGGCATTGTTAAGATCGGCCAGAATCCCGAAAAAAGTCCTGGGGACCTAAGAAACTTGTTATTACTCACACTACAGTAAAAGACCGTCAGCTAATGTTGGTGCAAAAGACTCATAACGAATAATAATAATAAGAGACACATAAAATTGTTTGGGATTTTGAGATACAAACGGACGCGCTAATCCCTGCGAGAGGACCAGACCTAGTGATTAAAAAAGAAGAAATAAAAGAGAATTTGCAGTCTTGTAGGCTTTGCCGTCCCAGTGGACCATATAAGTTGGCGACCGTAGTCGAGGGCGACCAGAAGGCTCCCTTTTCAATAGCTTCTATACCGAGGTGTAGGGGAGGGCACTACTCCTTTCCCTGGATTGCTCCACTTTACCCTTGATACGTTCCTTATATTGCTGAGTGTTAAGCAAGGAGGTATCAAGTACGATTTTTAGTCTTCGGTATGACGTGATCTGGGATTGAGCCCAGGTCTCCCGGACCATTAGCGAACATTCTACCCACGAGACCAATGAGCCGGTCAATGGATCATATAGTAAAAATTAAATAAACCGAAAAGAGAGACAAGTACTTTGACTTTGCCAGAGAACTAAGAAATTTGAACGTGACGATGATACCAATTGTAATTGGCGCGCTCAGAACGGTCCATAAGGCTTAGAAAAAAAGCTGGAAGAGTAAGAAATCGGTGGACGAAGAGAGGACTATCCGAACTACAGCATCGTTGAGATCAGCCGGAACACTGAGAAGAATCCTGGAAACCTGAGGAGACTTGCCATTACTCAGACTCAAGCGAAAGACCACCAGCAAAGGATTGTGTGAAAAACACGCAAGAAGCAAAATAATAATAAGTGACAACGACTAGGAAACAAAAATTGGAATGGAAACAACTCTATTGCCGCTTTAAACGTCTAATAAACAACATCTCACACCAAAAAAACTGGACCTGGCTAAAAAAAAAAAAAAAAGGAAACTTTAAGAGAAAAACGGAATCCCTCCAAATAGCAGCACAGGACAACGCCATAAGAACCAATCATATCAAAGCGAGCATAGATAAGACGCAACAAAACAGTAAATGTAGGCTATGCAGTGACAGAGACGAAACGATCAATCACATAATAAGCGAATGCAGCAAATTAGCACAGAAGGAGTATAAGGCGAGACACGACTGGGTCGGCAAGGTGGTCCACTGGGAAATGTGCAGGAAATTTCAATTCGACCAAACAAATAAATGGTATGTGCACAACCCAGCACCTCTCCTAGAAAATGACACGCATAAACTCCTATGGGACTTTAACATACAAACGGATCACCTAATCCCGGCCAGAAGACCAGACATTATACTAATCAACAACAAAAAAAGAGAACTTGCAAAATAGTCGACTTTGTTGTCCCAGCGGACCACAGAATAAATCTGAAGGAATGTGAAAAGAAGGATAAGTATTTTGACCTTCCTAGAGAATTGAAAAAGCTGTGGAACATGAAAGTGACGATTGTACCAATTGTGATTGGTGCGTTAGGGACAATACTTAAATGAATATTAAAAAGCCTGGAGGACTTGGAAGTTGGTGGACGGGTAGAGACTATCCAAACGACAGCATTGATAAGAACAGCTAGAATTCTGGAAAGAGACATAAGTACCTCGACCTTGCTAGAGAATGGAAAAAGCTGTGGAACATGAAAGTGACGATTGTACCAATTGTGATTGGTGCTTTAGGCACAATAACTAAAGGATTATTAAAAAGCCTGGAGGACTTGGAAGTTAGCGGACGGGTAGAGACTATCCAAATGACAGCATTGTTGAAAACGGCCAGAATCCTGAGACGAGTCCTGGAGACTTGAGGAGACTTGCTGTCACTCAAACTCCAGTGAAAAACCATCAGCTAACACTGATGCGAAAAACTCGAAAGGAGTAAATAATAATTATTGTGATCAAATGAACAAATTTATAGGTAGCATTCAGTCTGATATTTGACACGCTTTCTAAACAAAGATGACGTGCATCGAATGAATTGGCAAAAGAAAGAGGAATGAAGTCAATTGATGGGTTAACTAAGCTGTCAAATC
Organism: Sepioteuthis lessoniana; assembly: GCA_963585895.1. Taxonomy (NCBI): domain Eukaryota; kingdom Metazoa; phylum Mollusca; class Cephalopoda; order Myopsida; family Loliginidae; genus Sepioteuthis; species Sepioteuthis lessoniana. Next base: position 102,214,034 of record OY757906.1, on the reverse strand, counting down.
GGAGTGAGAAAATTAATAATTTCTTCCATTGAGGAAAGTATTCATTTGGATATACTTTATCTGTGGCTCGTCGTCTGGTGTGCGGTTTTTTTCTTGTAAGTCATATCTTACAGTAGACCCTCACTTTATCTTTTTAGTTTTTCTGTTTTTATTTCCAAACCTGATTTGTTCTTGTTAGTCATTGCATTAAAAAAAACATTATCTCGACAATTCTTGCACCTGCGAAGACGAAGTCTTTGTGCTCCATTATATCTTTAGTCTGAATATGCTGTAAAACCCGCTCACGTATTCGATTGCAGCATTTAGTCTTTCTCAATTCTTGTCTCTAATGGATCGTACTGGAGTCTTCCGCAAAAATATTTTAGTTTGTATTATTATTATAATTATTATTCACTTCTTGAGAGTTTTTCACATCAGCTAACGCTGATGGTCTTTCATTGGAGTTTGAGTGACAGCAAATCTTCTTAAGTCTGCAGGATTCTTCTCTTTAATAATCCTTTAGTGACTGTACTCAGAGCACAAATTGCAATTGACATAAACGTCACTTTTATGCTTCACAGTTTTTTCAATTTCCTAGCAAAGGTCGAAGTATTTATCCTTCTTTTCATTTTCTTTTAATTTTACTCTGTAGTCAACCGAGACAGCAAAGTCCACAATTTTGCAAGTTCTCTTTTTTTGTTACTTTTTGCCAGTTTTTCACACCTGCGCTGGCTGATGGTATTCAATTTTGTGCATATACCATTAATCAGCGTGTTATAATCTAAGTCGTTTACGCAATTCTTAGTTTGGTTTGATTTAGTTTAGTTTGATGGCACATCAACCATTGTCCGTTATTTAAAGTCGAATCCGTATATATATATAAACAGTTCTATTTCAAACAATACAGTTTAGTATACAAAAACAGTTATATTTCAAACAGTCAGTTTAGTATAAGTATATTTTTGTTTACACTCAGTTGAATATCAAAACAGTTCTATTTGAAACAATTCAATTAAGCATACAAAAAGTTTCATTTCAAACAATTCAGTTTAACATAAGAACGTAGTTTAAATGTCAAAACAGTCCCATCTCAACCAACACAGTTTAATTCTATTTGACCCATAAATAGGAACGTATAAGGTACTACTACTCCTGGTCAGAATGAACCTCGCAGTGATGGCAATAAAGGGTTGCTCCGTATTCCCCAAAGCTCCAGCATCACTGGAACCTCACTATCAGATTGTTTAGTGTCATATCCTGGCAAATCCGTTGGCGGAGTCTTACTCCTCTGCAGAGAAGCAGTCGGTGTGTCCTACAGCCCCAGTCGACTGGGCAAACACAATTCTAAGAGGATAATTTTCCCACCTCATACCTACTATTTTATATTGCTTTTTTGGAATTTATTATTCCTATCAAGTTTTTCCACATCAACGTTAGTTAATGGTCTTTCTTTAGAGTCTGAGTGACAGCAAGTGTTCTTAAGTCTCTATGACTTTACTCAGTATTCTGACTGATCTCAACAAGGTTGTAGTTTGGATGGTTTCTGCTCTCTTATTAGTATTATTATTTGTTCGCACAAATAAATTTGTGATTGTGGTAATGGGTTATCTAGTTTAGATATCAAGCACCTTTCTTATTATTCTGTCGGCACAAAGGATTCCATATTTCTATATTTCTATTTCTATTTAATGCAACTCGTTGGAGTAAATTTTTCGGTTTACCAGTTGTTGCTTACGTCTGGACCGAAATCATTCTTGTTTGTTTCCAATGACGAAAGAAGTCGACAAATAGTCACCTATATTTTGGTTCCCCTTAATTTTATCAGATCGAACTTTTCAGTGGTTTCCGACCGTCATTTCACAAATTCACTGGGAGGAGAAAATTCTGCACCTCCTTCATTTCTTTTGAATCTCCCTAAGAGATTTCCACTCAAAACACGTCTGACTCTTTCTGTTGCCTTCAAAACCCAAACTAGCTCACAAAAATCAGACTTTTCCCCTCTTTCTGCTCATGTGACTTCTTTTAACACGTCAATCAACCAATCAGCGTGCATCCATGATTCTAAATCAGTAATTTTCCTACTTCCTTCAGTTCACACGCTAGCTCAAATCCATTAATCTCTCAATCATCAGTCACCTCTGCAAGTGTTTCACTTCAGAGCCAAACTCAGTTACCAGGTCTTGTACTCGATGAAGTCTTTTAGTAACTGTTCCAATTTATAGGTTTGATGCCGGGAACTGGAGTGCCTGTTTTTAGGGACATTCCACATTATCATTATTTTTCTTGCTAGGTCTTCATATTTAACTCTCTTTTTCTTCTTAAATGTTACATTCGTATAGGAAGATAAGGCAACGTCTATTATGACACCTTCTTTAGAGGTTATGTATAAGTTTCCAATATCTGTATGTCTGGTTTGGATCCCATGAAAAGATCCTGAAATATCTTAAGAGGATCAATATGCTCTACATTTTCAAGTCGGTGTTGTTACTACTTACTGCTTACTGGAACGGAACCTGCGTTGATGCAAAATATCTCAGTTAGGTGCTGTGTCAGCTCAAACGTCTTGGCTTGTATTCTTTCTCTTTCAAGTTACTGCCACCATTCCTAATATGAAAAATTGACTCATCTTGTTACACATTTTGCATTTTGGACACTCTAGAGTGGATCTATTTATGCTTTTATTATATTTGTGCTTTGTAATTGAGCAGCCAAAATTAGACGTTCTGTCCTTTTCTTTAACGCTCCACTTTTCAATTACAATATAAAAAAAAATCTTTTGCTGCTGCTTCTATTGTTTGATTGAAGTATCGCTCAGAGCGTTTTGTTCCACAGGTGCATTGTTCTCATTCATCTTGCCTCATTTTCTTTTCTTGTTCACTACGAAATTGAAATTTGACCATATTGTCAAATGGTATACGCACAAAGTAGAATTCGTCCTGAAGAATGAGACGCATAAAATTCTCTGGGATTTCGAGATACAAATAGATCACCTAACCCCGGTCAGAATCCAGACCTAGTGTTAATTGAGAAACAAAGAGAACTTACCGTATAGTGGACTTTGTAGTCCCGGCAGACCACACTGTGAAAATAAAAGAAAACGACCTGGCTAGAGAGCCAAGATAGCTGTGGAACATTAGAGTGACGCTAATACCAATTACAAATGGGTCACTTGAAACGGCTCCCAAAGGTTTGGAAAGAGGACTGAAAGCAGAGGACGAATCGAGACTATTTAGACAACTGCATTATTAAGATAAACCAAAATACTGAGAAGAGTCCTGGGAACCTTAGGAGACCTGCTGTCACACAGACTCTTGTAAAATACCACCAGCTCACAAGGCATGAAATGATAATAATAATAATAATAAACTACAACAGTGCCTGTTATTAAAAGAGCCCTGGGTATGATTACGAAAGTGACAGAGAAACACATTTTCAGGATACCTAACAGTCTCAGCCAATATGACTAACAAAAAATTGCGCCTTGCGGAACTGCTTATCTTTTTAGAAGAGTAGTGTTGCGTTCTGTTTAGTGAATGCTTGTAATATTAAATAAAGGATAAACCACGATATGAGAAAAATAGAGGTATATTCTCAGGAAAAAGTATATACAATATGCAAAAGTATATACAATAGAGAGACTATCAATAGGATTAGTAAATACAGAATAAAGATATAGTCCAACGATAGTATTGGCTTCCGTTATTACGGTAGCAAGTAAGGTGATCTAGTGCGATCTCCAGTCTCCAACGCTCAAATACTATTCCTATAAGAAGCTGCTCTTCACCTTCTAGTCTGCCCTGGTATGAGTAGCAACTGCTATATATGGCAGATGGACTAATTCCTTGTGTGGTAAAAGGTGGGTGATACCCAACAAGTATAATCAACGTGACTGGAAAATATCGCCCAAAAGAGTTTGCAAAAACACATAGATACATAAAATACATATTATCACTCCCTTCGCTCACGCTAGTTCCAGGGAAAAGACTTGGTGAAGGATGGTAAAAAACCGAAACTGAATAATAATAATAATAATAATAATAATATACGATATGGTTCCACAAAGCTGGATAATAAACTGTCTCAAAATGTACAAAATATCACACGAAACCATACACTTCATCGAAAAAAACCATGAAAAACTGGAGAGTTGAATTAACAACAGGAGGAAAAAGCTTGGCTGAAACAAAAATCCAAAGAGGGATTTTCCAAGGAGATGCACTATCACCCTTACTATTCGTAATTGCCATGATGCCACTAAATCACATACTCAGAAAATGCACGGCCGGATACAAACTTAGTAGATCACAAGAAAAGGGCAACCACCTAATGTACATGGATGACATCAAACTATTTGCAAAAAATGAAAAAGACCTGGAAACCCTAATACACACAATTAGAATATACAGTCAAGACATAGGGATGGAATGTGGCATTGAAAACGACAACTGACGGAATAGAACTACCAAATCAAGACAAGATCAGAACGCTTGTAGAAAACGAGACCTACAAATACTTAGGAATCTTGGAGGCTGACACAATCAAACAAGTCGAAATGAAAAACAAAATTCAAAAAGAATATCACAGGAGAACTAGAAAACTACTCGAGACAAAACTCAATAGCAGAAACCTTATCAAAGGAATAAATACTTCGGCTGTGCCCCTCGTTGGATACTCGGAACCCTTTCTCAAGTTGACCAGAGATGAACTTAGATAAATGGACCAAAGAACTAGAAAACTAATAACCATGCACAAGGCGTTACATCTCAGAGACGACGTGGACAGGCTATATGTATCAAGAAAAGAGAGAGGAAGAGGATTTGCCAGCATCGAAGACAGCGTTGACGCATCCATACAATGACTCGAAGACTACATAGAAAAACATGAAAGAGGACTAATAACGGCCATCAGAAACAATACTGACAACACGATAGATAACAGATTGACAAAAACTAGGAAACAAAAATGGGAGGAAAAACAACTCCATGGGCGCTTTAAACGACTAATAAACAACATCTCACATGACAAAACCTGGACATGGCTAAAAAAAGGAAACTTTAAGAGAGAAACAGAATCTCTCCCAATGGCAGCATAAAACAGCGCCATAAGAACCAATCATATCAAAGCGAGGATAGATAAGGCACAACAAAATAGCTAGTGCAGACTATGTGGTGACAGAGATGAAACCATCAATCACATAATAAGCAAATACTGCAAATTGGCACAGAAGGAGTACAAGGCTAGACATGACTGGGTGGGCAAGATGATCCACTGGGAAATGTGCAAGAAATTTAAATTTGACCATGCCAACAAATGATATATGCACAACCCAGCACCTGTCCTACAAAATGATACACACAAACTCCTGCGGGACTTTGATATACAAACGGATCACCTAATCTCGGCCCGAAGACCAGATCTTATGATAATCTACAAAAAAAAAAAAAAAAGAAAATCTGCAAAATTGTCGATTTTGCTGTCCCGGTGGACCACAGAATAAAACTAAAAGAATGTGAAAAGAGAGATAAGTACCTCGACCTTGTTAGAGAATTGAAAAAACTATGGAACTTGAAGGTGACAATTATACCAATTGTGATTGGTGCCTTTGGCACGGTAACTAAAGGATTATTAAAGGGTCTGGAAGATTTGGAAGTTGGCGACCGAGTGGAGACCATCCAAACAACAGCATTATTGAAAACTGCCAGAATACTGAGAAGAATCCTGGAGACTTGAGGAGACTTGCTGTCACTCAATCTCCAGTGAAGGACCATCAGCTTACGCTGATGTGAAAACTCTAATGAGTAAATAATAATAAGTACCTGGACCTATCTTGGGAATTTAAAAAAAACTATGGAGCATGAAGGTGACGATTATGCCAATCATAATTGGTGTATTCGCTGCAGTAAATAAAGTAACTACAGAAAGAAAATACATTGAGTCAAATCCTGTTTGGTGGGAGGCAGAGATAAATATTAACCTTTTTTTTTTAATTTTTAAAACAAAACTGAGAAAGGAAAACTATATTGATACTTTAAGGACATTGCACATGGGACAATGTGGAAATAGTTGCGAAGGAAGAAACTGAATTTCTAGTAATTGCAGCACTAATTAATGTCGTGATAACCATTTGCATTAAGGCAAAAACTGAATATACACAAAAGAATTGCAAGTGTAGAGTATGTTCTGACGTAGGTGAATCAGACATAATAATCGAATGCAGCAAGCTGGATAAAAAGGAATACAAGACTAGATACGACTGCACGGTAAAGGCGATCCACTGAGAAGTATGCAAGACATTAAAGTTTGACCTTACTGTACAAACCAAAATCTGTCTTAGAAAAATGAGATGCAGAAAATTCTCTGGGACTTTGAAATAAAAACGGATTACGCATTCCCCCAACAAGAAGAAAAGAACTTGCTATCAAGTGGGTTTTTCTGTTCTAAAAGATCATGGAATGAAAATAAAAGAGAGTGAAAAGGCAGAAAAATACTTGGATCTTTCCAGAATGTTGAAAAACACAAACTGTAAAACATGAAGGTAAGGGAGATACTAATTGTAGTTGGTGCCCTTTGAATGGTACACAAAGGTCTGCAAGAGACAGGGAGAACTGAAAATCAGAGAAAGAATCTTGATTCTCCAAACCACAGCATTGTTAAAAGCAGCAAGAATACTTATTAGAATTCCGGAAACCTGAGGAGACCTGCTGTCACTCGGACTTCAGAGAAAAACCACCTGTTCAAACAGGGCGGAAAAAAAACTCGCATAGAGTGAGCAATGCTATTAGTATCTGTCGGGACATGTCTATCTTCACCGAGAAGGAGATTAGATTCAGTAGACCTGTTATAATTATCAAAGACATCAAAGAAAAGAGGCTGATCCTAACCAAAATAGCTAACGTGGGGAACTAGTTTGGTTTCTTAATTTAAATGTATATAAACCTTCGAGGGTTATTCAATGCCAAGGCAATCTTAGTAAAGGAACAGTAAGTAAGTAAAGTTGGTAACATTAGTCGAAGATGACCCGAAGGCTCCCTTTTCAATAGCTACAACACCGAGGTGTAGGGTAGGGCGCTACTCCATTCCGTGGATTGCTCCACTTTACCTTTGATCTTTACCTTATAATGTTGAGTGTTAAGCAAGGCAGCATCAAGTACCATTTTTAAGAGTTTTGGTATGACTCGACCTGGGATTGAACCCCAGTCTCCTAGACCATTGGTGAACACGCTACTCATCAGGCCAATGACTCGGTATAAAAAAGAAGAAGTAACACTATTTAGATGCTTTCTTTGTTTAATGGCATATCAACCTTCGTGGGTTATTTAATGCCAAAGATATCCTAGAAGAACAGCCGTGAAGCTATTTAACCCATGAGGGGGTTCATACCTTTCCCAAAGGTATTTGTCCGAAAGTGAACATAATAGCGCGACTGGAGTTCGAACTCACTTACTTCGATTCCGCAGTCCAGCGCTTTTACGAGGACACCCCCCTCTTTAGAGTAACAAGAATGTCTATTAAATCAACTATCGAGAAACAGTCTAAATATAAACACACACAGATGGAAATCAGTGGAAATGTTGGTTCGATTTCGATTTATTTATTTAATGGCATATCAATCTTCGTGGGTAATTTAACGCCAGAGCCAGCCTTGAAGAAAGGTCAGTGGTATTACTATTCAACCCATAGCTGGCGGGGGGGATGAGATTGTTCATACTTTCCCCAAGGAATGTTGATACGAAGACTCAGGTATTAACAGCAACCATCAAAATTCTAGAAAAGTTATAGAAATGTTACTATTGTTACAAAATGTTACTGATGTTACAAATCGTATGCTTAGTAATCTCACTATACTCACACAGAGAAAAGGAAATGAAAATGGTATATGAAAGTGACGGTAATACCAATTGTAATTAGTGTGCTCAGCAGAGTCACCAAAAGATTGATCAAGGGACTGGAGGACTTGGAAATTCGAGGGCGAGTGGAAACCATCCCAACTATGGCATTATTAAGATTTGCCAGAATACTAAGACGAATCCTGGAGACCTGAGGGAACTTGCTGTCTCTCAGACTCCAGTGGAAAACCATCAGCCGGTAGAAAGAACACTATAATAATAATTTTATTTTTTGTCAGTTTTTCACTCCAGAAATTAGCCGTAGTTTTCTCACCAGTTTATTTTCGATTACAGTTTAATCGATCAAATCTTCCAACACGAGTTATGAGACAAAAAAGTTTGTCCATGTTTAGGTAATGCGTAATAAACAATTGTTTTTGCGTGATACTAAAAAACTGAACTTATCTTCTTACGACTCTATTTAACTTAAGGAGGGTTCCTCGTTGTATGGCGGCTAATTTGCTGGACTGCGATATCGTAGTAAGCGAGTTCAAACTCTTTTTGTACTGTTACATCCAGTTTCGGACAAATATCCTTGGGAAAGATAGAATCCCTTATTCTCTATAGGTTAAATAGTACCACTACTGCCCCTATATAAAGATGGTTTTGGCATTAAATAACCGAAGGCAGATTGCGATGCCATTTAGCAAAGACATAAAAAAAATCATTTAGGTTAAAAGATCGAACACAATTCCGAATCAACTAAGAATTTTCTTTGTATTGGGTACATGTAAAATAAATTTTGTGACCGTTATCGAGGGCGACCCGAAGGCTCCCTTTTCAATATCTACAACAAGAAAGTGTAAGAAAAGGTGTTACTCCTTTCCCAGGGTTGCTCCATACTACCCTTGATACGTACCTTATAACACTGAGTGTTAATCAAGGAGGTATAAAGTATCATTTTGAATCCATATTTTATTAAAAATACTTTATACAAAAATGACTTTTTAGAGGTCGAACCCGAAGAGAAAGACAAATTTTCAAACTCGGACTGATGTTCTTTTTCGTGAACCTTATGTAGGAGACATCTATTCTTTAATTTCATAATTTATCCCAAGATTCGTAAGCGATGCGTTATAGATGACTGCGCAAGCAAGTATAATCTGTCAGTGGGGGTTAGAATACATTGATTGTACATTCTCCAGTGAAATAAAACCCTTCATAACAATGTGTGTCCTGGATATTATACTGAACTGCATCCAATGATAAGGTTTCGTTTGGTTTCTTTGTTTTAATGGCATATCAATCTTTGTAGGTTATTTAATGCCTAAGCCATTTTTGTAGAATAACAGCAGTGGTACTATTTAACCCATAGCTTGGAGTTTAAGGGGCTTATACCTTTCCCTATGGTATTTGTCCGAAAGTGAACGTAATAGCGCGACTGGAGTTCGAACTCGCTTACTATGATTCCGCAGTCCATCCCTTTAACCATTACGCCACGAGGCTTCGGTTCTGTAAATCTGGGAAGGGTGAAGTAGCCCTTCATTACCATCACCCCAAAACTGTTCTGATGCCGAATGATAGTACGTGACGAGATCCCATTTACGGGTCACATATATCTGTTTAAAGACTATCTATATTCGATGGGTATATTTAACACTGGGTGCAGAAGCAAAATATGGAATAATTCTTAAAACGTTTTTTTTAGTCTGATTAGTTCAATTTTTGAAAAAAATTAATAAATAAAAATAAAAATAAAAATGCGTTAAATCCAAATTTTCATGATTACCTCTATTATCCAAGCACGTTTTTAAAAATTAAATTCCAATCCAGTATGAGTGATCAAGAAAAGAAACGACAAAGAATCTATGATTTGCTTAACGCTGAAACCAAGCTAAAATTTCTTTGCCTATTATATACAAAGCAAAGATTATTATTTTTATTTTTTTACCGAAAAAGAGCTTTTTTAGGTAAAGTGGGGGTGGACAATTCAACAAAAACGAAGAGAAGGCTTTTTAACAGCTCTCACTCCGGCGATTAAGAAGTATCCCACAAAGTCAATTGAAAAGCACTCTGATGAATTGAAAGTCAACGAGAAAACTGTGAGGACAGCAATTAAAGAAGATTTAAGCCCATGCATTAACTCCCTTGATTACGCCATACGGGGCGCTTTAGAAAACAAAACAAATGCAACTTCCAATTTAAATATTGGTTTGTTTAAGACTGCTACCGAAAAAAAAAAGAATTTATTTTGAAGGCATGCAAATCGTTTCGAAGATGTTTGATACAATAATTTTAAAAAATGGTGGTATATTGAGTAAATGTACTGTTTTGTGTCAATTTTGTTGTTTATTTTATAAGTAGAGTGTTCATCCATGGTCCGGGAGACCGAGGTTCAATCCCAGGTCGAGTCATACCTAAGACTCAAAAACTGGTACTTGATGCCGTTTTGCTTAACACTCAGCATTATAAGTTAAAGATCAAAGGTAAAGTGGAGCAATCCAGGGAATGGAGTAGCGCCCTCCTCTACACCTCGGTGTAGTAGCTATTGAAAAGGGAGCCTTCGGGTTACCCTCGACTAAAGTCACCAACTTTACTTTTACTTTAGCAAAATGTCAGATTTATGGGGCACCCAGTGAGAAAAGAAGTCGCAACACAAAATGAAATGATCAGCAAGTCTAGAATTATAGCACTAACAAAACGCCCAGGTGCTCAATTGATCAAATATATTGAATTAAAATTTGAACTATCACGAACGTGAGTACTCAACACTAAGTTTATTCATATCGTTATAGCAGCACTGAACACCAATATCAAAGAGATTCAAAAGTTTCCTTGGGCAACTCGGCATTGCTTATGACACTAGTATTATTCAAAAGCCTGAAAACATTGGAAACGCCAATATTTTGAAATGAAAATACTTAGTATCTAAAATTATGGAACTGATGCTGAGTTACAAACGGATTGTTGGGCACCTCCGGTAGTGTAATGTTTGGCATGCTAGACTAGCTAGGCTTTCCGAGTGTGTTCGATTCTCATTGTGTGCCTTATTCATATGGCCTTGCACCACATCTGAGCAAATCGCTTCGTAAATTTCGACTAACACGTTGTTGGGATGCCTCGCACAGTGTAATTGTTAGTGAGCTAAATTAACAGTTTGTTGTTAGCAAGTTCGATTCTTACTGGGTTACCCATATTTCTAGCCTTGTACCAATTGAAAGTAAAAGACAACAACACTAGTAGCAGACAGCAGGATTGGTTGGTTTGGTTGCTTTTGTTGTTTAATGGCATATCAAACCTCCTTGGTTATTTAATGCTAAATCCAACCTTCTATAAGAAGAGCAGTGATGCATTTTAATCCATAGCTGGAACGATAAGGGGTTTCATATCTTTCCCCAAGGGTATTTGTTTGAAAGTAAACGTAATAGCACTATTGGCGTTCGAACTCGGTTACTACGATTATGCAGTCCACCGCTTTAACAATTACACCACAGGGACACCCTAGCATTGTTGGAAGCATAGATAATAGTACAAGCCTATACACAAATGGGTGTGGAAGATAATCTACTGGGAACTGTGCAAGAAATTGAAATCTGACAATACTACTAAATGGTTCATGCGCAAACCAGAATCTGTCCTGGATGAATGTGACACAAAATTTTCTGCGGTTTCCAGATATAAACGGACGCTCTAATCCCGGTGAGAAGACCAGATCTAGTGATAATAAAAATAAGGAAAAAAGACAACTTGCCGTTGAGAGAACTTTGTCGTCCCAGTAGACCATACAGTAAAAATCAAATAGTACTGATGCATCTTTGTTACCGCAAAAAAGCCGAACTTTCCCGAGCGTTTCCGGACTGATAACCGAAAGAATCGGAATATTCCGCAACAAAACTTAAGCAAGCAGACGATAAAATAAGTCAACCAATTTGTTGACAAAACGCATGAAGACAAAAAAAAAAAAAAAAAAGAAAGAAAGAGAAAACGACAATTTTTAATGGATAATGTTACCAACCTTTTCAAAAAGAATAAATCAACAGTCAATATATGGTAATTTTCAATATGGAAAAATAGTTTGAAATTTTATTTTATCTATTTGGGTGGGGGGTTGTGTATCATTTTTTGTCTTTTTAAATAATTTTTTTCGTATTTATGCACTTATTGTACCGTGCAGAAGTAATAACATGTTAATTTAGAAATCCATTCTTACCATGGGGAAGGGTGTATTTGGTAAATATTCTGTACTTTCACGTAACAATTTAATAATAATCTAGGTCCTGCATTTGGTGTTACAGCATCTCCAGGCATAACTTTTCCTCATTTTTTTTTAGATGGAAAGGATGTTCACCTGCCCGGCAACTTTTAATTTTGCCAATAAGGTTTTTTTCTTGGCAGAATTGGATCACCATTTCTGCACATGGTAGATTTTCGCTTAGCTGCGATAAATTCATGTTTACACTTGTTTGTAACTTTGTAAACAAATTGATTGAATTATTTTATCTTAAATTTGATTAGCTATGCGTTTCGGCATATTCCGATTATTTACGGAAACGTTCGGCTTTTTTGCAGTAATATAAAAAGTTAAAAGAAAGCCAAAAGAGAGATAAATATCTAGACTTGCTAGAGAAACAAATATCTGAGCAACATAATTGTAACTGATGGGCTTGGAAAAATTCTCAAAGTCTTAGAAAAGAACAGGAGGACTTTGAAATAAGAGGACAAGTGGAGAACATTCAGACTAAAGCATTATTAAGACCGGCCAGAATAGTGAGAAGAGTCCTGGAGACTTGAAGAGACTTACTGTCACTCAAACTCCAATAAGAAACCATCAGCTAACGCTGGAATGAAAAACTCTCAAAAGAGTAAGTAATAATAATGTGTATATACTGTAGTCATAGGTGCCCTCAACGTAATGCTTATCATATTCTAAGCCCCATTGGAAGAGGAGAGCAAGACAGAAAAACTCTAGACAAAAAGTTCTCAATCTAATGTTAAAAACATATAAATGATATCAATTTTTCAACAAAAGGAGAAAAGTCAACGCCCTTATGTGTATGGACGAAATTGAATTATTTGTAAAAGACATGAAAGAACTGTAAAGTATATATAGATTCTGAATATGGAATAGGGAAATGCGATAGTAAATAAGAAAGACCCGTGACAACAGACGGAACAGACACACCGGACAAGATGACAATCAGTGCATTAAGCGCAAAGGACCGGTATAAATATGTAGACATACTGAAATGAGATTCAATAAAGCAAGAGAAAACGAAAGTGAAAATAGAAAGTAAATATTAAGGACATAAAAAATTCTAGTGACTAAACTATATAGCAGAAACTTGATAAAAACGATATACAGCTCGGAAGCATCGATACGGAGGTATACTGGACCATTCCTCAACTGGACAAAAGTGGAACTCAAATTATTTGAACAACGGATTGAGAGACTTATGATGCCATGCACAAGGAGCTACATCCTCCAACAGAGAAGGGACTTAAATAGAAAGAATGCGATAGTGTCATTATCAGCTTTGAATACTGCGTCGAAATAAACAAAATGATATTGGAACATGCATGTTGGTAAAATAGAAATATCAGGAAATTACAAGTGTAAAAATAGATGCAATAGTTGAAACGAGGAAATGATTCAGGTTCCTTCGTTGTTGGCATCGGAGGAGTAGGGTGAGGAGGTGATCAGGAGTTGAGGAAATTTTCCAATAATCTGATGCGAACATGGAAATGCCAGAATAATTAGAAACAGATAGCATCAAGTGGACATAAAAGAAAAAGAAAGAAAGGAATACATCAGAAGAACAAGAAAATTTCTCGGAACCAAACTCCGCAGCAGAAATCTAATCAAAGAAATAAATACCTGGACAGATTCCCTAGTAAGATACCCTAGACCCTTCTCAAAATTAACAAGAGAGGAAATCAGACAATTGGATCAAAGAACAAAGAAATTGATTTCTATGAACAAAGCCTTATAGCCAAGAGATGACATAGAAATACTGTGTATCAAGAAAAGGAGAAAGAAGGTTTGATTTTTTAAAGGCATATCAACCTTCCTGGTTATCAAAGACTTAAAAAATATCTAAAAAAAAAAAAAAAAAGAATAAAGAAAGATTGATTACAGTCGGCCAGAAACAGCAATATCAACTGAAATAACTCAGGGACGAACCGAAAAATAACATTTATAAAATTTAGAAAAAGAAAAAAATGCGAAGAAAAAAATATGCATGTCTTCAGCCATAACCTAAAAAAAATGGCTTCGAGATGAGTCGGTATCATTCGGTGGGGAAATGTGATCCACAGAGAATTGGGCAATACATTTAAAACCTGACCATACTGACAAGTGATATAGAGAAAATTGATAAACAAGGTAATCCAATAAGTGGAATTTAATGTGAAAGAAAGTCAATCGACGTTATAACGTTTCAGTTCTAATGAACCATCATCAGGTCTAGGAAGGTTGATATCTACTAATGTTGAATCACTGATATATATATATATATATATATATATATCGAGAAAGGGGTAACTGTTTGATCAATGAATCGGTGTCGTGTTAAAAATTTATCACATGACTGCTTGGGAATATTTTGTAGAATTAATTTGTTCTATTTGTTCATTAAGAAAAATTTTGAACCAGAAGTGAAAGGAGGAGGAGGAGGAAGAGAAAAGAAAGAAACGGAAGAGATAATGGGGAAATTGTAATATGAGTGGAAAATTTTACTAATTAAAACTGCAATATATAATAACTGTTTAAAATGAGTTTCGCCAAGTACGAGGATATATTGTAAAAACCGGCTCTGTTGTCGAGAGTGAGAGAGAGAGAGAGAGAGAGGGATATTGCAACGGTTTTGAAAATTCATCTTAATCTTTTGTTATGGATGTAGATTAGCATCGTGGCAGCATTGGAATCGAAGTTATGATCTCACTTAGAAATAACATATGCACAAACCAGTACCTGTTATAAAAAGCAAACGCATAAGATTCTCAGAAACATTGAGATACAAATCGATCTAATTTTAAATAACACCCCCTTCAGATAGATCTAATAATAATTAACATAAAAATACAGCTCGATCTAATATTAATTTACACAAAAAACAGATAGATCTAATATTAACAAAAAAAATACAGCTCGATCTAATATTAATTAACAAAAAAATACAGATAGATCTAATATTAATTAATACAAAAATACAGATAGCTCTAATATTAAATAACACAAAAATACAGATAGATCTAATATTAATTAATACAAAATACAGTTAGATCTAATATCAATTAACACAAAAAAAACAGCTCGAGCTAATATTAATTAACAAAAAAAAATATTATACAGATAGATCTAATATTAATTAATACAAAAATGCAGATAGATCTAATATTGATTAACATAAAAATACAGATAGGTCTAATATTAATTAACACAAAAATACAGTTAGATCTAATATTAATTAACTCAAAAAAACAGCTCGAGATAAGATTAATTAACAAAAAAATACAGATAGATCTAATATTAACTAATACAAAAATGCAGATAGATCTAATATTAATTAACACAAAAATACAGATAGATCTAATATTAATTAACACAAAAATGCAGATAGAACTAATATTAATTAACACAAAAATACAGATAGATCTAATATTAATTAACACAAAAATACAGATAGATCTAATATTAATCAACACAAAAATACAGATAGATCTAATATTAATTAACACAAAAAACAGTTAGATCTAATATTAATTAACACAAAAATGCAGATAGATCTAATATTAATTAATACAAAAATTGACCTTGTTAACTCGTGGATTTGCGGTTCTGGTAAAAACTGAGTGAATATAAAAGCTTTAAAAGATAGACAAATATATGGACCTTGCCAAAGAGCTGAAACAGTTGTGGAACATAAACATGACGGTATGCTTGGAACGGTCCCCCAGAACTTGGAATCGAAACAAGAGAAACTGGAGACTAGAGGAAGAATAGAGACCACCAAAATCTCAGCATTACGCCGAGCGAAAACGTGGAAAGATATTGACAAATTATCGATCTTATAGAAATCTGATCTATCCGATAAAAAAAAAAGATAGGATTTCTTTTGAGATGTAGCTGTGTCCATACTACTATATGGATGGACTACATGGACACTAACAAAGCACATAGAAACGGGAACTAAGCAAAAATAAGGCGCGATGTCTTGAACAGTTCCTGTAAGCAGTAACACAAAACTGCAGCTGCCTTCCATCCCACAAATCATTCATGTAAGACAGACTAGACATGTAAGACATTGCTGGAAAAGCAAGGACGAACTCATCAGTGATGTTCTGTAATGGAATCCTGCACGAGGACGTGTCAGTGTTGGCCAACGAGCAAATACTTACATCCGTTCTGTGCGGAGTCAGGATTCAGCCTAGAAAACCTAGACCAGGAGCGATGGGTGATAAGGATTGATGGAGTGTGTGTGTGTGTGTGAGAGAGAGAGAGAGAGAGAGAGTAAAAAAACTCTGTACTGTCAGGACAACTTGATGATGAAGGAATTTTGCTGCCACTGGTATAAAAACTCGAAAGGTGTAATAATAATAATAATAAAAAACTGGACACAATAGACTACTTAACGTCCGGTTATCCAATTCTAAAACCAATAGAATATAAAGAAAGACATGATAAAATAAGACATTATATTCATCTGAAAAGCGGCAAATACTATGAAATACTAAAATCTGAAAAATGTATAAAGACCAATCAGAAAGAATAACAGAAGCCAAAGAAGCTAATATCAGTAGCTATTCTTACTGATAGAAAAATAAAAAGCCATAGTCCAGATATAGTGGATTAGGACTAAAAAGAAAAACATGTTTTCTAATTAATATGTCAGTGCCAACAGATAATCACATATCAAAGAATATAATAAATTGAGTAAATAAAAATACCATTAAATATTAATTGAAAAAAAATGTGGCACATTAAAACTACCACCGTACCAGTCATAAAAGGAGACCTGGGTATGATTGAGATGGGGACAAATAAACACATTACCATGATATCCAGTAGTCCCAGCCTACATGAAATACAAAAAAGTGCTTTCTGCGGAACTTCGGAGAGTACTATCAAAGGGATTTAAAAATACCCACCAAAAAGGCATGAAAGACATAATTATATAGAGTATATAAAATCACTACCTTTCCTCGCTCTAGATCTTGGATAAAGACGCGGTGAAGGATTGTAGGAAACCAAAAGTAAAGCTTCAATTTAAATAATAATAATAATAATACCAAGTTCTGTAGCAGAAAAAAAAAAAAACACGCGGCAGTCCTCGTTGAAAGATACTCGGGACCATTCTTAAAATGTACACGACAGGAACACAGAAAAAAAAAGAACTGAGAAATCGATAATTATGCACAAGGCCTTACTCCCGAGTGATGATAAGGACAGACTATGCGTCAAGAAAAGGAGGAGGAGGGGGAATCGCCTGCATTGAGTATGGCGCAGATGCACCAATTCCAGGACTTCAGTAATATTTAAACAAAAATCAAAGAAAGACTAATTTTAGCAGCTAATAACAGCAATGACAACATGAGAATAGACAGAGAAACAGCAAAAAGTCGAAAATTGGAATGGGAAGAAAAATAACTCTATGGGTACTTCAATCAATAAACAAGCGAGATTATATGAGATTATATGAGAAGACTTTGACATGGCTAAGAAAGAGAATCCTATAGAGAGAAAACAACAGCAACACAAAACAACGCCATAAGGACTCATAATACAAAAGTGAAAATTGGTAACACGTCACAGATAGCAAGTTTAGGTCATGTGGAGATAGATGAAAGGGATAATCATATGAGCGAATGCAGCAAACTAGCCCCAAAAGAAGTATATGGGTTGTCATGACTGGGAGTGAAAGGTGATCCACTGGGAATTGTGCAAGAGATTAGAATTTCGCCATACTATGAAAGGGTATATGCACAAACGAAATTCTGTCCTAGAGAAAGAGACGCATATAATTCTCTGGGATTTTGAGGTATAAACGGGTCTTTAAATCCTATCCCGAACACCAAACCAAGCGTTAACTGTAAAAAAAAAAAAAAAAAAAAAAGAGCATGCTCTTTAGGTGATTTTACAGATTCGAGAGACCACAGAGCGGAAATAAGAGAAATCGAAACGATAGACAAATACTTGGTCGTTGACAGAGAATAAAAAAAAAAGAAATCTGTGGAAAATGATAATTTTGGCTTGTGTGGTCGGAATAGTTCCCAAAGACTTAGAAAAGGGAAGAATTGGGGATCTGAGGAAGAACAGAGGTAATACAGACCAAAACATTATTGAGCTCGGCTAGAATACCAAGGAGAGTTCTGGAGACCCGAGGAGACTTGCCATCACTCATACTCCAGTAAAATACCACAAGCTAATGCTAGTGTATAAAACGTCTTCCTAGGTGTGAAATGTTGTTGTTGTTTTTGTTAATAATAATAATAATAGTAGCAGCAGCAGCCGCTGGATCTCAGGAACTTTAACTGTAATCAACTTAGTGCATAGTAATCTAAATCGCTACTCCCTTTTCTTTCATTTTCTTTCCTTTTTCACTCTCTTAAACTAAAAAAGCCACATGTCAAAGCAGGTGGGCAGTGAAGTCACGGTCCGCAACAAATTAATTAGGTATTTTATATTGAATTGGGAGGTTACCTTATCTGGGCTCAAGCAAGAAAATTACTTCGTTTTTCTTAATTAGGAACAATTTTCAGTGCGTTTCCTAAGAGCATATTTTCAACAAAAATTTCATTTTAATCTATTTCCCCCCACCTTTTTTTTATATTCATTCATTTATTTATCTAATTTCCCCAACCTTTCAAAACATCGAAATGATGCCGTTAGGTTTATTTCTGGTTTTCCTGCCAATATGGCTACATTAAAATAAAAAGCTCTTAACCTATGCTATAAAATTTTATTTTTGATTCAAGCTTCTCAACTCTTCAGTTCTACCCTTTAGGGGTCATTATTTCTCGATTGGAATTCATTAATTCTGCCATGGAATTAAAATTTTAAATAGACATGATAAACGATTGATTATTTAAGTTTTTTTTTTTCTCTTGATTGTTTTCCTTCGAATTAATTAAGATTCATTACTTACTCCTCTTTGAAATTAAGGAAACACACTTATTTTAAATAATAGGGCGCCTCTGGTGGTGTAATGGTTAGCAAGCTCGACTAGCAAACCTACACGAGTGAGTTCAAGTCTCATTGGGTGCCCCTTTCATATGGCCTTGTGCTACATCTAAGTAAAAAGCTTAGTAAATTTCCACTTATTTTAAATAATAGCGTTTTTACATCAGAATTAAACAGCTTTGCGCTATTTCTTATCTGGTTGCAGCAAATTCAAAAATTCGAAATCGGCATTTAACTTCAGTATATTATTGTATAAATGCTTTAACGCAGTGAATAAAATTAAAATCAACATCATCATCATCATCATCATCATCATGTCGCACCGCCGGCACGTATCTCCCTGACCCTCTCCCGCCACCCTTCTCTATCGTACATGGCTCCCGGTAGGTCTTCAAGGCTACATCCTGTATCGGCATGGGCACCTCAGGTGGTGTAATGGTTAGCTAGCTAGACGAGCAAACCTTCATGAGTGAGTTCAGTTCTCATTGGGTGCCCCATTCATATGGCCTTGTGCTACATCTAAGCAAAAAGTTTAGTAAATTACTACTACATCCTGTATCGGCACAGAGCTGTTGTATATAGCTTTTAGCTGATCGTCCTGCCTTTGCTCATCCATGTGAACGGGTCCACAGGAGTATGTCGGTTTTGAGTTCATCTCTACTTCTCCAGCAGTATCTCGCATGTCTGGTTCGTCTAACTTGGATAATTTTTGCGATGGGTGGTTGGTAGCCATACAGCTATTGCTTTGCTCACAGCATTCCTGTGTAATTGCCGTCAAGCCTTTTCTCCATACATTTAGTTAGTGTCCATGGAGTGCATCCATATAGGAGTATCGACACGACCGGTGCTTGGAAAAAACTGCGTTTTATTTTATGGGTCAGGTCTGACTTCCATATGACCGATAGCCTAACGATAGCTGTCCATGCCTTTGCTTGTCGCGTGATGATGTCTGTCTCGGTTGATGAAACACTACTTAGGTGAACTTTTCCACTTGTTTCAGAGAACTACCATTAAGTGTGGAGATGTCAACTCTTTGATTGAAGTACTTGTATTCCGTAAAATTAAAATCAAAACGAAAGTCTATAAAATTGGTCACAACCCAATTTGAAAAGACATAATTTTCTGGGTTAGCGAGTTAAACATTAGGTCACATAATCAAGAAATTCGGCTTTTTGCAAGATGTCTAATCAGGCACTTTCAATTTTATAGAGCCAAGTTGGCTGGGGCTGTAGAATACACCGAATGCATCTCTGCTGATAGGTACCCCCAACGAGTATCCTGTATATGACACAAAATAATCTGAGGGTGAGGCCCCAGCCCTGGAGCTATGGGGAATGCTGAGTACCCCTTCATTGCCATTGTTCCCAGGTTCACTCTGGTCCGGACTTGTTGAACCTAAAAGGACCCTATCTATGGGTCGAACAGATCTATTTGAAATTTAAACTGAGTGTAAACGAATGATTTATACTAAATTGAATTGTTAGAAATAGAAGTGTTTGTTCATTTAACTGTGTGTAAACAAATGACTGATGTTTAATTAAATTGTTAGTAATACTTACTAATACTTTGAACCATTCAACTGTGTTTGTGGAATGTTGAATGGAATAATTAGTGTTAAATAGCAATAGTTGTAACCAGTTCCCAGCGTGCAAACAAAGAATTTGAGTTAGATAGAAATATTTGAAACTATTTATCTGTGTACAAAAGAGTGAGGTCCGGTTCCTTTAAAATGTATCTATAATATGAGTTTACACATCATATATATTTAATATATATGTAAAAACAGGATTTCGCATTACAATGGTTCATATGCCATCAAACAAACCAATCCAATCTATTTTATAGATCCACAAACTTGGGAAATTCATAAACCAAACTAAATATTGTCGAAATTCGCGTGCAATTTAGGCAGGGGAAATATCTTACAAAATCTGTCTCTCCTATGTCTGTAATATTAATGGATAGAGTCAGCTTGTCAAAAAAAAAAACACCAAAAAAACAAAAACAAAAATAAAAAACGAAACAAAACAAAAACAAACAAACAAACAAACAAACAAGCAAAAAACAAAAAAAGCAATGAAGCAGACAGAAATGGATGTTTCAATGATATTAGCGCATGTCAAAATATTGTTATTTTTGCATAAAATTAATTTCCGTGTAAATTCTACCCACTTATTAGTAGGGCTGTATCCTTTATTAAAACACAATATATATATATATATATATATATATATGTGTGTGTGTGTGTGTGTGTATGTGTGTGTTAGTGTTAGGATTAGTTAGTGTTAGTGTGTGTGTGTGTGTGAGTGTTAGTTAGTGTTAGTATGTGTGTGTGTGTGTGTGAGTGTTTGTGAGTGTGTGTTTTATAGCAAGGGTGAAAAATGTAAAAATGCTCAATATTCACACACAAACACCGGTAATAAGAACTGACTTGATAAAATACAAACTCACAATATTTTACTCTATAACTACAAGTTTCACGCTGAGGATACAGTAATATCATCATTAATGACCGGTGTGAAATTCTGTGTAACAAAGTAAGAGATGGGAGTTTTTATTTTATAATTTTGAAATTCATTTTCTAATATATAATCTAATTTCCGATATATATATATATATATATATATATATATAAATGTGTTTCATCTGACGATTATTCATTTAATACAAGAAACTAAGCAATGAAGAAATTATGATGAGGTAAGAACACAGTTTAAATATGTGCTTGTTTGTGTGTTTTCAGGATTATATATCAAACACACATCTTTATCTCATGTGATATCTGAAGTATTAATAATTAAACAAATATTTCTAACTTTTCATCAACATTTACAAAGATAACGTCATCGCAAGTTTTTGTTTTAGAAGAAACGAAGAGCAATAAATACGACTGAAATTCAGGGATTGACGCAGACTTTAGAGACACTATATATATATATATATATATAAGAAGAATCTTTTTCGGTATCAGATGCTCGGGAGTGTTCAATGTTGATTATTTGCAAAAAAGGCAGGTATAGAAAAATAAGCAAGAAGAAAACTCTTGTCGCTGGCACGAAAATCGAGGCATAAAAATGAATAAATAAACGAATAAATAGATTTAAAAAAAAACCAAACAAACAAGCAATAGTCTTTTAAATCATTAGTTTGCTGATCCTCAGTTATCCAGTACTTGGGTTCGCAAAATTTACAAACGCCAAAGTCGTGCTCATTCAAACTTCACCCCCAAGTAAAGAGATGTTTGTTGTAAGCTAACCCACCGGTTTATTATCAAACAAGAGAAACAACCAGTGTGTCAACAGCCTACACTGTTGAATATTTTCTCATATATTGCGGATATGTAGCCGTTATTAGGCAACGATTTTTTTTTCAACGCAAACAATACGAAGGGTCTACTTGAGAATATCGACATGGACGATATTTTGTCTTTGAAGGAAATAAAATCAAGCAAAAAACAATAAACATGATTACTACCATATAAAGAAATTATTTGAAAACCAGAAGATTTTGAAGAATCGCTAAAACGATGTATTTAAAAAATCCCAAAAAGCAATAAAAACAAACTCTTAAACAAGCACACAAAAATATAAAAACAGAGTGCGGCAGAAATACCTCTCACATTTTAAACTGTCAACCTGCGTGGTTCTAGTAAACTGAGGCAAGTGGTAATGGTAGCTCCATCTAACATGCGTTATAATTATGTTTTTTACGGAGGTGCCCGTGGTATAATGGTTATCGTCGTAGGAAATGGACACGGCGACACGAGTTCAAATCCTGGACGAGACTAATGGCATTTCACTTAGCACCTTGGGAAAGTACGAATCCAATTATTCTCCCTCCAGCTATGGGTAAATAGTAGGGCAGACTGTGTTCTTCAGCCTTGGTGAAGCAACTAGTTTAGGAGAAGGAAAACTCTCAATTCAAACCTGTTAAACTCCGCTTAAAAAATTGACCTTGTGTCATATCCTGCCAGAGCGGAGGGGTTGGGTAAATATGATTATGTTTTTTAGATTCGATCAATTACAATCATGACTTGGACCGATGAACACTGCGTTTGATTTTGAAACATTTTTAAAGAGTGGTGAATTTATAATAGTTAAACAGAGGGCTTTTCGTGCTCATTTCATGTTTCTTCGGAATGATGTTGTTCTGGATAGAATATTGAACCTTTATCAGTATTGATTTTCGATCAAAAACTGCATCATTCCAACGTACTATGAAATGAACATAAAATGCTCAGTGTAGCAATTTCAGATTGCCCAGTCTTAAAAAAAGAAAAGAAAAAATATTTTATAGCGAACGCATGGTCACCGGTCTCGGCCATGATCAGAGCTGATCATATTAAAAAAAAAAGACTAGATGGAGCCACCATTATCCAAGTTTTTTATGCTCTACTGATGTGACAGTTTAAAATGTGGAAAGTATTTCTGTTGCACTCAGTATAAACGTAAAATGTACGCGATTTTCAATCCTCTAGACGTAAAATAACCCCAGACGAGTTGACGTGCGGTTAGAGTCAATCAATCAATCAATCAAAGTTAACCCATGATCCCATTAAAAAGAAGCATCTGAACAGTCACTACATTAAACATTCTTTTTCTGCATCTGACATAATCACATATCCGAGATATTATTTTTTCATAAAATGTCTTTTCTAAATCATCAGGCATATTGGTCTAAAAGAGTCCAGTCTACTATATTGAGATTTCTTACCATTTAGTAAACACTAGTTTCAAATATAGGAATATTTCAGTTTTCATGCCGTTAAAAGAGTAATGGGCTGGTCATATTCATCACGAATAAATACCAAAGAACAAAGAAATGATTTTGCGTCAAATTTAAGAATTCTTTCCCATTAAAAGTTACATGGAAATTTACTTTTAAATGCATTACTTAAATACAAAGAACTGTAAACTTGCAAGAAAAATTAAATGAAAACACTGCCACAGTGTATGTAATATGATTGCCGTCAGAGTTAGTATACACATTCAGTTACAAGCGAATGACATTTATCACTTCAACTGGATTGAAATTAAAAACAAAAGCCCGTTGACTTGGAGAAATAATAATGTAATTTTACAAGAATTTGTTTGAAACTTTGACGAAATAAATTTACACAATGCAATGAATTACAGAAAACCAAAACGAGAAAACTTTAGTTATATTTATATTTGATTGAATTCAAAGAAGTTAAATATATTCTTCTTGATAAACATTCAGATAAACTCATTTATATGAAAAAACCTTCTGTCGTACATTTTATATTTGCTTGAAATTTTACCGCTTTGTTTTATATAATAATCAATACATATGTAATAATCAATACATATATAATAATCAATAAGTAAAGTAAGTAAAATTGGCGACCGTAGTCGAGGATGACCCGAAGGCTCCCCTTTCGATAGCTACTACACCAAGGTGTAGGGGAGGGCGCTACTTCTTTCCCTGGATTTCTCCACTTTACCCTTGATCCGTACCTTATAATGCTGAGTGTTAAGCAAGGAGGCATCAAGTACCATTTTTTTAAGTCTTTGGTATGACTCGACTTGGGATTGAACCTAGGTCTCCCGGACCATTGGCGAACATTCTAACCATTATGCCAATGTCCGGTAATAATCTATTCATAGATACTATTTTGTCTGTAATGCTTGCACAAATTTCTGGCTTTTTACAATCATTTTCTTTTTGATTTTCAAAGGACTCTATACGTAACATGAGCGCCGAAATGATTCTTTATTAAAGAAATTTAGACATTCCATAGTCTCTCACAAGAAAAAAAAAAAGCAAGAAGCAGAAGATTTCCCGCAGAAACTATTTCTGATTCAGACTATGCAGATGATCTAGTGCATCTTGCAAATATATCTGCTCAAGCCAATTCACTGCTTTATAACCTGAAGCAGTCAGCAAGCGGTATTGGTTTCTGCGTTTTTAACAAAATAGTTCAATCTCTTCAATAAATGGTAAGCTTCTGAATTTAATTGATTAGTTTAAACACCTCAGTAGCAATATCTCATCTACTCATCATCATCATGTCGTGCCGCTAGCACGGATATCGCTGACCCTCTCTCGCCACTTCTCCCTAACATTCATCGCCTCTTGCAGGTCTTCAGGGCTACATCACGTATCCTCACATAGCTGCTGTATGTATGTTCGAGCTGGTCGTCCTGCTTTTGCTCGGCCATATGCGGGGGTCCATAGGAGTACATCACTTATGAGCTCGTCCTTGCTTCTCCAGCAGTGTCCTGCATGCCTCATCTACTAAAAGCGATGTTAACATACGCATAGGAAAAGCATGGCAGCTTTTGATTGGTTATCGAGCAGATGGAAATCTAATCTCTCTAATAAAATAAAACGGGAATTCTTCCAAGCTGTAGCCGTGTCAATGCTACTATTTGGTTGCACCTCTTATTCTTTAACTAAATGACTCAAGAAAAAACAAGATGGGAACAAACCAAAAGTCCTGCGTGCTGTTTTGAACACACACACACACACACATATACAGTAGCGTCCAAAACTAAAGGACAAAATTTTAAAACCTAATATTTGTTAGAAAGAACAAATGTGAAAAGTTGAAATTTTGACAACTGGTAGTCGTTGTCATCCATAATAACATCCTAAAATTTGAATCATTTGGAATGGATAGAAAAAGAATTATAACAATTATTCATTTATTTTCAAAATAGGATCGTCCAAAAGTAAGGGACACAATTGAGAAAAACAATGTAAACAGTATGCTATATTCAAATTTTTTGATTTCCTCTAAAGAATAAGTCTTACTTAGTAATTTGTAAACGTTGCATCAGCCGGCACCATGGCGAAACACCAAAAAAACTTGATTATTCTGTGAGACAAGCTATTGTGAAGCTACACAAGGAAAAGCACACCATTAGAGAGATTTCAGAGAAAGTAAAACGTTCCAAGAGAGTTGTAGGCAGGGTTGTTAAATCCTACAATGATACTGGCAAAATAGTTAGTGCTTTTAAAACCGGCAGACCCCGCAAAACTTCGTCAAGAGAAGATCGAATAATGTAGAATATGTCATTAAAGGAGCTTTTTAAGTCTTGCACAAAAATTAAAAGGGTTATGAATAGTACCTCATGTGTTAATGTGTCAAGACAGACTTTTTCTAGACGATTGCAAGAAATAGGGCTGTTTAATCGAACCCCAAGGAAGAAACCACTTGTTAGTTCGAAGAATAAGAAGAGATTAGAGTTTGCAAACAGGTATGTAATTTGGACATATGAAAATTGGGCAAAAGTATTTTTCAGTGATGAAAGCAAGTTTAATTTATTTGGAAATGATGGAAAAAACAATGTAAAGAGACGTATTGATGAAAGATTAAGTGCAAAGTGTACTAAGAAAACTTTCAAGTTTGGGGGCGTAAGCGTCATGGTATTTGGAATGTTTTCTAGCCAAGGTACAACGCCTCTTGTCCGGTTACAAACTCGTGTAAACGCGCAGATCTATAAAAACATTGTTTAAGATCATGTTGTGCCAATCATACAGAATTCAGGTTTCGATAGGGCTACCTTTATGCTAGATAATGCCCCATGTCACAAGGCAAAGGTGGTTACCTTAGCGAGCAAGATTTCGAAATTATGGATTGACCACCGCAAAGTCCTAACTTAAATCCAATAGAAAAAGTTATGGAAAGAAATACCACTAACACGGAGGATTTGTGTGAGAAGCTTCAAGAAGAATGGTCTAAAATTACTATCGAGGATTGTCAAGAACTGATTCGTTCTTGTAGTCGAAGATGTGCAGCTGTCATTGAAAGCAAGGGCTCATTTACAAAATATTGATTGTACATGCATCTTTATTGTTTTTTGGCTGTTTACATTGTTTTTCTCAATTTTGTCCCTTACTTTTAGACGTTTCAAATTTGAAAATGAATAAATAATTGTTATAATTCTTTTTCTATCCTTTGCAAATGATTCAAATTTTAGTATGTTATTATGGGTGATAACGACTACCACTTGTCAAAATTTCAGCTTTCCACAGTTGTTATTTCTAACAAATATTAGGTTTTAAAATTTTGTCCCTTAGTTTTGGACGCTACTGTATATATATATATATATATATATATATATATATATATACGAGGTGGGATGTAAACGTATCGTGACTGTGCTATAACGTTTTCAGAATTAAAACATAAATGAGAACCCGTGATTAGCTGAGTAACTTATATGATTAAGTGATCATCTTGAGTCGCTGCCACATTAAAAAAAAGTAAGAAAAAATAAATTAAGCTAGTCTTGATACATTTTGAACAAAATATCTTTTAGAGAAAGACACAACTGCGTAAGTGCAACACCCTCCATATTTACTGCTCCTCGTTCCATGTGACTGTCGAAATTAATCTATGTTGTGCCTTTTTTTCCTATCAATCAAGTAATGTATTATTTTTATCTCTTGATAAATTTCATCAAATAGATAATCGCACCCATTAATGTACTGTTAACTCAGAGAAAAAAAAAGACTCAAATACAAACGTATGTTTATTTGTTTGTTTTGTTTTACGGCATATCAACCTCATCGGTCATTTAATTTAAGGAAAAAGTTAAGGAAAATAAGTGTGAAAAGAAATTCAAAGAAGAGATCTTACGAATTAATGATAAATTTTAGATAATTAGTTGGTTATTTGTTTTTTATTAGATGTTTATTTGTAGGATATCATGATCATTAAAAAAACCCAAAAAAGTCAAACAAACTGTGAAACAGGACGGGGAAGGGATCAGTTTGTTAGAATATATCTAGTAAAGAAAGGGTTTATAGTCTATATAAGAAAAACCTTCTATAGTGCAACCAAAAACTGTTCCAAAACACTAAAATAAATAATGTGATATCATTTCTAAAAACAGTGGAGCTATACACAAAATCTAATCTAAAGAAATTTATAGTAAGATCAAGTACATATAGATACAACATCAATCAAAAGTAAAACCTAACAACTTTTTTTAAAATAAAAAATAGATAAAAAAGCCAAAATGTTACAAATTGATATGAGTAGGTATCATTTATTACAGAATTCTACAGCATTGAAACCTAACCAAAAATATGAATACATAACAGTCCAAAAATTTGTACAACTTTTATATAATTATGTAATTTTATTTTTGGTTACAGAAGTGTTGCAATTTTATTTTTGGTTGCAGAGTTTCAATGATTTTGAGTTAAGTAATTCATAATACTTATAATATACATTTTAATAATGTTCCACCAAAAATATTGAAATCCTAGTTTTCTTTGGTTTAAAAGAAAAACTAGTGTGTATGCATGTGACACTTGTATGTACTAATCTACTATGCCAATTTTATTTATTTTTAATCTTGATATTATTTATCTTCATAGCAATTTCCACATGTCTGATATGAGCTTTAGCTTTCATTTTAAGTCAGTTTAAACACAGTCTTACTAGAGTTTGTAATTCATAATTCTAATAATATTCGTGGTAGGCACAAACTATACGGTCACCTACCACCTATTACGAAAACTATCCAAGCTAGACAAACCAGACATGCCGGATACTGCTGGAGAAGCAAGGACGAACTCGTAAGTGATGTACTCCTGTGGACTCCCGCATATGGCCAAGCAAAAGCAGGACGGCCAGCTCGAACATACATACAGCAGCTATGTGATGATACGGGATGTTACCCTGAAGACCTGCCAGAGGCGATGAATGATAGGGAGACGTGGAGAGAGAGGGTCAGGGATATCCGTGCTGGCCGCACGACATGATGATGATGATGATGAAGTTGGATAATGTTCCACGAGAATTATTGAAATCTTCGTCATCTAAATGTAAAAAGATAAGTTTTGAGGATGTAGATGTTAAAAGTAATACAATGGCACATCTTTCTTTCTTTCTTTCTTTCTTTCTTTTTAATGATATATCAACCTTTGTGGGTTATTAAATGCCAAAGCCATCCTTGTAGAACAACAGGAGAGGTACAATTTAACCCATATCTGGGGGTATAGGGAGGTTCATGCCTTTCCAAATGATAATAATCCGAAAGTAAACGTAATATCCCGACTGGAGATCGAACCCTCTACGAAGTCATCGTCCAGCATATCAGTAATCACAACACGGGAACTCCCGCCATAATTTGATCCTCTATCAAATGAAGAGCTTCGACCAAGTGAAAAGTCTCTTCACTAAATGTTAAATGTCAGTAGTTACTATTTTGAAGAAACTTAATGTTTCATTCTTTGTTCATTTTCGTCTCATAAATAAAGTACCAACCACAATACTTATTTTTAACACATTTCGTGTTTTTGTAAACCACTAAAAGATTTCTATTACAAGCAGCATTTTACGTAGGGCAGACTAGATTCTTCAACCTCGGTGAGACAACTAGTCTAGGAGAAGGAAAACTCTGAATTCAAACCTGTTAAACTCCGCTTAAAAATTGACCTTGTGTCATATCCTGCCCGAGCGGAGGGGTTGGATAAATAGGATTACAAGCAGCATTTTAACTATTTGTTTCTCTACCATCTTTGCTAAGTGTAGTTAGTATGAATCTAATTCTTATGCAAAGGGATGGATGTGACACAAGGTCATTTTTAAGGGAGCTACAACTGGTTTCAATTCAAAATTTTCTTCCTTGACTGGTTGCTTTATTGAAGCTAGACAATCTAGTATATTCTATTATTTACCCAAAGCTCGTCAAAGACACATATAAAGTCATGGTTTTCCCAGGGATATAAGCGCGAATTAAAAAGCAAACTGCTTCGACCAGTATTTGAACTCGGATTTGAACAATTACGCTAAGCGTGCCTGAAGAGTAGTTGAACCAACAAAACAAACCTGCTTATCTTCTGTTTCCTTGTAAGCCCTTTACTTCACATTTCAAATGAAACTTTGGTTATTCATTTTAACATTCATGCATGAATTATTGTTGACAAATTTGAAAGAAATCCTATTTATTTTGCAACGATACGGGAATTCTAATTCGGCCCCACTTAGGCAGTTTTAAGTAGTTGTTCATAGCGAAATACGATTCAAGGACACACAGACTGTAAATGCTATGTCATACAAACACTTTGTCAGTAGTTTGCGAGAGAAACTATTCTACCATAGTCTGTATCCATGTAGTATTTTGCCCAGTCGGTTGGGGCAGTGGAATATATAGACTTCTTCTCTGCAGAGGGGTAAGACTTCACAACGAGTGTCCTGGATATGACAATAAACAAACTGATGATGAGGCTCCTGCTCTGGAGCCTTGGAGAATGCTGAGTACTCCTTCCTTGCCATTGCTCCCCGATGCACTCTGGCTTGGAGTGGTAGCATCTATGGTTCCAATAGAACTACATTGTGTACTTATGCTAAACTGTATTGTTTGAAAGAGAACTATTTTTGACATTGAAACAGTATACTGATGCTGAAATGAATTGCTTGAAATGGAACTGTTATGACATTTAGCTGAACTGTTTTGACTTTAAATCGTTTGTAAACAAAAATTATACTTATACTACACTGAATTGTTTGAAAATTTAATTCGGCGTTAAATGAGCGAAAAGGGTTGATACGTCGTAAAACCAACCAACCAACCAACTAATCAAATCTATTCGTTGATCTCAGTATCAACATTTTTCCTTCACTCCTTTCTTCTGCAAAATATATCCTTTAAATTGTATCATCAGTCTTAGAAATGATTTAAAATTCTTCAAATTTTGCTCCTATCTGTTAGCGAAAATATACGACTCATTACTGTATCTTCAATTGTAAGTTATTTAATTGAGTATATGCAGTCTATTTAAAAGTATTCATTTGTTTCATTCTCTAATTGAAATCAACATACCAAAGTGCCCTGATTGCTCAGGTAGTAGAATACACTGACTGCAGGATTTGGCATTAAATAACCAACAATAGTTGATATGCCATAAAACCAAACCAGCACATTTAAAAGCATTTATTTGTTTCATTCATGAATTGACATTAACATGCCAAAATCCCTGAATAGTGTATGCATTTGAACTGATTTGAAGTCAGAGTTTTTCTTCTCTAAATGCAGTTGCAGTTGGAAGGCAAAAGAACCCAGTTTGTTTTACAATGTTACTTATCGCTCAAATAAAAAAAAAATGGATCCCTGCCTCTTCCGAAGGCAAGCGGATTTGACCAGGATTTGACCACGAGTGG
Organism: Sepioteuthis lessoniana; assembly: GCA_963585895.1. Taxonomy (NCBI): domain Eukaryota; kingdom Metazoa; phylum Mollusca; class Cephalopoda; order Myopsida; family Loliginidae; genus Sepioteuthis; species Sepioteuthis lessoniana. The sequence goes on along the minus strand of OY757906.1, from coordinate 102,182,908 downwards.
TCGAGTCTATTTCCTTACAACGATAACCGTTTTTCCAAGCAGGAATGTATATATATATATATATATATCTCGGCTGCCGCTCGCATAATGCAAAGCTTTTCGAAATAATTGAGCACTCTGGTAGTCGATAGGGTATAAAAATGTAAACAAACGGCTGCTGTTGTTGCTACATAAATACCTTACCAATTCCCTTAGCTAAACGTGGTACACTTGTTGGCCGAGCTGTCTGAGACTTAGTCTAACGTAAAGTTGGATGGGTTTCGATCCCGGGTTCGAGCGTCCTACGTGTCTAGCCACACTGAAGAGTTCTCATAGAACGAAACAGTCTGTCTGTAGATGACAATATATATATATATATTAGCCAGCTTGGCATAACGACTGTTTACATAAACAAACAAGCCAGTTAAGTCACGGCTACTCTGAAACACACTTTTCCCAGACCTAATCAAAATACATTTAAGCAGGTGCTCTCACCATAAAGAGCAAGATATATTATATATGAGAAAAACCAAAGACACTTTGATCCGACAACATTCTTCATACTAATAGATGTACTACACCAGCAGTATATTTTGCTTCGTTTTACATATACCATATCCTCTTCTTTATAAAAGAAACAAAATTAAAAAAAAAAAAAACTTTTTAAAAAAGTTTTCTTTTTTTCCCCTAAAAAACACTTTATCAAAATTTGAACTTCATTTTTTACGACGATAACCGTTACCTTAGGCGCCTATACCAATACCGCTCGCATGGTGTAGAGGTTAGCAAGCTTGCCTTGAAGACCATTATTAGTGAGTCTGATTCTCATGAAGTAACCGATCCTTGTAAACTTGTATTAAGCTAAGTTAAAAAAAATGGCGACATATTCAATATATGACTCAGATGTAATCTTTCTAAAGAGAGTAATCAATTACTGAAAGCAACTGAATATTTTTTCTACTCGGATAAAAACATGTTTTAAACTAAATCAAGTCTGCTGGTCTTGAGTCAGGATTGCTAGATTTTTGTATTTAGTTATGGAAATGCAACGGGGCTTGTGTCTGGGACAGTCGCATTGACTGCTATCATAACTCCGTAGAAGACTAATTTAAAAGAGATAAACAGATAATCCGGGCGATATATAGCGTCTACCACTGATAAATACCTAAAAAAAAGTCTTTCTTTCACCTTATTACATAAAATGGAGGCGCGCTTAGCGTCATTGTCTATCGTTTTAGGAAATAAGTTCAAATCCTTTACGAGGCTGCTTGCATTTCACTTCCCGCTGATAGTTTTGAGAAAGGCATAAATCCATGTATTTCCTCTTCCCGTGTTGCGAAACCAATTAGTTAGATATATTTTTTTACCTATAGTGAAGAATTCAAATTATGCCCTTAGATGGAAAAACGCACGAAAAAAAAAAACCAACCAGTTAGGCTGAATGATTTATGGGATTAGAACTCGGGGCCACTCTGAGACCAGGGATCTCATCGAATAATTTAAATCAGGTAACCAAAACGGCTCAAGAGTAAGAAATAAGTTAATCTTACAGAGAAAGTCTCAATGTGCGCGGTTGAACGGTCCATCTTGCTATCATTTATTCATCGTTTAGTCAGACCGGAGATAAAATCGTAGTTGCTAAAGAAATAAAGGTAATATGCTCACATGAAATTGTGGTTGAGTTTTCATTATTGATCCCAGCAGAGAAGAACTAAAAACGACAAGGGAGACTGACTGAAGACAACAGTTAGAACCAAAAAATGGCGACAGCCGACCGACACAAGACGACAAGACAACCGAAGTGAAGTAAAGAGATGGGATTTGTTCCATCGTAGAGTTAGGCCTACATATATATAACGTAGATCGGCTGAGTAAGGTCTATGCAACACTTCCAAGACTAATAAGGAAAACCGCAAGAGAAACACGGAATCTTTTTTAATAGCAGCACAAAATCAATGTCACAAGAACCAATTACGTCAAAGCAAAAATTGATAATACGCAGAATCAACTGTAAGTTACGAGGTTACTGCGATAAAATGTTAATCACCTTATAAGCTAAAGCAGCAAAATGGCACAAAGAAATACAAGAGCAGGCATGACCGGGTGGGAAAATGATCTACTAAGAATTGTGCAAGAGATTAAAATTTGATCTTACTGACAAACAGTATATAGACAAAGTAGAATCTGCCTAATAAAATGTTGTGGACTAGCTGATCGTACCTTTTCTGGGAGTAGTTGAACTGGCACATGTCTACTTATGTAATTTACAAAGCGCTTTGCTTTGATGTGGCACAAGGCCGAATGAATGGGGCGCCCAATGAGACTCGAACACACTCATGTAGGTCTGCTAGTCTAGCTTGCTAACCGTTACACCACCAGAGGTGCCCAATAAGTAATTTACGAAGCTCTTTTCTTCGATGTGGCACAAGGCCGAATGAACGGGGCGCCCAATGAGACTCGAACTCACTTGTGTAGGTTTGCTAGTCCAGCTTGCTAACCGTTACACCACCAGAGGTGCCCAATAAGTAATTTACGAAGCTCTTTGCTTCGATGTGGCACAAGGCTGAATGAACGGGGCGCCCAATGGGACTCGAACTCACTTGTGTAGGTTTGCTAGTCCAGCTTGCTAACCGTTACACCACCAGAGGTGCCCAATAAGTAATTTACGAAGCTCTTTGCTTCGATGTGGCACAAGGCCGAATGAACGGGGCGCCCAATGGGACTCGAACTCACTTGTGTAGGTTTGCTAGTCCAGCTTGCTAACCGTTACACCACCAGAGGTGCCCAATAAGTAATTTACGAAGCTCTTTGCTTCGATGTGGCACAAGGCCGAATGAACGGGGCGCCCAATGGGACTCGAACTCACTTGTGTAGGTTTGCTAGTCCAGCTTGCTAACCGTTACACCACCAGAGGTGCCCAATAAGTAATTTACGAAGCTCTTTGCTTCGATGTGGCACAAGGCCGAATGAACGGGGCGCCCAATGGGACTCGAACTCACTTGTGTAGGTTTGCTAGTCCAGCTTGCTAACCGTTACACCACCAGAGGTGCCCGTGTCTACTTGTTTATTGCTGTTTAGAGTAGAGTAAGCGAAATATATGGAGACTTTTAGGCGAACCGTTTAATGCCAAATCCTAGCACTGCTACTATGAACTACAAATTGGTATTACTAATATACCTAAATATTCTAGGTTCCAGTATACAAGAAAAAATAACTGGGTTCTTTTCTTTTTCTTAAGCAACTAGTCTTAGAAGAAGGGTGACTTTGAACTTAAACTAGTTTCTTTCTATTTATACTTCCTGTAGCGGTGTGGTTTGGAAAATATATCTAGTTTGTCCTAATGATAATTTCGTAAAACGTGCCGTTCCCGATATTTGTGGATTCCTGTTACTAAAATTAAAATTTTGCACGGAGAAAAGTGATCTCAAACTGATAGCTGATATTTTTCACTGAAGCTGAGATTGAATTGGATGATTTCAGAAATAATATGAAAAAGAATTTAAGAGGGCATGAATTACTTAACAGAATTTGATCTGTATACAGCTCTTGTATTAATATTGTATAGATTTTATGTAAAATTCTTTTCTTCAGGTTGATTTGAGAAGATATTAAAAAGGGTTGATGCATAAGGAGGCACAGCAAACAAATAATAGATAATAAAAGAATTGATATTCTTCAGTCGCCAGTTATAAAGTTAAATGAATCCAATTTTGCTGTTGGCGTGGGATTCATTTGAGTGGGTTGTACGGATCTTTTTTCGATTTCCCAAAGGTGAAAATTATGCTGAATTAATGAACAGCATGTTAGCAGCCTACCAAGGAATAAGATACCGGATGTTTTTTTTTTCCAAATGCACTTCTTGTATTCTTTTCGCGATTTTTCACAATGAATCTGGGTGCCGTGAGCGATGGGCATGATGAAAGGTTCCAACGGGGTATATTTGTTATGAAAACGAGATATCAAGGTCGGTTCAAATCAAATATGATGTATAATAATTACTGCTTTTTTATCATGATCATTATCATCATGACATGGTGATGACATAAAGCTCATTGACTCTCTCCCTTTCTCTCTCTCTCTCTCTCTCTCTCTCTCTCTCTCTCTCTCTCTCTCGCAATTCGTTTGTATCATTAATTGCTATTGTTAGGTTCTTGACTTGGCATCTAGTGTCCGCACCGAATTGATGAATGTAATCTTTCTGTCTTTCTTTGTTTAATAGCATATCAACATTCATGGGTAATTCAAATCCAAAGCAATCCGGGTAGAAGACCAATAGTGACACTAATTAACCCTTTTCTGAGAGTATAAGGAGGTTCACATTTTTACCAAGGGTTATAGTCCGAAAGTGAACGTAATAGCGCGACTGGAGTTCGAACTCACTTACTCCGATTCCGCCGTCCAGCACTTTAGCCATTACGACATGGGGACTTCCCTCTGATGGGTGTAAGTTTTTGCTGGTCGACCAACTCTGGTGTGTCTATGTGTAGGAGTCCAGAGTAGAATGTCGCTTATGAGTTCGTACTGACTTCTTCAGTAATGTCTAGTATGTTATATTCATCTTACTTTTATGGTTTGTGAGATAGAAGGAAAGGAGCCGTCAGCTGCTGTCTTATGGGGTGTTGCTTCCAGGATATGTTTAAGACAGCACGCAGCTTCCTTGTGTATTCATCACATAACTTTTTAGGAGGTGCCCGTGGTGTAATGGTTATCGTCGTAGGAAATGGACACGGCGACACGAGTTCAAAACCTGGATGAGACTGATTGCATTTCACATAGCACTAATATCCTTGGGAAAGGTATGAATCCAAATATTCCCCCTCCAGCTATGGGTAAATAGTAGGACAGACAGGATTCTTCAGCCTTGGTGAGGCAACTAGTCTAGGAGAAGGAAAACTCTGAATTCAAACCTGTTAAACTCCACTTAAAAACTGACCTTGAGTCATATGCTGCCCGAGCGGAGGGGTGGGTAAATAGGATCACATATCTTTTTATCGAAGGTGTTTCGTTTAGTCCAAGTGGTGCAACCATACAGAAGTACTGATACGACCAAAGTTTGTTAGAATTCCCGTCTTATTTCATTAGAAAGGTCAGATTCCTATTCACCGTCTCAAAGCCCAAGCTCAAATGCATTTGCTCAAACTATTCACTGGTTAATATTTATTTATGTCCTATTTAATCAAAATTTTGATCAAATATATCTAATAATAAACTATTAGCCTTGAACATCAACATTCTATTTACAGTACTAATATATATTATAATTTTGTTTGTTTTTCTTCCCTATGTTTGTACCTTACACTCATCAACAGATACTCCTTGTGGCTAAGTGGAATATTCTTCGACACACTCTTTTGAATAAGTGAAATTTTATTCTACATGAATGTTGCTTCTTCAGATCAAACACTGAATTTATTTCGAATAGAATTGCCCCTACGCTAACTTCATTATTGCCATTGATGGTTTGGTTTGGTTTCTTTGTTTAAGGGCATATCAACCTCTGTGGGTTATTTAATGCCAAAGCCATTCTCCTAGAAGAATAGTAGTGCTACTATTTAACCCATAGCTGGGAGGATAAGGGGGTTCATACCTTTCCCAAGGGTATTTGCCCGAAAGTGAATGTAATAGCGCGACTGGAGTACGAACAGTTCGCAGTCCATTGCTTTAACCATTACACCACGAGGACACCCCCTATTGTCATTGAGTAGTATAGTAAACATGAATAATTGTATATTGGATTGCTGAAGATGTGATGAGCTCCAAGGATGTCATGTGCTCTGAAGTTCTGATAAGCTCCAACAACGTGCTGTCGAAAGCTAAAAAGCAGAAAAAAAAAGAGAGCTTCCAAATTCTTCGGTATCAGTAATACTGCTATCCACAAAATAGAATATGCAAATAATATTGAAGTTTCAGTAGAATTAATACTCACAAATTATGTATGTGTGATGTTTTATATTAACTGTTATTGTGTATTTTTGTATCATCTATACCAAAGGTAACAAAAATATTTCTTCATAATAAAATTGTAAATCGACCTTTTTTTTGCTAAAATAGCTGCACTTCATTTTTTTTTGTCCCTTGGAATTTCAACGCATCTAGCGAGTATGATATCAAAATATTCACCTAAATGATTTCTATTATATTCACTCTATCCGATTTTTAAAGGGTGGTTTTACACTGAAGTTTGCACGACAACAAATCTCATGATTAGTATGTTTTTGACAATGATCTGGTCTGTATGGTTTCGATTCTTCCTCTGATCTGTCAGTCGATTTTCCAGAACTTTGGAGCCTATTCCCAGGACACCAACTACCATAAGTATCATCATCACTCTCATGTTTTTCAGCATGTTTTATTTGCTCTCTGCTAAAATCAAAGCATTTTTCCCATCTTTTTGCCATTCTTATTTTTGCTCTATATTCTGCTGGAACGGCGAACGAGATGATAAGTTCTTTTCTTAATTTATTATTACTTGGTCTAGTTTCCTGCCCAGGATTCAGTGTCATGTTTGTATATAAAAATTCCAGAGAATTTCATGCCTCTGATTTTCAAGGACAGATTCTGGTTTGTGCTTACACCTTTTGTTAACATGGACAAATTTTACACTTACTCAATTCCTAGTGGATCATCCAGTCATGCCTAGTCTAGCGTTCTTTTTTATTCTCGTTTGTTACATTCGCTCATAATGTAATTAACCACATCATCTTTGCCACCACATAAGTTATACTCGCTATTCTCCTGCGTATTATCGATTCCTGTTTTTATAGCATTATTTGAAAAAGCATTCGGTTTCTCTTTTCAGGTTTCCTCTTCTCAGCCATGATAATGTCATGTGGCGATCGATCTTCTTTAGTCTGTCGCTTGAAATTGTTGTTATTTTTTTAAAAGGATTTTGATTGATGTTTTTTGGTTTGTTTCAAAGTTGTTTATTGTAATCATTTTACGCCTGCTAAGATTTTCACTCCAGCATTAGCTATTGGGCTTTTACTGGAGTGTTAATGACAGCAAGTCTTATCAAGTTTCAAGAACTCTTCTCGGTGTTCTGGTCGCGATTATTCCTATGGCTTCTGGTTCTTTCAGTCTTCCTTCCAGACTTTTTGGGACCGTTCCAAGTGCACCAACTACAATTAGTATCACCATCCCACTCATGTTTTAAAGTTTTTAGTTCTCTGGCGTAGTCCTAGTATTTATCTAGTTTTCGCTTTCTTTTATTTTCACTCTGTGGTCCGCTGCAACGGCAAAATCCACAAAACGGTAAGTTATCTTTTTTGCTGATTATACTTATCATTACTGACTCAATTGAGTTTTTCACATCAGCGTTAGCTGATGGTCTTTCACATGTCTCTTTAAGTCTCCAGGACTTTTCTCAGCATTCTGGCCATTCTCAACAATGCCGTCGTTTGGATGGTCTCCACTCGCCCTCCAGTTTCCACGTCCTCCAGTCCCTTTAATAGTCATTTGGTTTCAGAACCGAACGCACCAATCACCATTAATATAATCGTCACCTTCATGTTCCATAGATTTTTTAAAAATTCCCAAGCGAGGTCTACGTACTTATCCTTCTTTTCACTTTCAGTTTTTTTCTATGGTCAGCCGGTAGATCAAAGTCGACAATTTTGCAAGTTCTCTTTTATTATTATTATTATTATTATTATTATTATATTATTATTATTATTATTATTATATCTCAGAGTTTTTCCGTAATCGTCCATTAGTTACTATGCCACAGGCACCAATCACAATTGGTATAATTGTCACCCTCATGTTCTATATTTTTTCGAATTCTCTAGGAAGGTCGAGGTACTTATCCTTCTTTTCACATTTTTTCAGTTTTATTCTGTGGTCAGCCGGGACAGCAAAGTCGACAATTTTTCAAATTCTGTTTTTTTGTTGATTATTATAAGGTTTGGTCTTCTGGCTTAGATTAGGTGATCCGTGTGTATATCAAAGTCCCATAGGAGTTTATGTGTGTTATTTTCTAGGACAGGTGCTGGGTTGTGCATATACCATTTGTTCGTATGGTCAAATTTAAATTTCTTGCACATTACCCTGTGGATCACCTTGCCCACACAGACGTGTCTAGTCTTGGACACTTTCTGTGCTAATTTGCTGCATTTGCTTATTATGTGATTGATCGTTTCCAGTCTTCTAATTGTATTTTAGTCACATCAAGTCTCAGATTTCCAGGACTCTTCTAAGTATTCTGGCTGATTTTAATACAGTAGTTTGAATGGTCTCGATTCGTCCTCCGATTTCCGACTCTTCTAGTCCCATTTCCAAGCCTCTGTAAAACGTTCCGAGCTCGCCAATGACAATGGGAATCGATCGCATGTTCTACAACTTATTATTATCATTATTGAACATAAAGATACTATTAAAAAGTATTAATATATAACTGTCATACATAGGTTTTATTTGTAATTTTTGCCTAGTGTGGCATGCAGGACTTTGGTTACATGTAATGTCAGTGATTACAAAGTGGTCATCCATCAAAGAACTGAATATGCTCATGGTTGTTTAACTTCGTTGATCCAGGTATAATTAGCTTTTTTTTAGCGTGATCTAACCGTAAGTCAACTATGAATATATATTTATATCTAAAACAAAACCTTATATGCTAGAATCATTCACCCCTGAATAGTGATTCGAATATACTAAGTCGGCGTTTACTCGGTCGAGGCTGTCTGATGTGAGTGCCAGAAAAGCCAAGGAGGCCGTCTCCCAGGTTCTAACCCTCCTTCTCGGAGCTAGGCTCCTGGGGCGCCCCTTTTTAGGGGAATGCCGACGAGGTCCGAGGTATATTTGGAGTAACTGTGCGTATCTGGGCTACGGACCCACCTTAAAAAGGCCTTGTGCTGTACTCGCCCGTTCCATTTCAAACAATTCAGTTTAGCATAAGTATGTTGTTTAGTTCTATCTAACCCATAGATAGGACCCTATCAGGTCCTACAACTCCAGGTCAGAGTGGACCTGGGAGCGATGGCAATGAAGGGGTACTCCGCATTTCCCAAAATTCCAGCATTCCTGGAATGTCCCCATCAGATTGTTTAATATCATATCAGGACACACGTTAGGAGAATCTTACCCCTCTGCAGAGATGCAGTTAGTGCATTCTACAGCCCCAGCCCACTGGGCAATTGAACAATGAAGTAGATCTTTTGTGTAAAGACATATTACGAAACTAATTCTATCAAGATTGTTCAAGTAATACAAAAGAAAGTTCAGTTTCGATATGTTTCAAAACGGAAGTCAGATCTTCAAGTGGGTCAAGAAGTCTGAAGTTCATGGCACTTTTGAAGATCGTAAGGTAACGGGATCTTCACTATCTAGGCCTTCGATCACCCAGGAGGAATGTGCACGCGTTATCGACAACTTTGCATTCCGCATTCAAGTATGCCTTTAACTAAACCTGTCGGGGGTGTCTCGTGGTATAATGTTTAAAGCGCTGGAGTGGGGAATCGAACTAACCGAGTTCAAACTCAAGTCACGCTATTATGTTTACGTTCGGACTAATACACTTGAGAAAGGTAGGAACCCCCTTATCCCCCCAGCTATGTGTTAAATAGTACCACTAGTTTCTTATTGAAGGATGGCTTTGACATTAAATAACCTACAAGGTTGATATGCCGTTAAACAAACCTCAACTAAACCGGGAACGTCAGGAGCGTATATTCTTGAGCTCTCTTTGATATTCTAAGTTCATGTTTGATACTAAATGGTGCAGATCCTAAAATGCTGTCTCTTTTTCTTTCAATAAATGTATTTTCCATCATTCTATCATTTGAGCTCCTTGATTTAGTTGTGCCCGATCATTTTGTTTCAAAAATGTGAAACATCCTATATATTAATCTAGCGTAGCTAATTAGGATTTACAGTGATCCTATTCATTAGTCACGGATTAATTTTATTTTTCGACAGCTGAGATTCAAAGCAAAAACTTCTACTCTATTAAAGCTTGTACCTGCAATTTGGAGTTTTATTGGCGGTTGTGTTGTTGGTCGGTTGGTTGGTTGTTTTACGGGCTATCAACACTTTCCGGGTCATTTAATGCAGAATTAAGTCAGTTTGATAAAGGTTTCTAACACTTTAGTTGAATATGAGCATATTTTTTTGTTCACGCAGTGAAATATCAAAAACAGCTCTATTTCAAGCAGTTCAGTTTAACATAAGTACGCAGTTTAGTTCTTTTTGACCAATAGATAGGACCTTATCAGGTACTATCACTCCGAGCCAGAGTGGAACTGTGAGCGATGGCAATGAAAGGGTATTCAGCATTCCCCAAAGCTCCAGTATTACTGGAGCCTCACCATCTGATTGTTTTGTGTCATATACAGGACACTCTTTGGGGGAGTCTTATTCCTCTGCAGAGACCTAGTCGGCTGGTGTTCTACAGCACCAGTCGACTGGGAAAGTTAGGCCGTTGGGACATCTTTCTATAACACATACTTAATGATAGAAATGTGTATCTTTAGTCGATGCATAGCAAATATAAATGAATCATCTCGATGACGTTATAATACAATGAGTACATATGTAATATACTTTGAGGTTGATTTTGTATATAAATCCCTGTTGCTTGTCTTGTGTTTAGGACTAGGAGCGAAATGAAAAGAAGACAGCTTTAGAGCTTAACAAATACAAATTATCTTTTTTTAGCCTGTATATTCGCAAAAAATGTCAGCCGCCTGTATTATCGGATGATCACATTTCAGTGGGATTTTAAATTCTTTTTTATTTATTCATTTGAGATCATATCAGACAACATTTCAAGTTGGAGTATTGCATTTCCTCTTGTCGGTGTGGTTAGATGAATCGTATTTTGCATCCAGGTTGGTCTGAAATTGAAAATCTACTTATTTGTATAAGAAATCACAGAAGCGAGGAACAGTTTTTTTGTTAACATTTCGTATCATGATAAAAAGTTTGAGTAGAGAACTCATCATCGGCTTTGTACGAATTATGTTCCTCTAATTTCATTAATTTTTGCTGACTATCAGGCCATCAAGTATTTCGTAATTATTACCAATCAAATGACAAAATATTTCGTATTTATTCCCAATCAAACGACCAAATATTTCGTATTTATTCCCAATCAAACGACCAAATATTTCGTATTTATTCCCAATCAAACGACCAAATATTTCGTATTTATTCCCAATCAAACGACCAAATATTTCGTATTTATTCCTAATCAAACGACCAAATATTTCGTATTTATCCAACATTGACATAATAAATGACTTAATTTAAGTATTCACTGAAGCTATTCTCACGAGAAGGATGTGACAAAAGGCTAATTTTTAAAGAGGAGTTTAACTACTTTGAATTCAGAGTCTTCTTTCTCCTAGACCTGTTGCCATACCAAGGTTAAAACGCCAAGTCTGTCCAACTATTTATCCATAGCAGGATAGAAAATAGTCGGATGTATATCTTTTCCATTGCATTAAGCAAACAGGATTTGAACTCATTTATGTCATGCATGAATGTATTTCAAAGATATACCTTTGATCGACCATTAGTATTTTCGGAATACGAAATTCTTTTGACAAATCCACACGCTGTCAAAGAGGCTTTAAATACGCTGACAGTATCCTTTGCAGAGAGGTAAGAAAACCCTCCAAAAAGAGGTGTCCTGTGTATGATACTAAACTGGATCTGGTAGTAAGGCTCCAATTTTCTAGCTCTCGGTAGTGTGGAGTGCAACTTCATTGCCATTACTCCACTCTGACCTTGCATGGTATTAACTAGTTAGGGTTTCATATATGAATCAAACAGAATGTTCGGTCATTTATTAAGGATCATTATTGTTAGTTATTTGAAACCATAGAAATGGGTGCAAATTATTTGTATAAAGTAGGAATACTTGAAACCATACAACTGTATTTAGATTATTTGTATTAGGTAGGAATACTTGAAACCATACAACTGCGCGAAAATTATTTGTATTTGGTAGGAATACTTGAAACCGTACAACTGCGTGCAAATTATTTGTATTAGTTAGGAATACTTGAAGCCATACAACTGCGTGCAAATTATTTGTATTAGGTAGGAATACTTGAAACTATACAACTATGTGAAAATTATTTATGTTATATAGGAATACTTGAAATCATACAACTGCGTGCAATTTATTTGTATTAGGTAGGAATATATGAAACTATACGACTGCGTTTAAATTTTTTTGTATTTGGTAGGAATACTTGAAACTATACAACTATGTGAAAATTATTTATGTTATATAGGAATACTTGAAATCATACAACTGCGTGCAATTTATTTGTATTAGGTAGGAATATATGAAACTATACGACTGCGTTTAAATTTTTTTGTATTTGGTAGGAATACTTGAAACTATACAACTGTGTTTAAATTATTTGTATTTGGTAGGAATACTGGAAACCATACAACTATGTTTAAATTATTTGTATTAGGTAGGAATACTTGAAACCATACAACTGTGTGCAAATTATTTGTATTAGGTAGGAATATTTGAAACCATACAACTGTGTGCAAATTATTTGTATTAGGTAGGAATACTTGAAACCATACAACTGTGTGCAAATTATTTGTATGAGGTAGGAGTACTTGAAACCATACAACTGTGTGCAAATTATTTGTATTAGGTAGGAATACTTGAAACCATACAACTGTGTGCAAATTATTTGTATTAGGTAGGAATACTTGAAACCATACGACTGTGGGCATATTATTTGTATTAGATTGAACTCATTAAAATTATACAACTGTGTGCAAATTATTTGTATTAGGTAAGAATTACTTGATATCAAATAACTGAGAGCGAAATAAAAACCTCTTAAGCAAGCGCTACACAAGAGATTTTATAAAAATATTCAATGAACGCGATTTCATAACCTCTAAGCAGAACATAACCCTAGACGGTTTGACAAGCCGTTAAAATTGGTCCGTCAATCAATTACATATAAGCGACACGCCTAAACAGGAAGCCCTTGGTGTAAGAAGATGACTGCAGTCAGCTTACAAATGGGATAACCGTTTAAGGGAAGGAAAACATTCACTACCTCAATCTCCCAACTGCACAGCATACACTGCATTCTATAGCGTATTTTAGTCATCTACCAACAAGAGCACCACGATCGAGACATGGGGACATCACCATTGGACTGGGGAATACAAGAACCATTTAGCCTTTCGGAAAGAAGGAATCCGGCCTCTTAGCAGGGTATTGTAGAAGCTGGTGACAGTAATAGTGTGGGGTTTGTGGGGAGATTGTTGTGTTAAAGTTCGCTGGGAAAGTTAGTGAAACTTGTGTCCGTATTGAAATGGAGACATTCACAAATCTTGATGCAGACCATTTTTCCCGCCTAAATGCGCACAATGATTCCAGGTTTATTCAAGCAAAATATTATTAATCCCTTCGTGAACTGCGAACATGAAACTAATTCCCGGAACACTTAACAGATTTCCTGGTACTCAACTGATCTCTGCACTTGTCAGATTATTACCCTGTTGAGAAGGTGAACGACTTGTCGGAGACACACCTAACAAACTCAATTCATTTATAGGGAACTCTGGAATACGTCTAAATAAATATAACCACCCAATAACTCCTATACCCCGTACACTTTAGTGTCCCACGGATGAAAAATCTGAAGCTGGTGTTGAGGCTCCCGTTTTGGAGTGTGTTGTTACTTCCTCGTTGCCATTATCACTGTCTAAGATAATGTCTAAAACGACTTTTGCAAAAAAATAGAACGGTAGGATGTATAGTAATATTACGGACGGGCGCTGTCATCAATCAGTGAAGGTGTCCCGAGACTAGCGCGTGCGGGCAGAATGACCTGCAAAGTTAGACGTGATTTTAAAATAATCACAGTTGTATTATCACGTGTTTCACTGGTGACATCGAACATTCGCGGATCTTCGATTTGTAATCCAAAATCTCTATATAAGAAAACAAGTAACGAGATTTTGGCAGAGTTGAAAGCAGCTTTCAAAACAGGCGCGTCAAAAGGTTCCGAGACCCCGACCCGTGCTACCCAGTCTGCTATGACAGGCTTGTGTCAATAGCCAGCTCTCACCCACACCCCGTCACCACCAAGAGGAAGGGAGAAGAAGTACGCAACTAAAATGAACTTTTCGAGTTGCAGCGATCATAGCTGAATAATAAACGACTGCTATATTTTCTTCTCTTACCTTCGAGTTTGGATATTTCTTTTTCAGCGGACTTCTTTCTTCATAGCACAAAATGTTGGTCCTATGGTACAGTATTTTTGACTTGTAGTGTAGCATTTAAATTAGATTCTGAGCAGTTAGAATAGTGTGAAAAATTTAAAAGTCAACCAGTTTGGTGGGCAGCAGTTAAACTCGGGATCAATCTGAAACCACGGTTCTTATTGGATGGTTTCAGTCAGTTGATCAAACGGTTCCAGAGGTAGAATAAGATTGTAAGTGAGAAACACTCGATATCTTAACTTTCTACTTAGACCAGAATGAGTAATGAAAGAAAAAGTTGTCAAGAAATAGAAAGTAAAATATGCTTATGAAATTGTGTCCAAGTTGTGATTCCTTGTCAACGAATAAGAACAAAGATGGTTACACAAAAGAGACACTAGAGCGTCAGAGGTGACAAGACGACAAACCGAAGATGAAGCAACATCAAATAAAGAACAAACTGAAGTGAGGTGAGGAGATGGAAGCTGATGGCTAATATAACATAGAATGAACAATCGCAGAGTGAGACCCATGTATTTATAACGTAGATCAGCCGATCAAAGTTCTGTGCAACACTTTGAGCTAAATTAATCTATCAGCCTAGTAAACATCGACATTGGCCGAACGGTTAGAGTGTTCGCCAAAGACCCGGGAGACCTGGGTTCAATCCCAGATCGAGTCATACCAAAGACTAAAAAAAGTGGTACTTGACCTCCTTGTTTAACACTCAGCATTATAAGGTACGGGTCAAGGGTAAAGTGGAGCAATCCAGGGAAAGGAGTGGCGCCCTCCCCTACACCTTGGTGTAGTAGCTATCGAAAGGGGAGCCTTCGGGTCACTCTCGACTATGGTCGCCAAATTTACAACTTTACTTATGGAGCATTTATCTATTTAAAATCTTTGGGAACTACATTTATACATTGGCTCTTAAATATTACAATTGAAAATGTGTATTTAGTTCTTACTTATCAAAAACAATTGTGTTGATATGTTTTGTACTGTGTCTAATTGAAAACCATGATTGTTAAGATGACTTGAAAATAAAATGCCGTAAAACCAATCAAACAACTAATCAACCAGTGGCCCAGTAGGCTGAGGCTTCATCTCTGCAGATGGGTATGACTCCTCCAACAAGTGTCCGGGAAATGACACAAAACAATATGATGGTGAGGCTCCAGTAATACTGGAACTTTGGGGAATGCGGAGCAGCCCTTTATTGCCATCACTCCCAGGTCCACTCTGGCCCAGAGTAGTAACATTTTTACCAACCCCTCCGCTCGGGCAGGATATGACACAATGTCAATTTTTAAGCGGAGTTTAACAGGTTTCAATTCAGAGTTCAGTTTTCTTTCTCCTAGACTAGTTGTCTCACCAAAGCTGAAGAACCTAGTCTGCCCTACTATTTACCCATAGCTGGAGGGAGAATATTTGGATTCATACCTTTCCCAAGCGTATTAGTGCTATATGAAATGCAATCAGTCAGGTCCAGGATTTGAACTCGTGTTGCCGTGTCCATATCCTGCGACGATAACCATTACACCACGGCCACCTCCTATCGCGGTAACCCCTGATAGGGTCCTCTCTATGGGTTAAATAGAACTAAACTATGAACTTAAGCTAAACTGAATTGCTTTAAATAGCACGGTTTTTATATTTAACTGAGTGTAAACAAAAAACCATGGACTTACGCTCAACGGAATAAGAAAAGCTTTTACATTTAAAAATGAATGATGGCCCAGTCGGCTGGGGCTGTAGAATACACTTACAGCATCTCTGCAGAAGGGTGAGACTCCCTCAATGAGTTTTCTGGGTTAAATAGAACTAAACAGTATATTTATGTTAATCTGAATTATTTGTAATGGAACTCTTTTTGATACTAAAACTGTGTATTCATATTAAATTGAATTGTTTGAAATAGAACTATTTTCAAAATTAAAAGTATGTACTTATGCTAAACTGAATTGTTTGTGACAGAACTGTTTATATGAATAAAATGGATTTGGTATTAAATATCCTACAATGGTTGATATGCCATAAAACCAAACCAACCGAAAACCAAACTGACCATCAAAGAACCAACCAACCAACGTAAACTCTAACCCATATCATATAACCACAGTTATTAAGACCAAAGGAAAAGCAACAATATTAGCAATCTATTTTATATGGTTTGGATACACCATTTTTTGATTGTTTATCTCAATGTTTATGTTATCTCATCATTCTTCTAATTTCGCATTTGACTCACGTGGATAATAAATAAAGATTTCATGTCTTCATTGCCTCTCAGCTATCGATTTTCATTATTATTTCTAGAAGGACCTGGGGAAAATTGGCAACGCATCTTTTCAATTTCGGAAACGAACACAAAGAATTCACATATGTAGTAATACTCCACAAAATCCTTTTACGGTCTTAAAAATATGGCTAATCTATTTACGACGTTCGGTACGCTTAAAGGAAAAAAAAAAAAAAAAAAGAAGCAAATATTTACTTTAATTTTGAAGAACTTCGCGTAACACCCTGTTCCATTTCAATGACATGTTTGTTTATTTTCTGCTTTACCCGAGCTAGATATATTCAAATTATATATATTGTTACAATTTTGCTATATATTGGTGGTAATAATTAGATTTCAAGATTTTCAAAATTTCGGTTCGGGCTTTTCTATCTAATAATTCACCAATATTTATTAGGTTTTAAGGGTTTTCGAGGTTATCTGATATCTTTAAACTATCTCAAAGGTATCTGATTTTGCTATGACATTTGTCCGAGCCAATAGTTTTCCACTACGCGCTCAAGTTGATATTTTGGCTATATATAATTAGTGACTGTAAAACCTATCTCGTAAAAGCCTTTAGTTTATTTTGGTTTTTATTTTTAATGGCATTTCAAACTTTTTTAGTTATTTAATGCCAGTGGTCTAAGGGATTGAGCTTTCACAGATGGTCTGGAAGACTGTTATTCACTCCCTGGTCGATTCATATCAAAGACTCAAAAATGGTACTTGATGCCGCCTCGCTTAACACTCAGCATTATATGGTATGTATCAAAGGTAAAGTGGAGCAATCAAAAGAATGGAGTAACCCCTTCCCTACACCTCGGGGTAATAGTTGTTGAAAAAGGAGCCTTCGCGTCGTCCTGGACTTCGGTCACCAACTTTACTTACTTAATTCCAAATCCATCCATGAAGAACAGTGGTCGTACTATCTAACCAATATTTGTCGAAATAGGAGGGGTTCATACCTATACAAAGGATATTAGTCTTAAAGTAAACAAAATAGTGCCACTAGAGGTCGAATTTTCTTACTATGATTTCGCTTTCTATCATGTTAGCCACTAGGAGGTGCCCGAGGTGTAATGGTTATCGTCGTAGGATATGAACACGGCGATACGAGTTCAATTCCTGGACAAGACTGATTGCATTTCACATAGCACTAATACCCTTGGGAAAGGTATGAATCCAATTATTCTCCCTCCAGCTATGGGTAAATAGTAGGGCAGACTAGGTTCTTCAGCCTTGGTGAGGCAACTAGTCTAGGAGAAGGAAAAACTCTGAATTCAAACCTGCTAAACTCCGCTTTAAAAATTGACCTTGTGTCATATCCTGCCCGAGCGGAGGGGTTGGGTAAATAGGATCATGTTAGCCACTACATTGCAGAGATTTGACTACTATTGTAAAGGTAACCTCTCATTTTTAAGAAAAAATCGTTTTATGGAATTAATATTTGAAGCAAATTGTTACTTCTCATCGTTTCCATAGTGTATCAATTTTTAACTATGGGTAGACGGAAAGTTTGTGTGATAATTGGTTGTTTGGTGTTTTATAGCATATCACATCTTGTGGGTTATCCAATGCCAAATAATGTTTTTAACAGATATAATTTGTCAGCAAATAGTTTGTCGGTGAATATTGTGGTTCTTAAATGAATAGTCAGAGGGCGATACAAAGGTTAGTGGGCAAATTTTGCTTCACAGGCGTATGGTTTTGTTATGGTCTTGTTTTGTGTATGTATCTTATATATATATATATATATATATATATGTGTGTGTGTGTGTGTGTGTGTGTGTGTGTGTGTGTGCTAGATTGAGGTTTGCAATTATGATGTGTAATTGTTATCGTCGTAAGAAATGGACACGTCGACACGAGTTCAAATCCTGGACGTGACTGATTGCATTTCACATAGCACTAATACCCTTGGGAAAGGTATGAATCCAATTATTCCCCCTCCAGCTATGGGTAAATAGTAGGACAGACTAGGTTCTTCAGCCTTCGTGAAGCACCTAGTGTAGGAGAAGGAAAACTCTGAATTTAAACCTGTTAAACTCCGTTTAAAAATTGACCTTGTGTCATATCCTGCCCGAGCGGAGGGGTTGGGTAAATATGGTTATACACGCATAACTTATTCTGTAGCATAATATACTACAACTGATATATCAATGATAGCTAATCGTCGGATGGAGAATTCGAAACACAAAAACTTGACTTGCCTCAGCTATCTTTATTTATTCTCTTCATTTAGTTTCTGAGGCCGTGGAAGTTGGACAAAATGAATAATAGACACAACATGTCGGGTACCTGCTTTGTTCTGGCTGGAATCGTCTCTTTCAGTGACTTTGAATGGTTCACTCACTCTTCAAACACGTAAACGTTTGTCTCCTTGTACCACAGCCCCCAAAAGGTATCTGTGGTGTGTATTGGGAATTTACAGAATACCTCCACTGCGATTTTAACCTCGAGTAGTCTGCCTCTGGTAGGCTACTTCGTCCGGCCTGACTCTCTCCCCACCCACCGGTCACTACTTAGATAGCCGATCGAGACTGGTGAGCAAGTCCTAGTTAAATGCTGTTTTCTCTCTGGGGGTGTTAGATATATCATTTCTAGTTGCATCTACCCAACTGGACGAGATAATGAACTTTTTAAACTCGACTTTCTTCCGGCTCTTGGCTTTTTCATAACTTATCTAATCGCACCCTAATACTATTCGCTTACAATGTTACACTTCCAAAACCTTCTCGAGAGAAAGTGACAGATCTTATAACTTTGTTGGTTAATGATCACAAAATTTATAATACATAAAAAATTATCGGATTTTGTATCGAAATAAAGAGTAACTTAGCAAAAACCTTAACTGGAAGAAAATCTTGACCGACCAACAAAGCGTGGAATATGAGCTTCGCTTATGTTTACAGCAGTAAAAGGT
Source organism: Sepioteuthis lessoniana (assembly GCA_963585895.1). Taxonomy (NCBI): domain Eukaryota; kingdom Metazoa; phylum Mollusca; class Cephalopoda; order Myopsida; family Loliginidae; genus Sepioteuthis; species Sepioteuthis lessoniana. The sequence goes on along the minus strand of OY757906.1, from coordinate 102,163,535 downwards.
TTAGATTATCTCTGGGTAGTTGAAATCAGAAAAAGAAAACATTTCTCGGAACAGCTCAAGTTCTCTTTCCTGAAATTACCAGAATCGTGGCAGAAAAGAAGGCCAGCTATTATGAAATCAGCAAATTACCAGATTAGTGGCAGAAAAGAAGGCTACATTATCCATTTTCAGTATTTATGTTGGAGAAAACCAGCTATTGGTTTAAAGTCAGTTAATTATTTTTACGTCAACATTTAAATGAGACAGAATATAACTATATGGATCTCACAATTCAGTATCCTCTACCGTTGATATTTTCTTTATTTTTCTAAAAAAACATATCACCTGTCTTGTAGAATACATAACTATGACTGCCATCTTAATGTATATCGTTTTTCATGCATTATTAATCTAGACAGACAAACACTGTCAACATAGTAAAAAGACTTTCGGTCTGCCAACTTCAAATATATTAAAGCACTTATTCCTAAAGTTCTATTGTTCATTTTATTTCAGAGAAGTCTATAAGGTATTTGGTGGCGTTTTTACAACTGATATTATGTTTTTGATGAGCAAACTTTTTCTATAAAAGTTCATTATGATTTTTAAAGATTCCCTTAATATTTTCTAATTTGTAAATTATGTTTCTCACAAGATCTATTTATATTAGAGCCACTCCACTAAAAAAAAAAAAAAAAAGTGTATGTATCCTGATCGTGGCGGAGGAAGTTGGTAAGCACTTACTAATTTATAAGATGGTATGATATATATATATATATATATATATATATCATGACATCGGGTCAAACTTTAGATTGATATGAAATTCCTTTGCACAAACACACACACACACACACACATATATATATATATATATATATATTCAATGCTTTATATATGATGATTGAGTAATGACTCGGGTTACCATAACAAAAGAATTTCTCTTCGGTTTATGGAAAGAACAGATTGCATTGTTGATATATATATATATATATATATATATATATATAACTCCTCCACAGGAGCAGGATATGACACAAAGTCATTGTTTTAAAACGGAGGTTAAGAGGTTTAAATTCAATTTTTTCTTCTCCTAGACTTGTTGCCATACCAAGGTTAAAAAGCCTATCTGGTCTATAATTTACTTATTACGAAGAAAACTCAGAAAACCGAGCCCCAAAAATTTATATACATTACCCGTAAACCAGAAGAATAGTTGTGGATAATATTGTTTTCTTCACGTATTAAGTTAGAATTAATTGAATTAAGAACGTTTGTGTGAACTAAAAGTCATGTGTAAAATTTCTTTTGTATACGCAACGCAGGTTGGAATTTTGCGATGCAGAGGGTCACGAGCACGGATAAATATAATCTGTTATTTGAGGTCTTCAAGATAAAAGACATTTTGGGGTTACAAGTCGGATTGTCCTGTAGGTGTCGCATAATGGCAGAAGACGTATTTTGATTAGATTGCTCTGCGGTATCGAGCAAAGTATTTGTGTAGATTGTAGAGGATATGTGATTTTTTAGGTTCAGTGTTCTTTCCTCACCATACTTTTCCACAGTTACTACTCCAAATCTATTTTCTCATCACAACTCGTTTTTCAATGATGAGACCTGACCGAAAGAAAAGGTTCCATTTTTTAGATTTTTAATGTATTTTAAAGTATTTTGAAATGTATACGCTTTTTAAAGCTGTTTTTAAATTTTACACATACCACAGGATCTTTATATATAAGTAAAGTAAATAAAGATGGCGACCTTAGTCGAAGGAGACCCGAAGGCTCCCTTTTAAAAAGCTACAACACTGAGATGTAGGGGAGGGCGCTACTCCATTCCTTGGATTGTTCCACTTTACCCTTGATCTTTACCTTATACAGCTGAGTGTTAAGCAAGGAGGCATCAAGTACCATTTTTTGAGTCTTTGGTATGACTCGACCTAGGATTGAACACCGGTCTCCCGGACCACTGGCAAACATTCTACTCATTAGGCAACAGTCATTCTTTCCACATAAACTTAATTGTACAAGTCACTGTCATGCTTTATCGGTAGATTTCACTTTCTCATCTCTATCTTTTGTCAAGTATTTTCCCATTAGCTTGTTATTTATTGGGCACCATACTTCTTATCCTTTATGCCATCTGTTATAGTCATTTCTAGCTATGTGTTCTGCCTAGCTATTATCCTGTTGATCTTTTTTTTTTAACTCTTCATGTTACTGCCCTTTCCACTGATCTCTTTTCGACTCTGAGATTTTTCAAAATGGTGGGTAGGGGAATTTTTTTAGAATGTTAACACAAAATGATAATCTGTGATTTCTGTTTATTTTCATTTTTCACTTCTTCATCTGGATTCTCATTTTATTTTTACTTCTCACATTTGTTTTCTTTAACACTTGCTTTCTCTCTTTCTCTCTATTTTCTTGTGTCTTGTTCCTGAACCCTCATGCCTTTTTCTATATGCCATGCACTCACATTGACAGATAAGGCACAATCAAAATCCTGTGTTAGTTTTTCTCACTCAGAGGTGACGTTTGACTATATATATATATATATATATATAAAGAATTATAGTAGAAATACTAATACAATCATTTATCATACACCTTGTAGATATTGTGAAAATTTCTCGCATTCACTCGTCTCTCTCTCTCAGTCTAACTCAATCTCTCTCGCTTATCTGTTTTTTTCTCTGTCTCTCTGTCTGTCTCTGCCTTTCTTTCTATCTGTCTCTGTCTCTCTTACTCTCTCTCTCTCTCTCTCTATATATATATATATATATGTAGCACAGCAGAAATATTCTCAAAACGCACAAGAAAAGAAGGAACTTAACCCAAGAAACACAAACGCGCATGCTTTTTCACATTCATCCTGCTTTTCGAAGTGCATGGTACTCCATTTCTCGCGGATTTAACTTCGTCAAAATTTTTAACACCGGCTCTCTCTCTCTCTCTCTCACACACACACACACACACACACACATATATATATATATATATATATATGCAAAAACGTTCAAGCTAAAGATTCTGATCACGATTCCATTGATTATTCTTTAGAAGCAATGAAATATAAAGTTAAACAGTTCATTCAATGTAACTAAATTTATAGCAAAAATAAGTCATTTATAAAAGTTAAATACATTTCTACCACAGTATCTCAAACACACACACACACACACCAAACTCACCCCCCACCAAAAATAAAAAAAAAACAATGTGTATAAGTAAAAGCAAAGTTGTCGACCATAGTCAAGGGCGACCTGAAGGCCTCCTTTTCATTAGCCTTCACATGAAAATGAATAAATGGCATTGATTTCTGTAAAAGTAATTGTAACCTGAATTTACATACACATATTAGTAGAATGTATCCCTATACATTAAATTTATTTAAAAAAATTGTTTAGGCTGTGTTTGAAAGATGAAAAATAAAAAAAATTATTATACGAATATTTATTTCATTTCACTGTATATGGGCTTTTACTTCAAAGGAACTGGCTCAGTCGGCTGGGGCTGTAGAATACACCGACTGCATAACTGTATAGGTGTAAGACCCCCGCAAAGAGTGTCCTGAAAATGATACCAAACCAACGGATAGTGAGGCTACAGTCCCAGGGCTTTGGGAAATGTAGAGTACCCCTTCCTTGCCATTACTTTCAAGCCGACTCTGATCTGGATTTATTGTAACTGGATTTATTAAGGTTCTATCAATAGGTCGAATAGAATCTATTTAATTATTTACTATGCTGGGAACCATTTAACTGTGAGCAAAAAAATGATCTCTGCCTCGTTTAAAAAATTTTCCCGACAAACTATTCTCGTAAAAATCATATATATATATTTTATGGGTTTATATGCCATTAAATTAAATAACCTAATTTAACTTTAAAATGAACTGAAAAGAAAGCAGATTCGAATAAAAAATTGTCGTTTACAAACAAGGAAATGTAAATCCAGATGAAAGAAATGTAGATATTGTCCCCCAAATTTTGGTTTGGTTTATTTTGTTTAATGGCATATAAATCTTTGTAGGTTATTTATTGCTAAAGCAATTCTTCTAGAAGAACAGTAGTGGTACTATTTAACCCATAGCTGCGAGGAAAAGGGGGTTCATACCTTTCCCAAGGGTATTTGCCCGAAAGTGAACGTAATAGCGCAACTGGAGTACGAACTCGCTTCCTACAATTCTGTAGTCCATCGCTTTAACCATTACACCACGCTTACTTTCTGACTAATAATTTTGGGAAGGTATAGTACTCACTTATTACACTAGCTATGGGTCAAATAGTATTAGTGCTGTTCTTTTACAATTATGGCTTTGGCATTAAAAAAAAAAAACTCTCGAAGATTGATATGCCATTAAACAAAGAAACTAATTAGATATTATTAATTATTATTCCTTAAAACATTGAAACTGTATTCATTTACATCTTTTCTGTTACAAGGAACATTTCAGATCACGTTTAAGCTAACCATGTCAGACATTACTGACTTATTAGATTACGATTCAGAGCAGATTTTCTGCAAAAAAGGCGTGTCGCTTTCCAAAGTCTTTTTAACGATTTAAACTCTGTTACGGCTTTGTTTTTTCTATACGAAATATCAATTTCTTTCTGAATATAAAAAAAGTACCTATAACTCAGCTCCTGATCAGCAAATTGACTAGAAAACAATTTTACTTTTATCACCGGGTAATTCTGAACCTACTTTATCATAGAATATCTTAAGCTAAAATATCCTGTTTTCCCGATAATTCGGTTACAAACAAAGAGATTTAATATTATAATCAGTAGATAGATATATGCACGCAAACTTCTGCGAACTTTTTATGTGGACTGTGATATCACGGCTAAGGTTGTTTTTTTTTTCTGACAATTGAATTTTGCAACTGTTTCCATAAAATTTTCAAGTTATTTTTGACAATGTGAATGTTGAGCTTTGAAAATCAGGAAAACAAATAATTCTCATGAGTCAATAAATGATACAAGCATTATTGACGGAATTTGATAAGATTAAGTCACAATTGGTCTAGTGGGTAGAGTGTTCACCAATTGTCCGGGAGACCGGGGTTCTATCCCAGGTCGAGTCAAACCGAAGACTTAAAAAAAAATGGTACTTGATAGCTCCTTGTTTAGCACTCAGCATTATAAGGTACGTATCAAGGGTAAAGTAGAGCAATCCAGGGAAAGGAATAGCGCCCTCCCCTACACCTCGGTGTAGAAGCTATTGAAAAAGGAGCCTTCGGGTTGCCCTCGACTACAGTCGCCAACTTACTTACTTACAAGTCATAATCCACATGAACTCGGATAAAATCATTGAATAGCAAGGGAATGAAATTAGTAGACCAGTTCATATACTTCAGTATGAATATCTCATCAATTAAAAGTGATGTAAACACACACCCCGACTGTTATTAACTGGTTAACGAAAATTTGAAAATTTGATCTCTCTGATGAAATAAACCGGGAAATTTTCTAAGCTGTAACAGTGTCAGAAGTACCGTACGGTTGCACCAACTATTTAATGAAACAAGAGCAAAAGCTGTATGGAAATTATACCAGGAGGCTGCATACCGTTCTGAACACATTTCGGAAGCAGCACCAAAAAAAGCCTCCCCCTAGAAACAGCAGCTCCTTACAAAGTAGCTAAGACAATACGATATGATGGACACTACTGCAGAATGAAGAACGAAATGTATGCGACGTTCTCATTTGGAATCATTCATATGGACACACCAGTGTTGGCCAACCAGCAAAAACTTGACATTCATCATCTCGTTGTGCGGACACTGGATGTCATTTAGAGGACTTTGCAAACGCCATAGAGACGGATTGCAAGAGAAGTTCATGATGGTGGATTCTCCGTAATTAGCATCGGGGACATTTTAATAGAAAACTTGTATAACATATCTGCAGATTTTTTCAAAAGGTTCGAGTAACTTTGTCGGAAGTGCACAGCCGACAAACAATGAATACTGGCTGTTGCTCGCAGAACTACAGACACGACTTAATTTGATGTTATTGCGATTTTGCCAAAAGCTTCGTTCATTTTATTAAGAGATATAGACGAAACTTCTTATTTTTGTCAAGGACAGGATTGAAAGATATATTTATGTTAACCTTTTGTTATCTTTGAAGCACGTATTTATTCATATCCTCCGAAACGTGCTGGAACTGATACAAGATCAATTTTTAAGTATAGTGCACAGCTGATTCGCATTCAGTTTCCTTCTCTTAGAGGGGTTGTATAATCATGACTAAATAAGCTAGTCTTCTTTACTATTTACGCATAGCTGAAGGGGAAAACAGATGGATGGAAGCATTTTCCTGGGGCATTGGCTCGAAGTGAAACACAAAAAGCTTTTTTCTTCAAAATTCGAACTCTAGTGGTCTGTTCTAATTTTTTTATAGCGATAACCGTTGCTCTTAGAGCGCATATTTTCCCCTCTTTGAAATAAGTTCTCATTTCTCAGCAAATAATTTCTCAGGCTGTCTTTTGTGGTCTTACGGAGAATTTTTCTTATCATTCAATGAATCATGTGACGACAAAAAGGAATTGTAACTTTTGGGCCAAATCATTAAAGAAATACGTGACCTACGGAATACTTACACGTTTTCATATAACTATTTTCGTGGGTCTAAACGTTAGCAGTATTTCTTTGAATCCGTTATTTGTTTTTCTGGAAGGATCTATCAGCAAATATATATATATATATATATATATATATCAACACTTGCTTTGAATGAAGATCAAACTTTTGGATAATGATTATCCATATTCCTTTAATCATCATCATCATCATCATCATCGTGTCGTGCAGCTAGCACGGATATCCCAGACCCTCTCACGCCACTTCTCCCTATCGTTCATCGCCTCTGGCCATATGTGGGGGTCCATCGGAGTACATCCATTTAATCAAATTAATTAGTTGGTTGTTACTGTTTAACGGCGTGTCAACCTTTGTAGTTTATCTAATACCAAATCTTGTTAATAGATACGTATGTGATTTGTGAACTAATATTTTGTATGTAAAATTTTAAAACCAGCCAGAACTCATTTGTTAGCACATAGTTAAATGGTTTCAAGTATTGCTATTTATTGTTTTCACACTGGTTTCAAGCACAGTAAATGATTATACAGTTCTAATTGTACCATACAACCACTCCGGGTCAGAGTGAACCTGGGAGTAATAGCAATGAAAGGGTACTCCACATTCTCCAAAGTTCTAGGAATGGAACCTCACCATTTGATAGTTTAAGGACATATCCAGGACACTTATTGGAAGGTGGGCTCTTATGTCTCTGCAGAAACAATGACGACATATTCAACTGCCGTAGATGACTGGACTGAGAATCAGATAAAATACGAGGCGCCTTCAATAAGTTTCCAGACTTTTTTATACAGGCATTTAAAATTGTCGTAGACTCTTGAAAATTCACTATGTTATTGCTATACATCTTATGAGATGACTGACCAAGTTTTATGATTTCAGGTTCAAATGAACAGCTACAGCAAGAATTCGAATACACCCTACTAAAGTCTGATTGTTACAGCTGGTGAATTTCAAAAATGCAATCTGAACGTGAGGATAATTTAGAAGAACGATATGCAATAAAATTCTGTTTTAAACTTGGAAAAAATGCAACAGAAACGTATGGAATGCTTCAGAAGGTTTTGGAGCATCTTGCATGAATCGAGCATCAGTTTTTGAGTGGCATAAGAGATTATAGGAAGGCAGGGAGTCTGTGAGGAATGATGAGAGGTGTGGGAGGAGTAAGGAAGTCAATACACCAGAGTTGATTGGCCAAAGGGTTTGAGTTACTATGTTGAAGTTGTTCAGGAAGAGATTCCTTGGGAAGAGGCCAGCACTCTTCAAATCGGGTCAGTGGTATTTCCAGTCCACAACTCCCTCCTTGTCACAGATTATTTGACCAAGATGGGCATCAAGACAGTTCCTCAGCCTCCCTAAAGTCCAGACCTTGCTCCCTGTGACTTGTTTATTGTCTAAGCTCAGAGGCTGTCGTTATGAGACAATTGAGGAGATGAAAGAGGCTGTGACGAAGGTCATTGACACGCTCACACAAGAGGACTTCCATGGGTCGTTCCAGAAGTTGTTGGAGCCGTACAACAAGTGCATTGCAGCCGGAAGAGATTATTTCGAAGGGGACTAGAGTTTCATGTGTGTACTATCAATAAAAGTGCCCATACGAAAAAAGTCTGCAAACTTTTTGAACAACCCTTGCATGTTAATATACAAATGTAATTTGATTTAAGTCTTGTAGATATTCCACTCGTTTCATCACACTCACTCATTCCTCTCCTTGTCCCTCAAAGTCTCTGTCTTCGTCCTAATGTCTTTTACTATTCTCTCTGTCTTTTTCTGTTTGTCACTTTCTCTTTTCTCTCCCTGTCACTCAACCCTTCTTTTTCGCTCGCAAAATAAATAATTAAAGATTTTTGTTAAAATGAAATTGCTATGGCCAATTCAAAGTGTCCCTTTGTTTTTTTTATTTCTATATCAGCCTATTCCTATCTATCTATCTATCTATCTATCTATCTATCTATCTATCTGAGTGTTGGTTCATTTACCCCACCAAATATATAAGAGAGAGAGAGAGAGAGAGAGAGAGAGAGAGAGAGAGAGAGAGAGAACAATTATACTAAAAGCGTTTGATAACTAAAAAGTGCTCAAATACTGCCCAGCAGTGCAGTGTAAAAAGTGTTCAAGTCTTATCTCTGTTTTGATTCATTACAAATAGTTTTAAAAAATGGAAAACACAACCGTCAAATGAAAAAGTTTCATCTCACAATTTTATAGAAAACGGATGATATGATGAGTAACGCAACAAAACTATGGTGAGGTATAACTGTGGGTACACACACACACACACATATATATATATATATATATATATATATATATATATGCGCGTGTGTGTGTGTGTGGAGATAAACGTTGTTATAAAATACGATAGTATACGAAAAACAAAACTAAGAAGAGGTATAATTATGCGTATATATATATATATATATATATATATATATATATATATATATATATATATATATATGGGGGGGTAAAGCTTATTATAAAATACGATAGTATGAGAAAAAGAAAATAGATTAAAATAATTAAATAATTAGCTATGAGTATTGCTGATGAAGAAATCCTTTAATTGAAACATTTTAATTTAATTTTTTCTATAGACTTCTTTTTTTCTTTGCACACACACACACACACACACACACACATATTCTGAATCGCTGAATTTGTCGACCTGAAAAGGGTGTTGACTTGTAAGAAAAAAGAGAAAGTACGCAGTAACAAGACTTATAGTTATATTTTAAGTAAAGTTGTAATGCTTTCATTCATTTTGTTTTATTTTTTACGGATCATCATCTCTTTTGTGAAACGTTTACTTACGTTTTTTTTTTTTCGTATTAAAAATCCTTCATTTTACATATATATATATGTGTGTGTGTGTGTGTGTGTGTGTGTGTGTGTGTGTGTGTGTGAAAAATGCAATTACGAAAATCAGATTAACTTGTTTTGCCTGAGGCTAGAGGTTTGACAGCAAGATAATGGAAACGATTTAATGTTTTTTTAATCATTTTCATACAAATAACGTCAGACCTATGGCTAAACTTGTCAATTCGATTTAGAAAATTGTCTTTTCCTTTTTCATTCCTTTGGATTTCATTACAAACTTTACATCTATCTATCTATCTATCTATCTATCTATCTATCTATCTATCTATCTATCTATCTATCTTGCGTGTGTGTGTATGTGTGTGTGTGTCTATATTAGCTAAGTCATTTTCCAATTTACATTTTTTGTAATTTCTCATTTTAAAATAGAATATCGGGTCTTTTTTTTCCCTGACAGAAAATGCTAAAATATAGGTATATGAATACAATTCAACAAATCTTCAGCAACTGAAAATATATTTGTGGCTCGGATAACAAGTCAGATTATTCTTGTCACTCAAGAACAACCATAGAATATGTTCAACAGACTTCAAAGACTATTTAATCTTCACATCAAAGAAGACAGTGGCTATGTTGGAAGTAAACATTCCTATGCGTTTTACGTTGAATAAATTGACTTTTATTTGTCACTTCTTTGATATTTACAAACAAGATTTAGTTATCATTGGTATGAGTACATTCTAGATACGCTGACCACACACACACACACACACAAATATATATATATCGTTAAAAATAAGGAAATTAATACATACACTCCGTTATAAATTCATTTCATCAGTAGATTAACTCGCTCTTTAGATGGATTTGAACAGAAATTTCTTTCTTTTTAGCTCTTAACACCGGGTTATACATTTTACCTTACGTAAGGTTCAAGGAGTCATAATTTGAATATACACATATATTTAAAAAAAATGAATGAAAAACAATACATATCTATATTTATACATACATACATATATATCACGGCTTAGAAAATCTTCCAATGTATAATTATTTTCTTGACTTCCGGTTGTCCTTGTTTCACAATTTTTCGAACAAAATGGTCGGACACAAATCTAATATTACAAAAAATTAAGTAACGAAAATTATATTTATTAAAATGCAAAAGGATAACATTTTAAGATCTATAACCATTTAGTCTAAAACATGAACTAAAAATATCAAGCAAAGGCATAGAGACATAATCTAGATATCCATGGTCCAATTGAAAGCTCTCTTGAATTCGAATTGTAAAGATGTTGTTAAAGCTTGCACATTCCTTCTGGGTAATTGGATGGACAGATAGTGAGGAACCCATTGTCCTACGATCTTCACAATTGCTATTAAATTAAAAGTTCTTGACTAACTTGAAAAATCTGAATTCTGTTTGTAAAGGTGTTGAAATTAAACTTCCTTCTGCATCTTGCTTGAACAATCTTGAAAGAAATGTTACATAATATGCCTTCACACAAAAGATCTTCTCCATTGTTGAAAGAATGGTTTCACTATATTTAATTAAATAGATCAAAATGTTGACATTTACCAGCAATAATCCGTGGGCGAAAGAGAACAATATTAACAGGAAATATCTGTGTGTGTATGTGTTTTAAAAGCCTCGAGACTAACAGTATATTTACCAAGACAGAAATCAAGAATGAATGACATGTTACTTTCTTCGAAAATTGTCATCTTAGCATTCAACACACCTGTTCCAACAATTTTTCCATTAATCAAAGAATCTCGAAAACGATTTTGATATGCTCAATTCTAAGTTTTCCGATGTATCTTCACATTAGCAAACAAGAAATAATCGGAAGGTGTTAGTTATAGTAAAAAACGATTTACTAAAATTTGCTTAGTCGAGGTACACAGACCTCAGATTGCTTGCAGTACTTGCTGTTGCTTAAGTGGTCTCCTTATGACAATATCAAACAGCCATGAAGGGAAGATCAAGATGACAACACAAAAGGTTGAATAAATGTTTTTGGAGATGAAGAAGCTTGTGTTACCTTTTCCAACGAAATCTCTTGACTAAGATACTTCTCAGCCTTTATTTATATCTATCTCTGTTCTCCATTATCTGTTTCGCCCATTTCTTCTGTATTTGTTCTCTCAGCCCATCTCTGTATTGGTGACCCCAGCTCTCTGTCCTCTAGTCGTATACCCTCTACATCTTTTTGTAGCAGACTTTCTTCTTCTCCCTGTACTGTTCGTGTCTCTTCTCTGACTGACTCCTTACTGTGTCTGTGTCGTCTCTTACTCCCTTCTTGTAGCCGACTCTCTATTCTCCCTGTCATCTGGTTGACTCTCTGTATGGATGGAGCGGTAAACATTCCTATTTTCGGTATTTCGGCCACTCAGACTGGACTTTAATAACGACAAACAACAAGACCCTCCGAGAGGCTTGAAGATGTAATAATAATTTCTTTAGTGATTGATTCCCTTTGATCTGGCATCTGCTTTTCATACTTGCTGGGCTGATTCAGTGATTCACACATAAATATATCTCCGCCCCTATATGTACTCACACATACAGAGTTATACGTATATATATACCAATAGTCAACCCACAACCATAAAATGTATACAACGACACGCACATATATGCAAACATACATGCTCTTACGCATAGCTAAGCCCATACATAGTGTCACAACCCTTCTAAATATCGAACAGGTTCAACACTCCTTTACTTCAGAAATTTAGAGGGAACCGGTATTTCAGCGTGTCTTGAAAGTAAGGCACGATGAGTATGCTGTATTTGCAATAATAAAGTATCTAGTACTGACACTGACTCGTCTCGGTGTATAGATAGCAGTGTAAACGTCTTGACATTATCTAATTATATATATATATATATATATATATATATATATATATTTATGAGGGTACGGGATGTAGTCCTGAAGACCTGCCAAAAGCAATGAATGATAGGGAGAAGTGGCGAGAGAGGGTCAGGGATATCCGTTCTAGCGGCACGACCTGATGATGATATATTCCCCAAAACATTGGAACGAGCAGAATGTAAAAAAGGTCAATTTCTTAATCAGAGTTTAACATGTTTGAATTCAGAGTTTTCCTTCTCATATGCTGGTTGCCATGACAAGGTTAAAGTGTCCAGTCTGCTCAACTATCTACTCACAGAGGGAGGGAGAATAATTGGATGCTGAGTGAAATTCAAACAGCTTCATTTAGGTTTTGAACTCGGGTCACCGTGTCCATTTCCTACAACAATAACCATTACAACACAAGCGCCTCTTTATTATATAAATTGCTTAGCTTTAAAGACGTTTCTATTTAAATTTATTTAAAAGATTTAAAAAAATTATTCCTGATACATTTTGTCACACTTCGTCTGTCTTTGCCTCTCTCTCTCTCTCTATATATATATATATATACAGATGCATCCCATCTGATTTTGTATGTACGTGCCGGCTTAAAACTCAGAAAAAGAGATTTTATTGAGCTTTAAAACTGGACGTACTCGTTAATATGTTCATAACAAGGAAAATTAAACAAGTTATTTTTTTTATTTTTACTGATTAAATGGCATAATTCAATAATTAAAAATCAATCGATTCGTGAAACTCTTCTCGGCGTAACTACAAAAAAAGTAACAACAAGAAAGGCAACTACATAAAAACCCCTATTAAAAAAAAAAAAAAAAAAAAAAAAAAAAACGCGGGTTGAGGAACTATTGAGTTCATCTTCAGACCTGCCATAGGTAAAATTTGAATTGAATGGTATTTTGAAAATTAATCTTTAATTTAATACTAATTGTGAAAAAAGAAAAAAAGAAACGAAATTTTTGAGAACTAAACAAAAATCATGAACATATTTCAAATTAAAGAGTAACTTTTTGAAATCAAAGTTTAAATGTAAACCAAATGATTTAAAAGAAATTGTAATAAGAAAAATTAATATTTTTAATTTGTAGTTTCTTCCGATAGCAAGAACAAATTTTTATTCATAGCTTCTTTTTATTGTACCTACCTATAATATTACATGTTTAGAGTCGTAGAAAATAATAAAAAAATTAACGAAGGCGTTGTTTATTGATAACTCAAGAATTTATTTTTTTAACGAATACTCTTCATATTTATTAGAATAAGATATATCAATTTTAAATCTGTGTAGCACACACACACACACACACACACACACACACACACACACACACATACACGAAATGAACTGTTAATCAAATAAATGAATACTTTTCATTTGAATTAACACGCAAAATTTTTCGCCTAAAAATAAGGACGCAGTTCTAATTCTTTGCTTCTTTTTGTTATTACATATTTTAGGATAAAAAAGAAAATAAATTAAACTAATACAGTTTTTATCTTTGTAACTCAACAGGTAATTAAGAACTGAATTTAGATTTTTGTCATATTTAAAAAATGTCTTCAGAAAAAAAGGATTATAATAATGTTTCAAATCACTCCCGAGTGATTTTTTTAAAGTAATATTTTAGATGTAAAAAAAATAAAAATCCTAAAATAAAAGAATATTGTAATACATGGATTCTTAGATTCTTTTATTGATAAATTTTTAGAGAGTAAATACAAATTTGAATTAAACCTATGCTACTTTTTCGAAAATTATTAACTAAAAAATTTTCTGTTACCAAACACGAACTATAAGAAAGAAAAATTTATTGGAGACGAAATTTAGAGAAAAGAGAGCCTTCGGGTCATCCTCGATTAGGGTCGTCATCTTTACTTATAAGTTAGCGACCATAGTCGAGGGTGACCCGAAGGCTCCCTTTTCGATAGCTACTACACCAAGGTGTAGGGGAGGGCGCTACTCCATTCCCAGGATTGCTCCACTTTACCCTTGAACCGTACCTTATAATGCTGAGTGTTAAGCAAGGTGGTATCAAGTTCCATTTTTAAAGTCTTTGGTATGACTCGACCTGGGATTGAACCCAGGTCTCCCGGGCCATTGGCGAACACTCTAACCGCTGGGCCAATGTCTTTACTTATAACTGTGTACAATCTAAGAGCTTTGATTAAATAGAAATGATTACTTGAAACCATATAATTATTAGTGCTGGATAAGAATACTTGAAACCATAAAACTGAGCAAATCATTTGTATTTGAAAGAAATACCTGATATCAGATAATTGTACAAAAAAACCCTTATGAAACAACGACACAAAAATGTAACAATATTTATATACAATAAAACTCACTGTATAAAATACACATAATGGTTGATATGCCGTTAAAATCAATCAATTCTGATTGTGTTCTTGGCCTCCGCTTCATGGATACCTTTAACCTCTCGAAATATACTATCATTTAAAAGTGAAGTGGCTAACATTCTAGTCGCGCTATTACGTTCATTTTCGGATAAATATCTTTGGGAAAAGTATGATCTCCCTTATTACCGCCAGCTATGGATTAAATTGTACTCTGCTGTAATTTTCAAGGATGACTTTAGTATATCAACCCGCTTATGTTGATATGGTATTAAACAAAAGAAACTGAACCAAAGCAAACGTTAACTGATTTGGAATATATATATATATATATATATATATATATATATATATATATATATATATACTAATCTAATATCTACCAGCATTCACGGTACCAGAAAAAAAAAAAAAACGCCAGGAACAAGAGATAAAAGTATCTCGAATCACTGCCTGGGGGGAAAATTATAGGTCAAAAAGAAAGAAAAGGCCAACCTCGTCCGACCCCTTGAAAAAAAATCAAGGGATACGCAGTCAGTGGTCAAAAGAAAACTAAAAACCTTCCGCGAATTCTGCAATGCTACAATTACAAAAGTGCTCAACACAAGTGGAGCCAATTATAAAATTAACTTAAATCGCGAGTCGAAAATCGATTTAAGTTAATTATATATATATATATATACGCGCACACACACATATATACATATATTACCGATATTTTGATATAATAGATATAAATGCATGTATGTGTACATGGAGTGGGCACGAGCAAGTTTATGGGAGTGTTATGTTGAACGTATCTTACAAGCATTTGCAGGGATAACAGGTCTTACGGTATTTTAAGCTATAAAAGACATGTTATCGGCTTATGTGCGCTATTTTCTCATGAGGAGTCTAGTGTTGGTTATAAGCTATTAAGTCATTGTTAAGAACGGCCATGAAATGATATCTTATCACATAAATTAATCGGGATGTTCTAAACAGGTGCGGCATTTGTTTT
The DNA here is from genome assembly GCA_963585895.1 of Sepioteuthis lessoniana. Classification (NCBI taxonomy): domain Eukaryota; kingdom Metazoa; phylum Mollusca; class Cephalopoda; order Myopsida; family Loliginidae; genus Sepioteuthis; species Sepioteuthis lessoniana. The sequence goes on along the minus strand of OY757906.1, from coordinate 102,147,878 downwards.
TAGAGCGATGCTATTTACAACGGCTTTGTGCCAGATCGACTTGGAGCCACACTTAGCGATTCAATTTTATAGTCAACCACACACACCTCCGCATGGATAGATGTAAATATCAGCCACTGAAGCTTGCACACGTAGTTTAGCATGCAAAACACACACACACACACACACACACACACACACACACACACACACACACACACACACACACACACACACACACAGGCATACACGTACACACACCTGTATTGTTTCTTAATATTTTTTCACAGAGAAGTATTTACTCATAAATTTTATTATATGCAATCAGCCGTTTAACCACGTGAATATACAGTGTCAGGAGTAATATATATATATATATATATATATATATGTTTGTGTGTGTGTTTGTGTACGTATGCGTGTATGCAAGGAACACGTACTCTATTTCACTCGCATAAACATACAATTACACATAGTTACCCATAAAACCCATAAATACGCAGACTAATCCTCAAAAATGCATTCATATATTTATATAACAAATATAATATCAAAATAAACTTCCTTCTAAATGTTGAGAAGTTCACCTGGCGTCATGGCTAAAGTGCTGGACTTCGGCCTCGAAGGATCTGAGTTCGACCTTCAGTCAGACCTTTACGTTCATTTTCGGACTAATGTACACGGGAAAACATTGAATCTCCACAGCTATGTGGTAAATACTTTCACTACTATTCCTCTACACGTATATCTATGCTATTAAATAACCAAAGAAGGTTTATATACCATTAAAACAAAGAAATCAAACAAAACCTTTAAATACTAATTCATCAAACATTTGTGTCAGACTGAAAATTAGCTGATGTATTCACACACATATATGGTTACTATTTCCATCGTGTACACTCGCTTGTACGTCATGTAACCATTGTTTTGTATTGTGCGAGAAATATCGAGTATTTATTCTTCGTCCATTCTACTTTCATGTTTCATATAAAGATTGTATTTTTCCCAAATATATTAAACTTATAGGGATTCGACTGGCATAAAGTAGTGAGAAAACTATTTTAAGTTTTATCGTACTCCAAAGCCAGTTTTTGAACACTTTTTGCATTAAAAAATATATTCCAGCCCCCAAAAAAGACAAGCAAAAATTTCAGATTCGCAAAGTGCTCCATATAAGAAAGAAACTAACTAAACTCAATAAAATCAATTTCGAATTCAGTACTAATGTACTTGAATGTCTTTAGCTACTCCTGCTATTTATAGAACCAAATCAAAAGATAAACGCCATAACAACAGACCAGTATAAATAGTAGTTGCTCAATACTCATAAAGTAGTAATGTAAATACAAAGATCACATAGCTTTTGCAATATATACACGTCTGATGATGGCCCAAAATCGAACAGAATGTACTAGGGAACCAATTAATTATTAGAGGTTTATTAATCAATTCCCGCCGGATACTATAAAATCGATGCGACGACTCGAAAAGATGAATACAAAAATACAAAAGATGTCTATATTGTTTGTTAACACACACACACACACACACATATATATATATATATATATATATATTCTTCGGGCTCGAACAATCCTTGAGAGCCGTTTGATGAAGTCTAGGAAGAATCGCTCTTGGCCATGTAGGAATTATTTTCATTATATATATATATATATATATATATATATATATATATATTTGTAATTAGATGAGTTCTAAGACGGTAAAAAATCCTGCAAAAATATTTGTTACTGCAGATCAAATATTTCAGGATTCCAATGATAAACTATGTTAATAATTTGAAGATATATAAAAAACATTTTTAAAAAAGCCAAAAAAAAAAAACACTCAAAACTGGAAGTTTCATGATAACGATCTTCAAGCGAGCCAATGCCAGCACATGTAAATTCTATTCCTATAATATTTCTACCGATTTCGGGATGAAGTACGAGCACCAACCTCAATGTTCTTGATAAAGAAAGAATGGTTGGTTGGTTGGTTGGTTGTTTTTTTACGACATATCAACCCTTGTTTGTTATTTTATGCCAAATACTGTTCATACATAAACATTAAACATACACGATTTGTAAACAAACACTTTTTAAGTGACAATTTTTAAACGAGCCAGAGTTTATTTCTTTGCACACAGTTAAATAGTTTCAAGTATTACTATTCAACAGTAGTAGTTTTATTTGCACACAGTTACATGAAGCCCAGTTGGTTGAGGCTATGAAATACTTCGACTGTATCTCTGTAGAGGGGTAAGACCTGATCAATGAGTGTCCTGGTATGATGGTGAGGCTCAAGTAATGCTAGAGCTTTGAAGAATACGGAGTATCTGTTCATTGCTATCGTTGCCAGGTCACCGGTGGCCCGGGTTGATAGCCCTAATAGTGTCCTATCTATAGATCAAATAAAACAGTCTGATATTTTAATTAAGTGCAAACAAATGACTAAGGTTAAATTGAATTGCTAGAAATAGAACTGTTTGATCATAAACTGTGTAAATAAATAACTGATGTTTAATTAAATTGTTCGTGATACTTGGAACCATTAAACGGTGTGCAAACGAATGATAAGAGTTGAAAAGAATAATTAGTGTTAAATAGCAATAACTGTGTGCCAAAAAAAAAAAATGACCTCAGGCTCGTTTAAAAATGTTATCTATACATTCCTCTGTTTGTTTAGGTTATGGCATATTAACCTTTGTAGCTTATTTAATGCCAAATCCATTTTATACAAATAATTGTATTTCAAAGAATTCAGTTGAGCGTAGCTACACAGTTTAATTGTCAAAAACATTTCTATTTCAAGCTATTCAGTTTAGTCAAAGAGTTTTGATCCAAACAATTCAGTTTAATATATGTATTGTTTTTGTTTACACACAATTAAAAGTAAAAAAAAAAGTTCTATTTCAAACAATTCAGTTTAGCTTAAGTACAGTTTCCATGTCAAAAACAGCTTTATTTCAAACAATTCAGTTTAGCATAAGTACGCAGTTTAAATGTAGCAACAGTCCTATTTCAAGCAATTCAGTTTAGCATAAGTACAGAGTTTAGTTCTACTTGACCAATTGATAGGACATTATCAGGTGCTGCCACTCTGAGCCAGAGTGAACCTGGGAGCGATGGCAATGAAGAGGTATTCTGCATTTCCCAAAACTCCAGCATTACTGAAACTTCACCATCAGATTGCTTAGTGTCATATCCAGGACACATGTTGTGGGGTATTACACCTCTGCAAAGAAGCAGTCTGTGTATTCTACAGCTGCAGCCGACAGGGCAATATTAAATGTTTTTACAAATCATATATATGTAAATATGTGTTTATGTACATGTTGCCTTCAATAAGTTTCCAGACTTTTTTGTACAGGCATTTAAAATTGTCGTAGACTCTTGAAAATTCACTTTGTTATTGCTATACATCTTATGAGATGTCGGACCAATTTTTATGATTTCAGGTTCAAATGAACAGCTACAGCAGGAATTGGAATACACCCTACTAAAGCCTGATTGTCACAGCTGGTGAATTTCAAAAAGGAAGAACGATATGCAATAAAATTCTGTTTTAAACTTGAAAAAAATGCCACAGAGACGTATGGAATGCTTCAGACTGCTTTTCGACCATCTTGCATTAATCGAGCATCTGTGACATTGCTTGTACTTTATCCTGAAACCGATAAAAACATCGTACATCTAAATGCTAAAATGTATATTCTACTGGTCTAGCCGAGTGTTCTGTGAAAAACGGAGAACATCCTCACGTTTAAAACAAAACAATACGTCTGCTTTTCAGAACCTCTCACTCTCTCTCTTTCTCTCTACATATATATAAGTACAAAAATTTGGTGACCTTAGTCTAGGGCGACTCGAAGACTCCATTTTCCATAGCCACAACACCGAGGTGTAGGGGAGGGCGATACTCCATTCCTGGATTGCTCCACTTTACCCTTGATCCCTACTTTATAATGCTGAATATTAAGCAAGGTGGCATCAAGTACTATTTTTTGGAGTTTTTGGTAGGACTCAACCTGGGATTGAGCCCCGGTTTCCCGAGCCATTATAGAATTATATATATACAGATTGTGTATACACACATAGACATGCACATATAAATAAATATATATATACAAAAAGAGAGAGAGAGAGAGAGAGAGAGAGAGAGAACTGATAATTTCATTCTGTGAATTGTTATGCTACGCTGACAATTCATTTTTTGTCGCTTTTCTCATACCATATCATCTATTTTAAAAACACTATTTTAAAAATATTTCTAAAAGCCTTTATTCACAAAAAACATTTATCATAGGGATGACCCAATTTCGAAACGAAAGCTCAGAAAATAAATAACATGATAGAAATATTCCTATCTGTCTTATCGCTTTTCTTCATCTTCTATATATATATATATATATATATATATATATATATATCGTTTTATAAGAGCTCGGCCTTTTTTGCTTCATAATTTTCGAAGCTATGATACCAATGTGTATTCAGCAATTATCAAACTTTAAAAAATTATGGATGATCGATGTCGTGCAGGCCTAGATGTACGATATTTTTATCGGTCTCAGGATAAAGTACGAGCACTGTCTTAGCCTCCTGTTTCCCTTGTGACCGTGGGCGTAAATATCTACCAGTATTTAGATTCGAGTCATGTTTTTTTTTCTGTATTAGAAAAAACAAAACAAAAACAAAGCAAATAAAAAAGTAAACTTCGGTGTTTGTTACAAGGCAACCCCATTAGAAGTAACGGATTCTCTCTCACTACATTTTGGATATAACAAAAAGGAAAGTTAGTGAATGTTTCACACCAATGTCTGGGATGAAGTCCAAATAAGGGGAAACTTTGCTGGTATTCTGAGGAAATTAAAGATAGGTGCAAACATCGCACATTTCAATATATTTATATATATATGTGTGTGTGTGTGTGTGTGTGTGTGTGTGTGTGTGTGTGTGTGTGTGTGTGTGTGCGTACCTGCGTGTGTGTGTGCGTATACGTAAAGCCACTGAAGATTCCAACGGAGTTTACATTTTTGCTTAGCAGAGAAGAAAATGAAATAAAAATATCGCATCAGCTGAGCCACCCGGATTACTGAGTAGAGATTCTCCAACTTTTCACGCGTTCATATGAATGAGCTGGTCCAGTCATTTCTTAGCCACCATTCTTCATTTTTTCTACGATTTCTTAAAAAATACGGGACACTTCTTTTCTTTTATGCATTGTTTAAAAAGAAGTTGCTGAATTGATATGGTGATAGCAACTTAATTTTAAGATAAATCTAGTACTCTGAATAATTCTTCTCTTCAGGATTATGTCTAAATAATAGATAGGGAATAACATAAGAAAGTGAAAACATTGAAGTAAACTGCACACATTTATTTGACGGTGAGTCATATTAATCTGTCCAGAGTGAATATCATATTTCAAGCCTGAAATATCAAAAAAATATATACTATATGACTTGAAACTTCATGAAAACGATCTTCAGACGAGCCATTTCCGACACCTCTGAAGTCTGTTCATGCGATATTTCAACCAGCCTCTTAGTAAATTACGGACATCTATACAAGAAAAGGCCTAGAGAACATAATTTCGTCAAAAAATACGTCTCCTGTGGAAACAAAATAGGGTTTGCTTTTTAGATAATCTCTCATGTTCGGATAAAGTGATTTTGTTATTTAATGACTTCCCCATGCAATCAATCGGATGTAGTGAAGATTTTGGTATGATTGACAGATGGTGGGTCAGAGTTCAATCTTCGGTAGTGCTAACTGAAAGAAAATCCTGAGCCATCATTTCATTGGCTTTGGAGAGTCATGTAAGGATAAAAACAACATGAAACTAAAAACTTGGGAATTGAGTTTTAAACGTCTTGAGAAACGACGTATATTTTGGAGCTTAAGCGAGACTGATGTTTTCTTTCTCCCATTGGAGGTAGACTAGTTGTCACCGGAATAGAGTGAAAAACTTGTTTGTCACCTAGTCACTTTTTCGTCTCTTCAACATTTCTAGCGAAACTTTTTATGAGGGAAAGAACATACACCCTGTCTTTCATCAGGAATTCAACTCAAAGAGGCTGTTAAATGAACCATCCGAAACACTGAATTCACAACAAAAGAAACCAAGAATAGGTTCCAATATCCTGAGTTTATCTTGGAGAAAAATCCATCCAGTCGCAGTATAATAAAACGAGACACTTGCGTAAATATAAGCGTGTATCCACGTGCATTTGAATACGAATGCAGCGTATTCACATCCAATGAGAGAACATGTTTTAAAACTATGGATTTCATTTGAATATCGTAGCTTGTATCCAATCTTTTATGCTTCAGCAAAACAAATTGAAAGTGTCGATAAGATCGAAACCATTTTTTTTATCGTTATGCTAGAATTGTATTGTAACTACAAGATAATTCATATAATACTCTTTTCTTCCTTTCCATGACTCAGTCTTATAGTCTTTGTCTTTGCAACCCAAGATAAATGGCCGCGCAAAAGCAGGACGACCAGCACGAACATACATTCAGCAGCTATGTGAGGATACGGGATGTTGTCCTGAAGACCTGCCTAGGGCGATGAACGATAGTGAGGAGTGGCGAGAGAGGGTCAGGGATATCCGTGCTACCAGCGCAATATGATGATGATGATGATTTTACTCATTAGAGTTTTTCACATCAGCTAACGCTGATGGTTTTTCACTGGAGTTTGAGAGACAGCGAGTCTCTTCAAGTCTCCAGGACTCGTCTCAGGATTCTGGCCGTTCTCGGCAATGCTGTCGTTTGGATAGTCTCTACCCGTCCGCTAACTTCCAAGTCCTCCAGGCCTTTTAGTTATTGTGCCTAAGTCACCAATCACAATTGGCACAATTGTTACTTTCATGTTCCACAGTTTTTTCAATTCTCTAGCAAGGTCGAGGTACTTATTCTTCTTTTCACTTTCCTTCAGATTTATTCTGTGGTCCGCCGGGACAGCAAAGTCGACAATTTTGCAGATTCTCTTTTTTTGTTGATATTTATGAGGTCTGGTCTTCTGGCTGGGATTAGGTGATCCGTTTGTATATTAAAGTCCCATAGGAGTTTATGCGAGTCTTCTTCTTCTTCTCCTTCTTCTTCTTATTATTATTATTTATATCATAATTTTTATATAATAATTTTTATTATATTTTATTATTATTTTATAATATTTATATTATATTTATATTATTTTTATAATAAAAAGATTATTTTCTTGTTGATTAAAGATGCTGGGATTTTATTATCCATTGTGGAAAATGATATAAACAAAACAGATATTAATAGGAATAATTTATAATCCTTTTCTATTGCATTGAAAGTCTGTAATTAAATATACAAATATGTTGCAGTTGGATATACAACCCTTATATATATTTTTACTATTTTATTTTTGTGTAGGGAAGTGTTGCAACAGTATATAAGGAGATACACACAATGTGGGGGCCTCTTGGTCTGCCGCTCTCATAATCCAAAAACTAACAGTCACCTAGCGCCGTTGACTCTGTTCCTAGGCTATTCAAAATTAGATCTCTCTCTTTCTCTTTGTCTCTCTCTTTCTCACTCTTTCTATCTGTCTGTCTGTTGCTTTTTTAAAATAAAATGTCTTATATCAATATTATTTAGGAATTTAAAGTAAGAACATTCGATTGTCTTTTGAAAGGATGTTGCATGGACAGTTTCAGAACTTGCTAATGGCAAAAATATTTTTAAGCCAAATATTTCAGAAGAAAGACAGTATATAAGATTAGAGTAAATAATTTGAAGAAGTGAAAAAAAAAAAAAAAAAAAAAAAAAAAAAAAGGAAAAAGTTCCTCCTCCTCTAAAAAAAGAATTATCTGACTCAACTAGATCGAGAGAAATTCCTGATTTCTGTAATTTAGCCTCAGAACCTGGCAACCCTGACTGAATTCAAAATTTATTGTGGTAGCTGGTATAAAATACGTAATTTATACATTCATCAAAATGGTCTGAAAAAACTTACTTCATGATACCGCCCTATCAGCGAGGCATAGAATATGCTGATTATATATTCTCCAGAGCAGTTGAGTGTGGAGTACACCTTCATTGAAATTACTCCCAGGTCCACTATTGTAAGTAAGTAAGTAAAGTTGGCGACCATAGTCGAGGGTAACCCGAAGGCTCCATTTTCGATAGCTACTACAACAAGGTGTAGGGGAGGGCGCTACTCCTTCCCTGGATTGCTCTACTTTACCCTTGATCCGTACCTTATAATGCTGAGTGTTAAGCAAGGAGGCATCAAGTACCATTTTTTGAGTCTTTGGTATGACTCGACCTGGGATTGAACCCAGGTCTCCCGGGCCATTGGCGAATTCAATAGAAATATTTCATACAATATATCTGTGGGGAAAAAGGATTATTATTGAAGAGAAATAATTAATTGATGCGATACATAATTGTAATACCGGCCCATTAACCTAATGGATAGAGTGTTCACCAATGGTCCCAGAGATCGGGGTTCAATTCCAGGTCGTCAAAAAATGGTACTTGATTCCTCCGTGCTTAACACTCAGCATTATAAGATACGATCAAAGGTAAAGTGAGGCAATCCTGGGAAAGGGGTAGTGCAGTACCATATACCTTAGGGTAGTAGCTAATGAAAAGGGAGCATTCAGGTCGCCGTCGTTTAGGGTCGCAAACTTTACTTTTTTAAAAATTTGCATATAAAAGTAAGGTTGGCGACCTTAGTTGGGGGAGTTCAGAAGGCTCCCTTTTCAATAGCTACTACACCGAGGTGTAGGGGAAGGCGCAACTCCATTCCCTGGATTGCTCCACTTTACCCTTGATCCTTACCTTATAGAGCTGAGTGGTAAGCTAGGCGGCATCAAGTAGCATTTTTTGACTTCTTGGTATGACTCGATCTGGGATTGAACCCTGGTCTCACGAAAACGTTGGCTAAAACACTCTATTCTTGTGCACAAATTATTTGTATTAAGTTGGAACCCTTGATGCCAAATGACTGTAAATTATTTGTGTTACTAAAAGCTATAATTGTTTACTAAGGATTAGTATTTGTTACTTGAAATCATTTAAATACGTACAATCAAACGAGTATCAATAAATACAATTACTTGAAACCATATAATTATTAGCATGAGATAGGAATACTTGAAAACATACAACTGTGCAAATTATTTGTATTATATGAGAATACTTGATATCGTAAACTATATTTTAAAAAAACCCAACTCTTACATGAGAATATTTGATATCGTAAACTATATTTAAAAAAAAAACCTCTTACATGAGAATACTTGATATCGTAAACTATATTTAGAAAAAAACAAACTCTTACATGAGAATATTTGATATCGTAAACTATATTTAAAAAAACAAACTCTTACATGAGAATATTTGATATCGTAAACTATGTTAAAAAAAACCCTCTTACATGAGAATACTTGATATCGTAAACTATATTTAAAAAAAAAAAACTCTGAAATGAGAATATTTGATATCGTAAACTATATTTAAAAAAACAAACTCTTACATGAGAATACTTGATATCGTAAACTATATTTAAAAAAAACCGCTTACATGAGAATACTTGATTTCGTAAACTATATTTTAAAAAACCCCAACTCTTACATGAGAATACTTGATATCGTAAACTATATTTAAAAAAACAAACTCTTACATGAGAATACTTGATATCGTAAACTATATTTAGAAAAAAACAAACTCTTACATGAGAATATTTGATATCGTAAACTATATTTAAAAAAAACCTCTTACATGAGAATACTTGATATCGTAAACTATATTTTAAAAAAAAAACCGCTTACATGAGAATATTTGATTTCGTAAACTATATTAAAAAAAAACCCAACTCTTACATGAGAATACTTGATATTGTAAACTATATTTAAAAAAACAAACTCTTACATGAGAATACTTGATATCGTAAACTATATTTAAAAAAATCCAACTCTTACCTGAGAATATTTGATATCGTAAACTATATTTTAAAAAAACAAACTCTTACATGAGAATACTTGATATCGTAAACTATATTAAAAAAAAACCCTCTTACATAAGAATACTTGATATTGTAAACTATATATATTTTTTAAATATAGTTTCCGATATCAAGTATTCTCATGTAAGTGTTTTTTTTTAAAACTCTTACATGAGAATAATTGATATCGTAAACTATATTTAAAAAAAAACAAATTCTTAAGAAACAACTATACAAAAATGTGAATATGAATGTACAATAAAAATAGTTTCCTAACTTCTGGGCGTATAATTATCCCAGATGGGTTAACATACCGTTAACATCAATCATTCAATCATTAATTCATGATACGAACCTAAATATTTCCGAGAGATATAGAAGGACACCTTGAACTAGATACTGGAAAAAGTAAAGTTAATTTAACAGATTATTTATAAATGATTTGACAGTGTTCAACAAATTAAATTTTGATTGTCAAAACAGAAATAATTGATTTGATAATAAAATATTTTGCATAATATTAATAATTCTGCTCAAGTTTTTTTAAAAAACTTTTCTTAAGAAAGAACCTAATTTTGCCGTTTTTATTTCTAAATTTCTATTCTAGCTCTTTTGCAATAACGCCATAAATATGAGCCAGGCTCATTTCTTTGTCTATTATATATATATATATATATATATATATATATATATATATATATAAGATGGTTGTTGTAGGTCCAAAGAAAGAATAAGGATATATTTTAAAATAAGAAAGTCCACGAAGAGATTTGTATTTTTTGAATTCATCAATTTTGTTCTTACGTACGTGTTATATATGAGGATCATTAAATAAGTTTCCAGACATTTTTCGTATGGGCACTTTTATTGATAGTTCACACTGGAAACTCTAGTCCCCTTCGAAGTAATCTCCTCCGGCTGCAATGCACTTGTTATACCGTTCCAACTAATTCTGAAAGGCCCCATGGAAGTACTCTTGTGTGAGCGTGTCAATGACCTTCGTCACAGCCTCTTTCATATCCTCAATTGTCTCATAACGACAGGCTCTGAGATTAGGGAGTAACCAAAAGTCACAGGGAGCAAGGTCTGGACTATAAGGAGGGTGAGAAACTGTCTTGATGCCCATCTTGGTCAAATAATCTGTGACAAGGATGGAGTTGTGGACTGGTGCATTGTCCTGGTGGAAATGCCACTGACCCGATTTCAAGAGTGCTGGCCTCTTCCGGCGGAATCTCTTCCTGAGCTCCCTTAAAACCTCAACATAGTAACCCTAATCCTAACCCTTTGTCCAATCAACTCTGGTGTATTGACTTCCTTACTCCTCCCACACCTCTCATAATTTCTCACAGACTCCCTGCCTTCCTTGAATCACTTATGCCACCCAAAAACTGATGTTCGATTCATGCAAGATGCTCCAAAAGCAGTCTGAAGCATTCCATACGTTGTTTCTGTGGCATCATTTTTTCCAAGTTTAAAACAGAATTTTATTGCATATCGTGCTTCTAAAGTGTCCTCACGTCCAGATTACATTTTCGAAATTCACCAGCTGTGACAATCAGTACATTATTACCGGATTCTCTATTGGTTCAATTGAGTTTAGGTTGTTTCTTTTTTACATGGAGCGCTTAAAGATTTTCGGTAAGAAATATTAGTATTCATACAAAAATTAAGGCCCTTCTTGATGGATAGGTGAGATTTCAATTAAAGTTTGGTGTTTGAACGCTAAAAGCTAAGATTCCAGT
>OY757906.1:102001158-102133658 GCA_963585895.1 Sepioteuthis lessoniana | reverse complement strand
TATGAAACCATTCTTCATTCTCTTCTGTTCATTATATATATATGTTCTGCTGAAGACCGCGGAGTATTTTCTTTTTAGGATCTTCAAGTGAAGACTTTCAAGTCTTGTTATTATTTTCCTTATGTCTGAGTCGAGATGGTGGAGAAAGTGCCCCATACTAGATCAAGCACTTTCGAACATTTAAAACTCACAGTAACAAACAAGCAAACATAACCCCTGAGGACAAACAGCGAAACGGTCGAAAGCGCTTGGACTAGTATGGGGCACTTTCTCCACCACCTCGACCCAGACATATGGAAATAAATAAGACCTGGACGTTTTCACTTAAAGATCCTAAAACAAAAATACTCCGCGGTCTTCAACACAACATATATATATATACATATATATATAGTGCAATTAGAAGGAAACTCAAACCAGCTTTGAGTTTCCTTCCAATTGCACTATATAGGCTCTGAATGTGATTTTTGTTACATATATGTAAGGAATAAGTGATGAAACAATAGCCATACATCGAGCACTCACATAGGCTTATATGATATTCTTCATATATTCGAGACAAGAATAATCCACAGTCTTTGGACGCTGAATGGATATTACTTATATATATATATATATATATATATATATATATATATATATATATATATATAATAAACAGAAGAGGATAAAGAATGATATCGTAATGTTCTTTCAAATATTAGTCAACAGAACAAGATAAGAACTAAAATAATTAAAATGTCATCTTTATCATAGTCTGATTACAAGAAGTTTCATGTACAATCAATCGGATACAGTCATCAGATGAAACTTTACTTCTTGTGAAGAAATCATAATAAAAGTAAAATCATATTTTCCGTTTATATACGAGGGTCATGCAAAAAGTTCTAAGTTTTCTAAAAAAAATTTGATTTAGTTCTACTTGATATCATAGCAGTTGGTCCAATGATTCTCAAGCATTGTAATCTCATCAAAGAAGTTGGTTGTATCCTGAACATCCAAAAAATTCTTCTACACCACATATGACCTCATAATTAGTTACAAAATAGCAAGAGCCCAGGAGTGACTTAATTTTATGAAACAAGAAGACGTCAGATAAAATCTGGTGAATATGGGGGATTGGGTATCAATCCAAAGTCGCATTTGGCTGCTTTAACCAAGAAAACCTGAGCAGTGTGAACGGGCGCATTATCCTAGAGCAAGAGCATACCTGACCTAAGCTTCCCTTTGCGTTTCAACTTGATTACTCATCAGCTGACTTAAATCTGATGCAGAGTTCGATGCATAAATAGTTTTTCACTTTTCTTCGTTGTCTATCATGATGACACTCTTCGAATCCTCCTAAAAATTGAGGTAAGGAAAATTCAGCGCGCTGAACTAAAACGTGCCTTGCGCAAAAGAGTTATTGTCCCTTTTCTGTGTGAGTTACCGGAAGTCACGTGTAAGTCACCTGGGAATGGAAGCTGCATAGACTGATGCCTTACCACCTTCTCTATAAAATACCACTTGGGAATTGTGTGGTAAGGATTACGGGACAATTTCAAGAATCAAAGAGGTACATAAGAAATCACAAGAAGCGAATTCCGGAGGTAAATGTTATTTCTTGACTACTTCGAAGAATGTCTGCTTTAAGTCGTGCAAGTAGGCAGCTGGTTTTGAGCATCATCTAAGAGAACATAGCCACGACGAAAAAGATCCGGGTGATTCAGCAATCATCATTATCATTATATATATATATATATATATAAGGATAAGCAATCATCATCATCAATATTTATATATATATGGTTTGGTTGCGTTAGGTTTTATGACATATCAGCCAATGTAGGTAATTTAATGCCAAATACTTATATATATATATATATATATATATATATATATATATATACAATGATTTGCTAACACATTTTCTTGATAACATTTTTAAACGATCCTGAGCTCAGGTTTTTTGCACACAGTTAGATGCTTTCAAGCAAGTATTGCTATTTAACACTAATTATTCCATTCAATATTATTCATTCATTTGCACACAGTTAAATTGTTTCAAGTATTGGCATGTATCACTAATAATTCAAGAAAAGATCAGTCATTTGTTTGCACATAGTTAAATGGTGAAAGAGTTCTATTTCTAACAGCTCAATTTAAGATGAATCATCTCGATGCAATCACTTTAAATGTCAAACAGTTCTAATTGACCCATCGATAGAACTCGATCAGATGCTACCTCTCCTAGCAAGAATGGATGCGGAAGCAATGGTAATGAAGAGATGCTTTGCATTCTCCAAAGCTCCAGCATTACTGGAAGCTTACCATTAGATTGTTTAGTGATATATTCAGGACACTCGTTGACTGGAATTTTTACCCCTCTGCAGAGATGCAGTCAGTGTATTCTACAGGCCCAACCGACTTGGCTTATATATATATATATATATGAAAAGTCCGAAAGCGCTCGGGACAATTTTGGTAAAATCATCGACTAATTTCAATCTAAAAGCAAGGCAATTATCAGGAAACTTGAAAGGATCTTAAGAAAATTATAAAGACAAAATGTGTCTTTATTATTTAATCTAACATGCTTAAATGAAAGACTGCTGTCTAACCGCGCACACACACACACACATATATAAGATGATAAAGGAGGATAAAATCTCACGACGCCGAAATTCAGGTTAACGATACTAAAGTGACTTACTGTTTAATACATGTGATTCTTTTTATATTCAAGTAGTTTTATTCTCTCATTTTATTCTTAAAATATATTGAGATATTGCCCTGTATTTTTGTGCATTGATCAATGTAAATATTTTTCGAATCAAAAACGTTTTTAGAGTTAAATACAAATCATAATTGTTTGGAAAACCAAAAGTACGTGTTATGACGATCGTGGTTTTAAATCTACAAAGAAAAGCCGAATCCTATAAGGTTAGAGCACTATAAAGTCATGTTAAAAATCAGATACTTTTCCGTCCCGACCCAGTTTGCTGGGGTCGTAGTATATACTGACTGTATCTCTGTAGAGAGGTAAGACCTCTCTTCCCAACATTTATCTTGGATATGACACTAAACCATCGGACGGTGGGGTTCCAGTTCTTGGATTTTGAGGAATGTGGAGTATCTCTTCATTACCATTACTCCCTGGTACATGCTGACCCAAAGTGGTAGTATCTGTCGGGGTCCCATGTACGGGTCAAATAGAACTCGTGATCGGGATATGACACTGAACTGCATCTTATGGAATTTGCGTAATGTGGAATACCCCACTTTAGCGCAATTTTCAGATGTACTCTGACCCGAAGAGGTACTACCAGTCAGGGTAAAATCTACGGATCAAATAGAACTCTTCAATCTTTTACGAGTGATTATCTTTAATATTTAATAGGATTATTAGTGCCAAATAGTAATCCTTGAAACCATTGAAACTAGTGTTCGCGATGCTTAACTTTTTGACTCCGTGAAAACATATGCGTTCTGGCTCGTTGAAAAATAATGTTACTTACTTGCTATTTGTTTAAAAAAATCACGTATAATATAAATGTATAAACAGGTTTTTGGATTAAATTCCTCGCAAAGTTTGATACTATTTACCAACCCCTCCACTCGGGCAGGATATGACACAAGGTCAACTTTTAAGCGGAGTTTAACAGGTTTGAATTCAGAGTTTTCCTTCTCTTAGACTAGTTGCCTAACCAAGGCTGAAGAACCTAGTCTGTCCTACTATTTACCCATATCTGGAGGGAGAATAATTGGATTCATACCTTCCCCAAGGGTATTAGTGCTATGTGAAATGCAATCAGTCTCGTCCAGGATTTGAACTTGTGTCGCCGTGTTCATTTCCTATGACGATAACGATTACACCACGGGCTCCTCCCTGCAAAGTTTGATATGCCATAAAACACAACCAAACCAGACTTTTTTTTTTCTAGGATTCGAAGTTTCACAATTTTCCGATATTAAGAATAATTTGTTAACATAAGAATTGGAACGTAGTAGTTACAAAGAATTTGTAGTCATATATATATATATATATATATATATATATATATACTTATCAACATAAACATATATACATGCTAACCCATGCACACTAAAAGGGTGCGACAGACGGTAAATTTGTTTTAGCCGAGTTTAGCAGGTTTAAATTGAGAGCTTTCCTTCGCCGAGATCAGTTGCCAAACCAAGGTTAAAGAGCTCAGTTTGCCCCATTATTTAATCATTGCTGAAGCAAGAATATATGTATATATATATGTATGCGCGCACGCGTGTGTGTGTGTTTGGTGTGTGTAAGAGTTTAAGTTAGAACAACGTCACATTGAAAAAGAAAAAAAAACTTTTGCATCTGTTTTTGTTGAAGAAAAGCTGTCTGATTTGAAAATCGACATTCTTTAGCAGAAAATACATAACTGTCGCAAACACCAATCAAGTCCAATGTATGCGTTTCTTTGATGAATTTAAATCAAAAGTGAGTTCACCAATTCCAAGTGATATAGACTTCTGTTCCCTCTCCCCTCAAATCAGTATTATAACCGGGCTTCTTCTACACAGTTATAAAAGCATAAAAGTAATTTTGTAAGCCCAGATAAGTGCCGCTGAGACAATCGGCGTGGGTGGTGCTTGGCTGTATACTTTCAGAGAAATAACGGTCGATAAATGGCACTTGATCGTATCGCTTCGGCAAGAAAGAGCTAGGATGCCATTTTAACATAAAAAGAAAATACACAATTACAGTAATGCGCCTATGTTTGAAACAACAGTGTATAAAAGATGTCTGGCTGATAAAGACACGACGATGCTCTTCCAACTTGTTCTTAGAAATATGATTGCATCTATTTCTGCACTAGAAAGTAGCACGATGAAGAAAGTTACAATTTTTGCAAGTTGTTCTTTTCATGTTTCCAGGGAGAGAGATAGATAGAGAGAGACAGAGAGAGATAGACAGACAGACAACCCCCGCACACTAAATCCATTTGTCGATAAGGTGAATGAATAAATATATACCTGATAAAGTTATTAGCTCCATTTTGATTTGAAAGTTTCACTAATTTGTTTTATCCATGTCGACATGGTTTAGAATACGTCGACTATATCCCCCGCCGAGGGATAAGAACCCTCCACACCAAAAAAAAAGGGTGTCCAGTGTATGACACTGAACTGCATCTGATGGTGAGCCTCCAATTTTGAAGATCTAGGTAATGTGGAGCATCCCTTAATTGCCATTATGCTGAGGTCTCTGACCTGTACTGGTTGTAATTGCTAGTGTTTCATCAATAGGACAAATGGCAATGTTATTTTGTTCCTATTCGATAGAAACGCGTGTAAAAACAAACAGATAAACAAAAACTCTTAAGAAACAACTGCACAAAGAATAATAATATGAACGTTGAATGAACACGATTCTCTAACCTCTAAACATAAAATAACCCCAGATTGGTTGACATGATATTAGTATGGTTAACATTCACGACTTTGTCAAAGATTGTTTGGTTTGGTTTGGTTTTATGTCATATCAACTATTTTAGGTTATTTAATACCAAATCCTTTTTATACATATATATTAAATGTATGATTCCTAAAATCATTTTTTAGAAAACATTTTTAAACGAGCCTGACGTCATTTTTTGCACACAGTTAAATTGTTTCACGAATTTCTTTCTTATACAAATGGTTATATCGACTATTAATCTCTTCTTTGCATACAATCAAATGTTTTTTAAATATTGCTTGGTATTAACAACAATTCAATTTAACATCAATCGTTTGTTTACACACAAGTAAATGATCAAACAGTTTGATTTCAAACAATTCAGTTTAGTATGTCAACAAAGATAATTGGTTCTAAGTATTGCTATGTATCACTAATAATTCAATTAAACATCAATCGTTTGTTTACACACAAGTAAATGATCAAACAGTTCGATTTCAAACAATTCAGTTTAGTATGTCAACAAAGTTAAATGGTTCCAAGTATTTCTATGTATCATTAATAATTCAATTAAACATCAGTCATTTGTTTAGACACAGTTAAATGATCAAATAGTTCTATATCAAACAATTCAGTTTAGCGTTATCATTTGTTTGCAGAAAGTTTAAATGCCAAAGTACGAAGGTAAAAGGTCAAACTGTTCTATCTGACGTAGAGATAGGACCCTAGCAGGTACTACCTCGCTGGGACAGTGCGGACCTGGGAGCGATGCCCATGACGGAGTACTCTGCATTCCCCAAATATCCAGCATTACTGGAGCGTCACTATCAGATTGTTTACTTTTATATCCGAGGACATTCGTTCAGGGAGTCTTACCTCTATGCAGAGACGCAGTCGGTATATTCTACAGCCCCAGCAGACTGGGCTAGTCAAAGATTGAGATTATATTTGAAAATGATAATTTGTATTTTAAGAGAATTCGAACTTCAGCCGTGTTACTGCGTTCATTTTCGGACTAATGCCATTGGAAAAGGTATAAACCATTTCATCCCTCCCTCTATGGTTTATAACAGGGGTGGGAACTTTTTTCGTGGTACTATTTACCAACCCCTCCATTCAGGCAGGATTTGACACAAGGTCAACTTTTAAGCGGAGTTTAACGGGTTTGAATTCAGAGTTTTCATTCTCCTAGACTAGTTGCCTAACCAAGGCTGAAGAACCTAGTCTGTCCTACTATTTACCCATAGCTAGAGGGAGAATAATTGGATTCATACCTTCCCCAAGGGTATTAGTGCTATGTGAAATGCAATCAGTCTCGTCCAGGATTTGAACTCGTGTCGCCGTGTCCATTTCCTACGACGATAACGACAACACCACGGGCACCTTTTTTTTTGTAGGGCCGCATCACTGGGTTATGAATTATAAAAGAGCAGCATCTTTTAAAATCAAAAGAATTTAGTCTCGACTCAAGTGTAACTGTTTTAAAAATATTTTAGAGGCTTCCACGGGCCGTGCAGAAGAGTCAGCAAACTCTTGGTTTATATAATTCCACAACAGTTGTTATACAAGGATGGCTTTGGCATAAAATAACCAGTGAAGGTTTGTACGCCATTAAAACAAAGAAGTCATATCAAACCTTACTAAGAAGCATGCTGTGGTAAGACTAGGTGTTTTTTTGGTGGAGTGTACTAGGTATAAGACTGAACTGCAACTGAGGTGAGCATTCGGTTCTGGAAACCTGGTGTGTGTGTAGAGTTAGTCCCTACATGATTATTTAACATACTGACCTTCAGCTCGGCCGTCAATCAAGAAACAGGTGCATCCGGTCGAAGACATCAAGATATAGCTTTGGCTTGGACGGCTTGAATTGGGTGCAAATGCGACGCTCATAGGAAGCAGGTGGATGTCAAACAATGATATAACCCGGTGCGACAGAGAGTTCGAGTTAGTTGGAGTCAGTTGCCGTTGAAGTTCGAGTTGCAGTTCGAGGCACTGAGAACCAGCTCCCAACTGAGGGCTGGGCCCTCAGGACCCCCGGTTGAGCAGCCCGGCAGAATTGCTGCTATAGTCAGAGGAACTGGGGGTCAATATGTTACAGTCTGTTCAGTCTCCAACTCACCTCTCACACATAACCCTTTCGCAACCTTTTCGAATAAAGTGTGAGAAGTATATTTTTCTAAAGAAGTGTGTTCGTTCGTCATTATTGTTGATTATGTTTCCGTATATATATGTATACTTATAGTTGTATCACGGCTATACAACAATTATACCTGTTAAGACCTCATTTATGTGTAAAAAAATGTGTCTTTGAAAATTAATCGTATTCGACAGGAATGCTTGATGCCGTATAGATATAAATTATTTGTATTAGGAAAATTTACTTGAAGTTATAAGTGTTAAAATAAAAACACTCATATGAAACATCACAAAAATGTAAATATAAATATAGATAGTGAATGGACCTGATCTCCAAGCCTGTAGGCATCATATAACCCAAGACGAATTGACATGTCCTTAAAAACAATCAAATGGATCATTGATTGATTTTAACGGCATATCAATCAGTCTAGATTATATATATATATATATATATATATATATATGTGTGTGTGTGTGTGTATATGAATAATATTATATATATATATATATATATATATATATATATATATATATATATATATATATATATATATATATTAGGTTTATATATTTAATTCCATGGAAGTTTGTCTGCGACCTTTGGTTTCATGAAGTTTTACAAAGAACAATCGTCAGGCAGATAACGAAAAGAAATTAATTATTCGAAAAAATCGAAAAATACAGTCAAAAACCGTTGGGATTGTGTAGAAATGTTTACGTGTACTTGTGAGTGAGTGTTTTGGGGGTTATAATTGTGTGGATGTGTAAATGGAGTTTAGTGTATGTGTATGTAAAGATACATACGCAGCGCGATAAACTTGGCGTTGTTTACCGGATGAGAGAACGTAGTTGTATGGAACATTGTTACAGTAAAGGCGAGAAAAAACTTCTTTATTGATTTCTATATGTGTAGGTGATTATAACTAAGGAACAAAACGTCATTATTGCATTTCGAGGGAAATAAATAAAGATTTGATTTGTAAGCGTAATTAAGCGAGTGTAGTATGGTAGGCCAGAATCACAGTAAATATCACTATTGATATTGGGTATTCTCCAAATTATATTGCACTTGGTTCGCCACAAACCAATAAAGTGAATTAGTGACAACCAACACACTGTTACAATATATATAGTATTCATAAAGTTTTGCTGCAAATAGGCAGGAAATAATACCGGACGGATTGACATGCCGTTAAAGTCAATCAATCAATCACAGTGAAGCAGGAGTATTGTCACACACACACACACGTATATATATATATATATATATATATATATATATATGTGTGTGTGTGTGTGTGTGTGTGTGTGTTACAATTGATTGATTCTTACGGCATGTCTATCTATCTGGGATTGTTGTATACTCATAATACAATTTCACGTATAAGCAGAGACATAATCAAACATAATATACGAACTGCAATAAACGAACGAACACACTTATTTATAAAAATTTAATCTCTCACACTTTATTCTTGAAAGGGTGATGTCGGTTGTGTGTGAGAGATGAGCTGGAGACAGGACAGACTGCTATATTGACCCCAAGTTCTTCTGACCATTGCAACACCTCTTCCACATCTTGGCTGGGTTGCTTAACCGTGGGTTACTGAGGGCCCAAAGCCCTCTGTCTGCCGCTGACTCTCACTCCGGCATCTTGTCTCCAACTGACTAGAACCGCCCCGGGCACCTGGTTATATTATTGTTCTTCCGCTTATTTACACAGGTGCATCTCTTGATTGACGGCTCGGTCGAGGGTCAATATATAACAGGATTACTTCATGACTATTTGCTGCAATATAAATACAATATATATATATATATATATATATATATATATAGTATTCGCAAAGTTCATCTGCAATTCAAAAATTTGAAAACTCCCGTTTCGTAAATTTTTCAAATTTAGTAAAAACCACATGAAACTCTTGAAGTTTTTTTTTATGTACTTTTTGATTATTGCATTTCAGCATAACCACAATCTTTGTTCGAACATTTTTCAAGTCGATTCTCGATTTCTCCGAATAAATTCCATAATTAATGAAATGATATAGCTTGATTTATGAAAAATATGTTTTTCAGAATTTTTAAATAATGAATGGGCGAAAATTAAGAATGATTTTCGGACTTATTTTTAATTTTTCCGACCCGTCAAGGACGAACAGTTTGCAATGCAAGGTAAATCTTTTAGCGGATGTCCCTCAAAAGCAGCTCATTAATTTTAATTCATTGTGTGAGTGTCTTTGTCTGTGAAACTTCTTTGTTATGGTGAGACGGATATTCGAGTTCGGTTTTCTACTAATAAGGTTTAGTTTGGTTGGGTTTCATGGCATATCAACCATTGTAGGTTATTTAATGCCAAATCCATTTTTATGTAAATAATCTGTTCTATTTAAAACAATTCAGTTTAGCATAAGTACACAGTTTAATTGTCAAAAACATTTCCATTTCAAACTATTCAAGCAGTTATATGTAACAATTCAGTTAAGTGTAAATACAAATTTAATGTCGAAAAACAGTTCTATTTCAAATAATTCAGTTGAGCATAAGCACGCAGTTTAAATGTAAGTACGGTTTAATTGTCAAAAGCATTTCTCTTTCCAGCAATTCAGTTTACTCAAACAATTCATTTTAGCATAAGTATGCCGTTAGTTCTATTTAACCCATAGATATGACCCTATCAGGTGCTACCACTCCGGGGTCAGAGTGGACCTGGGAGCGATGGAAACGAAGGGGTACTGCACATTCCCCAAAGCTCCAGCACTGCTGGAACCTCACCATCAGATTGTTTCGGAGGGGGTCTTACCCCTCTGCAGAGAAGCAGTCGGTGTATTCTACAGCCCCAGCCGACTGAGCAATTTCTACTAACAAAGCAAACCCTCAATCACGTACAACTCATACTGTGTGACAGTAATCTTTGTATCGTGAAAGGTTTCAAAGATATAGTAAAAACCGACTAACATGAAGAGAAATTGCCTCACTTCAGTGTTGTTGTGGTAAGAGGTTCATTACAGATTACCTCCCATATATTGTGGAGGATGCATTGTTTTCTAACAGAACATTTTAAAAGCCAGTCCACTGTTTCTATCGGCTTGTGTCCCTAAATTGCATAATGGAGCCATTGCTTACAAAGGATAACGATGCACTTATACAATAATTCAGTAGACTAAGTGAATCATCAGACAAGACAACCTTCTTTTATCAATACAAGGTCCAGTTCTGACATAAACATGCTTACTGCTGAAAGTTTCAAAGATGAATATTGATTAACACGCACGTATTGCATTTTTGACGCATTTCTTTTTTCAACTTCATTAAAACTATTTTAAAATCTCTGTTGTTAGGAAAACTCTGTTTACAACTGGCACGGATAAGTCTTGGTTGGCCAATGTCCTGTTGGTCGTTAGTAATTTTTTTCATTTTAAACCACTATATTTTTGCCCGGCCTGCTAGGGCTATAGAATTCACCGACTGCATCTCTGTAGAAGAGTAAGCCCCCCCCCCGACGAGTATCCTGGATATGACACTAAACAATCTGATGGTGAAGCTCTAGTAATGCTAGACCTTTGGGGAATGCGAAGTATCCCTTCATAGCCATTGCTCCCAGGTCCACTTTGGCTCGGGTGTAGGCACCCGATAGGGTCCTATTTATGGGTCAAATAAAACTGTTTTGACATTTAAAGTGAGTGCAAGCAGATGACTTATGCTAAAAGGAATTGTTTGAATGTTTAATTGAATTGTTAGTGATACATAGCAATACTTGGAACTATTTAACTTTGTTGACTTATGCCAAATCAAATTTTTGAATTAGAGCAGATTGATTCTTTAACTGTGTGCATCTAAAATGTGTTTCCAAATCATATATTAAATATATATGTAAAAACAGGATTTGGCATTAAATAATCAACAATGGTTGATATGCCATAAAACTAAACCAAAACAAACCAAACTATATTATTCCACCGGACATGGGGTTCCGGAAATGTGGCATAATATAACAAAACATGGGTTTAGTGAGTTGATTCTAAGAATGCAACCTTTCTGAGCGATAGATAAAAAATATTTTCCAAGTCCTATCGACATTTCTATTATGAGGGCGGTTTAGTTATCACGAAATAAACACCACTTTTCCCTCTTTTTAGACAGTGGGGACACGTGCTCCTTGTGAAGGCCGCTCCCGAAATTAGGCTTTTGAAGATTTGCACATACCAGCCAAGAAAGATAAGAAGCGAGACCTATCTATCCCTTTATCATTCCGAGCCTAGTTTGAAAAGGTTCGTCAGCTGAATATTTCGTTGATGATGTAATATCTCCAGTCCTACTCGCTAAAATCCACATACTAAGAGGGGGCGGTGCATATCCCTCAGCTTAAAAGGATTTTAATGTATTGTGTCAAATGTTAACGCCCAGCAGAGTGCTGATTTATTTTCTTCTCTTTTCAGCTTGAGATTTATATTCCTATAAGAATGGATCACAACTGTAAGAATAATCCTGTCAGGTTCCGTTATATCTAAAGTAATGTGGTACTTCCAAACCGTCAAGCAAAAATCACTGACTTTGTGAAGAACAAGCACTATTTTCAATACTATTCTGTCATAAGACCAATCTATCATGATCCAGACCTTCCTGATCCTGAGCTTGATGATAACATGGAATATAGCTCTGGTTCCGAACATGGTGACATGACTGTTGTAGCTAAGGATGACACATACAAGCCAGAAGAGGTCGAGCAGCCAGTACCCTTGACACAAGCAGAACTCAACGACCTGACACGAAACCTGAACCTTTCAGAGGAGTTTGCTCAGTTGCTGGGTTCAGAAACATTTAATGGCCCCAAGAACAACGTTCTGATGTTATTGAGACTGAGATAGAATTAGGACAGTGTTTTACGTTCCAAGTTTATTGCAACGACATTGCTGGATTGATTAAATCAATGGGCTAAGAGAATGATGCTACAGAATGGAGACCTTTTATTGACTGATCTAGCAGAAATCTCAAAGCAGTTCTTCTACATAATGGGAAATGTCTTTTTACTAATCCCTTTTGGGCATTCAGTACGTATAAAAGAAACTCAGAACAGCATCGATCATTTTCCATCTGCTGTTTACAACCAGGAACACAAATGGTTGATCAGTGGAGATCTTTTGGTGGTTAGAGGATCCTTAGTTTTCAGAGTCTCTTGGACAGCCGGACTGACAACCAATATTATGTCATACAAGAGTAGCCGTTAAGACACAGGTTCAAATCTGGCTCGCCTAATCTTCAGTATCATATTCCCGTTGAACCGAACCAAATACAACTAACACCCTTAAATATCAAAGTAGGAGTAATGAAGAACATTGTGAAGTTGTTGGTCAGGGAAGGCAGCAGGTTTGCTTTCCTCCATGAGTAGTTCCCACGGATAAATATGGAGAAACTCAAGGCAGGTATATTTAACATTCCTCAAATAAGAGAACTTATAAAGGGCCCAATGACCGACAAAACACTGAGGGAAACTGAACTATTTGCCTGGCTCCCACTGAAGTCAGTAGTTACAAACTTCCTGGTAAACCAACGAACTGCGGAATACGAGAAGGAAATTAAAGAGCTACTGAAGAGTTTCCGCCAAATCGGGGCACAAATGTCAATCAAACTGCACTTTCTGTGGTCACATTTGGAATATTTTCCAAAGAACTGTGAAAACTTGAGTGAAGAGCGGGGTGAGCGCTTTCAACAAGATATTTGCATTATGGAAGAGAGCTACCAAGGTCGGTAGGATGTAAACTTTCTCGCTGACTACTGCTAGTGTTTGAAATCGGATGCGGTGGCTGCCGAGTTCAAGAGGAAGTCCCTGAAAATACCTTTCATACATGAATACCTTCTCTTGTGTATTTTTTAAATTTACTATGGTACAATGTGATCTTTCTGCGATTATATTAGCCCTAAATTTAGCTTTATTTGTTAAATTCAACAAGAAAATAGAGTTATAATTCAGTTTTACACATTTTAAGTAAAAGATTGTATCTTAATTTGATATCATTCAAAAAAATGAGTATGATTTTTGGATTCAGTGTAAAAACTGTCTTAAATCAACTATTATAAATTCGACCTTCAAACAGCGCGGGCATGTGTTCTTCTATCGAACACTATTCATTCAGTTGCACTCAGATAATGGTTTCAAGTATTGCTATTAAACAGTAACAATTTAAAATCAGTCATTTTTTTGCATACATTTAAACAGATATACATCTATGATTTGTAATTAAATGATTTGTTGGTAAATCCATCTGTAAACAAATTTGTTAGCGCGCTTGTACTGGTATTGTTTCTACATCATTTCAATTATTGCTGTCTAACTCTTATTCTATTCAATATCAATCTTTTGCTTTCACACAGTGTAGTAGTTACAAGTATTGCTATTTAACCCTAATTGTTCATTAATTTGCGCAGTCAAATGGTTTCAAGTATTGTTATGTAATACCAATAATTCAATTAAGGGATACAGTTAAAGAGTTTCAAATATTGCTATTTAACACTAATAGTTTTACTCAACTGTACTTATTCATTCGCTCACAGTGTAATGGTTCCACGTTCTGCTATGTATCACCAATAATTCAATTAGACATGAATCATTTGTTCAAACTCAGTTAAATAGTCAAAGAGTTCTATTTCTAACAATTTAAATTAACTTATCATTTGTCTGCACACAGTTTAAATGTCAAACAGTTTTTTTTTACTCATAAATAGAACCTTATCAGATGCTACAACCCCAGAGCAGAGTGGACCTGGGAGCAATGAAAATTAATACCACACTCATTAGAGCTCTAGGAATGGAGTCACACCCATCAGATTGTTTCATGTGATATCCAGGATATTCGTTAAAGGTGGGGGTCTTACCCCTCTGGAGATACGCAGTCGGTGTATTTTACAGCCCCAATCAACTGAATATCTTGGTCAACCAATGAAATTTTCTGTCAACATTCACACACACACACACACACAGACATATATATATATATATATATATAAATATATGCGTGTGTGTATGTATGTGCTATCGAAAATAGAATAACTATTCTCAAAAGAACAATGTTAAACTAGTTGCTTTTTGTATAGAGGGTCTTAGTATTCTTGATATAATCAATATATTCTAACCTGTGCAATTATATATATATATATATATGAACATTTACTGTAATCCGGGTAAATTAAATGCACAGTTAATCTTTAATAAATTGAAACACATATCCAAGGTGTTATGGATTTTATTTTCCATTTATACACACACACACATTTTATATATATATATATATATATATATATATATATATATATATATATATATAAACCTTCACTTGTAATAGATATATCCCCGTTAAAAGTGGCAGCACATTTTCTTATCGATTTCCGACTATTAATCATTGTTCGATACCTATCATTGATCTTATGACCTGCCGGCACATATCGGAGCCATTTCTGTTCACTGATACAAAAGGTACATTATCGAAATAGAAAGAAAAATTATTCACACTCATTGTTAGAATTCGAATCCTAGCCACCGTCTGCGATAAGGTAAATGAAATCAAACCATTTATCTCTGTCAATCGACTCGTTCATATTTTATCAACTTCAGTAAATAAACTGTTTTGAAAATTCAAGATTCTCCATGTAACATCTAGATTTGGCTGTAAAACGATTCCACTCTGTCCAATTCCAGGCAACACCGACCTACGAGATGCATACGATAATTTTCCAGACTTTTTTCGTATAAGCATTTAAAATTGTCGTCGACTCTTGAAAGTTCACTATGTTATTGCTATACATCTTATGAGATGACTGACCAATTTTTATGATTTCAGGTTCAAATCAACAGCTACAGTAGCAATTGGAATACACTCTACTAAAGCCTGATTGTCACAGCTGGTGAATTTCAAAAATGCAATCTGACAGTTTAGAAGAACGATGTGCAATAAAATTGTGTTTTAAACTTGGAAAAAATGATGCCACAGAAACAGCGTATGGAATGTTTCAGACTGCTTTTGGAGCATCTTGCATGAATCGAGCATCAGTTTTTGAGTGGCATAAGAGATTCAAGGAAGGCAGGGAATCTCTGATGGATGATGAGAGGCGTGGGAGGAGTAAGGAAGTCAATACACCAGAATTGATTGGCAAAAGGGTTTGGGTTAGGGTTACTATGTTGAAGTTTTAAGGGAGTTCAGTTAGAGATTCAATCGGAAGAGGCCAACACTCTTCAAATCGGGTCAGCGTCATTTCCACCAGGACAATACACCAGTCCACAACTTCATCCTTGTCACAGATTATTTGACCAAGATGGGTATCAAGACAGTTCCTCACCCTTCCTATAGTCGAGACATTGCTCCCTGTGACTTTTGCTAATTCCCTAAGCTCAGAGGCAACTTAGGAGATGAAAGAGGCTGTGACGATGGTCATTGATACGCTCACACAAGAGGACTTCCATGTGGCCTTCCAGAAGTTTTTGGAACGGTACAACAAGTGCATTGCAACCGGAGGAGATTACTTCGAAAAGGACTAGAATTTCATGTGTGTACTATCGATGAAAGTGCCCATACGAAAAAAGTCGGGAAAAGTATCGTATGCTCCTCGTATATTGCCTACAAGGATATGATCAGGCTTATTGTCTGAGGACCCCGGCAAAGAGATAGACAATTTTTGTCAGGATCTTTATGTTCGTGGAAGGGTGTCTCAATCATTTCCAGCCTTCTGGTATATCTGACCCTAACCCACGGGGTGATTAGTAAATACAGACCCAGTGAATTCTTTAATGAACTTTTCGATATCATGAAAATGTTGGAATCGCTGACCAGAAAGAGAATGTCGCTAGGATGAAACAAGTGACAATCTCCGGGTCTGAAGAATAAACACAATAAACTACGTGTGGGTTAAACTACATCTGATAGTGAGGCTCCAGTTTTGGAGTTTGAAGAATGTAGACAACCTTTTCATTACAACTACTGTCAGGTCCACTCTGACCCAGAATAGTAGTACCTATTAGGGTCTCATATATGGGTCAGACAGAGCAGTTCCTTTTTTCTTTGGATTTTTTATCAGTAATTTGAAATCATATAGCTGTGTGTAAATAGTTCGTATAAAATAGGAATATTTGATGTATAAAATTACAAATGTTAAATAGTAGTACATTTAACTCTGTGTAAATAAATCAGCAATATCAAACAGAAATATAAGTGTTAGATAAAAAATAATTGAACCTATTTAGCGGTGTGTAAACAAATGTGTAATATTAAATAGAAATATTAGAGTTAGATAGCAATATTTGAAACCTTTTAACTGTGTGCAAACAGATGAGCTTTAACTCATTTAAAAATAAAGCAATCAGCAAACTATTCCCTTACAAATCATATCTATATATGTATGTATATATATGTGTGTGGATGACAATATATACTTCCTCCCCCAGGAGGGTTGAACTCTCTAGCGCGGAAATTAATGGTCACCACTTGTGTAATGCAACGTTCGAATGAATTGAACTCTCGGTAGCCGTTAAATGTATATGTAAACAAAACAAAAGGACACGTATGCGTTTAAATCCCTTCGCTAACGCTGAGTTTCCTCGTGGCTGTTCGGTTGAATCTCCGACTCGCGTAAAAGTCAGGCGGGTTTTGATTCCAGCTTTAAGAATCTTGCGTGTCAAGCCACACTGAAGAGTGGTGATACAACGGAACAGTCTGTCCGTGGAGGACTATATATATATATATATATATAAACAAACAGGATTTGGCATTATTTAACCCAGAAGGATTGATATTCCATTAAACCAAATAACCAAACCTAACTCGAACGCAAGAGCTTTTCAATTTCTTGATTGTTTTCTGAGTCGAATTATCAACTGAAGGAAAGGTGATTTTATACATGAAACTCGCTGGTCGATTTCTTTGCCTAGAAAAAAATTGAATTTCAAAACATTCTACAAATAAGCCACCTGCCTAACAGTTTGAAAAAGTTCTGCTTATTCCAGATTAATTATTCCCTTTTAATTCAGCCAAACCAAGGGAAGAACTTTTTCTTCAATAGTTTTAATTTAGACAGAAATGTTGGAGTCTGCTTTATATAGAGACCGGATTTTCTTCCTCTCATATCATAGGACTGGTATAATCATATTTGTTTATACCAGGCAGATTCTCGACCCAAACAGATAAGTAATGTCTCCTTAAAAAAAAAATAATGAATTTTTTCGAGAAATTACAGATAATTGAAAAAGGATATGTTGAAGTTCGGTTGGAATTTCTGGGATAGCATGTAACCGTCAGTTCTTCGTTTGAGCAAATGCAAATTTATGCTTGAACCACCCCAGTGATTGTACTCACAGCTCCCTTGAAACTCTCAGCTTTAAGAAGAGAAAAATGGTTGGAACTGATGAAACTTTTATAAAATCCTACTTACAATTTTGATAGTAAAATTTTTCATCATTGCTAAAATATTCGAGAAAAAAAAAAGTAAATGAGAAACCTGCTTTAAAAGAAATATTTTCCATTTTGTGACTTTTGGTTTATACTGTTAAGATTAAAAGAATACTACTCTTCTATTATGATCTTGAGACCCGTGTTCATACCCTAGACGAAGTTGATCGCATTTCACATTGAGCTAACCCATCCATCTATTCTCTTTCCAGTTTTGGATAATTAGCAGGATAAAATAGTATGGCGCCGGTTTTTTAGAAGGAAAATTCACTTTAAACCAGTTTAACTCCGCTTAAAAAAATAACCAAATGCCAGATTCTGCTCGTGCGAAGGAATTGATATAAAGTTAGAATAACGTCAAGACTGAATCAATGTTGATTGACAGCTATCAGTTGATGAATGCATAATTGAGAAACTGACTGTTACGAAGCACCGTGGATTCTGTGTTTACGTTTATCTTAACTTATATATAAACTCTCTATCAATGATAATGAGCACGTTTTATCTATAAATATAGCAAGCCACTCCGTCATTATATATATAAACGATAACGAGATGATTGGTTGTTTAGTTGGGTTTATGGCATATAAACCTTTGTAGGTTATTATTTAACCCCAAATGCATTTTTATAAAGATAATCTATTCTATTTCAAACAATTCAGTCTAGCATGAGTACACAGTTTAATTGTCAAAAGTACTTCTATTCCAAGCTATTCAGTTTACTCAAACAGTTTTAATTTTTTAAAAATTCAGTTTAGCGTAAGTACAGTTTCAATGTCAAAAACAGTTCTATTTCAAACAAAACTGTTTTGCATAAGTCGGAAGTTTAGATTTCAAAACAGTTCTATTTCGAGCAATTCATTTTAGCATAAGTACGCAGTTTTGTTCTATTTGACCCATAGATAAGACCCTATCAGGTGATACCACTCCGGGTCAGAGTGGACCAAGGAGTGATGGCAATGAAGGAGTACTCCGTATTCCCTAAAGCTCCAGCAATATTGGAACCTTACCATCAGATTCTTTAGTTTCATGTCCAGGACACTTGTAGGGGAGAGGGTCTTACCTCTCTGCAGAGAAGCAATCGGTGTATTTTAAAGTCCCAGCCGACTGGGCAACGAGAAGAATGAGGATTTAAAGGCTGACCAATGTTTCTTTTAAGAATTAGTGACTTACACATTTTTAATGCTCGTCAATGTTCTTAAGTATTGTAAACTATGTACTGCACACTAACTAACCAAGTTCTTTTAAATAATATTTACCCCAATCGGTGGGAATCAGAATACATTGACTGTACCCTCTAGGAAGGAACTAGACTCCTACTCTTCAAAAAGGAGTGTCCGGATATGACACTAAAAAGTATCTGGTATTGAGGCGCTCCACTTCTCGAGTTCTAAGGAGTGTGAAGAACACTTTCATTTCTATTACTCCCAGGTTCACTCCGACTCTATGTGGTAATATCTGTAAGGGTCCCATCTGTGTGTATCTTATTTGTATAAAGATTAAGTGAAACTCTAATTTTTACTAATGATTATATTATTATTTGTAACTTGAAACCAAATAACAGAGCGCAAACAAATTATTATCATTATTAACTAATAGGAATGTTTATTTAAAACTTTATAATTGTCTATGGGGATAATTGGTATAATATAGGGATATTTGAAAACATACAGCTACAACAAAAACGTAAAAAGAAACGTACAATGCACGCAATTCCCTCACCTCTTGGCATAAAATAACTTTCGACATGCCGTTGAAATCAACTCACCCATCAATCAAAATGGAAAAAGAAAGGATTTTAATTTGGTTGTTTTGTTTTACGGCGTGTCAACCCTTTACGGGTCATTTAATGCCGAATCAAAATTTTAACAATTTAGTTTAGTATAAACATAGTTCTGTTTAGAAACAGTTAAATGTTAAAACAGTTCAGTTAAATGTCAAAAACATTCTATTTCAAGCAATCCAGTATAGCATAAGTATGCAGTTTCAATGTCAAAAACAGTTCTATTTCAAACAATTCAGTTTAGTATAAGTATACAGTTTAGTTCTATTTGACCCATAGTTAGGACCCTATCAAGCGCTACCACTCCGACCCAGAGTGGACCTGGGGGCAACGGCAATAAAAGTGTACTCCGCATTTCCCAAAACTCCAGCATTACTGGAACCTCACCATCAGATTGTTTCGTGCCATATCCTGGTCACTCATTGGGGAGAGAGTATTACCCCTCTGCAGAGAAGCAATCGGTGTATTCTAAAGCCCCAGCCGGCTGGGCAAGATTTTAATTTGAAAGCAAGATTTTACTGTTTAATTGAGATATTGACTGTTACTGACTCAGCACTTTTGGCCTGATGACGAAGGATCTGGTACAAGGATTAAATTTTGAACCTGGATCAGTTCTGATTCTTTATCCCAAGAGCAAAGCAAGAGGTTTACTGCAATCATCGCAGCAATCTCCAAAGTGAGGATGTGAGATGCATAAATGTAATCGGTAGAGAAAATGTAATCGGTATGCCGAGTTGAAATTCCCACAAAAGCTGTGTGAATTCACTTCGCTCATATAACTTCTCTAAAGGCATTAATCCATAACTTCTTTGCTTCAATCATGGGTAAAATAGTTAAAAAAAAGGGATATCTAATCCTGGTGAGTTAACCAGTCTAGGAGAAAAGCAACTTTGAATCAGAGCCACAATGTCATATGTTACCGACTTTGGCAGGGTATATTGAAGGGAACGCTAAGAGAAAAGCACTGGAAAACTACCCTCGTGGAATATTGCTGAATCAATGCGCAAGTTAAAAATGAAATATTTATTATCGCATACGTTTGTAAGCAAACTGCACTGGAAAGGAATACTAACACCAGACATAGAAGTTATTTTGAAAATATTTTTGTATATCAAAACAACTTCTAAAGTAAAGGTTTCGTTTGAAGTGAGGGCATATTAACGAGTTCTGTCAACCAGCACCTGGTCAACCAGCGAGTCTGAGCAGCAGTAGAAGTAGATCCTGTGTTGTTGCTTAAGAAGTAGAAGTTGTAAGCAGAAATAGCAAAGCAAACGTGTGATTGGAGGGGTGGGGAGATGAACGAAGCAGGTCGATTAATGGAATTTTCGGAATCAAAATAGTAATTAGGTATTATATTAATCTTGTTAGCCTGTTTTAATTTATTATTTAGCACAGGACCCCCCTCCACTAAAAACACAAAAAAAAAAAAAAACCAAAACAAATTCATCAGCGTAAATAGAGATCCACTTGTCTGCGGTGCAATTTATGGCAAAGAGGTAAATTACAGTGTAAAGAAGCCCTTGATTAAATGCAAATCTTGATTTAATGGGACGTGAGTATTTCTGATCATTTTTGATTAATGCTCTTCTTATATCGATTTGATTTGATATATTCGTATGAAAATAAAAGATGCCTGTATTTTATGAGAAATGAGCCACACACTTGCTAAAAAATTGAAATCAATTGCAAAAAAGTAATAAATTCACAGAGAACTGTTCAATAAATTTTCACGAAATTCATATTAAAATAAAGAAGGAATTTTCAGAAAAAAATTATTATGATTATTAAAAAAACAGTATTATTTACTTTAGAATTCTTCATTGATATCTAAAACAAAACACTTTGCATCTGAAACACTTCGAGTGCCAAATACTAAAATCTAAAGATCGACAGATTTATGTAATCTATTAAATGATTGATAGATTGATTTTTAACTTTCTTGGGTTATTCTATATCAAAAGGTTATGTAATCATTTTCATATTAACATTATTTGTGTAAGTTGTCTAAGGTTTTTTTCCACATAGACCTCTGGAATACGAATATCTTTTAAAACAATTCTATTTGATCCTTAGACAGTACCCTTACAGGTACTCTCACTCCGAGCCAGAGTGGACATGGGAGTAATGGCAATGAAGAGGTACTCTATACTCTCTAGAAGTTCAGAACTAGAGCCTTGATATCAGATGCAGATTTTCGTATGAATTGGGGAGTCTTATCCCCCACTGCAGGGAATATAATCAGTTTATTGTAAGCTCGTCAATAGGGGGATAATTTTATAAGACTTTCTGCGTGTATTCATGTAATACACAGTAAATTCCCTTGGGAAAAATAATAGTGGAATCTTTCTTTCCGAAGTATGAATTTATTTGCTGGAGGCACGCGTAACGCAACGGTTATCTTCATAGGAAGTAAACTTGGCTACTCAAGTTCAAATCCTGAACGAGGCTGTTTGAATTCACTATGGTGATAATACTCTGGGAAAAGGTATGAATCCAACTATTCTTCTTCCGGTTATGGGTAAATAGTAGGGCAGACTGTGATATTTAACATTGGTATACTGATATAGGAGAGAGAAAACTGTGAACTAGTTGTAGACTTGGAGAGAGATGGGTCTGACCAGCTCAAAACATGCCGTGTGAATAGCGCTCCCCACGACGTAAACCCGTTTATGAGACAAGTGAAGAAGAACCATGTTTTTATTCTATTTTTTGACATCCTCATAAATATCTATCGTAACTTAAGAGTATAGCATATTAAAAACAAATTTCTGGAGGTACTATGGAAGAATTTTATATAAGAATTTTTTTCTTCTTTGTATTAATATGAATTAAAAAAAATATATTGATCGATCTCTCTTTGTATCAATGGTTGTTGATTTTTTTTTCAAAAAGAGTGTAGCCATACCTAATTCAACAACATTTGGGAATAAGAATTTTATTGGATTTATTTTTCATAACGTGGATGTTATTATTCTTTTGCTCTGTATAAAGATATATAAAGGGTATATTTAGAATTTATTATATTCGGGAGAGTGATATCCGATTAATGCACAAGGAGAGATACATACAAATTCATGCATGAACACACACACACACACACACACACACACACACACACACACACACACACACACACACACACACACACGTTAATGCGGTAAAAAATTATCAAAATCAATTTATTTATTTATTATTTCATTTCGAAGAATCTCATTCTCTTATCCTCAAATAAGGTAATTTATCATCGACACAGAAATAATTTGAAGGAAATTTCATTCAGTGAACAATTTTGTCATTCCATTCGGCTGGGACTGAAGACTATGTTGACTCCATCTCTGCAGAGGGGTAATGCCCTGCCTACTACAAGATTCCTGGATATGACTCCAAATCATTTGGGGGTGAGACTTTAGTCCTGGAGGTTTGAGGAATGTGGAGTACCGATTCATTGACATTTGTCCCAAGCTGGCTCTGACCGGAAGCTGTTGTACCTAGTAGGGTCCAGTCTATGAGTTAAATAAACCTATCTAATCCTTTACTATACCTGAAACCATTTAACTTGTTTGTAAACAAATCATTGAACTAAATAGATTACTTAGAGTTGGAAAAGAATATTTGAAACCATTTAACTAAATAAAAACGAATGAACTGTAACTCGTTTAAAAATAATTTTTACCTACAAACTAATCATATATATATATATATATATATATATAATCCGAAGAGAAAATCCAAGGGATAGGAGCATTAAAAATTATTTTAATTAAAAAATTAATTTTTTTTCAAATTCTATTCTCGCCGGAATCATATAAGAATACCCGAATAATTTTTTTATTCAACATCTGATGATGGTCATCACGACCCGAAATAGATTTATGATGACACTAATTTTTTTATTTTTATAATATATATATATGTGTGTGTGTGTGTGTGTGTATATATATATATATATATATAAACATAATTTGGAATTAAATAAACCACAAGGGTTAAGAAGGCATAAAAAAAGACCGAAATCAAACTGATTTTGGCATCAAATAAACCAAAAAATGTTTACATATAAAAGGAAGCAACCAAAATTTTAAAAAATGGTTTCCGTACTGAATAGCTTTAGTGGATTTTCAAAGCAATATACTACTTTAAGCTTCCTTTGTTCATTTCGCTCATTTTTATCATTTAGGGTTTTCGGACTATTGTCTTCATCTTCATTGTTATTTCCACAACGTTTCGGCTGATATGTCCTCCGGCCTTCTTCAGGTGTTTGTCGAACTCGGGAACCTACATGGAACTTTGAACTACATCCTTTTACATCCATGGGAGTCGCCTGTTCTGATTCCATTAGACATAACCGAGTCTAAGTGTTAAGTATTCGTGTATTGTGTCTTGCCTGCAGTCAGAATTGAATCTGAAACCTCCAGATGATTGTCTCCTTAGAAGCTTAGGGAACAAACGCCTATAACCGTTACGCTATGTGTCTTGCTGGACACATAGCGTACCACATTCGCTCATTTTGCTCGTTCATTACATCACTCCTTTCGATAAGCTGATTTCTTCCTCCGAGTAACTTTAGCCAGCGGCTTTGTACAAATTTAGTATGGTTCGTCAACGAAGCAGAGATATTTACACACCGAAGGTTCATCCTGGCGTTCAACCTTGTTACGAAAGCGAAGATTATTTTGAATTCAGAAGATTTTTTTTCTCCAAGACTTGTCTGTTCTAGTATTTACCCATAGTACCGGAGGAAAAACGGTGCTAGATTATATTCTTGATATTAGACAACTTCTTGTCTAAAATATAACACAATTTGACGTTGTTTTAGGAAAAATCAAATCTTCCTATAACTATAAAATACCTGACAATTGTCAACCACTTAATTTGAAGTTATTGCCTACAGTAAATATCCACCTTGTAACTTTAAATATTGATAACTTGATATTGACTCAGGAGAGAAGCATTTACCAAACATTTGAGAAATTACATTTATTTTCTGTATTTCCATTTCATATGTTAAACAACTTAATAGTTCATGACTAATAAAACGCGAACGTAGTCATCCAGAAATTTGAACTTAGGTCACCGGGTCCATTTTCAACGGCTATCATACCTTCGTATTTTTTTCTTTTTGTTTCTATCTAAAATATTAGCATAATAGTTACTTTAGATTTTGTATCTGTACATTGTTCTTAGAAGAGTAAACACTCACATTAAATCAGATGTTACGTATACAAATATCGTCAAAGATCTATCTATCTAATCTATCTTTTCACGTCTATCTTTTCACATCTATCTATCTATCTATCTATCTTTTCACATCTATCTTTTCACATCTATCTATCTATCTATCTATCTATCTTTTCACGTCTATCCATCTATCTTTTCACGTCTATCTATCTATCTATCTATCTATCTTTTCACATCTATCTATCTATCTTTTCACGTCTATCCATCTATCTTTTCACGTATATCTATCTATCTTTTCATATCTATCTATCTTTTCACATCTATCTATCTTTTCACATCTATCTCTCTATCTCACTAAGCAGACCGATATGCACTAAGTTTTTGTCTGGTATAAGATCAAAATTGAGGTATCCCTTGAATGTCGACATCCTTACATGACACGGTGGATAACCATTGTGCTATGTTGCTAAGATCTACATTCATCTGCGAACTCTTCCTCCTTTTATCTATCACTTTTTATCTCCTATCCAAGTTTTTTTTTTTTTTTTTTTTTTTTTTTTACATATTCAGCGTTTCAAGTTTGTCCATTTTTATTTCAATCTCTTTATATGTATTCATGTATTTTTTCAAATACTCTGCCAAGGTGGATTTTTTAGCGGAGTACAGCTGGTTTGAATTCAGAGTTTTCTTTCTCCTATACTGGTTTCTGTGCCAAGGCTAATGAGTCCAAACAGCCGTACTATTTACCCAAGCCTGGGGCTAGAAATGAGGGATTCATGTCTTTCTCAAGGACATTAATGTGAACTGAAACAATATCTGAAACAGATCTATCTATCTATCTATCTATCTATGTCAGCTTGTTCATATCTATCTCTAAATATATTTATATCAAACTAGTGACTGATGTTCAAATCATGCTGAAAGCACCTGTTCTCGTCAGATAACGGAATTTAAGGCAATAATGGGTCTGTTCAGAACTGCTGCCTGCGTATATGACAAAGAGCCTGTCAATCAATCAACCTTAATATTTAAGTGAGTGCGTACTTACGTACATATATGAAATATTTCCTATTTTGAAGTGATAATCAAATCTACCTTTAAGCCAGGATCAATCTTCAATATGAAACAGGTCACCTTGTCAACGAAACCTTGTATACGCCTACCGCATCTCCCACAGAAGAGTAAGACCCCAGTCGCCCCGCCTCCCAAATGAATATGACATTAAACGATATCCAGTTTTGAAGGCCTGGGGAGTGTCGAGTTAACCCTTCGTTGCCACTACTCTCAGATTTCCTCTACTGAATCAAAGAGAACTATTAGAAAATTATTAGCATTAGAAAGGAATACTTGACGCCACATTACTATATGCAGACGAAGGATTATTAGTACCTCGGGCAAAATATAACTTACAACTCATAGAAACTGTTTTTTTCCCATTACTTTTTATCCATTATAAATTCAGCAAAAATCTTTAATATTTTCTGACTGAATTGAACACCCCGCATTTTAATTAATTTGAGGTATGTTCTATAAACCAGAATAATTCATTTTAATTAACAATCGAGATTTTTTAAACATTAAATAGAAGAACAAATCATTGAATCACTAAATCATTAGAAAAACTATGGACTCACCAACAAGAATGTTGGCTATTATATAAAGTAGGTTTTGTCTCAGGTTTAGATTTGTTTTATTTTCATGGACTAAAATTAACGGAAGAATTATTTCTATTTGTGGGAAATCCATATTTTTTTCCAAGGGATAATATTATTAAATAGAAATTGTAAATTGTAAACATAGAATGAGTATGTGACGGAAATACTTTTGTACAAGCTGTTAATATTAGATATGAATACGTGAAATCATCTTATAATGTACAAATTATTAGTATTAAATTGGAATCCTTGAAAGAATATAACGTAATATAAATCATAAAGAATAGTTATTTGAGGTTGTATTCTTTTAGAATAGCTTTAAGTAGAGGATACATCATAAGTTCTAAAAAAGGACATTTTTTTGGTCACATCTCTTCAGATAACAGCTTGACAAAAACAAGTAATAAAAATGAATAATGTAATAGTAATAGATGACAAAAAAACAAACAAACCTAGAAGCGAAAAAAAGAAAAAAAAACATTACCTATAAATATTGGTAAGTTATTTTTTTCTTGGGACTTTTGTCTGATTTAGTTGTGGTATAATCAGCAGATTCTTTCGTAAACTACTATTTTATCTCTTCTTTCATCTTTATAGCTTGCTTTTGTCACCGTGTTCTCTGACGAAACGTGACCTAAAAAACAGTTATTTTTTTTAGAACTTATAATGTATTCTATACCCAAAGCTATTCTAAAATTTTCTACGTATCACAAAATATTCATTTCTATTTTTGCAAATAGTTTTTATCATTAGTTACTTAAAATCATTGAACTGCTTGTGAAAAAGATTGACTTCGGCATTAAATAACCCAGTAAATGTTGTCATGCCGTAAAATGATCAACAAAACCGAAACAAATCAAACCATAGCATCTGGTCCTGGTTTTGTTTTAGTTTAACTTTGTAAGAGACAATAAAAATACTGTTCAATGTCAGATCATAGAAATGAAGGTAGCAATGCGGAACAGCAAGTACTGTAAGAAACCTAAGGACTGAGTGTCAGAGTAAACAAAGCTTATTAAATAAATTATATATCATCTATTAGAATCCGTACTTGGAAAGATCTCCAGAACTGTTAATATCCATTTTTTCAAGAAAATTAAAACTTGCTTACTAAATATCTCGACTGTCATGTTGGCTTGGGACTGTAGAATACGCCGACTGCACTTCTGAAAAAAGGTACCCCAAGAGTGAGGCTACCTGTTGGCCATGTGTGGTGACCCGTAATGTTTCAGGACTGGATCCTGGTTGCTGAGCAGTTCTTCACCTGGCAACCTAAGAAGTCAAATGATTGGCAACACTCCATTTTGGCCCTTACTGGGGCTAGATGGGCGGTCGGAAAGGTTCGATCCGATTAATCAGCCAGTCATGTCCATCCCTAACACCCATATGATAGTTTTAACCGTACTATTCAAATTACTCTCGAGGCAAACAACAACTAAAAACTTATTCTATCTTAGAAGGTGTTGTAAGGTGGTGCCTGAGGGTCAGTTGCTTCGGGAGAGCAATGCTTGAAATTATCTAAACTGTGTGCAAACAAATTACTTATAGTAGATATAATCATTAGTGTTAAATAGCAATACCTAAAACCAATGCACTATATAAACGAATGAGCTCTGACTAGTTTAGAAATAAAGTTACGGACAAACAGTTCACTTACAAATTATATATATATATATATATATATATATATATATATATGTATACATTTCAAAAATGTATATCTATTTCCTTGCCTATGTGGTTAAGTTTACGTTGATGCGTATTGTCAACTTGGGAAGACGTAGTCCTGGAGGTGACCGTGTCCTCTGTAAGGGTCGAATACACCTGCAAGACACATCTGGTTAAGTGGTCGTGCATTTACCATGAGTAGTTAATTTGCCATCGCTTGTGTGTGATGTGGACCAGTAGCTTAGTAATAGAGTTTCGGCTATGCATTCTGTGATCACTGGTTCGATATCCAGTGGTCGAGATCACGGTATACACGACTGATGAGACCAAATACAGTCAAAACAGCTGTCCAGTGGTTCCGTATGTCGCATGAAGTGCTTGCCGGATTTTCTGGCCACGGTAATTTAATATGTATATATATATATATATATATATATATGTCCAGTTTATATATATAAACAGGATATGGCATTAAATCATCTTCAAGAGTTAATATGTCGTTAAACCAAATAACCCCTTCCTTATCCCATAACATAAAAGCAGACTAAAAATCTGGATAAGTGAATTCTCTCAATTCATTGTTTTTAATTATTCCCGTTTAGCTTAAAGCAATTTATTTCTTTAATTCAACTTTTATACCATTTTGATCAAAGCAATTATTTCAGTCTTAGTAGGTAGAGTGTTCGCCAATGGCCCGGGGGACCGGGGTTCAATCCCAGGTCGAGTCATACCAAAGACTCAAAAATGGTACTTGATGCTTCCTGGCTAAATACTCAGCATCATAAGGCACGGATCAAGGGTGAAGTGAATCAATCCAGGGAAAGGAGTTGCACCCTTCCTTAAACCTCGGTGTTTTAGCTAATAAAAAAGGAACTTTTGGGTCACCCTCGATTACAGTCGCCAACTTTACTTTATATATACTGTAGGAAGCGTTCGAAGTGTTATTCGAAGTGTCGGATATAGACACAGCAACCCAACTTCAAAACCTGGACGAGGCTGTTTGAATTTCTTGTAGCGCTAATACCGCTGGAAAAGGTATGAATATAACTATTCTCCCTCCAGCTGTGGGTAAATTGCTGGGCGTTCTGGGCTCTTTAACCTTGTCATAGCAACTAGTCTAGAAGAAAGAAAACTTTAAATCAAAATCTGTTAAACTCTGCTTAAACATTGACCTTTTATCATATCCTTCTAATGTGGAGAAGCTAGTGTATATATATATATATATATATATATATATATAAACACACAGGGTCACTGGTAGGAAGTGTAGGGTCCATTTAGAAAATTGTTAGTTGAACTTCTCACCTACAAAACGGGATCCAATTAGAAAGTTGTTAATGGGTCATTCAACCCTCTCAAATCATTTCAAAATCAATGTTTTTTTGTAATGTAATTTTCTATAGGTTGCATGGCTTAATTATTTAGTTTTTCGGGTGAGATTGTTCACAGTATTTTTTAATCGATTTTAGTTTTGAAAAACCCGTACGTGGACCCAATTTGAACAATTCTGTCTAATTAGC
The DNA here is from genome assembly GCA_963585895.1 of Sepioteuthis lessoniana. NCBI lineage: Eukaryota > Metazoa > Mollusca > Cephalopoda > Myopsida > Loliginidae > Sepioteuthis > Sepioteuthis lessoniana. The sequence goes on along the minus strand of OY757906.1, from coordinate 102,103,863 downwards.
TAAAAAACGGTCCCACTATATATATATATATATATATATATATTGGGTTTAGTCAAATAATTTTTGTTCTGGTAAAAATAATTCATTCTTGAATAATCCAACAATGGGTTAATTTCATTTAGTAATATAATTACCATTATTTTCAATCACCTCATGCCATTTATCAGGTAGTTTAGTTTGTTCATTCCTCTCTCGTAAAACTTCGATTATTTTTCAACTCAAGAAGTTTTTCTATCAAAGTATTCATCTGATCTTCTTGAGAAAATATTTTGTCATTCAGAGCGTTTTGTAGAGAACGAATAGATAGAAATGACACGTTATAAGGTCTCAGAAATATAATGGATACAGTAGAACTGACCAGCTTAAATCTGATATTTTTCCTTGCGGGATTATTTCGTCATTTTAGAGAAGCTAAAATTTTTTCTATTGACGAGTTTTCTTAAAAGATTTTCATACATACTTTTCCTATATTTTTTCAAGTGGCGACAGTTTGTGGATTGTCATGTGCTAATTTTTGAGTTCTTTTGCGAGTATTGCTTTCCACTAATTCTCTTTAAACGTCTTGATCGAAATCTCATGAACGTCTAAGTCTGGGTTTATCTCTCAATGATATATCATTAGAACGAAACTTTGAAGTCTACTTTCGGACGTAGGGGTAAGTTAAGATATCTTGGTCATACTATACATTTTTTACTGTTTCTGCAATGTTTTTCTTGTTCTTAAACGCCCACATTATATGTCAAATATACACTTTTAGTTTCTCCATTTTGGGGGCGGGATATCTTAGATTGAATTATACGCACTCTTTCATTACTGAAATAGGAATGACTGATGAAAACACTCTCTACTCAGTTAATTTCTGGTTGCATTTAAAATATTAGAAGGTTAAAATGGGTAGTTAAAACTTTCTTCTAAAAAAACGAAAATAATTTCTAACTTAAACCAGTGTATATATATATATATATATATATATATATATATATATACATTCACCTAGTAACATAATTTATTGAGTCGAAGTAAAACGCTGAGATCCAACAGTAATGAAAAATGTTACTTTCTTTATTATTTTCATTGAAATCAAGGATCTTTGGCGCTTCTTCCACGTTCCTACTTGGCCTTGTTAAACCGATTTTATTGTTTCGTTTTGTGACTTTAGTAAATTTGTAAACTCTACCAAAGAAATTAAAGCGTCCAAGATAGACGGAAGTAAAAATAATACAAAGTCAATATGCATACGCCCTTTAGGAATGCAGCTTGAGATCGGGCAATAAACTTAACCCTTATCTCTTTTAAATAACAATGAGAAGTGCTTCTGCGAGTGGGCGGTCCTCTGGTTTAGATTTATATGCCGAAACATATTTCTTTTCTGCGAATTTATTAATTTTTCTAATTTTTAAAAGATGGAAAAAAGTGAGACTTATACGCTCTTTATATATATATATATATATATATATATATATATATATATATATATATATATATCGCGGCATCTTGCTTGCCAAGTAAATTTGAATAAAAAGCTAACCACAAAACATTGTTAGTCATTTTCAATAAGATATGTCCACAAGAAAATCTCATGCCTATATATATATATATATATATATATATGTATTTGGATTTAAGCATGTATGTATTTATATTTATTCAAGCATATGTATATTTTTGTATATCTATGTATATGTACTCACATACACACTATATATATGTATATGTCTTAATGAATATGTCGTTGAGAGAGAGAGAGAGAGAGAGAGCAGTGGCGAAGATAGGTAAAATCATATTTATAAATATACGCAAAATTCTTGAATGAGAGTTAACCAACTTTAGTCTTAACCCCCGGTCTATCCATCTGTCTCTCTGTCTGACTCAGTCTGCCCCACCTCTCTCTTATATATATATATATATATATATATATATATATATATATATATATATATATATATATATACACACGCTCACTCTTTTAATCTCCCAGAAACAATTTTAATTAAGTCAAAATATAACACCAAGATCCAACAATAATCAAAATCTGTTATTATTTTCAACGACAAAATATGAACGCTTTAATTAGCAGCCTATGGGAAAAGAAAATATTATCACATTTGTCTGTTATTGCTGAGTTCCAAAGAAAATAGACATATGCAACTAATATGACTATTAAATATATCCATATCTTTACATTGCAGATTTTAATTGAGGACATTCGGGTGTGCACATTATATATATATATATATATAAATAAGTCTAAATAATCGCATGAAAATGTAGTATGCTTATATATCCCTGGTCTTTTCTGGGATGTGTATATAAATCTTTTCCTTACTGCTTGCGTACGTACATATGTAGACAGACAGACAGACACGTACAAACACACACACACACACACTTATATATATATTTATATAAAGAAGGTTTATTTAATAAATAAGCTAAATTTTGCCGAAGGAATTGGCTATATGTAGAATTGTTTACAAATGTACCTTTTCAAGGAAATCAATATTGGTGGGTCTTTTCATGTCCAAGAATATAATCAGTATAATATTCTTTATTAGCCGCAGCGCCGGGAACATTTTTTCAGTTCTCACTTGATGGACTGTCTTTTTGACCCTGACTCATTGTAGCAAACCCATGTCTAGCCGATTTTAAAATACTTTTTTGCCCAAAACATGCTCCTCTGCATATATCACCCATTCTTCTACAAATATCACTGGGTTTACCTTTCTCAGCTACCAAGACTTTGATGAGAGACCATTCTCCTAGCCTGGAACATTCTGTTTGATTAGCTACTATTTTCAATAGCCTGAATACTTTTGCCATTTGAAATAGCCTAAAGAAAAATTTTTTTTTCGTAAATAAAATATTTTTTGCGCTAAAATAATTTCAAACAAAGAAGAATTTACATTAATGGATTAATATTATGAAAAGAGAAAATTATTTTGCTTCTTTCCACTTATTAATATACATTATATATATATATATATATATATATATATATTCTTAAAGAAAAAAACAAAGACCGGTTATTTAGGATTATAGATTTATTTCTAACCTGTTTTGTGTTTCTGATGTAAACCAAAAACACGAAAAAAAATATAACAGGACTTCTTCAGATCTTATGGATAAAATTACTCCCAACTCTGGTTTAACTGGACTGAATAATATATATATGTATATATATATATATATATATTAATCAGTGTAATATATATATATATATATATATGTACAATCTATGCGCGCGCGTGTGTGTATAAGTGTGTACTCTCTCTCTCTCTCTATATATAAGTTCAACCAAAGTTGATTTTTTCCTCCAATATATATATATATATATATATAGATAGTTCGATTGATAGATATATGGCAGCTGTCTTATGAAGGTGTGGATTGCTGGAGACGTCCATTACATAATCGGAAGGAACCTTTTTATGGGTGTCGTTGGTTTTGTTTCGGTGTGCTTTCTTTTTATGGCATATCAAAATTCGTGGGTTATTTAAAGCCAAAGCCATACTTGTGAAAGAACAGCAGTGATACTATTTAATTCATAGCTGGGAGTTTAAGGGATTTGATACTGTTTCCGACGGTATTAGTCCGAAAGTGAACGTAATAGCGCAACTGTAGTTCGAATTCGCTGACTTCGAGGTTTCAGTCCAACACTTTATGGACGTTCGTGGCTTAATGGTTAAAGAATATCATCAAAACCAACCTCTGGACGCTGAGCATAGATATTGGAGACTGAGAGTTGATGATAGTAACTTGGAAAAAAATGATTTATTAAAGCTATAAAACGTTTGAAACTCCAAAAATTGAATACTTCAGACTGAAACGATCATTTCGATAGCAGGATTTGAAGTTGGTTCTTTACACTTTACAGCCTGAACATATTTGTAATATCTTTGTTAGGATCTGTTTGTCAAAACAGACAACGAAACAGTAAACTATCAAAGACTTGTTTCATAAACGTCCTTCAGCAGCAACCTACAAGTAACTCGTGTCAATTCTGTATCCAAGTACGTAAGTCTACCACAGTTTTGAGAAGTCATGTGAATGCACCGGAATAATGTCAACGGAAGTTCAGCCAATTCATTTGTCACACATACAATAGGGCTTGTGTGGAGGAGTAACACCTGCTCCCATGGTTACTCTCGGCAAATCAAGAAGATGACTTTCTGCAAAGAAATGTAGACACACACACACGCTCTCTCTCTCTCTATATATATATATATGAGTAAATTAACCGATCGCAGTCGAGGGCAAACCGAAGGCTACTTTTTCAATAGCTACAACACTGATGTGTAGGGGCGGGCGCTACTCCAGTCCAAAGATTGCTCCACTTACCCTCGATCCATACCTTATAATCTTGAGTGTTAAGCAAGGAGGTATTAAGTACCATTTTTAACGATTTAGTCGTGTTTAATTTATTGCCATCAAGGCGTGTCGACAGCCAAGAGACTTTTGACACTCACCAATAGCCCCTATTTGCCATCCCTCTTGGTAAGTCATCTAAACGGCATCAAGTATCCGCATTTAGATCAAGAAAACCCTGAAGAAAAGGAGACCCAATCAAATGCCAGTTCCCAATATTGAGAGCTCCTTCATTTCCATTACTCCCAGGTACATTCTGGTCTGGAGTGGTAATGCCAGTAAATATCCCATCTATTCCAGGGTTACAGTAAAACCATGGGATGCAGCATGGTAGAGGTAAAGAAAAGAGGATTTATTCAAAAGTGGATTAACGGCCCCACTGAACGGAGGAGCCTCATTAATCAACTGCCAGGATCAAACAGTCCAGTTAGAAAACCACTGTTACTCATCTCTATGGGTGGCGCTTATTGGTGATAAAATAGCCACCGGAAGATAATGTTTAATTAAATGTGTATTTTTATAAGGCAATGTGAATTGTAACAAGGCAATTTGTTAATACTTTCCTTTTGAAATTCGAAAATTCTAAATCTATACCGTTATATATATATATCTTATAGCAGTATGGATTTTCGTTGTTTATTGCTAGAGACCTTCTCTCAATGGCAGTCACTCTCTACAACAGATTGGTTTCTTCGTTTAATTGCGTATAAATCTTTGTGAGTAAAATAAAAGCCAATGCCATCTTTTGAGAAGAACAATTCTGGTTCTATTTACTATAACCCATAGCTAGTTGAAATAAGGGGTTTGATACCTTTTCGAAGAGTATTAGTCCGAAAATAAATATTATATCGCCTCTGGAGTTCGACCTCGATTACTATGATTCTGCAGTCCAACCATAATGCCATGGGTGAGTACTTTTCTTTGTGTTAAAATAAAAGCCCATGAAAAATGTTCCCCATAATCCAATTTGATAGCTTTACATGAAACCCTTTGGTTGTCTAAAAAGACAGCTCAAAAAACACTACTTAATTATTAATGAAGATATCAACTAATCATTTAAAAGGTTTATAAATATATTAAAAGAATTTGTTTTTGTTCTTAAGTATGAGACAATTACATATCCTGGATCTTACAATATAAATATTGATTCAAGAGCATATTTTCAACAGGTTTCGAGATCAGACCAAGCTTCTTGTCCCCAAAGAAGTGTCAAAGACCGATATACGACAAGGTGATTTTTTTATTGATCGATTTTAACGCTATAGGTAGATTGAGTTAATTTGCTTTCTTAGTGAAGAGATCGATTAATTTCGACAAATTATGCGATCTAACCAACATTGATGGAGAGAGAGAGAGAGAGAGAGAGAGAGAGAGAGGTGATTGGGCGGTGTTTGAAGAAAAAAAAAGAAATAAAGAAGGTCAGTAACAAGAAGGAAAATAAAAATATGTTGACTGATAAAAAGAAAGCTGGATAAATCAATATTTACTAATTAAAACGATCAACAGTAAATTTTACCTAATTAGATCGAAAGGTAGACTCGCTGATAGATGGATCGATAGATAAACACGGCTAGGCAGACAGAAATCAGTATACATTAACCTATACTTTAATGTATGTGATTATATATATATATATATATATATATATATATATATCACCAATTATAACATCTGAAATAATGAGAGAAGCAGAATACCATCAATAAAGATGAGATATATTCTAGAGTAAATTTTCGTCGCACTTTAGGAAAACAATCAGCGTCCTGTTCATCCCGGTAAAAATGTGTCAACGCGGAAGAACATTCTTCACAATCTAACTTAGTATGTATCATCATCATCATCATCATGTCGTGCTGGTAGCATGGATATCCCTGACCCACTCTCGCCACTTTTCCCTATTGCTCATCGCCTCTGGCAGGTCTTCTGGACTACATCCCGTATTCTCATATAGTTGCTGAATGTATGTTCGTGCTGGTTGTCCTGCTTTTGTTCGGCCATGTGTGGGGGTCCATAAGAATATATATTACTGATGAGTTCGTCCCTTCTTCTCCAGCAGTGTCCTGCATGTCTGGTTCGTCTAACTTGAATAGTTTTCGTGATAGGAGGCAGGTGGCCGTACAGTTGGTGTCTTGTGGGGTGTTGCCGCCAGGACTTGTTCAAGATTGCTCGCAGCATTCTTGTGTAATTGCCATCTAGCTTCTTCTCCAGCCGTTTTGTTAGAGTCCATGTAGTGCATCCATATAGCAGTATCGATGCGACCGCTGCCTGAGTATGCACACACTCTGTAAATTTAGCTGTTTATCTTGATATGAGGATCATATCTCTTAGTTCATACAAAAATTATTTCTTATTTAATTTCAAGATTATTTAATGTACAATTCTAAGGCACTCTTTAAATTCACTGCATTGCTATCATAATTTTATTTGTAATGAATTTTTGACACCAATTTTTTTTTCCTGTTGGGTCTTCTGTAAAATCTTAGAGGCCGCAAATCTCTTCAAGTCTCCAGGACTTTTCTAAGTATTCAAGCTGATTTTAACAGTGATGTTGTCAAGATAGTCTTGATTCTTCTACTGATCTCCTGTTCAGTCTTTTTTTCAGGCTTTTTGGAACCGTTCCTAATGCACCAACTAAAATTGGTATCCCTGTAATCTTAACATTCAACAGCTTTTTTATGGTCTTTGACCCACCGTTAGATTGAAAGTTCTTTTCTTGTTATTTAATACAACTTCTGGTCTTCGGGCCAAAATTTAGTAATCAGGAGGTATTTTATAGAAAGTTGTATTTGTCTGGTTTGTGCATATACCATTTGTCACCATAGTCAAATTTTTGTCTCTTGCACAATTCCCAATGGGGAGTACTTTTCCAACTCACTCATGCCTGTTCCTGGACACCTTTTTTTGCCATTTTGCTGCATTCGGATATAATATGATTAACTGGTTCATCTCTGTCTTCTCATAACGTACCCTTGAAACTCTTCTACTTAACATCAATTTACATCATAATTAATTACGGTAGGAGTTGGTTCTTGTGGTGTAATAGTTATCATCGAAGGAAATGGACAGCGTGACCAGAGTTCAAACCTGGACGAGGCTGTTTGCATTTTATATGACGCTAATAATCTTTGGAAAGTGTGAATTCAAATATTCTCTCTAAAGCTGTGTAAAAAGTCGGAGAGACTGAGCTCTTTAATCTTGGTATGGTGACCGGTAGAGAAGACAAACTCTGAATTCAAACCTGTTAAAATCCGACTAAAACACTGACCAAGTGTTGCTATCTTCAAGTGCGGAGGGGTTGGTATATAGGGTTTGGTTTGCTTTGCTTTGGTTTTATGGGATATCAACCATGTTGGTTATTTAATGTAAAATAATTTTCATAAATATATATCAAATATAGCATTAAAAAAACCCATTTTGTTGATAACATTTTTAAACGAGCCTGAGCTCAATTTTTTACGCTGTTAAATAGTTTTACGAATTTGTATCTTACATGAATAATTCTATTAACTATTAATCATTTGTTTGCTGACAGTTTAATGTTTTGAAATATTGCTATGCATCATTAACAATTCAATTAAACATCAGTCATTTGTTTATGCACAGTTAAATGATCAAACAGTTCTATTTCAAATAATTCGGTTTAGCATTTCAACAAAGTTAAATAGTTCCAAGTTTTGCAATGTATCACTAACAATTCAATTAAAGATCTGTCATTCGTTTACACATAGTCAAATATAAAAACAATTCAATTCCGAACAATTCTATTTCGAAAAACTCAATTTTGCATGAGTACACAGTTTAAATGTCAACAATTCTATTTGACTTATAGATAGGACACTATCAGGTACTACCACACTGGGCCAGAGTAAATCTGGGAGCGATGGTAATGAAGGGATACTTCGCATTCCCTAGACCTCTAGCATTAATGGAGCCTCACCATCTGATTGTCGTCTCTTAGGACACTCGTTGAGGGAAGTCTTACTCTTCGGTAGAGATGCAGTCAGTGTATTCTGCAGCCCTAACCGACTTGACTATATATATATATATATATATATATGGTAAGAGATATGCAAATATGTTTATACAGCATCCGGTTGAATGATCTACCGAGTAAAAACTTGCTGTTAAGCAGGCGTTAATACCAGTGAGTGAGTGAGAGGTATGTTTGTGAGCAGCAGCATCTCTGCCTGTCCAGTTGCCATCATCACGCCAAAGGCATCTTTTGAAGTTCTGAGAAATCTTTCCAAAGTGCTTCATCTGACATCGTGGTGACATTCTATGGTAGATTCTCTCACCAGATATATTCCCTTGGGATTACTTCTGGGGGTATCTGAGGAATCAAGTCTTTAAACTTAGGCCTCAGAGACAACTGACGAACGGAAAGATTTTATTGGTTATCTATTCACATCAATATCAGAAGTAGTGACTTGTCAAATGCAGCAGAACTTTAGAGTGAGTCTTCAAGAGTGTATAGCTCCTCCGAGTAAGTATTTGGACAATAACATCTTTAAAAAAAATAGTAATGAGAAATGTCAATCGTATATATTGCTCTTTTTTATCATAAAATTAGATTTTAAATAGGATCTATGTTGTCTTTTGCATTGACATTCAAATCCCAAGAGATCTTACTATCGGATTCTGTATCAAACTCCAAAAAACCTGTATATCACGACGGCATTATTTCCTATTCTATCTCATCGTCATCAAGTTGTGTTGATTTCACAGACTTCCCTGACTGACTCTCCCTCTCTTTCTTATCCTCATTCTCAATCGTCCATCGCTCTTTTTAGGTCCTCTAGATGGCATCCAGTGTGCACACAGAGTTGACCAATATTGGTGTGTCTGTACAAGAACCCACCGGAAAACTTCGTTTATGAAATTGTCCCTACTTTTCCAGCAATGACCTGCATGTCTTCGTTTGACTTTGATGATCCGTGAGATAGGAGGCAAATGGTCGTACCGCTGCTGTTCTGTGGGTTGCTGCTTCCAGGATTTGTTTAAAATAGCACGCAGCAACCTTGTAAAGTTCGAATTTAGCCTTTTTTAATAAGCACTTCGTTAAAGTCCATATAATGCAGACATAAATTAGTACTGACTCGACTACTGCGTTACACACGTACAAGCATACGTGTACACACACGTACCTACAAGTGCATTTTCGATGTAAACCACTTCTTGACAAACGTGTTATTTGCGATGAAAAATCGTTTATCTCGACATCTAAAACATAGAAGTGATATGATTCTCTTTCTCTTTCCTCCCTTTCTCGCCAACCAATATAAAAATGTATTGAAAAAGGTACTGTGTTGAAAAAGGTACTGAGACCGAGCCGGTATTTGTCATACGTCCCATCAAGCGTACGAGTGTGGCACAATGCCTTTTGTAGAGCTGGGTCTGGGTGCAGGATTGAGGCCCAGACGCGCCCGGCAGCTCAAAAAATGCCTCGGGTCCCGTTAACATTCTCCTAAAGAGGAGCGCCTCAGGCACCGGGCGATAAACCCAACCCCTTCGAAGAGGGTTAAAGGTTAGGGGGACAGCCCCCTGAGGCTCGAGGATGCCGGTCAAAACCGACTGCCGCCGAAGCCAGGACACACCCGACTGGATCCGTGACTTATCAACACGGCCGACCGATGTGTGTCCCAGTCAAGTAGCATAATGCTCGCAGTATTGAGACCGAGCCAGTGTCTTCCAAGACAGAAATAAACAATGAATGTAATATTAATTTCCTTCAAAATAGTGACCCTTGGCATTCACACTTACTCCGGTGGGCTTTCATTGGTCGAAGATTAAAACCTGACATCGGTCATCTAAGTAGTCGTTGGAGCTTGTTGAGCCATGTTGTTTACTCGGACGGGGGAGAGGGTTCGTTGTTCTGAAACCCCACTAAAAGAAGGTGGATTTTTCGATTTGTCCTCTTATATGCCTGGGGATACACTATTGCGTGATCTATGAGAGAAAGAACCACCCAAAGATCCGGGAAGATGTGGTTTCTACTTGAACAAAGAAAGACCCACGAAGCAACTCAGCGCATTGTGTCTAATATATTTCCAATCATTTGAATGATTGATTCATGTTAACGACATTTCAACTCGTATAGAGCTATTTTATACCTAGAGGTTATGGAATCGCGTTCATTGAACGTTCATAATTCCATTTTCTTGCAGTTGTTTTATCTGAGTTTTTCTTTTTGTATATGGTAAGCTCGAATACTTTTTCCTTACCCAGCGGACAATCACTATCACTGACATAGCAGCAATAATCATCATCATCATATCGCGCTGGTAGCACGGATATCCCTGACCCTCTCTCGCCACTCCTCTCTATCGTTCATCGCCCTAGGTAGGTCTTCAGGACAACAGCCTGTATCCTCACATAGCTGCTGAATGTACGTTCGAGCTGGTCGTCCTGCTTTTGCGCGGCCATGTGTGGGGATCCATAAGAGTACATCTCTTATGAGTTCATCTCTGCTTCTCCAGCAGTGTCCTGCATGTCTGGTTCGTCTAACTTGAATAGTTTTCGTGATACAAGGCAGGTGGCCGTACAGTTGGTGACTTGTGGGGTGCTGCTGCCAGGACTTGTTCAGGATTGCACGCAGCATTCTTGTGTAATTGCCATCCAGTTTCTTCTCCAGCCGTTTTGTTAGCGTCCATGTAGTGCATCCATATAGCAGTATCGATGTGACCGCTGCCTGGAAGAAGCTGCGTTTCATTTTATCGGTTAGGTCTGATTTCCATATAATCGATAGCCTATTGATATCTGTCCATGCTTTCGTTAGCCTCGTTTCGATGTCCTTTTCGGTTGATTCGACGCTGCTTCCTAGATACGTGAATTTGTCCACTAGTTTAAGTGGGGTTCCTTCTAGAGTGGAGATGTCCCCCGTTTGGTTATAGCACATATATTCCGTTTTGTGTGCATTAACACACACACACACACACACACACACATTTATATATATATATATATATATATATATATATATATGTGTGTGTGTGCACGTGTGTATTCTGATGTTGTTTGTTAAAATATATATTTGTATGTTCACAAACAGTTGTCTATAAATCTATGAAGGATTTGTTGGTTGTTTCGTTGGTTTTTACGGCATATCAACCCTTGCAGGTTGTTTAATGCCAAATCCTATACATAAATATATATATATAAATATATCACATTCATATGAGTTCTTAACGAATTGTTCGCAGGTAACATTTTGAAATGCTTATTTGTTTGCACACAGTTAAATGGTTTCAAGGAGTTGAGAGGAAACATTTTAAAGAAGCCAGATCATTTGTTCGCTCACAGTTAAACGGTTTCAAGTACTTAACAATAACAATTTAATTTAACATCCGTCATTTGTTTGCACACAGTTAAATGATTTAACTGTTTTATTTGAGTCATAGATGAGATCATCTCTTGTACTGCCACCCTAGGTCTGGGTAAATCTGGAAGTAATAGCGATGAAAGTGTATTCGACATTCACCAAAACTCCAGGACCGGAGCCTCACTATAAGATACAGTTTAGTCTCATATCCATGGGATTCGTTGGGTGAAAATCTTACCCCTCCGTAGAGATGCAGTCGGGGTGTTCTCAAGAACTGGTAGATTGGGCTGCTGGATTTGAAGTTTCAATACAAATATATACTGACTGGTATTATACTTGGATTTATGCATTAAGTTTTGATTTAACATGAATTTTTTTTAACAAAATGAAGGAATAATCAAATTGAAAATTGTAGGTAAAAATAGACTTTAATTACAGAATGGCGACTAAAGAATTTTTTATTTAGTTTGTAAATTCTAATTAATTTAGACAGCTGTGTGATAGACTCGCACATCGTAATACGTACGCACCTTTGTACGTATATATATATATACACACATGAAATATTACCATCTAACAATATCGCTTCATTTAACATACATAAACTCAACGTATATATCCGTTTATAAAACGATGCACATGAATATCCTTTATCCGTATCTACACCCGCTCATGCGAACACACACACACACACACACACACACGTAAACAAGTCTTATTGAATGTAAGGAATAGAGAAAATCTTATTCATCTTTTCTTGTTTCTTTACAAGAGAACATATATCTGGATGAAAGAAGTTTAAGAACTCTCCTTCATCATTTCCTCCGGGTCAAAGCGCTTTCGACCATTCTTTACCTATTGGCAAGAAAAAGATGGATGTTGTTGTCTTTTGATAAAACTGATGTGTTGAAATGTTTGTGGCGTTTCTCTTTTATGGCTAACATTTGTATTATGTCGTTAAATCTCTAATAATGAAATGTATATACGTGTGTGTATTCAAAAATAACTTAGGCTTACTAATGGTTGTAAGCTTACCATGTGCACACATTCACTGTATATATCAATGTATACGAACGTATAGTTATCTACAATTATATATATAAAATGCAGTTTGCTCTTTTTATTGATAAAAATTCTAGAATTTGATTGATATCGCTTCACACAGACACACACACACATATATATATATATATATATATTAGTCATCTAAAGAGCGACGTCTATTCACGAAACAAAAAAAACTGCCTCCGAAAGATTTCCATGAATCATTATCAGGGAACTACTTATTATCAGAACGACTTGATGTTGATGATGACAACGATGAGAGTGTTCGCCAATGGCCTGGGATACCGGGGTTCATTCTCTGGATCATTCATACCAAACCTTCAAAAAAGTGGTACTGGATACCTCCTTGCATAACACACAGCATTATAAGTTTGGTATCAGGGGTAAATTGGAGGAATCCAGGGAAAGGAGTTGCGCCCTTTTCTACACCTCAGTGTTGTAACTTATGAAAAGGGAGTCACCCTTGACTATGGTCGCTAACTTTTCTTTTACTTAAATATATATGTGTGTGTGTGTGAGCTTAATTGACAGACCATTTTATTTTCTTGTTGAGTTTCTGAAGAATGGTATATTTTGGCCAAATCTTTGAGATGACTCGTCATTATTCTTCAGTGTTTTATTCAGAATTGAATCCTCAACTCGGTTGTTATTATAGTCCAAGTGTTTCAGTCGTTGTACCCTCCAGCCTTCTTCAGCTGGCTTTGTAGTCGGTAACTTTCTTGGAATTTCGAATTGAATCTCTGTTCTATCAATGAGCGTTAATTGTTCTTATTCAGCAGTGCCAGGAAGTCTCATAGATAAATCTTCCAAGTTAATTTGTTCCTAAGATAACGCTTGTATCTTCTACCAAACCAGATTTCTAACTTATCAATGTTCTACTTCGCCCAGGGATTGAACTCACTACTACCAAGTTACTAGCTACACTCTATATATCCAATCAGCCATTGTTTTGTTTCTTAAGCCAAATATCTTTTAGCGTGCCTCTTATATTAAGCCAATGTTTATTTGTCGTATTATATTATTATTTGGTGCTAGAGTTGTTTTTTTCTTTTTTCTCAATTAGAAACTCCCCTGTTGTATTCATTTCTTTGTTTTTCTGTGTCGGGATAATATTAAACCTTAACATATCAGTTTAGTATTTCAAGTGCATTATTTTTCGATGCTGTTATTCGTCTATTACACAACCTCTCTCCCCTCTATCTGTGTATATAATTATAATAGGGTGGTAATAGGAGCAAACAAGAAACTACTGAAGAAGGTTGCTGTATAAAGTAATGTGGGTCAATAATTACCCGCACTTTTGGCATAGAAATTGTATAGAACTCTGTATGGTCAGCTTAGAGAAGACTATGATAAAAGTGCGTTATATTATTGACTTTGCACATCGCACACTCACCATATATATATGTATATATATATCCGTTACTCTCCATTCTGGGATATACATATTGCATAACATTATTCATGAAAAATGTATTGCCATGATTGCATATATCATAAAGACAGAAGATGGTTTTATAATGTTAAGAAAATGGATGTGTTTTTATGGTACAGATAAAAAATTCGATAAATCGATTCGGATCCACGTCCGATAACGTGCACATTTACGTAGGGATGAGTAATTTACGTATCACATTAAAGACTGCAGAGCCTCCCAGCGGACTGATATTAAAGATATTTGGGCACACACATATATATATATATATATATATATATATATATATATTTATACCAAGACAAGCTGTTTGGGTCGTCAAAGTATGCAGTTTCTACCATGACTGAATGTTAATTGTCGGCATATATAAAATGCAAAGTCCATCGCTCTCTCTCTCTTTATATATATATATATATTACATGTGTGTGCGTGTATAGATATGTTTAAAGATTTGCATTTCAGCAGAAGATACTCTGGTAGACATGTCTTATTGAAGATAACTGACGAGGATTAAGTATTGCGCTTTTTATTCAGCTTTCCTCTTTGGCGAACGTGATGTCGCAACTGTGGTTGAAGGCAGTTTAAGAACTGTCCAAAGTTTTTTTCTTGATTAGTACGAGTACGGGTACTTTCAACCATCTTTGGCTATTGCAAAAGACACAGGTGCTCCAGTGCTGTACAGTGCTGGATTAATGCTGTGTTCAAAAAATTTTTAGGTGGGCATGACGTCACGTGTGAACACGTAGGCCATTGGTGTTGGTTTGAAGTGTAGAGAGAGCAGCTGGGGATCACGATACTCTGTATTCATCGAACCTACTGGACTGTATCTACATCAGATGTATATTAAGATTCCGAACCTGGAAGCTAAACGAGATTTTGTGAAGTCTTTGGTGTATTTTCCTTATGAGTATCACTTCTAATACTTGCAGTCGTTCTTTGCAATTAATGCTACGATATTTTTGTATTATCGACTGTTTTGTCGAATGTTTGTGAGGGTTTTCTGATCTTCTATGATGTATTTGTTGAGGCGTGTTCGGGTGGCGCTGGTGTTTGATAAATGGCAGGTTAGTCTGCAGGAGAGGGTGGTGGATGTATAAATATGGTGTTGTTTTATCATCATTGATGTTGAATATACATGAAAAAATATATATGACTATACAAGAAAATTGATATACAAGATTAGTTCTACACCTTTATATATAGATATATATATATATATATATATATATATATATATAGAGAGAGAGAGAGAGAGAGAGAGATAGAGAGAGAGAGATAAATTTTGGCATCTATTTGATCGTTCTTCCAATTCCAGGTCCAATTTTTCGACGAAGGCACGGTTGAGGGTTGTTGAAAAATTGTTCGACTCCGTCGATATTCACCCCGTTGGAAGAAGCATCATTAAACTGACTGTTTCCATTTAAGACCTGGGATAGCGAGAATAAAGTTATCCACTTCAATGTATAGCCAGGGTAGTAGATAACTTCACATCTCAAACGTGTTTCTTGGTAGTCTGCTATATAACTTGATAAAGACAGCGTTTTCTCCGAATGAGGTTAGCATAGTTTACTTAAAAAATCCTCCATAAAAAAGGAGCTTATTATAAAAAAAGGGGTTATTATAAAAAGTTAGATAAAAAATAACTGTTTCATAATTCACTTTCAGTCTTATGTTTTTGGTAACAATTTAAAAAAAAAGCTTAAAAAACCGGTTATCAAATTTGATCTTATCTGGAACCGATAACATTCACTCTTAAAAGTTGGCGAATTACTCTACAAAACCATATATTCAGTTTTATCGCTCCTTTTTTAAAACAGCAGTCGTGTCAATGCTGCTATATGGATGCACCGCGTGAACGCTGACTAAATGTAAGGAGAAAACGCTTGACGGCAATTACACAAGATTGCTACGAGCTGTATTGAAAAAGACCAGTAGGCAACACCCCACAAAACAGCAGCTGTACGACCACCTACCACCCGTCACGAAAACCATCTAAATTAGACGAACCAGATATGCTGCACACTGCTAAAGAAGTAAGAATGAACTCAAAGGCGATGTACTCTTGTGGATCCCTTCACACAGACGAGCAAAGTTTGGACGACCAGCTAGAATCTACCTACAACAACTCTCTACTGACACAGGATGTAGCCTGGAAGACCTGCCGGGAGCGATGGACGATCGGGACGTGCTTGCTGCATGACGTGATGATGATGATCTATTGTAATTTACCCACTAAATTTTAATATAAAAATGAAAAATGAAAGAGATTTATCCCCAAAAGTTATTCGTAGTCAAAATTTGAGTAATTATTACGCATGTATATCGTGAAACTTTCATGGAAACTTGGATGCAGCATCTGGATTCTAACGATTTGCATGTTGAAAAAGCTAGAAGAGAATTTCACAAGAATACAACTAGCTGTTTTGAATTAATCCTTGACACAACACACAACAAAACAGCGGTTGTATGGCCCCTTACCTCCAATCTTAGAAACCATCCTAGTAAAACAAACCAGACATGCTGAGCACTGCAGGGGAAGTAAGCGAAAAACTCATAAACAACGTTTTCTTATGGACTCATACACATGGATGCACCAAAGTTAGCTGACCAGTAATTACTTACATACAGGAGTTCTGTGCGGATACTGGATGCAGCAAGAAAGATGGACGATAGAGACAGATGGCGAGAACCAGAGAACCCCATGCTATCAGCACAACTTCATGATATATGAGGCGGAATCAAAAAGTAATGCCTTTTTCTTTAATTCCCGACACAGGAACATGTATTATAAATCAAAACGAAGTTAGTCCTCTGTGAATCACATCCCTACTTCTCAACATTGTTTCTCTTAAAAGCAATGTTTCAGCTTCAAATGAGAACATGCATTCCTGCCTCGTAAAATTTTGTTGACTGTTCTTTGAGCAATTTCCGCACTGTAGTTTTCACTTCTTCGTCATTACTGGCATAATGTTTGCCTCTGAAACCCTCTTTCATGGGGCCGAAGATATGATAGTCTGAAGGCGCTAATTTTTTTCCCGCTCGATAAGGCCCTCCTTCTGCATGATAATGCTCGATCACACACAAGCATCGGGACAAGGCAGACAATCACCTCGTTTATCGCATCCTCCATATTCATCAGATTTAGCGCCTTTAGACTATCATATCTTCGGTCCCCATGAAAGAGGGATTCAGAGGCAAATATTTATGTCAGTGACGAGGAAGTGAAAACTACAGTGAGGAAGTGGCCTAAAGAATAGTCAACAAAATTTTACGAGGTTGGGATGCATGCTCTCATTTGATGGTGGAATATTGCTATTGAGAGAAACAGTGACTATGTTAGGAGGTAGGAATGTGATCCCCAGAGGACAAGCTTCATTTTGATGTATGGTACATGTTACTGTGTCGGTAATTATTCCTGCATTAAAGAAAAAGGCATTACTTTTTGACTCGCTCTCGTATATATGTATGTGTGTGTGTAGTAAGATAGCAGTCGTTCATTTAAACATGTTTCATTAAATAATAAAGACAAATTTTGTCTGTATTATTTATTTAAGACCCTTTCAAGTTTTCTGATAAGTGTCTTAGTTTCACGTTGGAATTGATTGATGAATTTCCCAAAATTGTCCCGGGCGCTTTCGGACCCTTCATAGGCCATCATCAGGGGTTGCTTGCTTGTGTAAGGTGTGTAAGAGTCCGAAAGCGCTCGAGACATTTTTTGGGAAATATATATTTACACATGTGTATATTTAGCCCACGGCACTACCATGGACAGAGTGGGACATAAAATCAATTTTTAGTTGAAAAAGTTGGTTTGAAAATTACTTTTCCTTCTCTTCGACTGGTTGCCTTACCAAGATTAAAGAGACGTGTCTATCTTACAGTTTACCCATAGCTATATGAATAACAGCTGGATCATTGATTTTGCCAAGAATATTAACGATAAGTGAAATACTGACACTGTTGACCAGCATTTGGTTTGTCGTGGCCATTTTGAATTTAAATTTTTCCTTCTCTTTGACTGGTTGCCTTACCAAGACTAAAGAGACCTGTCGATCTTATTTACTCTAAGCTAGAGAAATAACAGTTGGATGTTTGCTTTTGCCAAGAATATTAACGATAAGTGAAATACTGACACTGTTGACCAGCATTTGGTTTGTCGTGACCATTTTGAATTTAAATTTTTCCTTCTCTTCGACTGGTTGCCTTACCAAGACTAAAGAGATGTGTCTATCTTACTATTTACCCTCAGCTTGAGGAATAACAGCTGGATCATTTATTTTGCCAAAAATATTAACGATAAGTGAAATACTGACACTGTTGACCAGCATTTGGTTTGTCGTGGCCATTTTGAATTTAAATTTTTCCTTCTCTTTGACTGGTTGCCTTACCAAGACTAAAGAGACATGTCTATCTTACTGTTTACCCTTAGCTAGAGCAATAACAGCTGGATCATTGATTTTGCCTAGAATATTAACGATAAGTGAAATACTGACACTGTTGACCAGCATTTGGTCTGTCGTGACCATTTTGAATTTAAATTTTTCCTTCTCTTTGACTGGTTGCCTTACCAAGTCTAAAGAGACCTGTCTGTCTTATTTACTCTAAGCAAGAGAAATAACAGTTGGATGTTTGCTTTTGCCAAGAATATTAACGATAAGTGAAATACTGACACTGTTGACCAGCATTTGGTTTGTCGTGACCATTTTGAATTAAAATTTTCCTTCTCTATGACTGGTTGCCTTACCAAGACTAAAGAGACCTGTCTGTCTTATTTACTCTAAGCAAGAGAAATAACAGTTGGATGTTTGCTTTTGCCAAGAATTCTAACGTGAAGTAAAACATTAACACCGTCGTCTTTTATTCACTTCGTCGAGACAATTTCTATTGATGACAACCGTTACACCGCGGTCATGTATAAGTAACACGTTTTTAAACCGCCTGCATATTAAATTGCAATGAAATAAGCGAATTGATTAATAAGAAAATCTGTTATTATCGTAATATGAAACATCTTCGACACCACTCGACACGATCAAGCATCAGTATATCAGTAAAAAGTGATAAAATTTAACAACCCCAACATGAAAATATGTTATTTAGAGTCTTCAAAAACAAAGCAACTGAGGGATATTCAAACATATCCACACTGTTTTTCATGGATAATAAATAGTCCAATATATAAATCTATGGATTTCTAGTTCGTTATTGAAATGTTATTTCGTCTATTGAATTGATTTTATGATTCCAAAAAAAATCATTTTCATTTTGGTTATGTGGAATTCTACTGCAGCTTTCAGCTCTGATACTCTTTATCGCGATGTGGTTAAAAGTAACTCAACTAACGATGGATTTCTTTACATTCGGAATTGTAAGTTATTTTCTACCATATATATATATATATATATATATATATATATATATATATATATATATGTTAGTTGTACTTTACGTATTATCTTTTCTTTCAACCTATTTTTTAAGAAGCGATTTCTAAGGCAAAATATAAATATAAGCTAATTCAACCAAGAAAACTTGTTAGAAACGGAGAGACGTAATTATTTAACAGGCTTATTCAGTTGAGCTTTCTCTATATATGTATACATATATATATATGAGCGTGCATGCTTGTGTGTATGTGAAAATATATTATTCTTCTGATCTTCAAAAAGCTAAAAATAGCTTACTTGGCCTTCAATTTCATTGAACTCACAGTCGTGAGTTATCTATTACACACACACATTATTTTTCTCTTCAGACCTACTTTCTTTTTAAGAAGTGATTTTTAAGCTTATATATATATATGTGTGTGTGTGTATAAAATTTATAATCCTTCTGACCTTTTAATGTTTTTCATATTCACTTTTTCAAAATAATCAAATCCCAAAATATATTGAGAGAGAGAAAGAGAGAGAGAGAGAGAGAGAGAGAGAAGAAACAATATAAAAATTAGATTTAAATAGTAATAAATGAATGAATAAATCCAAATTAAATATTGATTCCCAAACTATAAAATGGAATATTTACGTAATAATAGATGAATGAAAAAAATGTTAAAATTATATAATAAAAATTATTTATAGTAAAACCTTAAATATGATTGTAATTATGAAATAAATTTTTAAAAAAATCAATACTTAATAAATCATCTTATAGAATTATCTAAAATAGTCATAAATTGATGAATACGTTCGAAAATATGATAAATCTTCAACAAATTAGAAGAACAATTTTAGATAACTGTAACTATAAGCAAAATAAAAATGAATTATTGAATGAAAATTATTGAATAAAAATGAATGATTAAATAATAGAAGAACAAGTAATTTAAAAAACAAAACAAAAAAATGATCCAATCAGTGTCAAGGAATGAATAGGCCATTATGATTTGTAAAAAAAATCAAGGGCGAGGGATTGGGAGAAAATGAAGGAACCACAATGAAAACGACGTGATGAAAAGCGCGGTAAGTCGAGCGAAGTTCAAAATGAAACAGTCTGTGTGTCTTTCGACTCAAACGCCCGACATTTCTGTCAGCAGGACAAACCAGATTTTGTACGCGTATGAGCAAAGTTAGGTAATACGAATGAGGTCTGTTAAGGTTCACGTTGACACAGACACAGCCATCAGCAAATGAGAACACACACACACATACACGTAAACAGTCATCTGGAAATCGAAGAAAACTTACAAGCCAACATATTTTGAAAGTGAGCTGAAAGCAATCGAATGCAAATATGTTTTCTTAAAAAAAAAAAAAGAAATAATTATTTTCGTATAAACACAAACGTATTCCTTTATGACTATATATTTAGCTGTCTTTTTGTCCGTCTGTTGGATATCTAGTTAAAAGACTTGGATTTTGAAGCTGAGTTTCAAGGCAGGCATTCTATTTCTTGATGAAAAATTTTAACCGGACATTCTTAGTTAACTCAGTTTATAGTATCATTCCAAAAGTAACAGGCAATTTCTCTCTCTCTCTCTCTCTATATATATATATATATATATATATATATATATATATATATATATATATATATATATATAAATGAAAATTAATCACTTTTCTAATTTTATCTTTCTATTTTTCCGTCGCTGTACTTACACTCAGTAGTTATATAACGTCCAACAGTTTAACATCCATTCGCTTATACGTCCACTGTTACTATCATTAAAAATAAATTTCAAACAGAGACGTGTGTCATATGTATGTTTGAAAATTGTCTAGATCTTACTTCATTAAATATTCTTTTTTTTACCATTCGAAGGCTTAAAATAAAAACAAAAAAAAAAACAGACAAAAAAAAAAACCAACAAAAAAACAAAAACAAACAAACAACCAAAAAAACCGTTTGTTCTCTCAATGTACAAATTGTATAACAAATGATTTTTAGAACGTACCTTGGACATTAGGTGATGCACGAGCCTACCTATCAATCTATCTATGTGAATGTCTGTGTACGTGCGTGGGTGTAGGAGTGTATTCGTATGTGGATGTGTGTGGAATATGATAGGTATATTCGATATATGACAAAAGGGAATGGTAAAAAAAAAAAAAAAAAGAAAAAGAAAAGAAAAGCAAAAAAAAAGGTCAAAGTGCTGAAATTAAAGATCGGTTTAGAATCAACTTCTGTTATTCTTATGGCTTCTTACTTTGGTAGCCGATGGCGTGTGCGTGAAAACTCCTTCACTAAGGATGAAGAATGACAGTGGCTCCGTGGTAAGATATTTGACTGACGTAAAGTTAGCCGGGTTTCAATCCCAGCCTGTAGCATCTCACGTGTCTAGCCACACTGAAGAGTTGTGATACAAGGAAACAGTGTCTGTGAACGACAATACGTATTGTATCCCACCCCTGTGGGTTGAGTACTCGGTTGTGAAATTTGTCAGCTGCCACATAAATGGAAACGCAATAGCTCTTCTCAAGAATTGAACACGCGGAGAATGATGACGGCACTGTGGTAAGATGTAAAATCAGTCCGGTTTCTATTCCAGCTTGAAGCATCTCGGGTGTCTAGCCACAATGAAGAGCTGATACAACTTTGCGTGGATGAATATATATGTAGAATTATATTCATATTATATGTAGATTACTGAATACCATATTACTGACAAACTCACGTGTACAGACGTATTTCCTGAACGTACACGTGTTTTACACGTGTATATTACTTAGTTTGACACTGTCAGTAAAAAGACAATCGTAAGAACCGAATCCACCACATCGACGGATAGGCCTGAGAAAATACTCGGCTGAATATTATATATATATATATATATTGGCGTCCATTTTATAACATCGGTATTTTGACCCACTATCATTTTGGGCATAGATATAGCTTTTTAAAATGTTATTTCTCTCAAATTGCTTTTGGGAGGATCGGCTTGAGAGCTATTATATATATATATATATATATATATATATATATATATGTCTCTGTGTGTGTGAATGTCAGTACTTACAAGAACTTTAGTTCACAGGATTACGTGAATGGCAATGCTTTTTTTTTTATCCCAATCTCATTACAAGGAAAGAAAACTGATTTTGGAAATTTCAGTAAAAGGTGAAAAATGATTAATTGTGGAAAAAAGAACAAAAATTCCTCTTTCCAACTATCTTTAATTAAGAAAATTAAAACACTGAAATCAAATGTCTAAGTCTTTTACCCTATTATCCCCATCACGATTCCTTGCAAAGTCAGGCATAGTAACTCTTCTATTGTACACGGTGCAACAGAAATACTTGCCACATTTTAAACCATCACTATTGGGGTGCAAGTAAACTTAGGCAAGTGTAGCTCCACCTTGCAAATATTTTTTTTTTGAGACGATAAGTTACAATCATGATTTGAAACAATGCTCACCGTAAATTTGCTCTTAAAACCTTTTTTTTTGAGTGAATTGTTACACAGAGATATTTTCGTGCTCATTTCATGTTATGTTGGAATGATGCTGTTCTGGATAGAAAATCGAAAGTCCTTTCGCTAGAAAATTTCCGAATAGAGACCATTATCTAGATGATGTCATTTTAAACCAGTAATGAATAAAAACTCTAGCTCTTTATTCACACATTGAAATATTTTTTTAACGCCAGCCCTTTATTTAAACAATAGTGAGACAATTTTTCATATCAGTCGCATTAATATTTTTTTCAGCATTTAAAAACATTGTCTATTCAATCCACGATCATATCTAAAAACAAAAAAAAATGTTAAGGCATTAGCTAGGTGGAGCTTCGTTTGCCACTTGCCTGAATTCACTTGTACCATACAGGCAACAGTTTAAAATGTGGGAGGTATTTCTCTCGCACCCTGTAATAATTAATGCCTGTTTTGTCATTCACATGACAACGAATTAAGCTTTCAATAATGTTCTATACACAGAAAAATCTCTTACACACACACACACACACACACACATATATATATATATCTCGATGGAATATAAAATTAGAAAATTTGTTTCAATTTACTTAAGCTTACACTTAATAAAACTGGATTACAGTAAATATTCTTTTTACACTGATCAAAAGTAAGGGATGTATTCCAGTCTCCACGCAAGAGTACGGATCAGAGCTGAAGCAAAAACAATGTATACAGTGAAATTATATGGGGTCTGGGTACTATATTTTCGGAGCCTGAGCACGGAGTGATCTAGTTGTGTGATGAATTGTTATAATCCATTTATATTATCTGTACGTTTATCATTTAGTAAATGGAAACATATTCAAGCTGATGAAGTTTTATTTTGGATATATAGGGTGTTTCAATATCCATGAGACCCATATGACTGTTAATATATTGGGTGTCTCAATATGCATGGAACCCATGTGACTGCTAATATATATGGCGTCTCAATATACATGAAACCAACGTGACTGCTAATAACTCTGCTAATAATAATGTTGTGTCCTTTTTTTCAGATTTGTAAATAGTATGCTATAACAACTATTAATCCTCGATCACAATGCCTTGACCAAAAGAGGAAAAGTGTTTTGCGTCACTACTTATTTGGAGATAAAATCATTCAAAACTGTCTCAAAATAGATGCAACCCATTAATATGATAATGATCTATTTCTGAAAAAAGAAACTCAAAAAATGATTGCATGTCCTGGAACCTGATGTAATATCAATAAAAGAAAAACATTGTCTTAATATCTCTGGTTCAAATAATTTATTTTTTGCAGAACGTGTTCAAGATGATCGTCATTTGGCTTGGGTCAGTAATAAATCATTATAATATTAATGGTTTGCATCTATTTTAAGACATCCTGTATCTGCATGTTTATTATTGAACAAATGGAAATATATTCAAGCTGATATAGTTATATTTTGGTTATGTATATATACACAGATATATATTTGTTGTTCACTAAATCTATTGAGAAAGAGAGCTCAATATCAGTGACCTACCTTATATATTCAAGTTAGGAAGTTAAGATAGCGTTGACATAAAGTCAGCGGAGCTGGGTAACAGTCAGTTTCTCGCCTGTGGTAATCGGACCAAACTCCACTGACTATATCTACACTATACTAACTCATAGGTAACCCTGCCAGACTACGGGATAGTCTTATTCACGCACTTTATATATATATATACATTGGGGTAGATGTGCCTGTGTAGGTGTATGTAGGTGTGTGTGTATCTTTGTCTAGATATGAGTGTTGACTTGCTCTCAAATATATATATATATATATATATATATATATATATATATATATATATGTGTGTGTGTGTGTGTGTGCGCGCGCGTGCGCAAGTATCAGCAATCCACCAAAGTATCTAATCGTTGATATAACCACGTACTTTTGTATTTGCACAGATTAGAGTAGCCCCGTTTGCAGGGCCTAGAATATGTAAATATCACCCCACCCCGCAGAAGAGTAAGACCCCCTCCTACAAAAAGTGTCCTCTGTAGGGCACTAAATTACACCCGGTGATACATTCACAGTTATCTCTGCTTGGCATTATGTTTAAATTGATTTTAAAACTACATTGGCTTTGAAAATATTGATATAGCAGCTAAATATGAAGTGTTCACTTGTTTAAAATGATTGTCAAAATTTACTTTTGTACCTTATAGAACTGGAGGCTATAAGTTAAGTTGCATTCAGCGTAAAATAATCCAACCGGAGTTGATATGCCGTTAAACTTAACGTAATCAAACCAAATTTAACAGCTTACAGATCACTCACACACATAAACATTCAAATATATAGTTGTAACATTCCCACGTACTGCCAACGTACACGAATTATACTTTTCTTTGCCTTATGTACAGAGTCGTTTGTTTTACTCTGCAATTTTTTAAAATTTCATATCTCTTTTTTGCATGTCTATATCTGTAGATTCACTCAAATATATATAACATCTTTTAATACTGATGATTGCATATGAGTTTTTTTCTTTTAATTATATTTTTTGTACAAGTTTAGGCACAAATGGACAAATATATACACGAACGCATAAACACAAACTGTGACGTCTGATAGTGGTTGAGGGTTAACGAGTTCATCTGGTGGACCATGTGGGAGAGAGTTCAATCCACACCAGCTGCTACACTATTGCAAACTAATACAAAAGTAACTGATATTTAGTAAATATCTACACAAAAATGCACCTGGTGGGGTATAGTAAACGGCATAATGCAATCGGAGTCTTTCTACGAAGTGACTGGCCGTAATATGATATATCGGACCATCAGGTAGCAATTTCGATCCATATGGAGTACCCAAATATTGTGACCTTGTGCCAGATGATATTAAACTTTATAAATTTCTGCGTAAACAAATACTCTTGGGATTATTTATAGAAATGGATGAAACGTCAATCACTCGGATCAGGAGCGAAGCGATTTTTATACACTCGGGATACCGTACGGTTGAGACTTAAAGCTGATAAATAACTAGGACCTCAAATACATTAAAGAGGTGCCTCACCAGGAGTAATTTTAAGAATCCATTTTCTTAAATCAATAGTAAAAAAATCAAACATTTGACTGGATATCAAAGTGTAGTGGTCTTGTGCCAAATTTTATTAAATACCTTCGCAAAAAGGAGATAATTATAACATTTTATGGAAACGGAAGTATTTATATATATATATATATATATATATATATATATAAATTGTACACAATATTTCTAATAAGTCAAATGACGTGATTTAAAGCAAAAAAACACCGATTCATTAATCAAACGGCCAACTTTTTCTTGTTACACAAATTTTCCCTTGTTTTTTTTATATTTAGCACTTTTTATACATCCATCGTTGATTTAACATCACTCATAACATCCCTCATAGTCCTGATGATGGTTCATTAGAACCGAAACGCTATAGTTTCCGATTTTGCTTCTCAATAAATATCTCATTCTACTAGGATTATCTCGTTATTATATATATATATATATATATATATATATATATATATATATATATATATATATATATATATATATATAGGCCCTTGATGTAAAGGCAAAAGTGCGGGACTGTGGCCTCGAAGCAAGCAAGTTCGAATTCTAGTCACGCTATTACATTCACTTTCAGACTCATACTTTTGAGGAAGGAATGAGTCCCATTATCTCCCATGATATGGATTAAATAATATCGATACAATTCAATAAGGATGGCTTTGGCATTAAATAAACCACGAAGGCTGATATGGCTTTCAACAAAGAAATCAAATAAAACCAACACACTTGTATGTGTGTATTTGTGTGAAAAGTGTGCTTTGGTGTGTTTCAGTTGGAAAATAGAACATGGTAATTAAAAAAAAAGCACTGTTACAAAAGTAACTGGCTGTCTCTCTGTCTATCAACTATTCTTTAGAATAATCGTTCCTCAAGTCATTGCCAAGAAATTTGAAGTTTGTCTATGTAGTTTAGTAATGTGAGTTTGTGCCAAACTTTATTAAATGTCTACAGAATCGATTCAGAAAAATTCAGTCAAAATAAAATTATATATGTATATATATATATATATATATATATATATATATATATATATATGTTAGAGAAGGTGTGCCTTGGTGGTTATATCACTTAAAAAAAAGATCTTAGTGATTGAAAACTCAAAACAAAGTAAATAAATAAATAAGAAGAATAAAAAGAAACTATAAAAACAAAAAGACAATTTAGATACGTTCTTCCGAGACGCCTACGTAATAGTTTATGACAGGTAAAAATAAGGGTTCTAACAAGTAACAACACTTATATTATTTTGAATGAAGTACCCTCCACACACACACACACACACACACATATATATATATATATATATATATATATATATATATATATATATGTGTGTGTGTAAGTATTTCTGAGTATGTATGTAATGTAGTTTGTGCTAGGGGCAAAAGCGTGTAGGTACTCAGCTTATATCGAACTCCCTTAACTATCAATCGTCAGCAAGATAATCTTACTGACCATTTTTCTTTGCTAAGTGTCCAATGAGAAATTTCTTCGCATAGGACGTGGGGAGGAACATGTTACCCGACACTAAACGATCGATTTAAGTTAAGTAGTGATGAGCATGTTCAATATTAGACGGGTGACCACTTAAGCAACAGTAGGTACTGTAAATAACCGTAGACTTGAGTGACATATCTATAAAGCTTGGTTAAAAAATTGGGCGACTCGCGTGGTTTAATATTAATCTACCGAAAATCTTAAACCATTATTAGAGAGTTCGAGTCTTACTGAATGCCCCATACAGCCTTGTATATATACACATTTAATGAATGTATTTAAAAATATCAATTTTAAAAAAAGGTGATCGCCGTTGCCAAGTTTTTAATTAGTTAATTTCAGATGTATTCGCAAGTATCGTGCTTGGTTAGACAAAGTTTCACGTAACAATTATATCAACTCACATACACAGGCATGTCGTCGTCGTCGTGTAATGGTTCATGAGCCAATTTCACAAATCAGTTTGTGATGCGTAGTGAGTTTCGAACTCACTAGGTGCCCTGTACTAATGGACTATGTTTGCTTTTTGACTTACAATCAAGTCACGCTGAAAGCATTGGTCGAAGTCATATAAAAGTTAAGAAGCGCAGTGGCTGTTGAGTTCTGAAACGGGTGACCACTTTGGAACAGCAGGTACTGTTAGCAAAACTAAGTCAATAACAACATCTGTTTTCTTTTTCTCTCACACACACGTATATATATATATATATATATATATATATATATATATATATATATATACACACACACGTGTGTTCTTATCTATCTATGTCTGTTTATATCTATCGGTCTATCTGTCTAGTGCAGTTTAGGAGGCTAGTTTCTCAAATCATTATGTAGGTTTCCTAACATATATATTCATATACTTTCACTTTTCCGAAGGCAAAAGTTTAATGGTAGTTAGAAGCATATATTCTTCAAACCATATCTACACAGGCACTAACTGATATTCGAGTATTGCTTGACATGTTCAAATCCATCTGTCAGACATGCATAAAGCCTGTTAACCCTTTTTCAACTCTGTCGAAAGATTACTGACTTTCCATCCAAAAAGAAACAAAAAACAAAAGCAAAAAAAATAAAAAAATATAGAGTCGGGAAGATCGACTGAAATTGCGTAGTCAAAGAAATAAAGTGTCCTTGTATATAACCCAAGTCAATACAGATGAAAACACATTTATAAAACAGTATGTGGATTCGAAACTAACACATTTTTTTTTTTACTGAAATAGTTCTCCAATAAACATACACATACCCGCACACAGTGTCTCACATTCTTTGATTATATTTTTTTTCTTTTCTTTTGATTTTTTAAAAAGTCTGAATCGCCCAAGAGTTACATTGTTAATGTAAAATAAATAAAACTTTGCTTCTCAGATCAGAAATAAAATTTTAAAAAAGTACAGAACAGACGGTGAGCATCTGTCTTTTAGGAAACCCTTCCTTACTGTATTAAGCTACTAAACAACACTACCGTCTCTTAATGTGTGCAGTTATAATAACAATATTATGATTATGTTAAAGAACCATATGTAATTTTCATCTACAAAAGTGTTATGAGTGAGGTTGGCATGTTTTGATCCTATAATAATGATAATAGTGTTAATCAAGACTATCCAGACCATAGCACTGTTTAAATGACTTAGAAAAATCCAGGTGACTCGAGCAGGCTTATTGTCATTTAGACTTCAGTGTTAAAAAAAGTTAATACTGGGGTCAAAAACTAGCATAGATGTAAGAATAATAAAGACTTGGAGATAAATCGACAACAAAGTGCATTATCTTCTACAATATGCAGCAACATAATAACACACACACATTATATATATATATATATATATATATATATATATATATGTAATAAAAAGTTCTGAGGTGGGTGTCCGATTCTAACTTGATATGCCCCGTTATTGTGGCCCTGTGTAAATATTCATGTACTTATCACCACACACACACACTTAGACATATAACTTCTTAACCCCAACGCATTAGTATAAACATGAAGTTAAAATATTTACAGGTGTTTATACGCGGGCTTTTCAAAGGCCCCAACAGCAAAAACATACATAAAAAAAAGGTAAAACTTCTCGTCTCAACAATTATTTTTGTCTATCTACTTAGAAGATATTAATATCATTTTAAACTTATTTGAATATTGTGTGTGTGTATGTGTGTATTAGTGTGTGTTTGAAACGTACGTGCTTTTTCATTCTCAGGCATGCACGCTTTCTAGCAGTCCATCTAATTTTTTTCTCATTCTAACAAATTTTCTTTCTCATGCATATTAGTTTTCGAATCTATCTATCTATCTAAAAGATTTAAGTGAAACAATAGATAGACAGGTAGATAGAAAGCAAAATAATGCATAGTAAAAAGAAAGAAAGGGAAGTGATAGATAGATAGATAGATTGAATGATAATCTATCTATCTATCGGTCTATCTATCACCTCCTTTCTTTTTCCTCATTTTATCAATCAATTCATTTTTTCTTTGTGTACATTACTTTCATGTCATCATTTTCTTCTGTTTGTTTATAACTTTATTTTTACTTTTTATAAATTGCATACGCCATTTGTTCGTTCTTTCTTTCTTTCTAATTTTACTTTTCTTTTTAATTTCTTTCCATATATTTCTTTCTTTCTTTCTTTCATTAATTTTTTCTATCTATTATATAATTTCTTTTTTACAGTGAATTTCTATCTACCTGTCTATCTATCGCTTCACTTAAATTTAATCTACTTTGCCATTAATTTGCTGGACCTTAATCAGTTTATCGATTTAACCTTAAAAATCAATTAACCTATCATGAATGAATGAATGAGTAAATACAAAAATCAATCGCTCACTTATCGATCATGACTTTTGTTATCGACCAACGCAATAAACACTTGTGTGCGTGCACAACAACCCAATATAAATAAATAAATGAATAAATAAATAAATAAAGAGACTTGCCTAAACAGCCAGCGGTTTTCCCGGCATTCGTCAAATGCTGATACACCAAACCCCAAACTCATCGGAATCCAGGTTCGCTTGTTTTCTGCCCGAAAAATGCGTAAAGGTAAAATTCTCTCTCTCTCTCTTTCTCTCTCCCGCTCTCTCTCTTTCTTTCTCTCACACACACACACCCGTTCTAGTGATCTGAAGTAAACACAAGGACTGGTGCTGTGCCGTGAGATAGTCAGTCTGCCTGCGTTTGCCACTACGAGCTTCACGAGGTTTTCACTACTACTGCTTACTCGCCGTTCAGAAGAATTAGTGTGTTACATGTTCTGAAAGAGTCGCAACTACGTTACGAGCCAGTGACGGCAATGCTTGTGTTACATCGAGTGACACAGCTGACAGCAAGTGAACCGAATCTGCACGTCAGACTGACAGGCGGACGGATTGATAGAGCGAGCGAGCGGGCGTTTGTGTGTGTGTGTGTGTGTGTGTGTGTGCCTATGCGAGGGAGAGAAAGTGTGTGAGAGAGATGGATGGATGAAGCGATCAGAAGTTTCGGTTGGTGCCTGGGTGGGTGTGCTGGTGTGATTGGGGGGAGGTGGGGATTGTGCAAGCAGACGGGCTGGTTGTGTCATCGACACGAAAAGTGACTGACAGCTAATAGATCGGTGCCAGAACGAGGGAGAAAGGAAAGCAACAGAAGATGAAGAAACGAGAAGAGATGAAATAGCGAGAAAGGGATACTTTATTGAGGAATGGACCAAAGAGGAACAAACAAACCAACAAACAAACAAGCAAAAAAACATAAAAATAATTAAATAAAGAGGATAAAGGAATATCAAAAAAAGAAAATGAGAATCATCAAGGAGGAAGAAGATAATTATTTAACTGTATTTTATTGTATATCAACTTTAGTGAGTTATGTAATGCCATATCCTGTTCATAAAAATTTTAAACGAATTAGAAGCCATTCGTTTGCACACAGTTAAATGGTTTCAAGCATTGCTATCTAACGCTAATAATTCTGTTCAATATTGATAATAATACCTTTTAAATACATTGAATAATTCTTTTGACATAAACGTAACGAAGGAAATCAAGTACTACTACTGCGAGTCAAAGTGGACCTGGGAGTAATGGCAACGAAGTTGTACTTCACATTCCCCAAAGCTCCGGGAATGGAACCTCACTATCAGCTTGTTTAGTTACATATTATGGACACGCATTAGTAAGGGAGTCTTACCTCTCTGTAGAGATGCAGTCGGTGTATTCTGCAACCCCGGCCAACTAGTAAGAGGGACAGGAATAAAGTGCATTAATAATAATAATAATAATAATAATAAAATGACTCAAGTAAAAATGATAGCGATAAATATTATAGGACTTCTTGATTTTTTGAGAAAAATCTCACAATGATAATTATTCTAGACACAGAAGGAGACTTGTTGTCTCACATACCTCAGTGAAAAACCACAAGTTGAAACTTGTGTGAAAAATTCGTATATAATAATAATAATAATAATAGTACCTTGACCTTGCCAGAGGACTGAAAAAAGTTGTGGAACAAGAAGGTACCTGTGATACCAATCATGGACACCTTGAAAAAATCCCCCCACCAAACTGGATGAGGTAGGGAATAGAGGAAGAATCGAAACTCTCCTGACCACTATAGTAATAAATCCGCGTGGATTCTCAGAACTAGGGAAGACTTTGCTGTCACTCATACTCCACTGATAATCTGTCAATCAGAGCAGGTGTGAAAAACTCACAAGAAGCAAAATACTATTACTACTAATAATAATTATAATAATAATATTGCTTGCGTGAAAAACACTCAAAGGAGTAAATGATAAGAATAAGAACGATAGAAAAAATAATAAGATTCGAGACTATTTAGACCACGGCACTGTTAAGATCAGCTAGAATACTTAGAAGA
Source organism: Sepioteuthis lessoniana (assembly GCA_963585895.1). Lineage (NCBI taxonomy): Eukaryota > Metazoa > Mollusca > Cephalopoda > Myopsida > Loliginidae > Sepioteuthis > Sepioteuthis lessoniana. Next base: position 102,071,332 of record OY757906.1, on the reverse strand, counting down.
GTCCTGCCGACCTGGGAGAGATTTGTTTTCACGCAGACTTCAGTGAAAAAACAACAGTTAAATTAGAGTGAAAAAAAACTTTGTGTATAATAATAATAATAATAATTTAGATGGTCGTGTTTAGGGGACAATAAAGATATTGAAAAAGCTGCTGGAGACTAGTGATTTGCTATCACTCAATCTCCGTTGATAACCACCCGACGTCTGGTGAGAACATGTCAATGCTTGAAAAATGACAACAGAAATAAGAATGCTCTTTGAAATAATAATAATAATAATAATAATAACAACAACAATAATTAAGCTTAGCAAATATGGGAAATGACTATATGAAAAATGAAGAGGGATAGATGTTACCAACGATGTCTACGACGATGAAGAAGAGCAATGGGGAAGAGGAAGGAAGAAAGAAATGAAGAAAAAGAAAAGGCACGGGGAAGAGGAAGTACAGTGATGAAGAAGAGGTTGTAGGAAATGAGGAAGAGGAAAAAGAAGAAGTAAAAACAGATCGGAAAGAGAATGAAGGAAATGAAGACGAAAAAGAGAAGATAGGGAAGAGGATATTGGAAAAGAAGAAAAAAAAAAGATGGAGAAGAAAAGGAAGATGAGGAAGAAGACGAACGACGTCATCGTTGTCGCTATAGTAGTAGTAGTTGTTTTAATAACAAAGAAAGAAAAAAAATCAAGGAGGAAAATGTTTCGAAGTCAATAAGGAAGGAAGAATAATATGATTAAAATAAAGTGTAAAAAAAGTAGAATTTATGGTTAAATAAAAAGGAAAAATGATGATGAAGGAAACAAAAAGAAGCGGATGGATGAATAGAAAAGAACGAGATGTAAATAGTAACTAAGTGAAAGTGAAAGGAAATGTTGAAAAAGTCGATGAACGGGAAGAAGTAGGATGAGAAATAAGAAAAGAAACAAAACAAAAAAAAAGTAGGATTGAAAGTTTATCGTTAAATAAAATGAAATCAAAAGAGATATTGGGAATCGGAAAAGGAAAGTGTAAACATCTAAAATATATTAATGTTTTAGAGACCTCTTTTTCGAAAACTTATTTCATGTACGTATCGAAAGATTATCTATGGCTTCATGATATTATTATTATCTATAGATTATTATCATCAGCTCCATTTAATACGTGGAATCAACACAATTTGATGATGATGATTATTTTTTACTAAATTTCATATAATATTTCAAAGTAATTATTGCCGAGAGAAAAAAGCAAAAAATAAAACAAAAAAGAAAAAAAAGAAAAAAAAGAAAAGAAAAAAGAAAAAATAGAAAAAAAAGAAAACAAAAAAAAACAACAAAAATAAAAAACGAAAAAAAACAAAAAAAAAACAAAAAAAAAACTTCCAAAATTCAAAACAAAATAAAACGACACATCTTTGAGAGTAAATTATCTAGCAACTGAATATTTTTGTGCCTTCGCTGATTATCCTTTTTAATCTATCTATCTTATTCTGTCAATATCTATGTATGTATCTATCTATTTTATTCTGTCAATATCTATGTATCTATCTATTTTATTCTGTCAATATCTATCCATAAATAAAATTACCATTTGTTAGGATGTAAGCGTAACGTAGCAAAAACGGCACATTATAGTGAGATTTTTATGTGAGTAATACTCTTAAAATATTTGAACTTGTTCAGTTTCTCTGCGTTTTCGGTCACATCGACTGATCGTCTTCAGCCCTGAAGCAAATTTAACTCATAATCTACTGCAACAAATTTAAAACATCACATCTCATTGTTAAAAATAATACAAACTCCCCAAAATCCAACCCAATCCAAACAAATGTAGTTTACAAATTCACCTGCCGATTTCGAGAGTATTTCTCGAACTCCATACAAACCCCTAATACCTATATCAGCCAAACAATCACTACCCTCTCCTGTCGTCTTACATCATCCCTTTCTGATACCAGTGCCACCAGACAACATAACTGCAATATATAATAACACAGATTAATTCACATCTTTTGAAAAACGAAAATCTTCAATATAATATCAATATGATATTCACAAATAACAACGAAAAACGCCTACAAATCTACGAAACCACCAGTACTAAAAATAAGCTACCAAACAAAGATAAAATAGTATTCAATGCTGGCATTAACGTATTAAACATCTTCAACAACTAACACGCAAACTGAAATACTACCAACAATTATAAACCCTTCTAACAAAATATATATCGCACTCAGACTATATAAAAACAGACAATACTTTTTTTTTAAAAATCGCCCGGCAGATGATCAATCGATATGATTGAAAACGCTTGGGAGCAGAACCTAGGACTTCTCCTCTATCATTTGGACCCTGATACAAAGAAAGTAGCAAAAATGTTGCGAAAAATATAAAGAACTCATAAAAAAGCAAAGTTCTGTGGTCTTATATATATATATATATATATATATATATATATATTATATATTTGTACGTGCGTGTCTATTTATATGTGTGTGTGTATGTGTAAAATAGAATAATTGTTACCTCATTTTCATGCGTTTTTTTTAACATAATCATCAGAAAGGAGATTTTGGAAACCAATAAATTAAAGAAAAAATCTCTGCTTCCCCCAAAGACTGTCTGATGATTGAGTAAAAAAAAAAAAAAAATAAAAAAATAAAAAAAAAAATCAACGATAGAAAAAAAAAGCAACCCATTTAACGAATAGTAACTGATGAGCAAGGGAAGATGAGGTAATTATTATTTAATTTTTTATATTGATCCGTTTGCCAGCATCCGAGCACATTATTTTATTCAATGTTGTTTTTCGTTAGTTTTTTTCCTCGTGTATTTTGTTTTTCTGATTCCTTGTTTATATATATATATATATATATATATATATATATATATAAACACACACACAACAGTATTAATCAACCATCCTTTTTGTTTCAGATTTTATATTCGAGGATACATGAATTGCGATTCGGACTTTTTAAAAAATTATAGATAAAAAATAGGAGCCAAAAACCAATAAAACTCAGGAAGTTTAAGATGAAAATTTGTCTGAGAGTAAAACACAAAAAATAGAAAAATATCAAGATCTTACCAAGGAGCAAGACATTAAAACGTTTTAGACCTAATTTATATTTAAATTTGACCAGTTTTAAGGCAAATTAAATGTAAATTTGAGGCTGATATTCTACAGATTTTAAACTGTTTTGAAACAAATTTATTTAGCGAATACAGAGAACTGGTATCATTAAATTCCGTTACAAACATGTTTGGCCGACGAGTTAAAGAGAGGTTTTAAGTACAGACTGGTGAAACTGAAAATTCAGAGAGGGGTTAAAAGTGTCCAAATGATAAATATAGCAATCATATATTCTTACAAAAAAAAAAATATTGAATAAAAATCAGGTAAATACATAGACCTTACTTGAGAGTTGCGACAATGATAGTTAATGCAGTTTTAGAAATACTCATAAAAGCCTTTGAAAACATATTGAAAGAAATGAGGATTTTACGACTTGAGTGTTGTGATAAAACTATAAACAATATAAAGTCGATTTGATGAGACGTACTTCCACTTGATATCAAAGATCGTGACCATAACATTCTGGTTTAATGATCCATTGAGAAAAAGAAAATAGGAAGATGTTGATAATATTATTAGTGATTATACCGAGCAAGACGAAAAAGAATACAAAAGAGATTTGGAACATGGACATAAAAAGAATTGTGCAAATGACATTGTATTTAATCATATCAACAAATTATATCGACCAAAATGAGGAGATACCTTAGAAAATTAAAAAAATACCCAAGGACTTTGAAATCCTGAACCAAACATCAGATGAGAAGACATGATATACTTGTTGCAAAGAAAGAAAAAAAAAAGGGCTGACCAGATTGTGAGGGTGGTTGTATCTGTGGGCCACAAGGTATAAACAGAAGACTGGTAAAAGTTTTTAAAATGTACCGGGATCTACCAGGGAAACTTTTTAAAAAACTGCGAAAAATGAAGGTAAATTTTGAGACAAAAGATTATGCAGATAAATTCCTGCCAAAATTTTGAAGATCAAATTTTTTCGACCAGTGAGAAAACTGATAGGTACTGGATATTTGAGGAGAATTGCTGTCATTCAGAATTCTTAGATAACTAAAAGACATTTATTCCCAACGTGTTATGTGAGAAACAACAGCAGCATCAACAACCTAATAATAATCTTTCAAATCACATGATAAGCGAATGTAGCAAACTCGCGCAAATGTAAAATAAGACGAGGCACGACTGGGTAGGAAGGGTCATCCTCGGGTATTGTGCCAAAAATTGAATTTTCACCATACTACCAAGTGGAGGTGCCCGTGTAGTCGTTATCGCCGTAGGAAATGAACACGGCGATACGAGTTCAAATCCTGGACGAGACTGATTGCATTTCACATAGCACTAATACCCTTGGGAAAGGTATGAATCCAATTATTCTCCCTCCAGCTATGGGTAAATAGTAGGGGAGACTAGGTTCTTCAGCCTTGGTTAGGCAACTAGTCTAGGAGAAGGAAAACTGAATTCAAACCTGTTAAACTCCGCTTAAAAACTGACCTTGTGTCATATCCTGCCCGAGCGGAGGGGTTGGTAAATGCACAAACTAGAATCCATCCGAGAGAATGAGGCGCATAAAATACTCTGGGATTTTAAGATACAAACAGATCCCCCTAAACTTATCCAGAAGACCAATCCTAGTGTTAATCACACACACAAAAGAGAGAACTTGCCGTCTAGTGGATTTTGCTGTTTTAGCGGATCATTGAGTGAAAATAAAAAAGCGAAAAGATTGACAATACTTGGACCTTGCCAGAAAACTAGAAAAGCTATGCAACTCCAGGGTGACGGTGATACCAATTATAGTTGGCGAGCTTTGAATAGTTCCAAAAGACTTGAAAAGGGGTCTGGACGAGTTGGAAATCAGAGGTCTAATCGGGACCGTCCAGTCTACAGTATTGTTGAGATCGGCCAGAATACTCAGAAAAGTCCAGGGGACACGAGGAAACTTGTTGTTACTCAGACTCCTTTTAAAGACTCTCAGCCGACACTAGTGGGGAAAACTCGCAAGGAGTGATATGATAATTGCAGCAGTATTAGGTTATGTAGTGATAAAAAGAAAACAATTTACTACATAAATCAATTAAGCAAACTGGCACAAAAGGAATTCAGGAACAGTCATAACTTGGTTAGAATAGTGATCCACTGAGGCTTGATATAACGTTCCTCTTTTACTTTAGGGAAGCCTTATTAATTGTACCAGCGGCTGTTGGTTGGGCTAAAACACATGTTCTCTTTTTGCAATGGGAAAACCTTGTTAACTGTATAAGCGGCTATCGATGAGGTTCGATCTTATATTCCAACTTGACTTTGGAGAAGCTTGATTAATCGTACTATCTACTATCGGCGATACTCGATCTCACCTTCGATTCTTACCTGAAGGAAGCCTGGTTAATATTACCAACTGGTGAGGCCTGATCTCACATTCCCTTTTTATATTGGAATTGCTGCACTTAGTGAAGCTTGAACTCACGTCCCATTTTTACCCTGGGGTAGCTTGAGTAATCTTACTAGTTGCTCCTAATGAGACTCAAACTCACTTTCTTTTGTCATCTGAGAGAAACCAGATCAACCATACCTGCTGTTCTCAGGATTTGTCGCGCGACAGACTAAGGAAATGGGATAGACAGGTAGATATTTTATATGTAATGAAATAGAGCACAACATTACACCACACATGCATTTTTTAAAATTTAATTTTTTTAATTATTTTATTTTATTTTTTTACACGAATCTGCATGCGAATCGGATGATAAAATTAATTCTTATCCACTAGTTATTGTGACGATTCTGCCATAACATCTGTTCCATGAAACCGCTCTCTACCATGCTCTCTCATTTTGCTGAAATGCAAAGGCATTATTTGGACTCGTAATGGACAATTATTTTGTATTTATTTAATTCAATAAAATCTCTGTATATTTTTCCAGACCAGATATACTTTTTTGGCTTTAGGGAATCTGACGAACCATACCTATTATTCTTTAGGAAATTCGAACTCACGTTTCCTTTTTCCCTTTAGGAAACCTGATTAATTGTGCCAGCAGCACTTCTAGGCTGAGCCATATTAACTCAACTAATAATAGTGCTTATTGGTCATCATTATTGATAAAATAACCAACTGTGAAGTTGATTTTCTTGATATTTTTGTGTTTATTCATATCATCTCTTGATGAGCAGAAAAATCAAAATATTAAGGGTTCTTCCTTATGAACTAAATATTGCAGATATTTATATATGAAAAAAAAAAAAAAAAAAAAAAAAAAAAAAAAGAAACAGAAGCGGATCAAGAAGGAAAGGTGTAATTGTCAGCGAGTGCAGCTTGCTTCCAGCTGGTTCCCCATTGATTAAATCCTGTATATGCACATACATATGCGTACGCGTACAAAAGAACGCGAGACACACGGTGTTTTCGCATCTGATTGTTGCCAGGAGTGGTTATTGCGGATGCCTTCGGGAAATTCTGACACCCACATCTAGAAGCCTATGTAAAAGGAAATTTGGCATAGTGGATAAACTATGCACTGGAACAAGGTCAAATAATGTATCTTTCAAAATGTGATGAAACCAACTTAGATAAAAATGCTTGGCGGAATATAGAGTATTTCAGGTTATGGAGAACATATTTGAAAAAGAAGAAAACGACTTTGGCATGATGGTTAGAGTGTTCGCCAATGGCTCGGGAAACCGGAGTTCAATCCCAGGTCGAGTCATAAAGACTCAAAAATGGTACTTGATGCCTCCTTGCTTAACACTCAGCATTATAAGGTTGGGATCAAGAGTAAAGTGGAGCAATCCAAAGAAAGAAGTAGTGCCCTCTCCTACACTTTAGTGTAGTAGCTATCGAAAAGGGAGCCTTCTGGTCGCCCTCGACTACGGACGCCAACTTTACTTTTATATATTTAAAAAAAAAACCCACCTGAACGAATGTTCAATTTAGAAAAACACCACCCTGGTGTCGATGTTTAGAATACCTTGACTCAGTTTCCTAAAGAAGGCTAAGTTTACTCCCCCACCCCTAAAAGTGCGCCCTGAGTATAATACTTATCTGATGGTCAGGCTCCACTTCTACAGATCTGGAGAATGTGGAGTATCCCTTCATTGATATTACCCCCAGTTCTACTCTGAACAAGAGAGATTGTATCTGTCTATGAGTCAAATAGATTTGTTTAAAAATAATTCGCATTCAACAAAAATAATTGTTATCAAATAATAAATTATTTATATTAAGAATAGTTACTTGAAGTTGTAATTTTTAGTAAGGATTATTATCATTATTTGTAGCTTGAAACCCTATAACTGTGTGCAAACAAATGGCTTATTAAATAGAAATAATTACTTGAAACCGTATTGTAATTCGTATTAGATATGAATACTTGAAACGATACAACTGTGAAAATTATTTGTATTTGATAGGAATAATTGACATCACATCCGAGTGCACACAATTTTAAGAAGCAACTACACAAAAAAGTAAATATAGATATAAATTTACAAGGAACGTAACTTTCCATAACCTCTATGCATAAAGTAACCCTAGTCGAGTTGATATGCCGTTAACATCAGTCTATAAGAAAAACAATTTAGAAGAACAAAAAAAAAAGCAAGTTTATTCAGTAAAACCATCCTCAACTGTGGGGATGTCTTCGATATACCTCGAAAGCAACTGCAAGGTTATATTAGGTCGTTCACATTTTGTTGGTCTTCATGTCTTTGATGTCAGCCTGAAATGAATCCTTCATATTATGTGGGCTGCTGTTTGATCTCCTTTTCGGTGACGCCACAGACATACTAATTTAGGGAGTCCAAATCAGAATAGCTTGAAAGGCACATACATTTTTTTATACGAAGTTTTGTTTTAGTATGTGACCCAGATATCAAGTTGATTACCGAGGGAATCTCCGTGGTGTAATGGCTATTGTGCTGAACTGAGACATCGTAGTTTGAGAGTTAAATCATCAGTCATTCCATAAGGTTCACTTTCGGGTTAATACATATTGGAACGGTATGAACTCCTAGCTGAGGGTTATAGAACCATTATTGTTTTCCTACAAAGATGACTGCCATTAAATAACTCACAAAGGTTGATATGCCATTAAACAAAGAAACAAAACAAGACAAAAACCATGAAGCTGCTTATCGTATTTGTCGTTACTTAAGTAGTTACCCATGTAAGTACTGAACAGGCTCATCAAAGCTTAACATCGTGAAGGAGGAACCGTTGCTTTCAAAGAAGCTTTGCCATAGAACGCTACTTGTTACGGCATTGATTGTGAAAGTTTTTTGTCAATTAATCTTGGACTGTGGAAAGAAACAGAGTCGTGATGGCAGACGTGCTGCTTTCCCTGGGCCATCACTCGAATCAGCGCTAGGACATGGCTCTCGTTGCACCTGATCCCTGGGAGATCACAGACCTAAGAAAATTCCTTTTTACTTTGGGGAAGCCTGGTTAACCTTACCAGTTGCTCTTGGATATTCTAGGAAATTGTAAAATACCTTATTAATGCTCTCATTCTTTTTGAAAACGAAATGAGTATATTCAAATTTGACGCACGCCGTGTAACGCACCGTTATATAGTTTTCCATTGATGTCTCGCTAAATGTGTGCTTCAGATACTGGTATCCGCCGCCAAAGATGATTTAGAACAGAGGTTTAAAACTTTTTGGAACTGGGAACCCTGTCTATTTCAAAATCTATCTTGTGGAACCCCGTATAAATAAAAATGAAATCTCGTGTAACTCCATGTAATAAAAATGAAATCTCGTATAACACCATATAAATAAAAATGAAATCTGATGTAACCCCATATAAATAAAGATGAAATCTCGTAACACCAATGTAGCACTAAATAAAAATGAAAACCACATAAAATATTTGCATAGTGTTATGATATTTACACAGAAAGATATGCTTGCTTTACTGGGTACAAATAGTCAATTCTCGATAAAACTTTTGAAAAAGACATAGTTGGTTGGGTTTTATGGCATATCAACCTTTGTTGGTCATTTAATGCCAAATCCATTTTAAAACAAATAATCAGTTCTATTTTAAACATTTCAGTTTAGCATGAGTACACAGTTTGTCAAAAACATTTCTACTTCAAGCTATTCAGTTTAGTCAAACAGTTCTATATCAAGCAATTCAGTTTAGTATAAGTGTAGTTTTTGTCCACACACAGTTAAATATCAAAACAGTTCGATCTAAAAAAAATCAGTTTAAAGTAAGTACAGTTTCAATATCAAAAACAGTTCTATTTCAAACAATTCAGTTCAACATAAGTACGCAGTTTCGATGTCAAAACAGTTCTATTTCAAGCAATTCAGTTCACTATGAGTACACAGTTTAGTTCTATTTAACCCGTAGAGAGGACCCTATCAGGTGCTACCACTCCGGTCCACAGTAGTCCTGGGAGCGATAGCAATGAAGGGATGCTTCGCATTCCCCAAAGCTCTAGCATCACTGGAATCTTACCATTAGTTTGTTTAGTGGTGGTGCAGTGGGGTTACCCCTCTGCAGAAGTGCAGTCGGTGTATTCTACAGCCCCAGCCGACTGGGCAAGATAAAGACATGTTATTCACTTTGCACATAAGCCTAGATCTGCATTTGGTCATCATATCAGTAAGTGCTGAAAATTCTGTTTTCGTATAATATGTTGTTGTAAAAGGTAGCAGCATTTTGATTGTCTTTTAAGATAATGGCTACTCACAAGCCACATTAAGCCAAAATTTTGAGAGTGGTTACTAAATTTTCATAAGTGTGTACTAGCAACTAGAAATACGAATTCGCGGTTCTATTGCTCATTGGGATTTATAAATTTTTAAGACATTTTTGAAATGTCTGCGGACCCCTACTGTTGAAGTAGTGGACCTCTACAGTTAAAAAAAAACTGCTGACTTTGACAACGTCATCCCGCAAATATCTGGAACTGCCACATGTATACGCATGCGTACAAAACACGTCCACGCTTGCACTCACACACGCAAGACTAGAGCGTTGATATTAGCACAGAGAATCATCTCTAAACTTAAACGAGTTCACTCCTAAAAGCTATACACACACATTTGGCCATTTACACATCTAAGCGTGCTGGAAAATGTAAACATACGGTCATTAAAAGAAACAGGTCCCTGACGCTATGTGACAATCATTCTCCTCCCATCCCTCGAGTATGACATGGCTCCTTGGGGATGGGGGCGAAAAGAGACGATTAAAGACAATAAAACGTCATTCATTATTTTTCTCTCTTTAAAAAAAAAAAAAAAAAAAAAAAAAAAAATTATTTTACTTCTTTTCTTTGCAAAGTAAATTTTACCTTCCTGTCAATTTTTATCATAAAATAACTTCTTCGATCGTCAAACCGGTTTTTTTTTTTTTTATTTTTACTGTTTATTTTTTTTTCTTTTCGTCCTATTTCCGGAGTCAACGTCAAATGAGACCTGACTGGTTCTCTTTATTAAAATAATTCCAAGTGCTTTCTATGTGTCTGATTTCGTTTCATTTCCTTTTTTTCATTTTGATTTTTTCAGTAGAGTTCATTGTTCTTTATAATAATCTTTGAACACATTTAATTTTTGCAGGTGCTAGTCGAACAGTAAATATTTAGTAGTTTGGCACCAAATTCACAATTGAGGATCGGAAAGATATTTTATAAATTTTCTACATTCAATGTGTATATTATGCATTCCATAGGATTTCAATAATCAGAAATTAATGCAATAATTATTGATAATTGGTACTTCTTGCTCGGGTGGAGGGGTTAGTAAATACATAATTCTTTATTTCTTTCATTTATTTTATTCTCATATTCTTAAATGCCGCCTTCGGCGAGCATATTACCCAGTCTGCGGTTCTAAGAAAACGCAGACTATTCAGACCCTCTGAAATGTTGTATTCTGGGTGTGACACTAAATTGCATCTGATGGTGAAGCTTCAGTTCTGGAGATCTGAGAAAGAGCGCTGAGTAGCCCTTCATTGCTATTACTCTGACCAAGAGTGGTGGTACCTATTTTAATTCAGCTTTGGGTCAGATAAATCTATTTGAAAAAAAAAATTCATATTCGATAGAACCATGAGCAAAAAACCCTCTTTACAAACAACTACAAAATATGCGGACATGTAAGTAAAATGAACGCGATTCTTAAACCGTAAAACATGAAATAACCTTCGACGAATTGACATGACGTAAAAAACAATCAATCATTTGGTGTGCATTAAGCATGTCAAATCATATCAATAAATATATATGATTAGTAATTAGCAATGAATAAATGATAAGTGAATATGGGAATTTCCATTTAGTTAAATCACTTGAAAAATTATAACGAGTGAAGTGAGCACGAACGGAAACTCGACACGATTATTAATTTGCAAACTGAATTGAAATATTTATTTTGTAATTATTTACTCACCCCTTTCCTCAACGAAGTGGGGGGGATGACAGAGTACAGTTGGTTTGAATTCAATTTTCTTTCTCTTAAATTAGTTGCCTAACCAAGAAAGAGAAAATAGTCAATCCTGCTAGTTACCTATAGCTCAGTGAGAGGGGAAGAGGAGAAAGGTTAATTTCTTTTTCTAATGTATAAGCGTCAAATGAAATGAGCCCTTTGTATTACCAGGGCTGCTGTTTGGTTCCTCTTTCAATGATGTCCCAGACATACTAATCTAGGGAGTCCAACACAGGAAACCTAGAAAGGCGTATTTTTTTTATACTAAGCTTTGCTTCAATATAAAACCCAGACCTCAAGTTGCTTACAGAAGTAATCTCCGTAATGTTGGGACTTTATCTAATAATTAGGAATTAATCACTATTATTTCTAGTACAATTGTTTCTCTTACACATATTTCTAGCACTGTACCATAGGACCAACGTTTTGTGTTGTAAACAAAGAAGTCCGCAGAAAAAGAAATACTCAAACTCTAAGGTAAGGGGAAAAATATAGCAGTCGTTTTTATTCAGCTATGATCACTGCAACTCGAAAAGTTCCTTCTCCCTTGCTCTCGGTGGTGACGGAGTGTGTGTGTGAGAGCTGGTTGTTTGACACACGCTTGTCACAGCAGATCGGTCGCAGCAGACTGGGGTAGGACAGATCGGGCCTCCGGAACCTTTAACGCGCCTGTTTTGACAACCGCCTTCAACTCTGCCCACATCTCTTTACTTGTTTTCTTATATAGAGATTTTGGGGAACAAATCGAAGATTCTCGGAAGTTCGATGTCACTAGTGAAACACGTGATGATACATCTGTGATTATTTCAAAATCACGTCTAACTTTGCCGGTCATTCTGCCCGCACGCGCTAGTCTCTTTACACCTTCACTGATTGACGACAGCGCCCGTCCGTTATATTACAGCACTATTATTTCAATGTCTCTGAACTTGGGTCGCCGATTCAATTTTCTACGATGATAAGCGTTACGATCAGCACGTCTCCCCGGACAGAGCCATTGAACTTATAATTTATTCTAACAAATGTTTATGTAATATAATGACCGAGGGGTTTCGTTTTATATATCTTGCCGGGGAGGATGTGTCGTTCAAAAGATGTCAAAATAAAAATCCCTAATAGAAAATTGTGACTTGGGAATGTAATTGACGTCATGCAATGGAAGTGCACGCGGAGGATTTTGTAGGAATTCAGTTAGTTGAGTCTTGCGGTCCGAAGAAGGGTGACTTTCACTCGCTCGCAGTGGCCTTGTGGCGGGTACCACACGTGTTGGAGGTTGGGGCAGATGAAAAAGCCAGCATAGAAAGATTGTGCCTCTTTCTCCTTATATCGAAAAACTTTTAAACTCAAAAGGTAAAAACAGTTTCGTACCTGAACTAAGAAGTCGTAAATGTTTTTTGTGTTTCGGGATGCCTATGTTCTATGTATATATGTTCTGAACATTCTATGTATGTTGCCCAGTCGGCTGGGGCTGTAGAATACACTGACTGCTTCTCTGCAGAGGGGTAAGACCCCCCCCCCAACGAGTGTCCCGCATGTGACACTAAACAATCTGATAGTGAGGTTCCAGCAGTGCTGGAGCTTTGGGGAATGCGGAGTACCACTTCATTGCCATCGCTCCCAGGTCCACTCTGGCCCGGAGTGGTAGCACCTGATAAGGGTCCTATCTAAGGGTTTAATAGAACTAACAGCATACTTATGCTAAAATGAATTGTTAGAGTAAACTTAGTAGCTTGAAATAGAAATGTTTTTGACAATTAAACCGTACTTAGATTTAAACTGCGTGCTTACACTTAACTGAATTATTAGAAATAGAACTGTTTTTTGACATTAAAACTGTATTTACACTTAACTGAATTGTTACATATAACTGCTTGAATAGTTTGAAATAGAAATGTTTTTGACAATTAAAATGTGTGCTTCTGTTAAACTGAATTGTTTTAAATAGAACAGATTATTTACATAAAAATGGATTTGGCGTTAAATAACCTACAAAGGTTGATATACCATAAACCCCACCAAACCAAACCAATCTATGTATGTTTCACATATTCACGTATGGGTAATGTTACATTTATTTAATCTCTACGATAGTATATTTTCTTTTTAGTGTGCATGCAACAATACCTCTACGATGGACCTTTTTTTAAAAATTTTCCATCACTTTCTTTTAACTTAATTCTTAGTAATTCCCTTTTATCAGTTTTTTAAAAATGTCTTTTACTCTTTTCCTTCATCTTTTTCTCTTCCCACTTCCTTGTTCAACCCCCCTTTTTTAACCATTCTTTCCAATCCTGTTCTAGAAGTCTTTAGAATATCGACTTTTTCTCGCTTCCTTTCACCTTTCTTCCTTTCAAATAAAAAAGAAAAAAAAGGCTTTGGTCTTTTGTGTTAGAAATAATAGTGATTAGTTCCTAATTATCAGAACAAGATTAGGTGTTTATGGAGCGAATAATACTTGGTGTTATGTACACTGTTTTTTTTCCCTGTCTGATTATTGCCTTTTGAATCAGCGAGGGTCGATCAGAAGTAGAAGATTGTCGCACAAGGCGGGAAATACAATATTTACAGTGACATCACTCTGACGCGACTAATTTCATTCATTAACTTGTGTAATCTAACATTCATCAATAATACACAGACATAACCCTCCCCATACACACACACACACATGCTTGTACGCACACACAGACAAATAAAGGGATTTGTTTGAAGAAATTTGACTAGCAGAAGGTATTTACTATCGCTACTGCTTAATTGTAACTGCTTGTTTTCCCTGGATCTTCTAAGAAAATATAAGTACGTCGCTTTGAAGGAAAGAAAAGAATTTTACTGATAATTAATTTGTGAAGTGATTTGACGATTACTGACATGTGTTTCATAACATATCACCCACGCTCGCACTCTCTCCACCCCAAACACGCTCAAAAACACACACACTCCCTGTCTCTGTCTCTCTCTCTCTATATATATATATATATGACATCGACGGACTAGCTATTTCGTCGTATCACAGCTTTTTAGGGTGACTAGACACGAAAGACGGTCTCAACTGGGAACGAAACCCACTTACCCTTACATCAGGCCGATAACATGCCCTCCAAGCCAGGCTACGACTCAACGTCAGCTTGAAAATTAACGCATATATATTAACTTTAGTTTGTTTACATTGTGCGCTATCGGATACTGAAGAGCTCAATTCATTAGAATATATAAATATATGTATATATATATATATATATATATATATATATATGTGTGTGTGTGTGTGTGTGTGCGCGCGCGCACACAAGTACATGTTATATATATATATATATATATATATATATATTGTATCACAACTCTAGACACGTAGGACGCTTGAAGCTGTGATCGAAACCTGCCCAACTTTACGTTAGACTTAGTATCATACCGCACAGCCTGCAAGCGAACCATATCAGCTCGGGAATTATAAGGCATTATGTAGCAGCCTTCTTTTGTTTACATTTTTGCCTTACCGAATAGCAGAGTGCTTAATTCGTTCGAAGAGCTTTGCATTATGCGAGTGGCAGCCGTAAATTCCTTCGCCAGTGCCCAACCGCCGTGGTGGAGCGTATATATATGAGGGCAATTCAATAAGTAAGTGAAATTTTGTATAAAACTCAAACATTTTGGAAGGTAAATTTTTTCTCTTGAAATATAAAATCTACCTTTTTTGAATAAGTTTTTTGCAAAAGTCTTTAATCGAACCAAAATATTTGTTATGAAGCTATTCGAAATGGCGATAAATCAAATAGAGTGCTCCAGGCTTGAACAGAGGTCTATCACTAAATTTTTGGCAGACTGTTATGTAAAAACCATGTGAACTGTTTAAAAGGATTTGTAATGTGTACCAAGAACCATATTTTAGTAAAAAAAATATTTACGAATGGTCTAAACATGGGTTTCCCGCTGTAGCGTAGGACCAAAATACGTTGTGTCAAAAAGAAATGAGTTCGCAAAAAACACTCAAAACTTGACTCTAAGGAAGAAAAATAGTAGCCTCTTTTATTCTTGGGGATTACAGCAGGTTGTAGTAAAAAAGTTTGTTCAATAGCGTTCTTCCTCGCCTTCTATTTTTTTTGTCGCTATCAAACGTTTCGTTTCCCCCCGCGCACTTCAGTTAGCGTACGTAGAGAAGGTTCACCCTCCTCTTCTTGGCGATGACGGCAGCGTTGTTATCATTGGCCTGTTGATACTTTCATATCAGTCGAATTGCTGACAGGCTGGGTATGACATGGGTTGGGACGTTGTGGGCCTCTGTTGAACCTATTTGGAAACCTGCCTTGAACTGCCAAAATCTCGCTACTTGGTTTCCTTATATAGCGATTTGATGGATCAATTCGATGATCACCAGTGAAAACAGTAGTGTAACACGTGAAAGTTCACGCGTGATTATATTAAAATCACGCCTGGACCCTACAGGTCACTCTGCCTGCATAAGCGAGGTTCGCGACATTTTTGATCGTCAGACCCATGTACCCAACGATGGATGACAGCTGATGTGCTCGCGCGTTCTCCAACCTTAAGACCGCCGCAATTCAATGACGGCGCCCGTCCGTAATATTACACTGCGACGAGCCTAAATCAAAAAGACAGTCCTTGGGCTGAAAACACACCGACTCTCCGTTAAAAAAAAACGGTTTGTCAAGAGGAAAATGCTGATAGAGTTGTAAGGCATGGAACGACGTATAAATGTTGATTTCTCTGAAAAACCTACTACTGTAAAAAGTAATCCCTATTGGCAACTTCGTTGGCGAAATTAACTATTTATTGAATGGGCCTCTTACACACACACACACATATATATATATATATATATACTTGCGTGCGTACAGCCGGGAAAGGTACTCGCCAAATCAATTTCAAACACAGATCAAGGTTTGATTCCATAACTTCTCTCCCACCTCCATCAATAGCTAAAATAATCAGGCAAATTGGGTACTCAAGCCTCGGTGGGGCAACTGGTCTAGGAGAAGGAAAATACTAAATTCAAAACCTGAGGATTGTTGTTCTGTAGAATTCGTACGCAATTATTTTATTAACTCGACCAAAATTCGCAAAGATCTTTTCAAGAAGCGCTAGATTATCTGCGCAATCTGTATTCACGTTAGTTTCTGCCGAATGTCATTTGCTTCTTGCTTTTCTCGTGTCTGTCGCTGCAGTCTATCATCATTTCTATTCATAATCTGCCTAGATTACGTAATACGAACCACAATAGATCTAATGAAAGAAAATGATCACAAAGAAATCAGCGTCAACATCGTATGGGTCAACCGTCGCTTCCGTGTTTTTGTAAAGCAGCCTTATAGAGGTAATAGTTTCTTTAGGGAGACTATACGCTAGAAGTAGTGACTCCATCTTTTCCTCTGTGTATGGAATAAAATGCTTTGGATAAATAAAACAATCGTATTGCCTCGAGATTTTTGCCCGTACTCTTAATTTTTCGAAGAATAGTTAGAAACTGAAAAGTTGTGGATCAATATTTCCGAAAATCGTTCTGATTTTTCCGAACAGATCTCTCCATTTGAAAGCAGAGCATTATAAACGTTAGCAACTATAGCTGTCAGAGTTATGCTTTTCTAGTTCTTAGTGATTCCGAGGTCGCCTTTCTTAGGGAAAGGAATGATGTGACCTTTCATCCATTTCCCTATTGTGTTTTGTTTTCATCATATTACACAACACACGCACACACACATACATATATAATATCAAAACCCACAAAAACTTTCCTACAGCTCATATTGGAAGAATGTAGACGGCAAAAAAAATGTGATTATCCTATTTATTCTGCTACCAAATTGAAGATCGGCATTCGAAAAACTTGAATAGTCGAGGCACTTTTGTAAGTTGTTCCATATTAATCGTATAGTGTCTCGATATACATGGGACCCATGAGACTGCTAATAATTCTACAACTAATAATGTGTTCTTTTTTGTTTCAGATTTGAAAATAGTATACGATATCAAGTATAAATCCTTGATCACGATGCCTTGGACAAGAGAGGAAAAATATTTTGCATCACAACTTATTTGGAAGACAAAATCATTGAAAACTCTCAAAAATAAATGCAATCCATTAATATGATGATTTATTACCGAGACAAGAAACTCAAAAAAAGATGGCATGTCCTGAAAGCTGATATAATTACAATGAAAAATAAAACATTGACTTAATGTCTCTAACTCAAAGGATGTATTTTCACAGGACGTGTTCCAAATGACCACCATTGCGCTTGTCTCAGAAATAAATCATTATCATATGAATGGGTTGCATCTATTTTGAAGCATCCTGTATTTTACCGTGTTTATAGACTATGGAACACTTTTTGTCTTTTGCTTTTTAATGCCATTATTTTTCTAAAACACCCACCCACGCACACACACATATAAGACATGAATGTCTTACCAAAAAAATCCAAATACCCAGGTATCTCAATACTAAAGTTAAATATGAGTTTTATTTTCCATTCCTCAAAGATAAACTTCAAAGAATAACTTAGTGTTTTACCTGACAATCAACCAAATAAACCCCAAATTTAGATATCAATGTATGTACACACATGTTTGTCTATATTTGTCTCTGTAATTATGTTCAAGATCTCAGTCCTTTTGTCTCGGCTATGAGTTACTATAGGTTAGAATTATTATCACACTCTCGTATATTCTCTTTCATTTACAAGCTTATCATTGTATTCTCTGACTGTTTTATAGCAAAAATGGCGAGAGGAAAAGAGGAAAGAGAATACGTCGAATCAAGTACATAAACATCTAGTGTATAAATACAGAAAACTGCTCTATAATAGGATTTTGACTTCTTGCTTCATCGTGTAAGGAACGCAGTTTTCTGACGACAGGCAGAGAGCCAGCAGTTTTCTGGTTACTACTATTTATCTATTTATTGATCGATTGATTTTAACGGTATGTCAGCACATCTCGGGTTATTTTATCCTTTGGGGCTAGGAAATTGCGTTCATTGTACGTTCATATTTTCATTTTTGTATAGTTTTGTCTTAAGAGTTATATTTTTGCCCGTGGTCCTAATTAATAGTCATAATTTCAAAATATATATATAAGTAAATGTTAGTGACCGAGGGCAATCCAAAGGCTCTCTTTTCATTAGCTACTACACCGAGATAAAAAGGATGGCACTACTCCTTTTCCGGGATTGCTCCACTTCACCTTTGATCTGTACATTAAAATGCGGAGTGTTAAGCAAGGCACACATCAAATACCGTTTTTGAGTCTTTGGTATGTGCCAATACTCGCCGGCCGACCTCACTAGCTCAGGTTCCTTAAACCACTCATGGCCATTTGAATCGTCGAGTGGTTTTTCTCGTCTTTGGCTGGGGGTATTTCACATTCCTTTACGGATCCTATTTAGCAAACCCTCCGCTTGGGCAGGATATGACACAAGGTCAATTTTTAAGCGGAGTTTAACAGGTTTAAATTCAGAGTTTTCCTTCTCATAGACTAGTTGCCTCACCAAGGCTGAAGAACCCAGTCTGTCCTACTATTTACCCATAGCTGGAGGGAGAATAATTGGATTCATACCTT
This sequence comes from Sepioteuthis lessoniana, assembly GCA_963585895.1. Classification (NCBI taxonomy): domain Eukaryota; kingdom Metazoa; phylum Mollusca; class Cephalopoda; order Myopsida; family Loliginidae; genus Sepioteuthis; species Sepioteuthis lessoniana. The sequence goes on along the minus strand of OY757906.1, from coordinate 102,052,248 downwards.
TCCCAAGGGTATTAGTTCTATGTGAAATGTGATCAGCCTCGTCCAGGATTTGAACTCGTGTCGCCGTGTCCATTTCCTACGACGATAACTATTACACCATCAACACCTCCTTTACGGATACGCAACTCACAACCGAGAGGGTGGAAGAAAAGAACAAATGAACAAACATGGACTTGGGTCAGCTCCAAGTGCAAGAGTGGGGAGGTCTGTGACATTTTTTGTGCATCCTGTGTCCTAACGCGAGCGTGTACTCGAGCGAAAACTCTCAAAGCCACTAGCAATGCTGACATCTTCTCTGCTCTGTTTTCATCTCTGTCGACTGTCTTCTCTGCTCTCCCTTCTGCTGACCACCGTCTTCTGTTTTCTCTCGGACCTTCTTTCCCTCGTCCTTCTGATCTCATGGGAGATCTCGTGCGCAGGCCCTTTGCATGGGTTTCGTGCCAAAACAGACAAAGGGATTCTCTGACTGGCACCCACACACAGAAACAGATGCCACCCATAGTGTCACAGGTATGACGTGATCTGGGATTGAACCTCAGTCTCCAGAGCCATTGGCGAACACTATCCAATTGACTAATGGGCCGGAATTGACCCATAAAGTGGACTAAGTCAATACTGTTCTGGAACAGAGTGGACCTGAGAGCAATGGCAACAAAAGGTTGCTTCATACAACCCTGAGCTACAGAACTAGAGCCTCACCGTCAGATGTAGTTTAGTGTCATACCCAGAACACCAATGTTTTTACGGGGCGGGGTTTAATACCTATTCGCAGTGGATAGAGTCAGCATATTCTAATCGACAGAGACAAAGGGGTAATTATTGTGGTGTGGAACAAAGCAGGTATTTATGATGATGATGATGATAACTGATAGTCGTAGAGGTCTTAGAAACTAAAAATGATCGTTCTGTCATATTCCGCTGGGGCTGCAAAATACACTGACTGCATCTCTGCAGAGGAGTAAGACTCCCCCAACGAGTGTCCAGGATATAATACTAAACATTTTGACGGTGAAGCTTCAGTAATGCGGTAGCTTTAAGGAATGCGGAGTACCCCTTCATTATCATTGCTCCCAGGTCCACACTGACCCGGAGTGGTACCACTTGATGGGTCAAATAGAACTAAACAGCGTAATTACGCTAACTGAATTGTTTGAAATAGAACTGTTTATATGTATACAATAGATTTGGCATTAAATACCTTACAATGCTTGATGTCACTGGGTCTAAGCAAAGGCTTTATCCATTGTGCCAGGTGTCCTTGGTTAGATCCAGTGACATACCTAAAAGAGTGCGAGTTCAATACCCTGTGAAGGTAGTGGAGAACTTTCAGAGGGGAAATTAACAGGAGATAACTGATAACTGACATCCATTAAACATGGCTCTTGGAACTGGAACAATCTGCCCCGGTGAGCGAAATAAAGGGCTAAGTTCGACATTCCAACCACCTGAAGAAGGCTGGAACGTACAACGGCCGAAACGTTGTGATAAACATGGCGACAAAGATGAGGACAATAATCTGGAAAATGTAAATATGTACATAATACCCCATCACAAAAATATAGAGAAAGTTTAACTGTGTGTAAGCAAAAAGCTGTGTACTTATGCTAAACTGAATTGTTTGAAATAGAACTGTTTTGCATTTAACTGTGTTTAAACAAAACTGTATTCAAACTAATGACTAACTGTGTGTAAACGAAAGACTATACTTATGCTAAACTGAATTGTTTGAAGTGAAATGAAATCATTTGACGAGCTCAGGCTTGTTTAAAAATGTTATCTTCAAAATGTGTTTAGAAATTATATATATATATATATATATATATATATATATATATATATATATATATATATATATATATATATATAAATTATTTGGCATTAAAGGCCCAATAATGGTTGATATGACATAAAACCAAACCAAATATAATTCATAGGACCTTTCGTAACGTATTGGCTAACGCGTAAGACTGTGATATCGTAGTAAGCGAGTTCAAACTCCAGTCGCGCTTTCCTTTTCGCATTTATACCCTTTGGAAAAGTATGCACTTACTGATCTTTCAAGCTATGGATTATATAAGAACATTATTGTCCATCTACAAAGATAGCTTTGGCATTAAATTACTTACGAAAGTTGATATTGAATTAATAATAAATGAATGAATAAATAAACAAAAACATTGTTTCTTTTCTCGTCTTAAGATCTTTTCTTCATGTTATTAAAAGGGTTCTTTTGACCACCAGTGTCTGTTCGTTGCTTACGTCTCCCGACTGACTTTTTCGACAGACCACAAAGACTGACAGTCGAGATTCAAGTTCGGCTAAATTACAGGGATAAAAATATCACCGAGTGATTGAGAAAGTTTTCAGAAACATTGATAAGCTATAATCATTGTAATTAGACCGATATTGATGGCAAATTCACAAGCAGTAGGAATAGATGGGTTAAGTTTTATTTGTTTGATGGTATATCAATTCCTTATGGGTTATTCAATGCCGACATTTAGTTCATTTTTAAATATTTCATAATGATTTTGACTATATTTTAAAAGTTCATTGCATTTCTTTTTTTATCATTTATCTGTATGCAGCTTGATATCGTGAAAAATTGAGTTACACAAGAATGCTACAAGCTATCTTGAACAAATCCGGGAAGAAACACCTTATGAAACAACAGCTGTTCCGCCATTTACCTCCCATCTAATAAAAAAAGAAGAAAACAAGACATGCGGGATACCGCAGGAGAAACAAGGACGAACTCATAAAGGATATTTTTCTATGGACCTCAACGCATGGATGTCTCAGTGTTGGCAAGTGAACAAGAACATATTTACATAAGCTCTTTGCGGACATAGAATGTAGTTTTGAGAACATGCTCGGAGCGATGGATGATAGGGACGGAGGGAGAGAGAGAGAATCAGGGAAATCTGTGCCCTCAGCATTACTTGATGATGATGATATAGTTTACAGTAACTATATCTACCTTTAATTATCAGTTAATATAAGTTGTTTATCGGCGCAATTTCATGATAGCTCAATAGATTATGAATTTATATGAATATAAGCTCTAATACGGAAACGGGCACGCTTCATATATTCTGCTGAAGCTATACTGTACGTTTGGGGGGGGTCGACCTATATAGCATGTATAGGTCTGACCCCGAATTTTGAGCTAAAAATCTTGCGGCCGACTAATATGCCAGGTTGACTTGATTATGCCTCAATTTACGGAAATCACCCGATGTAAGCTATTCATGTATAAGATTTGTCTGGCTAAATTGTGGGAGTATAGATAAAAAAAAAATTTGTAGAGTTATTTTTTACGAATTAGGTACATTATTTTACTGGATACATCTTGCTTGAATACCGTTATCTACTTACATAAATATAAATATATACAGCAAGTTTCGCAACTGATAAAACAAAGCAGCTGTCTCTCAGATGTTCTGTTGACTATATTCTTTCTGCTTTCTGATTATTGCCGGGAAAAGTTACCATTTGGATATATCTAACCAAATATAGTGAAATCATGCGTTGGGTGATGAAGCAATTCTTTTGTGTGGAGATATATCATGAAACTAAGTTCTGCAAAGTTGTTTAACCTAAGGAAAGAAGAAAGTTCATTTTCAATATATTTCCAAATAGGAGTCAGATTTTCAAGTTAATCAAGAAAATTGAGGCTCATGGCACTTGTAAAGATCGTCAGGTAGCGGGTTTCCTACAGTCTGAGCCTTTGATCACCCGGGAGGAATGTGCATGTGTTATTAACAACTTTGCAGTTCACATTCAACAGTTTTCAACTGAACCTCGGACATCTAGAGAATGTTCTAGAGGGTCTTGCTTGGCATTTTTGCTTCATGTTTGAGACTCAATGGTTGCAGATCCTAAAATGTGTCTTTACCTTTTAATAATGTAATTTTCATTACTGTATCATTTGTGGTCCTTGATTTAGTTGTGCACAATCATTGTGAAACACCCTGTACGTTTTAGGGGATTATATATAACATTTGCACAGTAACTAATGGATCACCGTCACAATCATGCTGAATCTGCAGTTTTACTCTTTCGCTTATTATGTAGTTGATTGTTTCGTATCTGCCTGTCTGTCCCTCTATATAGCCTAAAATTGCTATTCACCTGCCTTATATATATATATATATATATATATATATATATATATATATATCTTTAAGAAAAAACAAAACCGGTCACATTAGGATCATAAATTTATTTCCATCCTGTTATGTGTTTTTGATAAAATCAAAAAAACACGAAAAGAAAAAAAAATAACATGACTTCTTCAGATCTTTGTTTTTTCTTAAAGAAATCATTGCTCTGTAATGTCAGTTACATTGAGCTCTTCACCAACACTGTTGGCGGAGGTGCCCGTGGTGTAATTTTTATCGTCGTAGGAAATGAACACGACGACACGAGTTCAAATCCTGGACAAGACTGATTGCATTTCACATAGCACTAATACCCTTGGGAAAGGTATGAATCCAATTATTCTCCTTCCAGCTATGGGTAAATAGTTGGACAGACTAGGTTCTTCAGCCTTGGTTAGGCAACTAGTCTAGGAGAAGGAAAACTGAATTCAAACCTGTTAAACTCCGCTTAAAAGTTGACCTTGTGTCATATCCTGCCCGAGCGGAGGGGTTGGTAAATAGGACCAACACTGTTGAATGTTTTTCTTTGTCCTGATGGAATTCCTCTCCACTCCGATTTAACTGGACCGAATAATACTTATATATATATATATATATATATATATATATATATATATATATATATATGTGTGTGTGTGTGCTTAAATGATATTTTCTATGTGGATGTATATTAATATGAAGAAAATTGCAAGAGGGAGAGAGAATTACAAAAAGACAGACTGATAGATGGTACGTAACGACAAGTTTGATTTTTGTTTCTTATTGGTTTTAATCTTGTGACGACGATGGTAACTCACAAGAATATCCTTCCTGAAAATGAAGGAACCTTCTATTCGTTCCCACTGGGTTTAATGCAGTTGTAGATTACAGTTGGGGATCCCCTTCGTCCAAAGTTATGACCAACGTGCAGTCGTAGCAGGTTATTCACGTTACAACACCTTCCATATTTTACGGGTTTTCTTCTTTGACAAAGAAATTCCTGTCAAAATAGGCCTTCATCGTCAGTTTAAAAACAGTCTCTGGTTGGGTTTGGCTTTACGGCATATCAACCATGTACGGTTATTCAAAGGCAAATCCAGTTTATACATATGAAATAAATATGATTTGTAAACATAAGTCAACAAAGATAAATTATTCCATATATTGGTATGTATCATTAACAATTAAATTAAATACCAGTCATTTGTTTACGCTCAGTTAAATGATCAAACAGTTCTAATTCAAACAATTCAATTTAGCATCAGTCATTTGTTTGCTCTCATTTTAAATATCAAACTGTTCTATTCGACCAATGGATAGAATCATTTCACGTGCTACCACTTTGGGCCAGAGTTGACCTGGGAGCGATGGCAACGAAGGGGTACTCTGCATTCCCCAAAGCTCCACCATACAAGAGCTTCATCAGATTGTTTAATATTACATCCAGGACAATCGTTGGGGGAAGTCTTACCCCTCTGCAGAGCTGCAGTCGATGTATTCGACAGCCTCTGTGATCATCCCGATACAAATACCACCACCACCGGGTTTGGATTATCGGATAATCAAGCATAAAAAATAATCATGATTGTGACACTAAACACACTAATAGTGAGACTCCAATCCTTGAGCTCTCGGAAATTTGAAGTATTGCTCCAATGTACTTATTCCCAGGTCCACTCTGACCTAGAGTGATAGCACCTGTTAGGGTCCCAATCAATGGGTCAAATAAAACTATTCAATCCTTTAACTGTGAGCAAACAAGTGATTGATATCAAATGGAATTATTAGTATTTGATAGAAATACTTAAAACCGTGTCTTGAGTATGACACTGAACTCCGTCTAATAGTGAGGTTCCAGTTTTGCTGTTTGGGGAATGTAGTTAATTCCTTCATTATGACTACTTTCAGTTTCACTCTGATTCGGAGTGGTAGTACCTGTTAGGGTCCCATCTATGGGTCAAATAGAACCATTCAATCATTTATTAAGGATTATTATTATTATTACTACTATTATTTGAAATCATACAGCTCTGTACACATTGTTTGTATTATCTGGGAACACTTGATGAATAGAATTATCAATGCTAAATAACAATTTTTGGAACAATTTAACAGTGAGTAAACAAATGATTAATATCATAAGCTCTGGCTCGTTTAAAAATAATGTTACCTACAAAATATTCATTTATAAACAGGGTTTGACATTAGATTACCTGCAAGGGTTGATATGCCATAAAACACAACCAAGCCAAGCCAAACTTATTGGTCCAGCCGTCATAGTCACAAATAAGGGGCAATCAAGATTAAACACAGACCGGCTTCTCTGTATCAACCAGTAATGTCACGCTATTGATCATTTTATCCTTTACATCATGTGACCATTGCATTATCCAATGATTGATGATATTTTAGATTAGTCAGCGATGATTAAAATCTTTCTCTCTTGTTTCTCCAAGACTTTTATATTTGTAAAGTAAACAGCTGTTGAAGCGTTACCAGAAATGTTCTCTGAAAACATCTTGATAATTTTTTTTTACAGCTGATTAGTTATATCATCTTTTAAAATTTTTTTCTTGGAATTTATTGAGCTTTACTTAGACATACCGTCCCTAAATGGTCACCCATCTAAGCACTGAGAAGGATCATAGCTGTATAACTTCGCTATGCATTTTCCAAACCCTTTTGCTTGTTCTGTCAGTAGGGCTTAGAATACACTGACTGTATCCCCTGCATCTGTGGGTGAATCTCCTATTCTTTATCCCTGGGGAGTGAAGAGTGCCTATTTAGGGCTATTACTCCCAGGTCAACTCTAATTCTGATTGTTTGTGCCCAATCTAGGGGGTCAAATAGATCTGTTTGAAAATTATCTGTATTAGATTAGTATACTTGATATATAACAGTGGGAAAGAAAACTTATGAAACGTACGTATTTCCCTAACTTGTAGGCATAAAATAACCCCAGATGAATTGATATGCCATTAAAAACAATCAACCTCCTAACCCCTCTGCCACAAGCAGGATGTGACACAAGGTCATTTTTAAAACGGAATAAATCTAGTTTGAATTCAGAGTTTCCTTCTCTTAGACTTGATTACCTAACCGTGGCTTAAACGACTATCTATCTACTCAAAAATTAATTCCTCATGTGAAACGCAAACGACCTTAATCAGGATTTGAACTCGAGTCGCAGAAGTCATTTTCGTAAGACGATAAGCTATTTCACTAAGCGCCTATTGACTAAGGCGTTAACTTCGTTTAACTTCCGTGATCTAGCGGGAACTAGAACTTGTACTTACTTCATAAACACTTTGGATTCTATCGTCCTTTTACATGTAAGCGACAACAGCTGTCGCATACACGTATTTGTTTATAAAGTCCCGACGTGCGTACTTTTTATTATTCACAGGGGACAGCATTCATTCTATTCTGTTTATTTTCCTTCGAGCGATCTCTGGCGACAACTGAAATATATATATTAATCTTTAAAAAACAAAAACAAAAAACCAACATATATTGCTTGATCACAAAGTATCGAGACTAAATTCTAAAATTAAAAATTAAATGATTTTTGCCTAGTAGTATATAATAAATAATTGATCAATTGATTTTAACGGTGTGGCACAACGCATTTTGAGTTATTTTATACCTAGAGGTTAGGGAAACACATACATTGTACATTTATATTTTGCTGGCGGGAATGGGTTACGTCTCTCTGCAGAGGATACAGTCAAAAGCAACGAAGAATAAATAAACGAATTATTCCAGTTGAAAAAATTAAATGAAATGTTTTTGTCGATACCTAAGGATTGTGCTAGGATAGTTTCATACATAGTTTATAGTTCCATGTTAAGTCCTTAATTTATTTATTCATTTTATCTATATATTGAATATACGATTTCTTAACACATTTCATTGATAACATTTTCGAACGAGTCTGAGCTCAATTTTTCAACCAGTTAAATGGTTCCCCCTTATTTCTATCTTATACAAACAATTCTATTTACTATTAATCATTTGTTTGCACACAGTTTAGTGCTTTCAAATATTGCTATGTTTCATTAACAATTCAATATCAATTAAATGTAAAAACAGTTCTGTTTCAAACAATTCAGTTTAGCGTAATAGCCTAGTCGGATGGGTCTGTAGAATACATCGACTGCTTCTCTGCTGAGAAGTAAGACTCCCTCCCCCAACGAGTGTCCTGGATTTGACACTAAACAATCTGATGACAAGAAACCTGTAATACTGGAGTTTTGGGGAATGTGGAGTACCCATTCATTGCCATTGCTCCCAGATCCACTTTGGCCCAGAGTGGTAGCACCTGATAGGGTCCTATCAATGAGTCAAATAGAACAAAACTGTTTTTGTGTGCTAAACTGAATTGTTTGAAATAAAACTGTTTTGACATTTAATTACGTGTAAACAAAAAAAAAATATTCTTATACTAAACTGAATTCTTTGAAACTTTTATCGAAATGACTTAAACGTTGAATGAACCGAAAATGGTTGATACGCCGTAAAACAAAAACAAACAATCAACCAAGTTTAGCGTAAGTATTGTTTAGTGTTCGCCAATGGCCTGGGAGACTTGGGTTCAAAACCAGGTCGCGTCACACCAAAGACTTAAAAAATGGTACTTGATACCTCCTTTCTTAACACTCAGCAATATAAAGTGCATATCGAGGGTAAAGTGGAGCAATCCAGGGAAAGGAGTAGCGCCCTCCCCTACACCTCGGCGTTGTAGCTATTGAAAAGGGAGCCTTCGGGTCGCCCTCGACAACGGTCACCAACTTTACTTTTACAGTTTAAATGTCAAACAGTTCTATTTGAGCCTTATCATGTGCTACCAATCCGGACTGGAGTGGATCTGGGAGCAATGACAATGAAGGGGTACTCCGCATTCCCAAAGCTCCAGCCTTACTGAAGCTTCCAACTGATTGTTTTGTGTCATATCCAGGACACTTGTTGGGGAAGTCTTCAGAGATGCAGTCGGAGTATTCTGCAGCCCCAGGCGACTGGAGTAGTCCCATCTATGGGATATATATATATATATATATATATATATATATATATATATATATATATATATATATATATATATATACACACACGTTTTAAAATTATTCGTATTTGATAGAAATATTTACCGATATAATCGTTTATTATAGAATTATTATGAATTACTTGAAAATATATATTCTAGAGTTATAGGGAGAGTGGAGTTCCCCTTCATTAGCATTTCTCACAGGTCCTCTCTGACTCGGAATGGTAGTATATATTAGGATCCTATCTCCGAGTGATATAAATCTGTTTAAAAATTATTCATATCTGATAGGACTATGTGCAAATAATAAAAACAAATAAAAAAGAAACAATTTCAAAAGCTAAGCACTATCTTAAGAAACTACCACACAAAACAATTAGACAAAAGTGCAATGAACGCAATCCCTAAACCTCATGGAATAAATTAACCCAAGACGGGTTAGATTGCTGTTTAAATAAATCAGTCCGTCAATATAATCATATAACTGTGTTCCAATAAATGACTATTAGAAAATAGAAATAATTATTTAAAATCATACAACTGTGGAGAGTGGGATTCTAAAGAAACAACTTCACAAAAATATTAGTATGAATGTACAATGAACACGATTATCTAAACTTTAGGAATAAAATAACGCTTGACGGGTTGACAGGCTTTTAAAATCAATCAATAAATCGATCAGGGACAAAAAAAAAGTCATCTCAACGCTAAGATTTGAGGAAGTGGAAAAAATTAAAAGAGGAACAACGTTATCAAATGAGTACTTTCACAGCTGTTTCGACCAATATAAAGCTCTGTGGAATAAATCGAAGGTTGAGGGAAATATTTTAAAGAAAATGAATGTTTTATTCATTGTTCATTTGTGTCATGGTAAAGGCATCTTATATTTCGAAGACAAATTAACGTTTTATTAATTGATCTTGGTATATATAGCTTCTATATCAATATTTTTTAACACATAGACCACATTTTCAACAAAATTGACCTTTTATTCATGGTTAATTTCTGTCATGATAAATACAATACCTATTTCGATATATTTTTAACATATAGATCGTATTTGAGAGAAAATTATCTTTTAATCTATCCCTTAGTTCTGTCACGGTAAATACAGCTTCTGTCTTGATACGTTTTTTTTAACTGATCGTATTTTGAAGAAAATTAATGTTTTATTCTTTGTCAAGATAAGTACAGCTCATATTTTGAAGAAAACATTTTTTATCATTCATTTCTCTCAGAGTAAATAAAAGCTTCTGTCTTAATAATTTTTGAACACATCTGGTATTTTAAAGAAAATTAAAATTTTACTCTTTGTTCATTTCTGTCAAGATAAATACAGCTTTTGTCGTGATACTTTTTCCAAACGCCAGTTGTAATTGGCGCTCTTGGTAAAGTCACCAAAGGACTGATACAAGGACTGGAGGACTTGGAAATAACAGGAAGAGTGAAGACCATCCAAACTACCGCTTTATTGAGATTGGCCAGAATACCAAGAAGAGTCCTGGAGACTTGAGTAGACTAGTTTTCACTCAAATTGTAATGAAAGACTACCAGCTAACGCTGATGTGAACAACTCCCAAGGAGTAACTATGATAATAAAAGCAAACTGGACCCCCCCAGCATAGATGGCATAGACGGATTTTGGTTTTTTAAAAAAAAAAATCACCTCCATCCACGAAAGACTGGCAAAGAAATGAATAAATGCATATAGAGAACTGAGATAATGGAACACCGAAGGGAAGACCACCCATATCCAGAAAGACACCGCTCAAAGAAACTGCTCCAAACAACTATAGACCTATTATGTGCCTACCGAAAAAGTGGAAAATACTAACGGTACAAATTAGGGAGGAGATTTACAAATCATCGATAAGCCACGAACTCTACCGGAAGAACATAAAGGATGTTGCAAGGGAACCAGAGGCACAGAACTACTACTATATACTAATCAACACATCCTCAACGAAAGTAAAACGAGACGACAAAATCTAGTTATTTCCTGGATGGACTACAAAAAGCCTTACGATATATTCCCCCAAAAGTGGATATTGCACTGTCTCAAAATGTACAAAAATACCCGACAAAGTTAAACTTTATCGAGAAAACCATGGAAACCTCGAGTGTGTAATTTACAGCGGGAGGCAAAAAAACTTAGCTGATGTAAAGATCCAGAGAGATATATTCCAAAGAGATGCGCTTTCACTATTACTATTTGTAATAGTGATGATGCCACTCAATCACATTCTCAGGAAATGCACGGATGGATACAAACTTAGTCAATTGCAAGAAAAGATAAACCTCCTAATGTACATGAACGACATCACTCTTTTTGTCAAAAATGAAAAAGAATTGTAAAACCTAATGTAAAATACAGCTTGGCTCACAATATGAGACTAGGTAAAAATTCTCACTATGACGTAAAAGAAAGTGATGCACTGGAAGAGAGTGACCTATGAACTGCATGATTGTTATTTCCGCTCGATGACGATCACACAGGCCATTCCAAAGGTAGCGGAAGTGACACATCCCGGTCGCTAGATATCGGAAGAAGTTGCGGAGACGTGTCCATACCACCGCGTGGGAGTTTGAAGGTAATATAAGGCCGACGAATTTAACAGAAGGAGACAGGCGAGTAGAGTTGAGGACAAGCAGTATAGTTGGAGATAGACGAGTTGTAGTAAGGAAAGCCAGGGCTCCGGTTAAGCAGCCATGGAGAACGAGAAAGACACAACGCTGACGGCCATAACTTTGGGGTCAAAATATTTCAGTTATGTTCGGTCTCCAGCTCCCTCTCACACGCAAACTTTGAGTAACCCTTTTCGAAACCTTACAAATAAAGTGAGAGGTAAAATATTTTATAAAGAAGTCTTCCTGTGTCTTTCTGTGTGCGTCGTTTATTACTGCGTCTTTATCATCGTGCGTCTGTCTATTATTGTGTCGTTATGATGCTGCATGATGCTGTAGATGACTATATAATACTGATACAGGCTTTGAGAATATAGTCAGGACAAAGGGATGGAAACTAGTATAGAAAAATGCGCCCTGCTAGTAATGAAAAATTGAAAACACCTTACGGACGGAATGGAACTACCAAATCAAGAAAAAATCAGAAAAGGAAACCTAAAAATACTAGGAATATTGGAAGTTGACAAAAAAAAAGTAGAGATGAAAGAAAATTAAAAAAGAGTACTTTAGGAGAACTAGAAATCTACTTGAAACAGAAATATATAGCAGGAACCTAATAAAAGGGATAAGTAGCTTGGCTGTCCCTCTCATAAGACACTCGGGACCATTCTTGAAGTGGCCCAGACAAGAAGTTAAACAAATGGACCAGAGAACAAGGTAACTAATGACCATGCATAAGGCTTTACATCACAGGGATGACGTTGAGTCAAGAAGAGAAGGATGAAGTAGATTTGCCGGCATTGAAAATAGTGTTGACACATCAATACAACTACTCGAAGACTATATAGAAAAGCACGGAGGAAGGCTGATTACAGGCACAAGAAGCAATACTGAAAATACGAGGATTAAGAGAACAAAAAACAAAAACGGGAAGAAAAACAACTCAATGGACTTTTTAAGCGACTAACAAGCGACACCTCATACAAGAAAACGTGAACGTGGCTAAAAGAAAATATCTTCTGATAGCAGCAACCCCCCCCAAAAAAAACAAAAAAAAAAAACAACAACGTCCCTAGGACCAACTATATCAAAGCAATGATTGATAAGACGCAACGAAACAGAAGATGTAGATTATGTAGTGATAGAGACTAAACGGTCAATCACATTAGCGAATGCAGCAAATTAGCACAAAAAACGTATAAGAGTAGACACGACTGGGTGGGCATGGGGATCCATTAAGAATTGTGCAAGAAATTGAAATTTGACCATACGAATAAATGGTATATGCACAAAATGGAAATTAAGACGCAAAAACTCCTCTGGGATTTTAAGGTTCAAAATCCTGGTGACTTGAGGAGACTTGCTGTCACTATAACTTCAGTGAGAAACCATCGGCCAACGCTGGTGTAAAACAAAACTCGAAAAGGAGTAAAATAATAATAATAATAATAATGATAATAAAATATATGCGCGGATAAATCTAATATTAACCAGAGGTACACAACCCCCCTAGCAATGGGTTGAATAGTACCACTTGTGTTCTTATACAAAGATATTTTGGGCATAAAATAATTGACGAAGGTTGATATGCTAGTTCAATGAAGAAACCAAATAAGAGCACTAATTTTTTATTTCTAAACATCTTCGATGTAAATACATTTAATTCGCTTACAAAGACTGAATATTATTAACTGAAAATTTCAAATCAAAATTCATCTCATAACTCCGTTGCAAAGTTTGAGATTATTGACCCACACATATATCAAATGCTCATTGACATTTGTTTATGTATATATAAGTTCTAATTAGACGTACCTTTTGTTTCGGATAATATAATAGCAGATTCATGCATTGAAATCCAGGCACTTTTAACTATATATTTTTTTAAAATGGGTCTGAAAACCACTAAAACTGATCTCGGTATTCAGGAAGTCAAAGGAAATGAAAATTTGTCTGAGAGTAAAAACATAAAAAATAGAAAAATATACCATGATTTCTCTTAGGAACAAGACATCAATACATTTCAGACTGAATTTATATTCAAATTTGATCAGTTTTAAGGCAAATTAAATGTAAATTTGAAGCAAATATTCTGCCGATTTTAAACTTTTCTAAGGCAAATTCATTTAGCGAATAGAGAAATCTGGTATTATTAAATTCTGTAGTAAACAAACATGTTTGGCCGACTTGTTAAAGTGAGGTTTAAAGAGGAGACTGGTGAAACTTAAAATTCAGAGAGGGATTAAGACTATCTAAATGATAAATATAGTAGACAAATATATGTACAAGTTAAAAGTTAATAAAAAGAGGACAACAGATTGATAGAAAGACCTTACTTGAGAGTAGTGAGAATGATATCCAATGCAGTTTTAAAAGAGTACTGTAAGGACGATTTAATGAGACTTGCTGTCACTTGATCCCAAATATCCTGACCATAAAAATCTGGTGTAAAAATCCTTTGAGATATCGAAAAAGAAAACGAAAAAAGTTGTTGAGAATATAAGTAAAAATATCGACCAGGAGAAAAAGAATAACAGAAAACTAAAAGATTTGATTGGTTGGTTGTCTTGTTTTACGGCGTATCAACCTTTTTCGGGCCATTCAACGCCGAATTAAGTCATTTTGGTTTGGTTTAGTTTTATGGCATATCAACCATTGAAGGTTATTTAATGCCAAATCTATTTTTATACTTTTAAACAGTTCTATTTCAAACAATTCAGTTTACCATAAGTACTGTTTAGTTCTATTTTACCCATAGATGGGATCCTGTCAGGTGCTACCACTCTGGGCCAGAATGGAACTGGGAGCGATGGCAATCAAGGGATATTTCGCATTCCCCAAAGCTCCCGCATTACTGGAACCTCACTATCAGATTGTTTATTGTTATATCTCGGACACTCGTTAGGGGAGTGTTAACCATTTGCAGAGATGCACTCGGTGCGTTCTGTCACCCCAGCTGACTGAGCCATAAAAGATTTGAAAGAGGGCCATTAAGGGAATGATGCATATAAGAAGGTTTACAATCTTGTCTGCAAGCAAAAGAAGTTGCACGAGATAGTAGGAAAGCGTGTACACCGAGTCAAAGACGCTTTATAACAGTCTTTTTTTACAATTCAATCATATGACCAAATGGTTCCCACGCAGTGGATGTCCCTTTGTATACCAATGTGTTGGGTATGATTTGTACGGTATTCTTTGAACAGCGCTTTTGTTTTTATTATATGGTTATTTAGGTGGTTTTATCGTATTAATTTTGTGATATGTTAATTTATTTTATCAATTATGCTTAATTTATAATTTTCCATTGTTTTCATTCATCATAAATGTCACTTTACTGATATTGAGTGTTCTTTATTCATAAAATGAACAAACTGGACTCTTACACATCGCCACACCAGCAAGGGCTTTCATTCATTAGCTCCATGTGGACACTGGATGCAGTCTAGAAGAGCTGCCAGGAGCGATCGATGATATAGACACATGACGTGTGTGTGTGTGTGTGTGTGTGAGAAAGAGAGAAGGAGAATGCCAGGGAACTCAGTGCTATCAGCACAACTTGGTGATATATATAAGTTGGCTGATCGTAGTCGAGGACCACACTCTCCCTTACACCGAGGTGTAAGGGAGAGTGTAGCCCCTTTGCCTGAATTGTCCTCTTACCCTTGATCAGTACTTTATAATGATGAGTGTTAAGCAAAGATGCATCTAGTGAGATGTTTTGAATCTTTGGTATGATTCGACTAGTCACTCTGGTCGAACCGAATTAGGGAGGCACTGAAGATGAAAATTTTCATTAGCATAATGAAAACAACGTTAATGTTTGTCGGGATATTTACTTTGTTGGTAAGTTGTTGAAGTGGTTCGTAGTTTTCACAGTGGCTGGTAGAAGGCAATAAAAGCTATACACGTGGCGGTGTGTGAATGTCTACCTTTATCTAATGCCACGTATGTTTTGAAGGGGGATAGTTTTCATGTAAGCCAGCCAAAGAAAAAAAAAAAAAGAAAAAAAAAGAAAAAAAAAAGATCTGATATTTAGACAGTTCTGCACGTAATACATGATAAGATACAAAGTATATGTGATCGTTCCAGGGTTAGTGAACAGTTCTGCAACGTATCCATTTCGAATTGAGAAAGTAATCATAAGCTTAGATTAATTTGGCGTACAGCCATGGAAGTCCGTGTTCGGTGGTGGACCCGTCGGTCCTTAGATGCTCACCCCTAGATCAATAGGTCATTTGTATCCTCCTTGGATCAGGCCGTCTCACAGGGTAGGTCATATTTGCTTACACGAGAAATGGCGGTGAGTGCAGAACGTTCTCACGTAGAATCCATATCGCATGATAGGGTGGCCAGAATTTGTTTAATTTTAATTTCTTTGAATTAATGGCATATCAACAGACTGGCCAGTTGGCTTGGTTGTAGAATGAACCGACGGCATCTCTGCAGAGGAGTACGACCCCCAGCAACGAGTGTACCGGATATGAATTAAACAATCAGATAGTGAAGCTTCATTATTGGAGCTTTGGGGAATGCAGAGTACCCCTTCATTGCCATTGCTCTCAGTGTTAGCACCTGATAGGATCCTATCTATGGGTCAAATAGAACAGTTTGAGATTTAAACCGTGTGTAAACAAATGACTGATGTTTAATTGAATTGAAAATGTTGATAGCAATACTTGAAAACATGCAGCTGTGTGCAAACTGTGGTATCACCCCTGGTTGGAGGCTGATGAGGTCAGTATCGCACGTATTCTCACACGATGTATGATAAAATTAAAAATCTAAATAGAATTATTCGTATTCGATAGAAATATGTGAAACCATTTAACTGTATAATTAAAAATGAGCTCAGGCTGGTTTATAAATGTGCTCAAAAATCATATGTTTAATATATATGTATAAAAAGAAATTGGCATTAGATAATCTACAATGGTTGGTATGCCATAAAATCAAACCAAACCAGAGATAAGACCCTAGCAGGCACTCTCACTCAGGGCCAGAGCAGATTTTGTCAAAACGTCAACAAAGAAACAGTTCTACTTCTCATATGTCTAGAATCAGGTGAATTGTATTCATCCAAACCCTTTATCACGGCCAGGATGTGATACAAGAATAATTTTTTAATGGAGTAAAGCTGGTTGGAATTCAGAGTTTTCCTTCAAGTCTGGTTATCTAACCAAAAGCCTAGTCTGCCCAAATATTCAGTTTTAATAGGGAAGACAACACATGGATTCATACCTTTCTCAAAAGCATTAACTGGAAGTGAAACGTAAACAGCATCTTCCATGGTTTGAACTGGGGTCACCGACTCCATCTTTCACGACGATAACCAATATGCTATGTTTACCTTCCAGAATTCAATTGTTAGTAATTCTGAACAATTAGAAGTCTGATTCTATGCCATAAAAATGTATCACAAGGCTAAATACAGAGTCAAAATTAAGAACCACCCGACAAAAACGTTTAACAAATAAACACAGGGTCATGAAGATTAAGTTCTATCCCGGGCACGGATTTTTCGGTGCACGAAGAATTTTTTGATGGCCGAAAGAGTGTAGGATAAAAATCCCGTTCTGGTCGACGGATCACTACGCAAACAGATAAAAATAGGTAAGAAGGTGAGGATTCCAATTAGATTAGATCAGCGAATGATTTATAATCAAATAAATAAATAAAATGAATTTCAATGAGGGTTGCCAGACTGAAAAAAAAACAACCCCCCCAACCCCCCCCCTCCGTCTCATTTTTTTCTATAAGTAAGATAGCATTGTACTATTGGGACTCTTTATGTGTAAACAAGTTTTTGGCGTAAAAGAATATTCTTGTATTACTCACTTTTACCTGATCCTTCTATTTCCTTATGTAGCACTATGTGGGTAGGCTGCCAAAGCAGACGATTCAATTGTCTGTTTTGGCGCGAAACCAGACAAAGGATTCTTGGACATGAAATCTCGCCGTACCCGGAAGTGGTACGGGGAGGCGAATGAGAGTTGACGACGCGACCCAGAGAGAGACAGTTGGTAGTTGGACAGGAGAGCAGAGAGAAGGCAGTTGGTAGTTGGACAGGAGAGAGGCAGTTGGTGGCAGGAGAGAGTTGGTAGTTGGCCAGGAGACGGGCAGTTGCGGCTGGAGACCACGGAGGGCAGTGGAGACTGGACAAGAGAGAGGCGAACAGAGAGGTTGGCGTGGATCCACGGAGGGGCAGTCAACACCAGAACAGAGAGGCGAGGAGACAAGATAGGGTCCAGTGAAGAAGAGTCTCAAGATGTCTGATTCCAGTAGCATTGTGCTAGTAACCCACGCTAGCGTTAGTCTATATCTGCTATTAGGAATGCACATGCATGTAGTGTTGCATACCTTCCTCTGCTCTTGGTTAACCCCAAGCTTTGTTTGTTAGTTTGTCTTTCTATTTTCTCCTGTCTCCCTCGATCGTATTCTTGTGTAGGTAAAGAAATGTGCGTTACCCCCTCAGCCACTGGTTGATCACCGGCCGACTAAGAAGTGAAATGGTTAGAAGACTGAGATAATGTGGTGGGGGTGAGGGGGTAAAGTTTCACACTTATCCCCTATTCAAAGCGCAGCTCAATGTTCAGCAATGTCGAGAACATGCAACAAGTTCTAAGGAACCAACTGAAGATAGTGTCAGTTAAAGACTTCAAGCACTATTTCTTGGAGTAGAAACGATATCTACCAAGGTGTTCAGTTTCATAAGGAAACTGTATTAAAAGAAATAATTTTGATTTTCCACTGAATTTATCATAGAAAACCTTCAAACAATCAGACTCATTACCGAATAGACGAGCTTATATATATGTTTTAAGATTTCTGTACCATGACAATTCAAAGTAAGCTCATCTCATAATCCAATTCAGAATTTACTACCTTGGCCTTGAGCCATACTAAGTTAAGTCAGTAAATGTATATTAATTCATCTCTCAGACCAATTTACAAGAACAGTGACAAACCATGCCATTAGATAGCTCATTAAAATGGTCTTGAGCCAGACTAAATTAAGTCAATAAAATTATATTCAATTTCTCAGACCAATTTACCTGTAAAATGACTTACCACGTCATCAGAAAATTCATTGGCATAGCCTTTAGCCAGACTAAATTAGGTTGATAAAATTATATCAACTTGTCACTCAGACTAATTTACACTTAGCGCAACGGTTATTGTTAGAGGAAACGGAATCAGAAACAAGAATTTAAATGCTGAACGTGGATGATTGCGTTTCCATTTGCGCTAATACCCTTGGGACTTTCCCTCCGGTATAGGTAAAAAATATATGACAACCAATCTAGGGGAAGAACTGAATTCAAAACCTGCTGTCCTCCGCTTAAAAGTTGACCTAGTTTCGTATTCTGCTCGGGGCGGAGGACACTGGTAAATACATACAAGTGTTGCGACAAACCGCTTGATTGAAGAGCCCACTATCATGGCCTTGAGCCAGACTAAATCAATATACATTTTTAGGGAATCTAATATGGTTACAAAACCCATCATGTTGGCCAATTCGCAGTTGTAGTGAACTATTTTGTCATTGATTTTTCTGTTGATGAAGCCTTGAGCTAGACTAAGATGAGCCTTGTAAATATTTATGATAGGGCTTTTATTCTATTCTATAAGTTAAGAACAATGGATTTGCTTTTTTAACCTCGTGCTCAATAACCGCTGCCTTGTGCCAGTCTAGTCTAAGTTTAGTGAGCTTCAAAAAAAAAAAAAATAAATAAATGAATAACTTTGGCATAAGGCCACTTTTACAAGGCAACTAATAAGAGACAAATCCACTTGCAATGGCAGCATGACTGGCACACTTACAATTACTGTACGACAGGTGATAAAGTCATGTTGCAGATGTTTCATGTTCAAGAAGAATTCTGAATTGCCAAAGGAAAAGCGCATCTGTCGTAAATAATTAGTAAGTTAATCTTACAAGCGATTAGTTACTCGTCGTGTTCACTTTCCCGTCACTTCGGGACAATAATTTCAACTTCGTGCTAGTTTTGATTTGGTCTATGTAAATTAATGGTACTATTTCAAAAACGAAAAAAAAAAAAAGCATTTAAGAAGATAAAAACGGATGTATAGACTTTTATTTTAGACGTAAAGATTATTTACACTTTTGTTATAAATCCACGTGACCAAATAACAATGTCTCCATGACAAAACCTAAAACGAACAGAAAAAAAATCTAGATTAATAATGTGTGGCAAAACTGTTACTTTTCTTCTTGTTTGTAACAAATAAGTAAGTGTACCATAAAACAATGATAAAGAATAAAGGTTATGAAAGCAAATACGGTAATTTTTCCAAGTTGTAGCAATGACAGTACTACTGTAAGGTTAAAACACTTGGATTATAATAAAGTGTTAAAAGAAAAAGCTAGATGAGCACTTCACTGGGAGGTTGAATGCCATTGTGAAAAAATCCCGAACGAATCGAGATTATTTCGACTCTGTTGAAATTGGCCAGAATACTGTAAAGAATCCTTGAGACCCGGGGAGAATTAGTCACTCGGACTCCAATGAAAGAGCGTCAGCTAACACTGGTGTAAAATCTCACATGGAGTATAATAATTACATATAGAAAGCATGAATGGGAAGAAAAACGACTGTATATAGACGTCAAGTGACAGATATGGCACACGAGAAGAGCTGGACATAGCTAGGAAAGGGAAACCTCAGGAGAGAAACACCATTTATTTATATAGCAGCACAAATTAATGCCATAAGAACCAATTATATTAGGGCGAACATTGATTACTAGCAACAGACTAGCAAGTGTTGGTTATAAGGTGACAGAGACGACAGACGATTAATCATATTAGAGAATGCCAACTTCATTTAAACTTTTGATATAAATCTACGTGACCATATTATAATGTCTACATGACCAAACCTGGAACTAACAGAAAAAAAAAACATATAGAGATAAATAGTGTGAGACAAAACTGATCCTTTTCTAACAAATAAGTAGGGGTCCTAAAAAACACAGTGACAATGAATAAAAGTTTTGGAATCAAATACAGGAATTCTTCCAAGTTGTAACAATGACAGTACTACTGTAAGGTTTATACAATTGAACTATAATCAAATGTTAAAAGAAAAAGCTAGATGAGCACTACACAAGAATGCTGTGTGCTATTTCGAACAAATACCGGAAGCAGCAACCTTCAAAACAGCAAAGGTAGCTTGTGGTTTACGTTCTGTTCTGGACCGTGAGATCGAAGGGAATTTGAACTCTAGTCACACCATTACGTTCACTGTTAAACTAATACAATTATGAAAAGTATGACTCCCTTTATCCCCCACCTGCTATAGATTGAATAATACTTCTTGTCTTCAAGGATAGTTTTGGCATTAGATAACCCACGACATCTGATTGCCGTTAAACAAAGAAATTAAACAAAAAAGCTACTGTACGACCACTTATCTTCCATCTCAGAAATAATCCAAGTAAGACGAGCAAAACATGCGGGACACAGCTGGAGAAGTAAGGGAGAAATCATAAGTGATCTTTATCTATAGACTCCTACTCATGAACACTCTTGGGAGGTTTGCTGAATAACAAAATACATGTATAACATGTCTGCCTCTTTAACTTCATTTACCTCTATTTAAATTTAAGCAGTAGTAGAATAAGTAAAGTAACTGTAAGTATTCCTATTTATTACTATCATTATTTTAATCTTTGAGAGTTTTTCACACCAGTTTTTGCTGATGCTCTTTCATTAGTGTTTGAGTGAAAGAAAGCTTTTTAAGATGTCCAGAACTTTTCGCAATATTCTGGTCGGTCTCAACAATGCTCGGTGTGGATGGTTTCGATTTGTTTTTCCAACTCTCCAAGCCTCCTTTCCAATCCTTTAGGGATCGTTGGTTGGTTGGTTTTTATTGCATATCAACCTTTGTAGGTTATTTATCGCCAAATCCATTTTTATGCAAATAATCAGTTCTATTTCAAACAATTCAGTATAGCATGAGTACACAGTTTAATTGTCAAACGCATTTCTATTTCAAATTATTCAGTTTAGTCAAAGAGTTCT
Source organism: Sepioteuthis lessoniana (assembly GCA_963585895.1). Classification (NCBI taxonomy): domain Eukaryota; kingdom Metazoa; phylum Mollusca; class Cephalopoda; order Myopsida; family Loliginidae; genus Sepioteuthis; species Sepioteuthis lessoniana. The sequence continues at coordinate 102,030,392 of OY757906.1, read as the reverse complement.
AATTCAAGCGATTCAGTTTAGTATCAGTATAGCTTTCGTCCATACACAGTTAAATGTCAAAACAGTTCTATTCCAAGCAATTCAGGTAAGCGTAAGAACAGTTTCAATGTCAAAAACAGTTCTGTTTCAAGTAATTCCGTTCAGCATAAGTACGCAGTCTAGTTCTATTTGACCTATAGATAGGACCCAGTCAGGTGCTACTACTTCAGGACAGAGTGAACCTGGGAGCGATGGCAATGAAGGGGTACTCCGTATTCTCCAAAGCTACAGTATTACTGGAACTTCACCAGATTTTTTATTGTCATATGTAGGACATTTGTTATTGGGGTTTTTACCCCTCTGCAGAGGTACAGTCGGTGTGTTCTTCTATAGCCCCAGCTAACTGGGGATCGTTCAAAACGTGCTAATTACATGAGGTATTATTGTCACCCTAACGTTCCACAGTTTTTTTAGTTCTCTTGCGAGGTCCAAGAACATGTCTCTCTTTTCACTTTCTTTGATTTTCAATGAGTGGTCCGCTGGGACGACAAAGTCCACAGTACAATGTTCATTTTTCTTTTTTTTTATCATTTCTAGGTCTGGTTTTTTAGCAGGGATTAGGTGATGTCTTGTATCTCAAAACCCCAGAGAATTTTATGATCCAAGAGAGTATTATTATCATTTGAATACAGAGGTTGCGACAGAAATACCTGCCACATTTTAAACTATCACATGTGTGCTGCATGTGAGATTAGGCAAATGGCAATGGTAGCTCCATCTTGCAAATCTTTTACCATTCTTTTTCCTTAGGCTTGGACCGGTACAAACGTTCTTTTAAGACTTGTGAACCTGTGATAGCTACACTGAGAGCTTTTCGAATTCATTTCACATTACGTCGGAATGATGCGTTTCTGGATAGAAAACCACGATTGTTCATGGTTGAAAATTCTATAAATAACAGCATCATTCCGGCGTTAGATGAAAGCTTTCTCTGTAGCACTAATATATTCAACTGTTTTAAAAATTGTTTTAACAGCAAACGCACGATGTGCACTGGTCAAACCCATGTTCGTAAATGATTGCTTTTAAAGAAATAAATAGTAAGGTATTAGCAATATGGAGGCACAATTTCTGCTTGAATCGGTTCACTTGCACCTCATAAGTTACAATGTAGGTGTTATATCTGCTGCACAGCAGTTATATGGTTATAAACATTCCTGCCAAATATTAACAATTTGTACACAGTTATATAGTTTCAAGTATTCAAATCTGATATTAATAATTTTCAAATATACTAATTTAATCCACTTATGGGATTCTTAATAGTACTTTTACATGGAGTGGCCCTGTTGGCTGGGGCTTCAGAATACACTGACTGCATCTCTTCAGAGAGGTAACACTATCCAAAGAGTGTCCTGAAAATGACACTAAACAGTCTGATTAGGAGGCTTCTGTAATACTGAAGTTTGGGGGAATGCAGAATACCCCTTCATTGGCCTCATTCTCAGATCCACTCAGGCCCGTAATTATAGCACTTGATAGGGTCCTATCAATGGGTCAAAACTAAATACTGTACTTTTGCTAAATTAAATTGTTTGAAGAAGAACTATTCTTACATCTGTGTGTGAACGAAAATCAGGGTACTTATGCTAAATGGAATCGTTTGAAATAGAACTGTATGATTATTTAACTGTGAGTAAACAAATGATTGAAATTTAATTGAATTGTTAGTGATGAAGAGCAATACTTGGAACCATAAAACTTTGACATTCTAAACTGAATTGTTTGAAATAGAACTGTTTTTCATCAGTGTAACAAAAAAAAAAAAAACCTCTATTTAACCTAATGACTATGTACTCACGCTAAAATGAATTATTTGAAATTAAGTGAAACCATTTAATTGTGCGCAAAAAAACCCCAGCTCAGGGTCGTTTAAAAATTTTATCCACAAAATCTGTTTTGGAATCATATATTTAAAATATTTATAGAAAGGATTTGGCATTAAATGATCTCCAATGATCGATATGTCATAAAACCAAAACTAAACCAATTTAACATGGGATCAGAGAGAATCTGGGAGTAATGGCAACGAAAGGATGACACCACAGTTCGCAAACCTTCAAAAATGAAGCCTACTCATCAGATATTGTTTAATATCATAACCAAGCCACTTTTTTGGATGGGAGATTTTATCTCTTTTTAAGGGGATGGAGTCAGTATATTCTGCGCATTACTGGCAGAGCAAATAAAGTGATTACTCCCACCGTCGTTCGGTCGGTAAGAATATGCGTAATAATACTGTATGTATGTATAGTTGGCGAACCTTAGTCGTGGACTACCCGAAAGGCACCCTTTTCAATTGCTACCACACCAAGATGCAGGTGAGGGTGCTACCCTTCTCCCTGGATTGTTCCACTTTACCCTTGATGCGTACCTTAAAATGCTGATTGTTAAGCAAGGAAGAATCGAGTACCATTTTTGGAGTCTTTGGTATGACCTCGTCCTGGTATTGAACCCCGGTCTCCCGGATAATTGGCAAACACTCTACCCATTAGGCCAATGGACCGATTGGTCTGGTTTGTTTGTCTTATGGCATATAATCTTTTATGGGTTATTTAATGCCACATCCATTCGGGTAGAATAAAAGTAGTCGTACATAATCCATAGCTTGAGAGAGAATAAGTAGGTTCATGCTTTTCCTGAAAGTGAATATAATAGTGCGACTTGAATTAGAACTTGAATACAATGCTGTCACAGTCCAGTATGTTAGCCCCCATGGTATAGGGATTCACTCATGAATATTTGATTTTGGGGTATTATAAAGTAAGTATCAGTTCAAGAAGTCGGAATTTTTGACATCTGGTTCAACACAAAACAAATATTTCGTGTATAAGAACCCAGACACATTTTTCATATTCACATTTTGATTGGTTTGGTTTCTTTGTTTAATGGCATATCAACCTTCGTGGGTTATTTCATGCCAAAACTATCCATGTAGAAGAACAGTAGTAGTACAATTTAATTCATTGCTGGGGAGGGGGATAGTGGGAGTCATACCTTTCCAAAGAGTCACGTATTTGGAATAAGAAAGTTGTATTGGAAGATTAGTTGCTAAACTTTGTGGCATATCATCTACCATAGATTATTTAGGAGCAAGAATGATAAAAAAAAACTGAAAGTATATACACATACATGGACACAAGAGCACACACAGAATATACTCTTGAGAGAGAGAGAGAGAGAGAGAGAGAATCAACACCTGCAGAGATAAAAATTTGTCTTGGACATTTAACATGAACTGAAAATTCGCAGACACAAAGCGTGGAATTAAAAAGAAGTACAACCTTATCAAAACAGACACCACTATATAAATCAAAAGGAACACAAGAACAAACCTTTTTTTACACCCTGAAGACAGTGTAAAACTCTAGAAACACGTGTTGGAGAAAAAATTATTTAAAAAACAAATCCCCTTGTGCAGCTATTCATTTCAAGGTATATATATATATATATATATATATATATATATATATATAAACACTATCAAATAGGGTGGAGAATAGATTTATCCCACTGTATTTAAATTATGTATATACCGATTCAAAAATTTTTTAAAACGTTGTCTAGCACACACAGACACACACAGACAGACACACAACAAAAAGAAAAACGAAAAGAAAAAGAAGAATTATACGCACACCAGACTAATTTACATAACAGAAATGTAAGTAACATCGAAAAGTTTTAGGATAAATCGTGATCAAAGATTTAAAAAAAAAATGTTACCTCTATGTGAATACGTACAAACATGCAACTGGAAACATTTTTTGATTAACATAATGGACAGATGAAAAGAAAAATAAACAAAATACAAAAATACAAACCTTTAAATACTATAATATATAAGTAGGTGTCTACTGCAATGCGATGGTCTATAAGCATTTCATTCAGATTAATATTGGGGGTACTGCTATTGACAGGTTATCGATCTTATGAAAATCTGATCTCTCTGGTAAAATAAAATGGGAATTCTTTGTCAGTACTATTGTACGGTTGCACCACTTTAGCGAATAGTTTAGTGAAAAAGATTGATGGGAACTACACAAGGATGCTACCCTCAGTTTTGAACAAACCCTGACAGCAGCATCCAAAAACACAGTTACTGTTCGGCCACATACCTCTCATCTCGCAAATCACTCAAGTAAGACGAGCAAGACCTTGCTAGAAAAGTTAGGCTGAACTCATAAGCGACACTCTTATGAATGAACTTCACGGAGAGGCACCAGTGTTGTTGACCGACCAGAGAATACTTATAATCATAAGTTTCGTGCAGACACTGGATGTCTTGGTGATTAACAAATAGTAATGTGTAATATAATTGCGAAGGGATTTCGTTTTGTATATCTTGCCTTTCGGCTTAGTTAGGCTGAGTACCTTTCGCTTAGCACATGGGTTAGTTAGGTGTAGCATTAACGCAGGTGTTCACGCACGCGCTGAGAGCATGTGCCATTCAGAGATGTCAAAATAAAAATCTCAGATAGAAATTGCACCAGGGGATGTGAGTGACGTCACGCACCAGAAGCGTGGGCTGAGATTTGAGAAAAATTAGGCACTCGAGTTCCTGCTTCCGAACGAGAGAGTTGAGATTCAGACCTGGGCGAGGCCAGAAGACTTTGTGCGCTATGTGCACCGCGCGTTGGTTGGGCTGACGATGTAAAAGCAGTCAGCATAGAAAGATTGTGTGTGTCTCTCTCTCTTCATGTCAAAAAACCTTTAAACTCAAAAAAGGTGAATAAAAGTTTCGTACCTGAACCAATTTTGTGTTTTCGGATTCCTATATATGTTTATGAACATTATGTCTATTTCACATATCCGTATCACGGGTATGTTACAAATGGTCGATAAGGAAAGAGAGAGTCAAATGAATCTGGCTTGATAAGAATTTTTAAATACGAAATGTCATTGCTTGTAAACAATGCTGATTACTAGCAAGCAATTGTATTTTCAGGTGACTATTTCTTAAAAACTAACAGTCATCAACTCTGTGCTGACACTCAAGAGGACTAACTAAATGCAATGTTCGATATATATATATATATATATATGAATGAGGGTGGGGTGAAAATATCATAGGCTGAGTAGTTCATATGACGTCATATCGACTGTTGACTTTTCAGATTAGTGGGATCTAAGCCCTGTAACACCGATGGAAGAAGTGTGTTGATCACAAGAGTTGAAAAATAAACCTTAGTCAGATTCTGTGAGGTCATCTTGGGCAGCCTATGAACTTTTCAGCCGAAGCGAAGGAGTTTACGGCTGCCACTCGCATAATGCAAAGCTCTTCGAACGAATTAAGCACTCTGCTATTCGGTAAGGCAAAAATGTAAACAAAAGAAGGCTACTAGATAATGCCTTATAATTCCCAAGCTGATATGGTTCCCTTTTTGGCTGAGCGGTATGATACAAAGTCTAACGTAAAGTTGGGCAGGTTTCGATCCCAGGTTCAAGCGTCCTATGTGTCTAGCCACACTGAAGAGTTGTAATACAACGAAACAGTCTGTGGATGACTATATATATTTTTAGATAGCAATACTTGAAAAAAATTTAACTGAGTACAAATAAACGATTAACACTAAAAAGAATTAGTTGTCTGAATTTCTGAGACGGAACTTGATGATTCTTATCATTCAGGATTTTCGGACTGTTGTCATTATCTTTATAATTATATTCACAACGTTTTGGCCGATATGTCCTCCGGCCTTTAGATGTTTGTCGAACTCGGGAGCCTATACGAAACGTCGAATCAAGTCCTTTATTTAATCCACGGGGGGGGGGTCGCTTGTTCTAATTCCATTAAACATAACAGAGTACAAATGTTAAGTATTCCTGTATTGCTACTCACCTGTAGTCAAGATTGAACCTGCAACCTCCAGATGATTGTCTCTTTAGAAGCTTAGGGAAATATCGCCTATAACCGTTACGCTGTGGCTTATTTAAGATGTTACCTACATACTATTCGTTCACAAACCATATATATGTAGAAACAGGATTTGGCATTAAATAATCTGCAAGTATGATATGCCACAATGTCCACCAACCTTACCAATATATATATAAACTGATGACGTTGATGAGATCCTCAGCATGTTCCTGTCTACTATGGAGAATGTTATTAAATAACTATCAGATCAGATAAAAGAATAATCAAAAAGACTTTTTTAAAATTATTATTCAGACATTTCATTATCCCTTAGTGATAAAAAGAAAAATCTTGGAGCAGAAAAAACATCATGTCAATTTATTCAGAAAAGAAAATTATTCGAATTTGACAAGGACTGCCAATGATTTTCAAATCAACTAGACGAACCGTAAACCTATTGGGTTGTAGTTCTAACTATGATATATGGTGATACTGATATTTTTCATTAAAGTAGAAGTCAAGGTTTGGTTTGGTTTTATGACATATCAGTCATTGTAGCTTACTTAATGCCAAATCCATTTTATACATATAAACAGTTTTATTTTAACTTTTCGTCGAATATTCGAAGATGTTTATGCAAAACTCGAGGCAACACTATTAATTATAGACCTCTCTAAGGCATTTGACTCCAGAGGAAAGATGAAGCAAATACTTCTGGCCTACGGTCTTCCAAAAGAAACCGTCGTAGCTATAATGATGCTATATAAAAACACGGAAGTTCGCTCACCGGGGTACACATTAGCCCCATACCTGTTTATTATCTCCATAGACAACATGCTTCGAACATCGGTAGATTTAAAGAAAGAAAATGGCACGAACGATTATGGACACAGACTACGCTGCTGACATTGGCAGGTGTATTTGGCAGAAGCGCTAAGCCGAATCCCTGCTACATAGTCTGGAACGGGCAGCAGGTTGCATAGGTCTCCATGTGAACGCAGACAAAACAGCATACATGTACTTTAATCTAAGAGGCGACATCTCCACACTAAATGGAAGATCTCTGAAACGACGAAGCAGTGTCTCATCTCCCGAAAATGATATCAATACGTGACTAATGAAGGAATGGACAGCCATTGATAGACTATCAGTCATATTGGAGTCAGATCTATCAGATAAAATAAAGCGCAGTTTCTTTCCAAGCAGCGGTTGTGTCGATACTGCTGTATGGATGCATCACATGGACGCTGACTAAGCGTATGGAGAGAAAACTTGACGGCAATTGCTCAAGAATGCTGCGAGCTGTATTGAACGAGTCCTGGAGGCAGCATCTCACGAGCAAGACACGTGGGACACTGTTGGAGAATAAAGCGAGCTTATAAGAGAGGTACTCCTGTGGACCCTTTCACACGGACGAACAAGTGTAAAGCGACCAACTAGAACGATTGGGACGGGTGGTGGGAGAGGGTCAAGGAAATCCGTGCCAGCGGCACACCATGATGATGATTTCCGGGAAATCAGTTTAGTATAAGCATACAGTTTCAATGACGAAAATGGTTCTATTTCTAACGATTCAGTTTAGCATACGTACGCAGTTTAAATCTCAAAACTATTCTATTTATAAGAATTCAGATTAGCATAAGTATACAGTTTAGTTTCATTTGGCCCTTAGACAGGATTATCCGGTGCTACCACTCCCGGCCTGAGTGGGCCTGGGAGCAATGGTAGTAAAGGAGTGCTCCGCATTCCCCAAAGCAACAGCATTACTGAAACCTCACCTTCAGATTGTTTAGTGTAATATACAGGACACTCGTTGGGGGAGTTTTACCCCTCTGCAGAGATGCAGTTAGTGTATTCTGCAGCCCCAGCCAACTGGGCCATCGAGGGTGAGGATTCTAGTATGTCTTTCATAGCTATCTCAGTTATTGGGAAAATTTGGATGATTACGGATATAAAGTTTATTGTAACCCCCAAAATTATTTTGGATAGAAAATTGCTCTATCCTTTGGAGTATTACAACCCTCTCGGTTGGGGGCTGTAGAATACACCGGCTATAACTCTGCTGAGTAAGACCCTGCCTCCAACGAATGTCATGTGTATGACACTAAATTGCATCCTATGGTGAGGATCTAGTCCAGGAGCTTTAAGAGATGGGAGTACCTCTTCATTGCCATTACTCCCAGGTCAACTGTGATATGTAATACCTCTTAGATTCCTAACTATTGGTCAAATAGAATTATTCAATCATGTTATAAAGATTATCATCATTGTTTTTTTGAAACCATATAGCTGTTTACAAATTATTTACACCACATAGGAATACTTATTAAAGAGAATTATTTATGTTAAATAGCAATATTGAAACCACTTAACACTGTGCAAACAAATAATATTTAATAGAATGGTGCAAAATCTGAATGCTTGATATCTTTTAACTGTATGCAAAAAATTATTGATATTTGATAGAATTCTAAGTGTTTGATAGGAATACTTGAAACAATTAACTGTGTGCAAATAAATGGGGTCTGACATTTCGTTTAAAAATAAAGTTACCTTTAAACTATTCGCTTACAAATGATACATGTGTGTGTGTGGGGGCTTTTTCCGTTAGCACATATTCCATTAAACAATACAGATATCCTTTGTCTACACATTTTTCTATTTATCATTCTGAGTCGCCGCATCGATTTTATAACATCCGTCGGGAATTGGTTATAAACCTCCTATAATTAAAGAACCAAATTTAGAAATAAGCGCTACAACACACCAATATAGATAATAAATGCTCAATACTTACAAAGCAATAATATACATGCAAAGGTCAAATCGTTTTTACAATATGCACACCCCGGATGATGACCCAAGATCAGGCAGAAAGTACAAGGGAAACAATTAATTATGGAAACTTTAATAACCAATTCGAACCGGATATCATAACAGCGATACGATGACTCGAAAGGATAAATAGAAAAATGTGTAGACAAGGAATGTCTGCATTACATTATATATATATATATATATATATATATATATATATATATACGCTCCCCCATGGGGGTTGAGCACTCTGGTGAAGGAATTTTCGGCCGTCGCTCGCATAATGCAAAGCTCTTCGAAAGAATTGAGCACTCTGGTAGCCGATAGGGTATAAAAATGTTAACAAACGGACGCTGCTGCTACATAATACCTTAAAAATTCCCGTAGCCAACGTGGTACGCTTGTTGGCCGAGCGGTCTGAGACTAAGTCTAACGTAATGTTGGACGGGTTTCGAGCGTCCTACATGTCTAGCCACCCTGAAGAGTTCTGATAGAACGAAACAGTTTGTGGATGAATACATATATGTGACATTAAATAACCCACAAAGGTCGATATTCCACAAAACACCAACTAGGCAACCAACCATGTGAAACATTAGTAAAAAGTTCACTTTCATGGTGTTTTTCCTGTGTGAAGTCACACACATATGCATAAAGATACATTTTTATATCAATCACTAGCCCATGTTTTTTGTCTTCTCCACCATTTTTTTTAAGAGCAAGAATCCATTGAAAAGTTTTTTTGAATCAAAAAAGATTTTTCTCTCCATTGTTTGATGGCTATCTGGAGAGGTTTGTTACTCTTACTGAGTTGCCAGCCAAAATAAGTTCATGAAAGCCAAATTACAGTTTGCTGAGTTTTTTTTTCAATTAAATAAATAAACCCTAAAAATACAAATCTCTTCGTGGACCTACTCTCTCTCTCTCACACAATTACAATCAACATTAAAATTAGAATTCAGTGATCTATGCACAAAAGGCAGATATTTTCAACTATAAACAAAACACAACTTACTAAAATCTCACCACTCTGTTTCACGTGGCCGATATTCTGATGAGCTTTATCGACACGCCTGAAATCTATTGAAATCGACTGAATACATGTCCGATTTCAATGCAATATTCAAGTCACTCGGTTAACTTCACCTATGACTCAATCTGGTGCCAAATTACAAAGTGAATATTACCTTCATAGCGACATTTCGGAACGAATTCAGATTATATAATATTTTCACTACATTATTGATATAATAAAAAATTAACCACAAAATGACTCATTTAATAAAAAAAAAAATTCAGAGTGAAATTTACGTAATTTTCATTTGAATTGAAAGTATTTGTTATACGCAAGATTTATTGGAAATATACTGGGTGTGTTGAAAAAATGATTCTGATGTATTTACCAAGACAAAAAAAAATTAACAATAAATGAAGTATTAATTTCTTTCTAAATAGATTTCTTTGCATGAAATGCACTTATTCCAGAGAGTATTCTTTTGGTCGAAGCAATATTGATTATTTTAAAAATATGGTATTGTATTCCCCTTATTTTCTCCAGTTGATAAATTTAGGAAAGAAGAAAAGTCTCACTGAGCTGGGGTCTTGTGAGTATGGAACTTTTGCACAATCCTCCGTTTCGCCAAGTAAAAAAAATATGTATATGAAAAAGTATCGAGACTTTACATTGGCTCGTTATGATTTTTGTCATTTTTGTTTATAACTATATCCATCTTATGAGTGAATATTTACGCATTGATTTTATTATTTCTTTCTTCGAAGGAACAACCATTATTACTTGTCTAGTATACTTTGAACCTTGAGTCAACGAAAAAGGAAGCATTTCCTTTTTGCTTCTCGGTCCGTTTTTATTTGTCCATCCTTACTCTTTCTATTTTTCTCTTCCCTCCTCGCTTATATATATATATATATATATATATATATATATATATATATATATATATATATATATACACACACACAAAATGGTCGTTTAAGTAGTTCTAAGCATCAATTAGAAAGAGCATAACTGAACATTCTTACTGTTGCTACCAATCTAGTTTTATAAAAACTGGTAGTTTAATATATATATATATATATATATATATATATATATATATATATATATATATATATATTAGAGAAAAAAACTTTAAGACAATATATTTAGGTCTTAGAACTCAGTTTTCTTAATTAAAAGAATATTTAAAAATTACAGAAACTAAAAAACTCAAATCTAGTTTGTTCTTAAATAAAAAAGAAATTGGTACGACAGCGGATAATAACGGACCAAATTCTTATCAAAAATCTATTGGATTAATGTATATATATATATATATATGTGTGTGCGTGCGTCCGTGTGTGTGTGTGGATTTATAATTACTTAAATATTTTACGTACAGTAGATTGTATTTCTCGGTGTTAAGAGAAAAACTATCAAATCTTGTACTCCATTTGATGAAACAGTCTTTTCATTGCAAGATCTTTTGAAATAAATTCATAATAGATCACATCTGTTGAGTTTTATCTAATATGAATTATATATATATATATATATATATATATAATAAAAGCGAATAAAAACGTTTAACTTTAAAACTTTTCGTCGTTATTTAAAGTTTCATACCACAACGCACAACAATTATCAGACAACGTCACTGTGATTTTAATTCAAACGTCTTTAGAACAGATAACCGTGTTATTAGTTCACCTGTAGTCGTTTAATGGTATACCAACTCTCCAGCGTTGTTTTATACTGAAACCATAGTTGTAGAAGGAGAGTGGAGTGTAACATATTGACCCCGACCAAGCTGTCAAAATAGGAAATGCACCTGTGTAAATAACAGGTGCATCCGGTCGAAGAATATCAGGATATGACCTTGACCGTGGACGGGTTGAATTGAGTGCGAAATTGTGACGCTCGCAGGAAGAAGAGTGGACGTCAAATTATTATATAACTCAGTCCATAGGAAGTTCAATCAGTTGGAGATAAGATACGGTAGAGAAAACCAGCACCCAGTTGAGGGGCCCTCAGGCCCCCGATTGAGCAGTTGCAGTTGTAGATAAGATGCAGTAGAGAAAACCAGCACCCAACAGAGGCTGGGCCCCCAGGCCCTCAGTTGAGCAGCCCAGGAGAAGAAACGCTGTTATGGCCATAAGAGTGTGGGTCAATATGTTGCAGTTCTGTTCGGTCTCCAACTCCCTCTTACAGTAAAACCTTAAGTAACCCTTTCGAACCCTTTCAAATAAAGCGATAATTATATTTTTCTAAAGAACTGTGTCGCTCGTCTTTATTGTGTCGTCGTTATGATTCCTATGTTCTATGTATATATGTTATGAACATTCTATGTACATTTCACATATTCATGTATGGCTATGTTACCGAAGGATCTATTTAACTAATAGATGCATTGAAAAAAATCATACCTATTATGAGAGTATTAGGTCTAGAAGTGACCGTAATTGCGCAACTAGAGTTGAAACTCACTTATTACGATGTTGCAGTCTTGTACGTTAGCAACTAAACCGCAGATTCCTTTCTGTGTTCTTAATGATTGCAAACAAGACGTACAAGGAGCACACAATAAGTTTCCAGATTTTTTCGTATGGGCACTTTTATTGATAGTACATACATGAAACTCTAGTCCCCTTCGAAGTAATCTCGTCCAGCTGTAATGCACTTGTTGCACCGTTCCAACACCTACTGGAAGGCCCCATGGAAGTCCTCTTGTGTGATCGTATCAATGACCTTCGTCACAGCCTCTTTCATCTCCTCAATTGTCTCATAACGACAACTTCTGAGCTTAGGGAATAACCAAAAATCACAAGGAGCAAGGTCTGGACTATAGGGAGGGTGAGGAACTGTCTTGATGCCCATCTTGGTCAAATAGTCTGTGACAAGGATGGAGTTATGGGCTGGTGTATTGTCCTGGTGGAAATGCCACTGACCCGATTTGAAGAGTGCTGGCCTCTTCCGACAGAATCTCTTCCCGAACTCCCTTAAAAAAACTCAACATAGTGTTCCTTGTTGACTCTTTGTTCAGTGGGAACCCAGTGCATGTAGATCATGCCAGTGCTGTAAAAAAAATCATCAAAAGTTTGTGGGTGGATTTGCTCTGTCTGGCCTTCTTGGGTCTGCGAGAGCCAGCATGCTTCCACTGGGAACTCTGTCTCTTGGTCATAGCAGTAGATCCAGCTTTCATTGCAGGTCACCAGAGCATCAAGAACTGCGTGATCTGAATTGATCAGCTCGACCATCTCCCTGCTGTCATGACAACGTCTTTCTTTCTGATCTTCTGAGCACCCTTGGGACAAACTTCGCGCAAATCTTCCACATCTTCAGTTTCTCGCGAAACTAACATCAAACTGTGCACTTATTGTCTATAGACACGACGATCTTTATCCATGAAATACTTTATTTGGCCAATCAACTCTGGTGTTCTGACTTCCTTACTCCTCCCGCACCTCTCATCATTCCTCACAGACTCCCTGCCTTCCTTGAATCTCTTATGCCACTCAAAAACTGATGCTCGATTCATACAAGATGGTCGAAAAGCAGTCTGAAGCATTGCATACCTTTCTGTGGCGTTTTTTCCAAGTTTAAAACTGAATTTTTTTGCATATCGTTCTTCTTAAGTGTCTTCACGTCCAGATTGCATTTTTGAAATTCACCAGCTGTGACAATCAGGCTTTAGTAGGGTGTATTCTAATTGCTGCTGTAGCTGTTCATTTGAACCCGACATTATAAAAATTGGTCAATCATCTTATAAGATGTATAGCAATAACATAGTGAATTTTCAAGTGTCTACGACAATTTTAAATGCCTGTACAAAATAGTCTGTAAACTTATCGAAGGTACCTTGTACCATTCATACGCACATACACGTGAGTGAGTATATGTATGTATGTGTATGTAATTCCCCTTTCAGTCTTTTTTATTTGGTTAAAGGGTCTTTGGATAAGATAAGAAATTTTCTGAAATCTTAAATGGAGTCTCGAGATTTTCAGCGTGTATGCTTTTTTTTATTGTGTTGTGTTTTAGAAGCACTTTTATTCATGCTTCATTTGAACGTCTTAAAACATTGAAGAAAGAATTGAATTTACGCAGGTTTTTCTTTACCTTGATTTATTTCACCCATATTTTTCAAATATTATTTTACTCACAGCTTTGAGGCAAAAGCGATCGATTCCAGCCTTTCCCGAGGGCATTAATACGAATTGGACACACTTACAGCCAGAAATTGAATGCAGCTTGCCAATAATCGTTATATCACTTACATTATCTGTCAGATAAGGCGATCGGGGTTTATCGATTATTGAAGTAGGAAATGGACACAGCGACTAGAGTTCAAATCCCGAATTAAGCAGCATTTCACATAGCGCTGGTTCATTTGGAAAAGGTACGTATCTTACTATTACTCCCTTCAGCTATGGCTTAATAGTAGGAGAGACTTAACACTTTATCCTTAGTATGGCAATCAGTATTGAAGAAGTAAAACTGATTTCAAATCTATTTAACACCATTTAAAAGGGATCTTGATTAGTAGTTTCGGTTGTATAGCATATCAACACCGAATCCATTTTTATGCCAATAATCAGTTCTATTTCAAACAATTCAGCTTAGCATAAGTACACAGTTTAATTATCAAAAACATTTCTATTTCAAATTATTCAGTTCATTCAAACAGTTCTAATTAAGCTAATTCAGTTTAGTATGAATACATATTTTGTTTACACACAGTTAAATGTCAAAATAGTTCTATATTAAACAACTCAGTTTAGTGTAACTACAGTTTCAATGTCAAAATAAGTTCAATTTCAAATAATTCAGTTTAAATGTAAGTACAGTTTATTTGTCAAAAAACATTTCTATTTAAATCTATTAGGTTTAGTCAAACAGTTCTATTTCAAACAATCGAGTTTAGCATAAATATGTAGTTTAGATCTATTCAACCTATAGATAGGGCCCTATCAGGTGCTACCATTCCGGGCCAGAGTGGACCTGGGAGCAACGGCAATGAAGAGGTGCTCTGCACTCCCCAAAGATCCAGCATCACAGGAAACTCACCAGCAGATTGTTTAGTGTCATACCTCGGACACTCATTAGGATGTCTTAGCTCTCTGAAGAGGCGCAGCCGACTGGGCAATACACGGAGTTAATGTCAAAACAGTTTTATTTCAGATAATTCAGTTTAACATAAGTACCCAGTTTAAATGTCAAAACAGTTCTATCTTAAACAATTCTGTTTAGTATAAATACGAAGTTTAAATGCAAAAATCAGGTAAGTCATGAAACTACGGTTTAGTTCTATTTAACCCATAGAGAGGACCTTTATCAAGTTCTACCACTCTGGGCCAGTGTAGACCAGGGAGCGATGGCAATAAAGAGTTACTCCGCATTCCCCAAAACTCCAGCCTTACTGGAACCTCACCATCAGATTGTTTAGTGTGATAACAGGAATCTCGTTGGGGGAGTCTTACCCCTCTGCCGAGAAGCAGTCGGCGTATTCTACAGCGTATTCTGACATTGAGCTGGAAGGGTCGGTAAATACATATCTGTCTATGTCAGTCTTCATTATCTATCTATCTATCAATCGTGCCCTTGTTTCTCACTTACTGGCCTTTATTTACTTAAGCAGACATATCAACTATTCTACTGTAACTAAGAGAGCACATAATTATGTGTTGGTAGATTAGTCATGAATCAAACCAACACTGTCAATTCTGACAGATGCAATCCGATCCGGAGTATTAGTCGTATATGGGTAAAATAGATATATTTAAAAATTATTAGTATTAGAGTGTAATACTTGAAACCATATAATTTTACTTCCTCGGCATCTGGTTGTTGGTTTGTCCTCGTGCATTCTCCACCTACTTTTTGGTGGAATTTTATTCGTTATTTTGAAATATTCTGTTCTGTACGTATTGCTTGACCTTATCACGCTATCTTTTGGGTCTCCTTTCTTTCGCCATAATCTTTTGAATTATCTCTTCAAGTTCTTTTATCGGATTTGTCCGTGGTTTTGTTTTGGTCTTTTCATCCCAACATATCCATGAAAGTTCTTACTTTCTTCATACTTTATCATGTTGTCACAATTTCTTTACCTGTTCTAGTCAAATTTCACATCCAGGTTTTGTATTTCTGTTCGAATTGCTTTGGGGAACACTGATTTTTATCATTGACTAATTTCGCTCCTGCATGAATTAGCTCGTTTAGTTCAGTGATATTGCCTGTTGGGATATTTGCTAATAATTTGCTTATCTTTTCGGTCTTTCTCTCTAAACTTTTTTTTCGAGTCTTTGCTTCCGAGGGATGCAAATCTACTCTTCTTTTTCAGTCACGATGTTTTTCATTAACTGTACATTTATTTTGTCTTCTTGTGTCAACATTTTTCGTGATGCTTGGATCTGTGGCATTTCGGTTGTATGTATTTGACTTCTCAATTTGGTTGAGGGGAGAGGCTCTTGCGTTTTAATATTTAGTGTTCCAATTTAGGTCAGGGGAATCTTGTTCATATTCTTCGCTATCGATTTGTCTGCATATTTCTAGGATTTCCGAGTCAGAAAACCGAACTTTCTTTAATATTATTCTAGTGTGGTCTGCAAGTCGGTGGCTTGCTGCATTGTTATCTTTATCATTAATATTGAACAGTCATATTTACTTTAAACTATGCAAGTGCTTCAAAATTATTAGAATTTGATAGGAATACTTGGAACCATATAATAGTGCGCAAATTATTTGTATTAAGACTTGAATTTACTTGAAGCTATAATTGCCTACAACTTACGTACTTGAAACAAATATATTGTATCGTGGTAAGGAAGAGATAAACAGTGAAATAAAGAGTTAATTATTTATTAACTGAAGTGGTACAGTCTAACAAATATTATAAGTCTTGCGCTGTGGGTATTATGTCCGAAGTTGGTCTTAATACTGACCGAGATCTTGCAGAACCTTGTCGTGCTTAAGAAACACGATGTCTTTTATACCTCCGCGGTACCGGGAGTCACGTAGTACGAGCCACTTTACAACATATATATAGAAATAAAATACACAAACATACTGTGTGTTTATATATATTATATATATATATATATTAGTCACGTGGTCTCCCACTGAGAGGAGAAATAAGGAATTTCCACTACCATCCGTGTTTGAATTAGCCAAAGATTGACTGTTAAAAGACAAAAAGAATGTAGGTCAACTTCAGCTGGCCTTTCAAGGAATGAAAAAAATATGGGTCAGGCTATCTGTACTCCGTGACCGTACTCGGGTCGCCTGACAGGGGAAGGAAGAAGGTAGAAGCAAAATGATTGGCTAGGACCCTAAAACGGAAGTGGGAGCTGCTTCCGTCAGCGGAAGTAGGGAATAAAAAAAATCAGTTTTTGGAACGGACGTCGTCGTGAATAGATGGGGCGAATCCAGTGCCAAGACTCCGGGTAAAGGAGCGAAATAGAATCCTGGACAAGAAGTCCCCATGCCTTCAAGCCAGAGATATATATTTAAAAACTTCACCAGCCCATAAAAGAAAAAATATTCTCCACAGGAATCCATCGGAAAAAGATAAATGAACTATAAGACTGTTTCTCCCTATATCCAATTATATATTCTCTCTCTCCCAATCTGAAGAAAGACTAAAGAAAGAAAAGAAGAAAGACATTTATGTTTATGTACTATCCGTTAAAAATATAGCCGACGCGTTGCAGTAACGTGTGCAATAAAAAGATTGATATATTTTAAAGTCCCCACGTGTTGAAGTTGTTCATTTGTATCTTCTGTTACCAAGTTGTTATTTCATGTTTCTTTTTCACCTTCTATTCGCCTTATGTTATCCTCGCTTAATTTGTCCTACATGAATTCCTTTAAAAATATTACACGGAAAACCGGAGTTGTCGACTACTATAATTAATATTATTACTTCTAAACCTAGAGGTCCATATCTTCCATTGTTCTAGGGGAGAAAGAACTAGTGGCCTTGGTGGGTGTGTGTATAGTGTGAAATTTGGAAACCCCTTGCCAACGGCGGTCAGTCTAGCCATAAATCAACCCCCACATAATATGCCAGTTCCTACATGCCCGAGAAAGGTCACTGAACAAGGACTTATTCTACGAGGGATCAAGTGCCAGGCCGCCCCGTCCTCACACGTGCAAAAAATAAATCCCCGTTTGGCGATAACAATATTTAAATGCACCAGTTCCCATAAGCGTTTAAATGGTACCTCATTCGGGGATCTTTTTATTTTAATTTGCCGTCACTATATATATATATATATATATATATATATATATATATATATATATAACCCATCCATCGATGACATGCTGTAAATCCAACCAAGCAACCGACCAAATATTCTTTTTAGATGCGATACAAGGACAAATCTTAAGAGGAGTAAAGCTGGTTTGGATTCAGACTTTTTTTCTCTAATCTGATTACCATACTAAAGTTTAACACAGTCTACCCGACTATTCACACATAACTTAGTGGGGTGGAGAAATGATGAAATCATGCCTTTACTCATGGCATTTGTGTGAAGTGAAACTCAAACAGCCTTGTCGAGGTTTTTAACTCGGTTCCCCGATTCAATTTTCTACAACGATAACCATTACTCTAAGTGTGCCTAAAAAAAAATATTTCATCATCAACACCAATATTCAGATGTGCTGACTACAAGGATTACTTTGACACTCCCTCGTCGTCCGTCCCTATCGACCATTACTATTAGTAACTCATCTAGACGATACAGCGCTGATGAATGTAAGTTTTTGCTGTTTGGCAAAATTTCGTGTGTCCATGTGTAGGGGTCCACAGGAGAACCTCGTTTATCAGTGCTTATTTCTCCTGCAGGGTGCTGCATCTTGGATTTGTTAAAAGCAGCACGGATCATCCTTGTGTGGTTCACATCAACCTTTTGGATGGTTTGTTGGTGTTTTATGGCATATCAACTCTTGTGAATTATTTAATGCTAGAACAATTAGTAACTCTGCTTATCAACTATTCCTATCAAATAAAAATAATTCGTTCATCGCTCTATAGTTTTAAATAGCTAATAATAATAATAATAATAATAATAATAATAATAATAATAATAATAATATTACCCAATTCGTTTGTTTGGGGTTTATGGCATAATCAACCTTTTAGGTTATTTAATGCCAAATTCGTTTTTATACAAATAAACAGTTCTATGGCAAACAATTCCGTTGAGCATTAGCACAGTTTAGTTTTCAAAAACAGTTGTATTTCAAGCTATTCTGTTTATTCAAACAGTTCTAGTAAAAACAATTCAGTTTAGCGTAAGTACTGTCTCAATGTCAAAAACAGTTCCATTTCAAACAATTCCGTTTAGCATAAGTTTTCAATGTCAAATATTTCAAGTAATTCAGTTTAGCATAGGTACACTGTTTAGTTCTATTTGAACCATAGAGAGAACTCTATCAGGTGCTACCACTCCGTGCCAGAATGGACCCAAGAGCGATGGCAATGAAGGAGTACTCCGCATTCCCCAAAGCTCTAGCATTACTGTAACCTCACCCTCAGATTGTTTAGTGTCATATAACCAGGAAACTCGCTGTGTGTGGGAGGGGGTTCTTACCCCTCTGCAGAGGTGCAGTCGATGTATTCTACTGCCTCAGCCGACTGGGCAAAATAATCCCCAGTAAATGATTGAATAGTTTTGTTTGTCCTCTTGGGGGACCCCAACAGGTAATACAACTCTGCGTCAGAGTGGATCTGGGAGTAATGGTAATAAGCAAGTAATCCATCTAGCTTTCTCTACTTGTGGTGAAGTGAGAATATTGAACTGCTTGAAGGAATTTGCGGATTATTTTACGTAAGAGTAAATACAGTGTGGAATTGATCGACTGAAAATATTTTCTTCGAAAATACTCTCTTCAGAAAAAAAAAAAAAAAAAAAATTCATTTCTTCTATAATTTTATTTATACGCAAACGAACACAGAATGTAGATTGTCCGACATCTATTATTTTTCTCATTGTCCCATTATCCTGCTATTATTCTTGAGTCATTCAAGTAGCTGGATGTACAGAGCTGTCTCAGAACTTATGTCAAAATGTTTCAAAGCAGAGAACAGAAATATTAATTTCCTATTATGATTCATGATCGTATTATTGAGTGAGCTAAATATTTATCATGAATTTACCATTTTGGTGGGTGTGGAAGGCTCATCATACACATCTAGAATATATACTCCTAATAAACATGTACACGTCTATGTTTGTGTATATCTGCACATGGTACACTGACGTATGTAGTCGACGTACAATTATCTTTACCTTTTTCTTTAGTTTTTTAGGCGATGCCTTAAGACGTGTACGCCGACTAACAATAGCAGCACCATTCCTATATTCTACTCTTTAAGTGATGACTTTTTCATAACACATAACAATGAATATTTAAGAGAGTTAATTTCCTCAGATAGCACCAAAGTCATGCCAATGTCAAAACACCCAAGCACTGTTACTACTGAACCCCCTACAATGCAACTGGGGATTTTTCTCCTCTCGTAGCAGAATGGTGCAAGCAGTAGACTAGAGCTTTTATCAGCAAACTTACGCAACTTTAATCTCCTGTCTTCCATAGTTGAGCATAAAGCCTGATCGTTTAATCAATCAGAAGTTATTGCTCAAATTTAGTGATTGGCCTTGAGGAATGTCATCAGCCTGACGTAAATTTAGATAGGTTTCGATCCTGGCTTGGAGCGTCTCGCGGATCTAGACACGTGGAACAGTTATGATACAACGAAACAGTTTGTGGATGGCATATATATATATATATATATACACACACACACACACCAGATGCTACCGCTCCGGGACAGATTGGACCAGGGAGCAATGGCAAGGAATGGATGCTCCGTATTACCCATCGCTCCTGCATCACTGGAACCTCACCATCACATTGTTTAGTATCATATCCAGGACACTCATTGTTTTTTTTTTACTCCTCTGCAGGGGTGCATCGGTGTATCCTACAGCCCCAGCAAACTGGGCAATACACAGAGTCAAAACATTCTTATTTCAGATAATTCAGTTTAGCATAAGTACATAGTTTAGATGTCAAAACAGTTCTTTTTCGAGCAATTCATTTTAGCATAAGTACGCAGTTTAAATGCCAAAAAACACTAAACTCAAGAAACCACGGTTCAGTTCTATATAACCCATAGATAAGGCCCTTATCAAGTGCTACCACTCCGGGCCAGAGTGAACCTGGGAGGGATGCAATGAAAGGATTCTCGGCATTCCCCAAAGCCGCGGCATCAGAGGAACTTCACTATTACATTGTTTAGTGTCATATCCACGACACTCGTTGAGGGAGGCCTTATCCCTTTGCAGAGAAGTAGTAAGTGTATTCTACAGCCCCAGCCGACTGGACATTCTCTGAGAGTTTCAGGGTGAAACAAATGAAACGTTAGACACATCATTATTGGAAACTTTAGTTTTTAACAAAGATGGCTAGCTTTCAATTTTGTAAACCCCTAATCTCATGAAGTTTAAAACCAAATTGAAAAGTTTGGTAGAATAGATAAATTGCACATTCAATTAGTCTTTCACGATTTTAATCTTTATGCAAAACTCCTTTGTTCTTGGACACAACAAAAAGGAATGGATGCTCAATAGAAACTAGCGATTGGTGCAATGATCTTATCTGCAAAATATCGATATCTGATACCAGCGTTACGACTTGACTAATATATCATAAAACTTACATAAATGTTTATTTAGTGACCTATATCCCTAAGAATCTTACCCCCAAAAAGATTATTCCATACATAACTGAAAATATCATCATTTACTAAGTTTAATGCATTATTGATTTCATTTGAATCATGGCACTCTTTAGGGAAACCCAGTGAATATATAGTCATTCTAATAGACACTTGAAACTTGTAAGCAGTTATTCGCTTTGTAAATTCTGTATCTCCGATACGCAAAATTCAACTTAGGAGGCGCTCGTGGCATAGCGATTATCGACTTAAGAAATAGACTCGGCGAATCGAGTTCAAAACCTGAACGAAGCTGTTTGTGTTTCACTTCATGATAAATCATAGATCTTACACGTCTCCTTTGAGCTCTGGGTAAAAATGTTGGGCAGATTCGGCTCTTTAGCGTTGGTACGGCAACAGGCCTTGGAAAAGGGAGAAATGAAGTCAAACCAGCTGCTTAAAAACTGACCTTGTTTCACTTCTTGCCTCAGGTGGACAGGTCGTGTAATTATATACGCAAAATCAAATTTGCAGTAATCTTTCCACAGTAAAAAGATATCACATTTTAAGACGATCAGTGGAGGTATTGCAGAAAAGATAGAAATCAAGAATATGTGGAGCACCCAGAAACTATGAAATATACTGACTACGTAGACAATTGAACACTTCGCTCAAATACACTTGCCCGAACTAAATCCTAATTTCCTATCCTGGAGAAAGCAACGACCTATACGCGAAAATAGGTTTAAAGTCAATGTGTTTCAAACTAAGACCTACGTTAAGTGGCTGAAATTAGTAGATCAGTTCACATACCTGGTCAGCAATATCTCATCTACTGAAAGTGATATCAGCACACGTACTGAGAAGGCGTGCATTACAACCAACAGTTTGTAGATCATATTTAAATTTGATCATTGATAAAATAGAATGTGACTTCTTTCAAAATGTGCATCTATACAGTAGTATAGAAACGGCTACAGCTGGACTCTTACAAAAATCATGGAAAAATAAGCAAGATTAGAATAATACAAGAATGCTACGGGCTGTTTTAAACAAATTCTCTTTTTAAGACTCCACAAAAGAGCAGCTGTATGGCCATTCATCTCCCAAAACATTCAAATAAAACGAAAAAGACGAAAGTGAAAGTAAGGATGAACAGATAAGCCATGTTTTTTTTTATAGACTTTTACACTGACAATCCAGTCTTGGATGACCATCACGGACTTCCTTGCACTAGCTTTGTGTAGACTCTGGATGCAGTTTACCGGACCTACCATGCACAATAGGGACGGATAGTGAAAGAATTTCATCTTTTTATTATCGTAGATTACCTTTAGTTTCAATTGCAAGGTAACAGTATTGTATTCTTACTCTTGTACTTTTTTCAGGACACACCGATGTGTAAATTATATGCATTTATCCTTAGTTTTGTATCCTTCATTAAACACAGTTTATATAAAAAGGCACTTATCTTTGTTCTTACTAGTTTTTGCGAAACACTGAACTGTGCGAGAAAAGAAAGGAATATCGATTGTAATATTTGAAGACATGTAAAGAACTATGAATGCGCAGTTTCAATCCATACTAGAAGAGGAGTTTCAAAGGTGCTTCAAACACTGGAAAACTCGCTGGAATAAGTATGCTAAATGCAAAGGGCAATCTTTTGAATAAAATTAACGTTTCATTCATTGTTAAATTCAGTTTTAGTAAATACTGCCTCAGTCTCAATATTTTTTACCCAAGCTCGTTGCCATATATACTCGTATAAGGATATGAACATTGACAATATGAATTCTAACATTTCTTTAAAGCCCCACAAACATATAATTTAGACATACTCTTGGGAAAGGAAGGAATCCTGTTATTTTCCCCAGCTGTAAGGTAAATAATACCCTTGCTGTTCTACGAGGATTGCTTTGGCATTAAAAAACCAACGAAGTTTGAAATGTTATTAAAGAAATCCAACTATATATATATATATATATATATATATATATATATGTCATCCACAGACAGACTGTTTCGTTGTATCACAACTGTTCAGTGTGGCTAGACACGAAGGACGCTTGAACCTGGAATCGAAACCCGCCCAAATTTACGTTAGACTTTGTATCATACCGCTCTGCCCACAAGCGAACCACATCAGCTCGGGAATTATAAGGCATTAAGTAGTCGCTTTCGTTTGTTTACATTTTTGCCTTACCTGTTACCAGAGTGCTCAAGGGCTTTGCCTTACGTGAGTGGCAGCCGTAAAAGACATATACATATATTAAGTTTAGAAGAAAAAATACGCACACAAACGAATAGACGTATTTATATCTGAATATGGGCAGAGATGATAAGACTGTCTTCAGAGAATGATTTTATTAGTTGAATTTTTGCCATCGTTAAACGTTTCGGTTTTTAGACCTTCATCAGGTATACGCCCTGCTGGGGGTGTAAAAATCAAAACATTTAACGTTGGCAAGTAATTCGATAGATAAAATTACCCCCTTATGACATGGTCTTCTTTTTACATCACAGTACATTTTCATACAGTCAAATTTATTTCCAGGTTATATATCTCAGTTGAATATTTGGCCTTTTCGAAATTATGATTTGCTGGGGTGTTTGTAAATAGTCACTTGTTCTTTATGATTAATTTTGAAAGAAACCCGTTACGCCTTCCTCTTCTTTTCTGGTATTAGTCAATTATGTCTGCATATATTCGGATTCTATTTACATCGTACTAAAAATAGCGTCAAGAATAACAGTGGAAAAAAAAACAAAGCAAACCCCCAAAAAGCAAACAAGATAAATAAAGGAAATTAAATATCCAAAAGAAAAAAAAAACTTTGAGAGTGCAAAATATTTAAGAACAGTCAACATGGGTGTGCTGAATAGTCATCGGTTCAAAGATTTTTTAATGTGCAACTTTTTGAAAAGGTTAAAGAAACTTCAAAATGCATGAGCTAAGTGTTTTTAAGTGTCTTCAAAAACATATCAAGAATAAAACTGTATGTGTTTTGCTTTAAATTGAGTCCTTATCCTTCAACATAGCTATTCCGGCGAGTATTCCATAAGTCGAAACACCCTCTAAAACTTCTTTTCATTGGTCGTTGCAGTTTCACACCCAACCACTTTTAATGTCCTCTACGTTCTCAAATCTTATCTTTTAGATAAATTTTCAGTTTAGGAAGCAAAGAAAAAAAAAAGCTGCACTTGTCAAGTGTTATATAGACTGATGAAGTGATTAAATGAGTTTGACCATAAATCAATAAGCGTGGAGGAATAATGACCCTAACTAATACTCGGTTACAAAAATATAATCTCACACTTTATTTCTCGAAAGGGGTCGTTGCTGGCGTGAAAGAGAGAGAGGCGGGGAGAGGGAGATAGATAGATTGGGAGACGAAGACACATGGAGGCTAGGACACTTTATATTGATCCATAACTTTTTTTTTTTTTTTTTTTTTACTGGTGCTCAAGCGGGGTATCCAGCTATTCGCTAGTGCTCTCCGTGATTGACTGTAATCTCTTCCGGTTGCAAGACTGAGAATGCAGACTGACTGTATCTCACGTGGGCATCTGCATATATCATTTCACAACGCCCACACATTCCTGCTCAACCATGTGACTGCTTCCGCTTATTTTTCGGTTGTTATACAGGTGCGTCCTGCAATTGCATCTTTTACACATTTGGCATTTTCGCCTGTCAGGGGTCAATATGTAACAACGAGGTCTAGAAAAAAAAAATGGAGGTAATCATCATCATCATCATCTTGTCGTGCCACTAGCACGGATATCCCTGACTCTCTCTCGCCACTTTTCCCTATCGTTCATCGTCTCTTGCAGGTCTTCAGGGCTACATCCCGTAACCTTATATAGCTGCTGAATGTATGTTCGTGCTGGTTGTCCTGCTTTTGCCCGGCCATATGGGCTCGTCCTTGCTTCTCCAGCAGTGTCCTGCATGTTTGGTACGTCTAACTTGGATAGTTTTCGCGATGGGAGGCAGGTGGCTGAATAGTTGGTGTCTTGTGGGGTGTTGCCGCCAGGACTTGTTCAATATTGCTCGCAGGATTCATGAGTAATTGCCGTCTAGCTTCTTCTCCAGCCGTTTTGTTAGCGTCCATGTAGTGCATCCATACAGCACTATCGATACGACCGCTGCCTGGAATAAACTGCATTTCATTTTATCGGTTAGGTCTGATTTCTATATGACCGATAGCCTATTGATAGCAGCCCATACCTTCGTTGGTTTTGTTAAAAAAAAAAAAAAAAAAAAAAAAAAAAAAAAAAAAAAGGGGGATTTTTAACGGCATATCCACCGGTCTAGGGTTATTTATCCCTAAAATTTATGTTATTGCATTCATTATATGTTAATATTTTCATTTTCTTTGAGAAGCTGTTTCTTTAGAGTATATATTTGCATGTGGTTCCATCAAATACGGATAATTTTTAACAGATCAATTTTAACCATTGACAGGACTCTAAAAAGTTCCACCACTCCAACTCAGAGAGGACCTTAGAGTAATAGCAATGAATGGATAGTCAATACTTTCCAAGTCACCAGAACTAGCGACTTCCCATCAGATACAGTTTGTTATCTAATTACCTTTGATAGGCCAGTTAGCGTGGATTGCAAAAACATGATTTGCAGCTATGTCTTAAGGTAAAAAGGGACAGTGGAAATGCCAGATGAATTGCGTAAGTGGGGTGCCGGAACGAACAATGTGTGGGTGTCAGAAAAATAAATAATGAGGGAAGTTTTCGACCCCAGTGATCAGCCGGTGTCGACAGTCAGTCAGCAGATTCGAACAGAATAGTCACGCCGTCTGAGTGCTAGCCAGTCGGGTGGGGGCCTCCGAGTTGAGAAGCCGACGCTGTATCAGGCCCCCGTTAAAAAAGAACGAAGAATCAAGGCTCTCTTGAGATGTATCTCCACCTGGTATAAATCTGAAGATATGATGTAAATAATT
The DNA here is from genome assembly GCA_963585895.1 of Sepioteuthis lessoniana. Taxonomy (NCBI): domain Eukaryota; kingdom Metazoa; phylum Mollusca; class Cephalopoda; order Myopsida; family Loliginidae; genus Sepioteuthis; species Sepioteuthis lessoniana. Next base: position 102,003,993 of record OY757906.1, on the reverse strand, counting down.
ACCCGACTGACTCTCACAACTTATTCCGACCATTTGTGAATAAAAAGAGAATTTATATTATTATCAATATGGCTTGTTTTCATTTTCGCCTTCCGATATAAAACACAGTTTAATGTCATATCCAGGTCACTCCTTTCGAAGAGTTACAGTCGGCGTATTCTAAGCCCTGTCGACAAGGTGATTGTTTGGGTTTTATGGCAGATCAGCCTTTGAAGGTTATTTTATGCTAAATCCATTTTTATACAAATAAAAATTTATATTTCAAACAATTCCATTTAGCATAAGTAAACAGTTTAATTGTCAAAAACATTTTTATTTCATGTTATTCTATTCAGTCAAACAGTTCTAATTCAAACAATTCAGTTTAGTATAAGTTTAGTTTTTGTTTACACACTGTTAATTGTCAAAACAGTACTATTTCAAGCTATTCAGTTTAGCATAAGTACACAGTTTACTCCTATTTGACCCATAGATAGGACCCTATTAGGTGCTAACACTCCGGGCCTGAGTGTACCCGGGAGCGATGACAATTACGGGAACCTCACTATCAGATTGTTTAGTGTCATATCTAGGACACTCATTGGAGGGGGTCTTACCCTTCTACAGAAAAGCAGTCGACAAGGTGAGGCTTAGCTAAAGAAAAGATATTTCCTTCAAAATGTATAATTAGCATCAGAAATATTCAACAATGACTTATCTAACGGTCTGGGCAGTAGTCTAGGCATCATCAGTTTATCGTGTAAGATGACACATACATCTTGATTTAAATTTAATTTTATTTTTAAAAACTATTCAACATTCAGTTTTGATATTTATGATCGTACCTCTTATAGCCCTTTTGGCCCAAGCCGAAAACTTTTCGGCACTAATATATATATATATATATATATATATATATATATATATATAACACAAAGGAACTCCTAACACAGGATCAGTTCAATTGATTCACAGTCTTGGCTTGATATATATGCCAGAATCGACTCGGGTAATAAATTTTCTTTTGATGAATCTGCATTGTTTATTGAAATGAACTTATTTTTCAAATACCGCATCATGAGAGCATATTGCATTTCTTTGTGATGTTGGCCTTTCCTAACTTTCATTAGTCTTTCCTGGAAGTTATACACACACAAACACACAGACATTTCAAGAAGAAAACCCGTTGACCTATGAAAACTCTCACGCACACGTGTATATATATTTCACTAGAAGTATGTCTACACACTTCTATGAAGGTATATAGAATGTTTGTATGTATGCGCATGTGTTTGCATAGCGTAGACCCAGTATCAATTATACTCGAAAATTTAATTAATTTTGGACAGTTATAAAAGGAAGACAGACATACATATATATATATATCACGTGTGTGTGTGTTTCAATACCTTAGGCAGAGTCACAAGCGTTTGGTTATTGTCAGCATCTCGCCTATGCAATTATCAGATGAAGATGCTCCTACGTAGTCGGTATCCCTCTGCATTTTGTTGATTTTATATATATATATATATATATATATATATATATATATATTATATATATATATATACACACACACACATGAACACACACAATACTTTATACAACACAGAGGTAGCAAGCCCCCTTTGGCCTCCAAAGCATATAGCTTCCTATCGTACTCAGTAATAATTTTGGAGTCAGCCGTTTGGTTACACTTTTGTATATAATCCTTGTTGTGACTGGGATCGTCCATCTAAAACAGGTATAGTCGGAAGTTGAACGCTGATTTTTAAAGTAGGTTATCAAAAACTTCCTATTAGCAAGATCGGTGCAATTCAATCTCTTTACCATTTTTATTTAATCAAGCTTTGTACAATAGGAAGTAAATAATTTAACAAGATACAAAAGCGAGTCAAAAGCTTTGCAACATTCTAGCGTTTTTGGTTGTGGCGGGTATATAACGTGACCATACGTGTTCAAGCCTGGCTATGTATCCTCTGTGGCTCTTGCTATCATGGCTTTTGGTGTGCTGACACGTTGTCGATTGCTTCATTCCGTGTGTGATTTGGAAGTCACTCAGACGTCCAACGTAAGCTAATTCAGAAACTTATGCCTTTTAAGTTTGAAGTGGAAGCAACCAAAAACGCTGTGCGAAATATATAAGGAGTAGTTGATCCCAATACTGTATGCAGATTGGAAAAAATTTTGCTCGGCTTGCAAGAACCAATACAATAAGGCATTGTGAAGTCTAAAAACGTGGATTACGTGCCCATGCTCCAAGCCACAGGGGCAAATCTGGTGAGCTCATCATCTCAGTCAGGTAGGGTTCGTTACCTTCACAACCTTGGCTAAGGCCAGCCTCCGGAACAATTGATTTGGGTCTCACGTTAACGAAATATTACACAACTTTTTACTAACTGACGTAAAAATTAAATGAGAAAAACCAGAAGGCAGGAACGAAGTGTGGATTAAAAATAAAAATAAAGAGAATAGTTAAGAGAGAAGGCAAATTAAAAAAGAATGTAACAGAATAAAAAGCAAAAAAAAAAGAAAAAATTAATGAGAGAGAGAGAGAGAGAGAATTATAAAGAAATGGAAGAGAGAATAGAAGAATGTGTGTGTGAGAGAAAGAGAAAATGAAGAAAGAAAGAGGAGTAATGAAAAATCGGAGGAGAGTAGGTAAACGGAGAAATGAGAGAGAGAGAGAGAGAGAGATATTAAAGACTTGAGAAGATGAAACAAACTTAAATTGACGAGAAAGGTGAAGTAAAAAAATGTCTTAGGGTGTCAAGCAAAAGAAAATACATGAAATGTCATTTGAAAGCCACATGAAAAAAAAATGTCAAAGGCACGTAAAGTTAAACAAAATGAAAC
>OY757906.1:101950710-102000958 GCA_963585895.1 Sepioteuthis lessoniana | reverse complement strand
AGAAAGAACTGACCTGAGCGATCGATGGAGAAGGAAGTGCCATATTAAAATGATTAAAATGACTCTAAAAGGGAAGAGCTTTTAGAGATATCAAATATTGACAGATGAACAGGTATTCAGAGAGACGAAAAGATAGGCAGAAAGGAGAACTTAAGAGAGAGAACAGGATAAAGAGATTAAGACAGAGAAAAGGAAAGGGCATAGGAAAAATATCCATAAAAAACAAAACAAAAAAACAACAAAAACAAACTCATTGCTTGATTATGAAAACAAAAACAGCTTGTGATCATCTACACCTGTGATTTGAAAAGGGCACACACAAACGAGTTGGCGGAGATGTCGTTTACTCAGCTAAGTTTAGATTGGCACAAGACCAGAAGTATTGAACAGCCAGTAAGAATCGAACCCACCAGTAAAGGTCTGCTTGTTTAGCTTGCTACTTATTACGTAACACAAATTGCCTTTTAAAAAACAACACTTAGCTTCAGCCAGTAAGAATCGAACCCACCAGTAAAGGTCTGCTTGTTTAGCTTGCTACTTATTACGTAACACAAATTGCCTTTTAAAAAACAACACTTAGCTTTGATATAGCATTAGGGCGTACGTCTAAGTCCCCAATGAGGATCTAATCCATTTCTCAGTTATAATGGTCGGCCTGACAAACTCGCTATTCATTACACCAAGACCAAGGGTCAAAGCTATTTACTTTGATATCTTGTATGGCTAACAAACAGTGCTAGAAGACTATTTTGAATTTGAGTCTCACTGGGTGCTTCGTACTTCTAGATCTGTGCGCAAACAAATAGCTGTTTAGAAGATAGCATCTTGAATACTGGGAATGATGCAATGGTTAACGAGCAAGGTTAGCTAATCGTTATTATTAGTGAGATTGATTCTCACAGAATCTCATATTCTGGTTTTGTGCCAAAGTAAGTAAAGTGAATACCAGAAAATTTAGCTTGGTACAAGACTAAAAGTATGGAGCTTCTAGCAAGAATTATGAGCAGGAGGGTGAAAGAATATGTAGGAGAAAAAGAAAGGAAAATGAACTGAAAGATATTGAAGTGGAAAAACATGATAAAGAGTATTTACTTAGATAAGATTAGTTTAGAATAAGGCCATTTTTTTTAATCCAGTGATAATCGAAATCACTAACAAAGTTTTTAAGGGTAGTTCGCTAATCATTATAACATATGGGGGGTGTCCTCGTGGTGTAATGGTTAAAGCGATGGACTGCGGAATCGTAGTACGAGAGTTCGTACTCCAGTCGCGCTATTACGTTCACTTTCGGGCAAATACCCTTGGGAAAGGTATGAACCCCCTTATCCTCCCAGCTATGGGTTAAGTAGTACCACTACTTTTCTTCTAGGAGAATGGCTTTGGCATTAAATAAGCTAAAAAGAGTTGATATGCCATTAAACAAAGAAAGAAACCATTATAACACATGAATTTTGAAAGAAAAAAAAAGTGTTGTTTAGATTTAGCCTATAGCTGCAATTGTGGGAAGCTTCGTGAGGATTGAACACTACGACAAGGGGCCTATGAAGAAAATAAAGATTTAATTTAAGAACTCAAGAAGATCTTTAGAAAGAAAGAAAGAAAAGGGTTTAAAATGTCTAGTTGATAGAATAAAGCGGGATTGAAAAAAGAAAAAAGAAAAAAAAAAAAAAAGAGTTTGGAGGCAAGCAAAACAAACGTATAGAAGAGAAGGAACGAGAGAAAGAGGAAAAAGGAAGCCACTTAGATAGAAGACAGATTTAAAAAAAAAACAAAAAAAACAAAAAAAAAAAACGAAATAACTGAGGGGAAAGATGAAGATAAGATCTCGAAAATAGACTTGGTTGGAAGAAAGAATCGAAGATATTGAAGAAGTGAACGTTAAGGGGCGAAGATCGTTCTCGAAGAAAGAATATAGAATACACAAGAATGTATAAAAAGAAAAGGGAGAAAGAAAAGCCGATGTTGGAGAAAAGCTTATAGAATATGTGGTGTGAGAGAGAGAGAGAGAGAGAGAGAAATGAATGGGAGGTGTGAAATTAGAAGAAAATGTTGTAGAAAAAGGGTGGGAAACATTTTGAGATGGGCGTCGAATTCATAAGATAGGAATAGACGCGTCTCCGTTCCTATTTTGCCCCTCTCGCCGGATCTAAAACTGAAATCTCCACCATCAACCCTAAAATCCTTTGTGCGAGAATCCAAACGGAGTAACAAAGCATGAGGGAGAGAAAAAGACGGTTTGATTTGGGGTGTGGGTTTTGGAAAGGGAGTGTGTGACGGAAGACAAATTGTTTTGTCAAACGCTACAGAACAGTAGCAAAGAAGCGGAAACGTTGCTGAAAATTAGAGTTTTTTTTTTTTATATATACATTCATTCATTCATTAAAATGAAAAGAAAAGAAAAAAAAAAAAAGAGTCGTAAACAACAAGAACTAAAAGATAACGAAGGGGGAGAAGGAGGAGGATTCTGAATGATTATGATAAGAATAATAACAGCAGAAAAAGTCTGTCGCGTGCAGGAAATTAAAAAAGAAAATAGCAATTTGGATCTGCACGCCATGTTGAATGAATCGATTCTAGAATACGCGATTTTCTAAACATGCACATTCTTGCATTTTGTAACGAATTTCTGTTTGCCACGACGACAGCGACTGTTGCAGCTGTTCATTTAAGAAAAAGCATTCATGTCATGTTTTAATCTACTTTAAGTGAATCAAGTCGACCGAAAGGTCCTATTTGTTTGAGGCTCAAACTCATTGCAAATAGCTAACAGGATCTGGAAATAATGCAATAAATGAAATCCCTTAAGTGTTTTAATCGGGAATTTATATATAAGCCCTAGCTGCCTCGAGTGGTGTAATGGATAGAAAACCATCAATAGCGAGTTCGAGTCTCACTGAATGCTCCACACATTCAGCATTATGCCACAACTAAGCAAAGCCTAATGAATTACTATATATAAACTCTGGGAGCCTCACATGGTATAATAGAGTAAACTAGATTAGTAAACCATTATTTGCGATTTCATTATGTCATTATGCTACAACTAAGCAATGCTTCGTAAATAATTATTGAAATAATGTGCAAATTGCATGGTATAATGCAAAGAAGGCTAGACTAAGAACCTAGCAGAATAACAGAGGAATGACTGATTTTTACGTCAGCTAAAAGCGTCTAGGGATATTTCAAGCATAGAACTTAGGGAATCGCATTCATTTTCATATTTTTGTTTAGTTGTTTTAGTTATTTTCGAAGATGAATATAGCCCAATCAGTTAGGGCTACAGAATACACCGACAGCATCACTGCAGAGGATTAAAACTTCTCCAATGAGTGTCCCAGATATGACACTAAACAATCTGATGAGGATTCAGCAATGCTGGAGCTTTTAGGGATGCAGAGCACCCATTCATTGCCATCGCTCCCAGTTCTACTCTGGCTAGGAATGGTAGCACCTGATAGAGTCCTGCTAATGGGTTAAACAGAACTAAACAGCGTACTTATGCTAAAATGAGTTGTTTAAAATAAAACTATTAACATGTATAAAAATGGATTGGGCATTAAATAACCTACAAAGGTTGATATGCCATAAAACTCAAACCAAACCGAATATGAATAATTTTTAGACAGAGCTATTTGATCCATTGATGGGAACCTAACGCCAGGTCAGTCGACCTTGGAATAATGAAAATGAACTTCCCAGATCTCTAGAACTATAGGCTCAACATCAGATGTCATATCCAGGACACCCTATTTTAGGAGGCATGTCTATCTACTTAGCAGAGGATACAGACGGCATATTCTAAGCCTCGCCGAAGGAGCAATATTATTTTAAAGAGCCATGTAAAATATAGTGTGAAGAATATGCTGACTAGGAGAATTAACGGAGTGAAAGAAATTGCATATTTGGTATTTTATTAGGAATAAAGCCTAGTCGACTATTGCTGTAGGATACACCAACTGCATCTTTGCAGAAGAGAGTCCTATATATGACTGTATCTCTCAAAAGCGGTTCTTGGATATGACACTAAATAATCTGATGCTGAGGCTCCAATCCATGAGCTTTATGGAATATGGAGTACAATTTTATTGCCATTACTCCCAGGTCTACCCAGACCTAGAGTAGTAGTATCTCTTAGAGTCTCATCTATAAGTCAAAGAGATCTGTTTGGAAATTATTAGTATTAGATAGGAACAGTTGATACCATTTAACAATGTGCGATTTATTTGTCATAAGAATAGTTTGAGCTATAAATTGATCATTTTTTATATTTAAAACCTTTTAATTGTGTGTAAGCAAATGATTAATATTAAATAGAATTACTAAGCTTTGATGGCAATACTTGAAACCTTTAGTATCCAGGGTATGTCAGTAAACGGGATCTGATGGTGAGGCTCCAGACTGTGTGTTAGGAATGTAGAATACTCAAATCCACTCAAACCCAGAGTGGGAGTACCCGTTACGGTTCCATCTGTGGGTCAAATAGAACTATTCGAGGGATTATCAATAATAATTAGATTTCTTAGTATTAAATTGTCATACTCGAAACCATTTGACTGTGTGCAAAGAAATGAGCTTGGGCTTGTTTAAAAATAACGTAAGCTACGAAGTATTTCTATACAAATCATCTATATTGTATTTATGTATAAACAGGATTTGGCATTCAATAACCAACTAGGGTTGATTTGCCCTAAAACGCAACCAATCAACCTTCGATTAGAAATACATTTAAGTGTGTGTTAACAATAAATAGCAATACTTGAAGGCATATAACTATGTGCAAATAGAATTATTAATGTTGGATAGCAAAACTTGAAACCATTAAAGTTTGTGCAAACAAATGATTCATTTTAAAGAGAATGTTGTTCAGTCGGCGGGGGTTGTAGAATACACCGACTGCTTCACTACAGAGGTGGTAGACCCCCCCCCTTCAACGAGTATCCTGAATATGACAATCTGAAGGTGAGGTTCGAGTAATGCTTGAGCTTTGGGAAATGCGGACTACCCCTTTATTGCCATCGATCCCAGGTCCACTTTGGCTCGGAGAAGTAGCACCTAATAGGGTCCTATTTATGAGTAAATAGACCTTAACTGTACTGATGTTAAACTAAATTGTTTGAAATTTAATTCGGTGTTAAATCACCCGAAACGGGTTGATACGCCGTAAAGCAAAACAACCAACCGACCAATTAAATTGAATTATTAGTGTTGAATATCAATAATTTAAACCATATATTTGTGTACAAATAGAACTATTAGAGGTAGTAATACTTGGAATCATTTAACAGTCAATCGATCAATATTAAATTGAATTATTAGTGTCAAATAGCAATACTTGAAATCATTCAACTGTGTGCAAACAAATGAGCTATATATTTATAATCAGGATTTAGCATTAAATAACATACAAGAACTGATATGACGTAAAACACAACCAAATCAACTCATTAGGAATATATAACGTATTCTAAAGAGAAACGATACATTTGGTATTTCAATGTAGATGTTTTAACACCTCTTTTGAAATATGGTAAACGAGCTGAAGAACTCGAGTAACACGTGAAAAAAATTATAAAGCACATTTTGTTTAATAAAAATAAATAAATTTTTTTTTCAAATTCTTCCAAAGCATATACGAATTTGGGGAGACATTGGACTAACGATTTGAAATTGTTGTTTCTTTGCTTATCAAATTTCAAAGAAAACTATCCAAGCTAGACAAACCAGACATGCAGGACACTGCTGCAGAAGCAGGGACGAGCTCATAAGTGATGTACTCCTATGGACACCCGCATATGGCCAAGCAAAAGCAGGACGACCAGCTCGAACATACATACAGCAGCTATGTGAGGATACGGGATGTAGCCCTGAAGACCTGCCAGAGGCGATGAATGATAGGGAGAAGTGGCGAGAGAGGGTCAGGGATATCCGAGCTAGCGGCACATAATGATGATTTAATACCAAACCCATCCTTTCAGAAGACTAGTAGTAAAACTATTTAACCAATAGCTGGGTGATTAGTGGGGGAATATATATTTTTTCCTTGGATATTAGTCCAAAGGCGAACGTAATAGCGCTACTGGAGTTCGAACACACTTACAAAAGTGTCGCAGTCCAGCGTGTTAACCACAACACCCCAGATTTCTCAACGTAACTTAACTAAATTAAAAATAATAAAATTTAATCTTATGAATGAAAAAACTGGTTAACTCAAATTTTATGAACCGTATACACTTGCGTATGCTGCGAATTTCTGGGACCTTAATTTTAGCCTAATTCTAGGGGGTCACACTATAGTTGAGTTACAAACTATGCCCAACTTTGGCCAACTATTTAAATACAAAGTTTGTATCTTGTGTATAGTGCGACTCCTAATATACGGTATTTAGACAGCTTTCATTAATACAAGTCTGAATAACGTTGAAAGACAAGCATCGAAAAATTATTTACGTTTTAACCCAGGCGGGGGTTGATATGTCGTTAAACAAACCAATTCAAAGTGTAAAAAAAAAAAAAAAAAATCATATTTTATTCGTTCTATCAAGAGCGAATCGAATGATTGGTTGGATGGTCAAAAAATAATTTCAAAAAGGTAGCAAATATTGTTTTAGAAATTTATAAAACCCTAAGAAGACATCATGTAGCTTGGGCAGCAGCACCGTGACACGGAAATTGAAATGTGATATTGAGATTAGGGGCATACAAAGAAGAGTGACAAAAGTCATAAGAGGAAAATATTACATTTACAGGAAGAAATTAGGATCAACTACTTTTTCTAGAAAGAAAAATGAGAAGTGATCTCATTGAAACTTTCAAAATGATAAATGAAATATCTTATGGCAGACATTTGTTCAATATTTCTCCTTAAAATGGAAATTTACAAGACAGATTGCAAAAATTAATTCCATAAAGCAATAGGATATTTTTTCTAATACATTTTGGAAAAAAATTGCCTAATTAGAGATATAAGAAATACTCCCTCATAAAAATAAAAACAAAAAAAAACAAGCATCAATAACGTACAAATTTTAAAATTAAATTGGATGGTTTATGAAGAAAAAAAAATTGGAAAGAATTTAAGAGGGCATTTTTGGGAACTATCGGTTGAATTACAGAACAGAATTCGATCTATATAGATATTGTATAAATAATGTATATGTTCTGTGCAAAGATTTTTTTTTAAGAGAGAGCAGAGAATAAAAGAAAAGGGAGAGAAACTCAAGGATGCATAAGCAAATACAAACCCCAAAATTTCCAGACACCTTCGTCGTGGACAGGTGTTCTTGATGACGCTAATTTCAGTTTCTTTCAGGATAAATTAGTCTTTCCGGAGCAATTTTCAGGTAAAATGTTTAGACACTCTTCCGGGGACGGAGGTAGCCTGTTTCCCCATTCAATTGTCTCTAAAACACTTGATGTCTAAGAAGTTCAAATGACAAAATTTCATCAATATTGACCAATTCGCCAAGGAATTTATTGGTTATAAGGAAGCAAGAACACAAAGATGATTTTGTATTACATCATCATCATGTTGCACCATCAACACGGATATCCCTGATGCTTTCTCGCCACACTTCTATGTCGTCCATTGCTTCCGGCAGGTCGTCCGTGCTACATCCTCTATCGGCACTAACCTGCCGTATGTATGTTCTAGCTGGTCGTCCTGCCTTTGCTCGGCCATGTGAACGGGTCTACAGGAGTACATCATTTATGAGTTCGTCCTTACTTCTTAAGTAGTGTCCCGCATATCTGGTTCGTCTAACTTAGATAGTTTTCGTGAGTGACCGTACAGCTGCTGTTTTTTTGGGCAGCTGCCTCCAGGACTTGTTCAATATTGCTCGCGGCATTCTTGTGTAGTTGCCGTCAAGTTTTCTCTCCATACATTTAGTTAGCGTCCATTTAGTGCATCCATACAGAAGTATCGACGCGACTGCTGCTGGGAAGAAACTGCATTTTATTTCCATATAACCGATAGTCGATCGACAGCTGTCCATGCCTTTGCTAGTCACGTGTTGATGTCTGTCCCGGTTGATGAGTCACTGCTTCCTAGGTAGATGAACTTGTCTACTAGTTTCAGAGAGCTACCGTTTCGTGTGGAGATGTCGCTTCTTTGATTAAAGCACGTATAAAAGGGAGCCTTCGGGTCACCAGCGACTACGGTCATTTTTTTTTGGTATTACAATGAGCAAAAATATTTAACCGAAAAATGTAACAGGGTGAACATAAATATATAGATTTAACAGGAATATATAACAGATTGAATAGAAATATATAACTGAGAAGCAGAACAAAAATATGTTATATAAAGCTAAGGTAAATATGTAATATTGGGTGAACCGAAATATTCTACCGAGTTTGAACAGAAATACGCTAATAAATAGAAAAATATAACATTCAGTAAAACGAGGTATGTAACATGCAGGGAAATGCAGCAGGGCATTGGTAACACTGTATAACAGAAATTTTACATAGATAGAACAGGAGTGAAAAAAAAAATTAACATAACGTGAAAATATGTAACATTGAGTGAATAGAAATATTTAAAAGGGGTGAACAAAATATGTAACTGTTGGTGAAATGAAATATTCAACATAGTGTGAACAGAAATATATAAGATTTATTAAACAGAAATAAGGACAAAACAGAGTACGTTAAAATAACAGGCGATATACTGTAATCGATGGCATATAAGGCGCAATTTTTTGTTTTTTTACCAAAGAGAAAATCTTTTAATATTCCCAACGTCTTATATGCCATATGTAGGTTTAAATTCGTAATAGTCGACCGAAATCAGCTTCCTGGCAACTCCTATTTACTTAGACTTTAGAAAGACTTTGTTTTACCTATTGTCATTATTCAAAAGGCTATTATGCAGATTAAAAGTTATCATTGATAATATTCTTCATATTAAATTTCATCACGTTTAATATTAGTACTTTGTTTCCCTAAATTTTTCATGATTTGCCCTGCTGAAATTAGGGTGTGTATTATACACCTATGTGTCTTATATATCGTAAAATAACTAGGGTGATTAGTACAAACACATTTTCTAGTTAACTAGGGTTGGTAACGTTTTTTGAAATATGTATCATAGTCTGAGCAAAATATCTAACATGTTAGGACAGTGAGAAAAGTCATTTACCACTCGATTACCCATTGCAGTCTGTTGGTTCATTTTATAGTGTTCTGTAATCTTTTGAGCACGTCCATGTTACTTCGGAATGTGTAATCCGAAACCTCTGGAAACAGAAGAAAAAAAAGAAAAAAAAAAGGTTAGCTCAGCGTTCACTGCGATTCAGGACAGAGGGAATGAAGGCGTTACTGCGCAAGTACCTCATATTATAATCTAATTTCCAACGAAATCACTGACCTTGTAAAAGAGGATTGTAATTGCACTTAGAAACTAGCTACTAAGCCGAAGTAACGTTTAGGCTTAAGAAGCATTTTTATTCAGTTAATTAAATTCCATTTTAGATTCCCGCATAATTTTCCGTTGAGAACATAAAATGGGGTTCACCAACGTTTAATCCACGGCGCGCTTTGAAGACACTTTGAAAATCATATTAACATCGTCCGGAGATAAATGTTGTTTTTTCACGATTATTTTTTTAAAAAGTTAGTGCAAATTATCAAGGATACACGATTTACAGAATAGCGTTTAAAAGCCAGTAATTTTCACTTTAAAGCTGATACAATCCTCGGCTCTTCCTACCTTTAAAGATTAAGATCAAATTTCAGGGAATCCTAACTTAATATAGAAAATAAACATGTTCAGCTGAAGTCAGCAGCAGAATAACAATTTAAGATCATTTGTTGACTCTACTTACTAATTTTGTCAGTACAAGATGAAAATAGTCTTATTATGCCGTGACAAAAGCGTGTTAAATGTCCGTGATTTGGAGCGGAAAATAACCTTTTACACAGTTTATGCTTTCTAACTATAAAAGCTGTCTGGAGAAGTTTCAACCCATTCAACGTCCATCTACTCTCACTGCTGACAGAAATGCCTGTGTTTGTAGAAAATTACTTCTAAGTTCGATCCTCAGTAAGTGCCTCAAACAGAAATATATGGCAAGTTTTCAAACACTAATATGTAACATAGGGAAGAGAAATATGTAAGATAAGGTAAACAGAAATATGAAGCAGGGTAAACCAAATAAATAACATTGGGTGAAAAGAAATATTTAAAATTGAGTGAACAGAAACATATAACAAGTATTGAACTATGTGATGTAACATATAGAAGTGCAAAGCTAAATATTACTGGTCCAAAATATCTCTCTAAAGAAATATCAGTACTAAAATGAATTATTTACATAGGTGAATCAAAAGTTTTTTTTAATATTTTGTAAATGTAATGCACAATTCTACAGCTCCCGTTGTTTTTGTCGACCTCTCCAGGTGCTGGGTAGCACTTTGGCCGACCGTGTTGTCGGGGCGTGGATCTGGCCGAGTGTGTCTCGGTGCCTGGGGATTTCCTTCAGCCTCACGGGGCCTTCCCTCCAGGCTTTTACTCCCTTCGGGGAGGTTGGGTTAATCGCCCGGCGCCTTAGGCGCCCCTAATAAGGGGAATGCCGACGGGGCCGTAGGCATTTTTAGGAAATGTCGGGCGCGTGTGGGCTACGGCCCTGCGCCCTGACCCACCGAAAAAAGGCCTTGAGCCACACTTGCCCGTAAGGTGGGGCGTGCAACAAATACCCCGTTGTTTTTGTCGAGAAACCACTCTGGATAGTGAGAATCTGAATGTAACTCGCCGGATGTGCTTCTATGACATGAAGCCCAGCCTTGAAATTTACGTTTTTAAGATTGCCTAACCTTTCATCGTCGAGGTTCTTGCAATCCGTACGAAATTTCTTCAACCATCTGGTTATTGATTCACCTTTTGCACACAAATTTTTTTTGATAGCTTCCATGGTATAATGGCCCAGTTCATAAACCATAAATTCCCCATTACCTACATTGAACGTTCGTCAGTGAGGCGTTCAAATCCCAAACGAAGTAAAGCAATGCACAACATGTCAGCACACCAACTACCATTATACTACGAACAAAAGAGGGTTCCTACTAACATTTGAACTGTTTTTGTCACGTGATAAACAAACAAACAAACAAACACGTACTAGAATATTGCAAAACTTTTGACTCACCCGCGTAGAAATGTGATATTTGCACTTACCATCATGATAATAGTAAATTCAGTCATTATCTTCATTTTTTAACCGAATATTTATAATCAAAAACCACATCTTCAACTTGCAATAATTTACTCACTCGCAATATTCCTTTAATTTTTTCCGCCCCCAACAAAAAAAAAAAAAAATATTATTAAAAAGAAGGTAAATTAAGGTATTATATATGATTTTGGGGATTAAAATGCGAAGTTGACTTATCCCCGGATCCGGTTTGGTTGGAGGTGTATTACTCATGTCTTAGGCACGAAAAACTTTGCTAACCTTATTCCTCTCCAGGTTGGATTCAAAGTTTTCATTCTCCAAGACCGGTTGCCATGCAAAGTTTAAAGAGCCAAGTCATCCATATATATATTTATTACTTTGGATATTTCTTTAAAGGGATACTGGGAGTATCTGGAAAAGTAGAAACAAAGCTAAACATAATAAATGACTGCTGCAATAAAAACCAGGAAGCTAAATGACTACTTTCATACTGAGTTCGATTCACACTGGGCACCCCATAATGGTGGACATGTACATCGACTAAGCTAAGCGTAGTAATCATTACCACTGATGTTTGAAGACGTATTGTCCAGTCAGCTGTGTTCTTCAGTCACTGATAATAATCTGTCTGGACTGTTCAGCTAGTAACGTACATGTAACCATGCGGATTCCGCATTTCATAAAAAATTTAATGTGTCAAGAAATGACGTGACAACAACATCTTTCAAATTTTACAATTTGAAAACTGACACTTTAAAAAATCCAACAGAATAAAAAATTCACGTCTTATAGCTGTCATTTTTTAATTGTATTTTTTGCTTTCATGAAAAAATCGTTGTTTTAAAGAAATATATTAAGTTTAACTAAGCAAAGCATATGATGGAAAGTATAGTTGAAGTGGTAACGAAATAAACCAATATGCCAAAATTTAAAGGCGGAGGTCTGCTTGCTTTGAAAATCATTATTGAAAAAAATCCCCAAAACCTGGCTTCAAATATCTACCTTCGCGATTTCTGTAATAATTAAAAAAAAAACATTACTTCTGTAGTTGTTTTAGGGCACCATGGGTGGTGTTGTAATTAGCAAGCTAGACCAATAAATCTATGCATTCGAGTCTTATTGGGTGCTCCATTCATACGACCTTGTGCCACATCTAAGCAAAAAGCTTAGTAAATTACTACTTCTATTGTTTTTAAAGTTTTGTTTTTAGATTACTCATAACACCAGCTGTTGCAAAGTGGTCACCCATCTAAATGGAAATAAGGCATTTTGCTTCTTAACTTCTCTAATTTGATAGGAACCAATGCTTTTTGCTTTAGGTGTCCTAATCTTCAGTAAACTTTCTTTAGCTTAGTACACCGACCTTAACTTGTTTTCAGTACAAAATTAGTCATCCAAATTGTTTTGTTTCAGAGTCAAATACCAATCAGTAATTTGGACTGTGCCAAGCAAAATTTTTACCCTCAACTAAAGAAAGTTGTTATCTTCTAAAGTGAATCCGGATGTCTGAATTCAAAATTAAAGCTAAAATTTAGCCATCACGTCATGGTTTTGATGGTTTGGTTTGGTTTCTTTGTTTAATGGCATATCAACTCTTTTTAGGTTATTTAATGCCAAATCCATTCTCCTAGAAGAACAGTGGTGGTACTATTTAATCCATACCTGGGAGGATAAGGGGGTTCATACCTTTCCCAAGGGTATTTGCCCGAAAGTGAACGTAATAGCACGACTGGAGTACGAACTCGCGTACTACGATTCCGCAGTCCATCGCTTTAACCATTACACCACGAGGACGCCCCCCGTCATGGTTTTGAGTTATACACAATTTAATATCATGTTCATGATCTTACTCCGTATAACTTATATGTTATCCCCACCATCATCATCATCATGTCACACTATCAGCCCAGGTATCCCTGACTCCTTTTCGCCACCCTTCTCTATCGTCTATTGCTTCCGGCAGGTCTTCAGGAGTGTTGTATTTTGACCAAACATGCCATTTCAAGGTGATGCACCGGAAGGAAGTGACACATTCCAATGGCCAGTAATCGAAAGAGATCGCGTGGGCGGATTAAGGCTGATAATATGGGACAAGGTGAAGGTCCCACTGTGCCACTACAGAGTGATGCTCCGGAAGAGAGTTACCTGTGAACTGCATGACAGTTATTTCCGCTTGATGACGATCAAACATACCATTCCAAAGATCAAGTAGGCGATTGAGTGGGCGTTGAACTATTATATAACTCAGTCAAGACAGAAGTTAGATCAGTCGGAGACGGAGTTAGAAGATATGATGTGGTAGGGAAAGCCACGCCAGGCCGAAGAGGCCATTGGGTCCCTGATGAGTTGGGGTCCAGAGAAGTTGCTGATAAGTTGTAGCAGATAACCCAGCAGAGTGGGCCTCTGGGCCTGCGGTTGAGCAGCCCTGGAGAACGAGAAAGACACAACGCTGACGGCCATAAGAGTGGGGGTCAATATATTGCAGTTCTGTTCGGTCTACAACTCCCTCTCACACGCAAACGTTACAAATAAAGTGAGAGGTACATATTTGTTAAAGAAGTTTTCACTCGTCCTTTATCATTGTGTCGTTGTGAATTATCCTGCATGTATATGCATGCGTATATGCATATGAGTATATAACAAGGGGTACATCCTCTATCGGCACAGAGCTGTTGTATGTAGCTTCTAGCTGATCATCCTACATTTGCTAGCCCATGTGAAGGGGTCCACAGGAGTACTTCACTTATGAGTTGGCCCTACTTCTCAAGCAGTGTCCCACATGTCTGGTTCGTCTAACTTGGATAGTTTTTGTGATGGGAAGTAAGTGTCCGCACAGCTACTGCTTTGTCGGGTGCTGCCTCCAGGACTTGTTCAATATTGCTCGCAGCATTCTTGTGTACTTGCCGTCAAGCTTTTTATTCATACGTTTAGTTAGCGTCCATGTAGTGCATCCATACAGCAGTATCGACACGACCGCTGCTTGGAAAAAATAGTGTTTCATTTTATCGGTCAGGTGTGACTTCCATATGACTGAGAGTGGATCGATAGCTGTCCATGCCTTTGCTAGTCAAGTGCTGATGTCGGTCTCGCTTAATGAGACACTGCTTCCTAGGTAGGTGAACTTGTCTACTAGTTTCAGAGATCTACCATTTTGTGTGGAGATGTCGTCTCTTTGATTAAAGCACATATTATTCCGTCTTGTGTACATTGACATGGAGGCTTATGCCTGTAGCTACTCGTTCAAGACTATGTAGCAGGGATTCGGCTTAGGCGGGTGCATTTGCCAGAAGCGCTATGTCATCGGCGTAGTAAGCGTCCGTAAGTGTTTGTGCGAGGTACCTTCTGCTTCTTTCTTTTGTTAGCTTGAAACCTTTTTTTTTCATTGATCAATAGATGTTCTAAGCACGTTGTCTAGACAGATGATAAAGACGTATAGGGTGGATGTGTAATCTTGCAGTACACCTGCTGCAATGTCGAAGTAGTCTGTATCTCCATCCGGGGAACGAACTTTTACTTTTGTGTTCCTATATAGAATCATTATGGCTGCGATGGTTTCTTTGGGTAGACCATAGGCGAGTAGTATTTGCACTATATTTCCTCTGTGTATGGAGTCAAATGCCTTGGTGAAGTCGACAAATAATATTGTTTCCTCTAGGTTTTTTGCGTACACACCTATAATTCGACGGATCGTCAAAATTTGTGACGTTGTGGATGTATTACTCCGAAAGACGTTTTTGTTCTTCCTAAATATCTTCTCAATTTTGGGTTCTATGTGGTTGTGTCGTAGAGCATTGTATATCTTGGCCGCTATAGATGTAAGGGTTATACCTCGGAAGTTCTTGGCTAATCCGTAGTCACCCTTTTTAGGGAATAGGAGGATGTATCCCTTCGTCCATTTGTCGATTGGGTTTTGATTTTATACGGTATTACAGTGTCGGAGCAGTATGCTGTCGAATTGCCTTGTTTTCCATACTTTTGGGGATATTTCATCAAGCCCTGCTGTTTTTCTATTCTTATATTGTCGCATTAAAAAGCAAAATTTTGTGTTCAACTTCAGTGAGCACTTTTTTATCATTCAGGATTGAGAATATAACAATAAAGGTGAAGACAATAGCCCGAAAACCCTGAATGATAAAAATCATAAAGCTTCGTTTCAAAAATTCAGACTACAATACTTTATCATATTATATACTCATATTAACATCATGTTCATCATTCTATATAGGTTTAAAAAATTCCAATGAGAAAAAAAAAATCACTTATTGAGAAATAAACGTGCACCCTCAAAATATTCAACTCATACATTGGTCAATAACGCTAAAATATTTTTGAGATATTTACTCTTGCCCGAGTCGTGTTCCATTGTAGAAACCAGCAGCAATGATCCAGTATATTTGTCTTGCCCAGTTGACTGGGGCTGTAAAATACACTGATTGTACCTCTGCAGAGGGTAAGACACCCCCACCAACGATATGACACTAAGCAATCTGATGGTGAGGTTCCAGTTATGCTGAAGCTTTGGGGAATGCGGACTACCGCTTCATTGCCATCACTCCCAGGCTCACTCCTGCCCAGAGTGATAGCACCAGATGTCAAATAGAACTAAACAGTACACTTATGCTAAACTGAATTGTTTGAAATAGAACAGTTTTTGACATTGAAACTGTGTACTTAACCTAAACTGAATTGTTTGAAATAGAACTGTTATTGACACTGTAACTGTGTACCTATGCTAAAATTAACTGTTTGAAATAGAACTCTTTTGACATTTAACTGTAAATAAAAACTATACTTATACTAAACTGAATTGTTCAAAATTCAATTTGCCGTTAAATGATCAGAAAAGGGTTGATACGCCATAAAACAAACTAACAACCAACCAACCAACCAACGTTTGTCTCTAGTTTCCATCAACGAAAAATCTTGATAGATTCTTTCTTCATGCTCGTCACTTATCTCTACGGAATTAAGTTGAACAAAATCAACATGAGAATACAATGCCATGCTATTCATTGTTTATTAAATCAGCATCTTTTTCAGTATTATGAGACCCAAGAAAGGTATGTACAGTTAATTCCACTGAATCTCATACCACCAGTTAAATTCTATTCAGTTTACTTCTGAACCCGCGATCAGATTCTTTGATCTCAACTCTAATGTAATTGCTTTCATCCTGGTTTGTATCACTTTTCTCGGAGCCAATTTTTTAATATAATTGCTTTGAAGAATTTTTTAGCGAAGCCGAGTTCAATGTATGTATATACTCAATCCCTGGCTACGGGTATGTATTATGGTTGGTTGGTTGGTTGGTTGGTTTTTATGGCATATCAACCTTTGTAGATCATTTAACGCCAAACCCATTTTATGCAAATATTCAGTTATATTTCAAACAATTCAGTTCAGCTCAGCTTAGTAGTTTAGTTCTATTTAAACCCATTTTATACAAAAAATCAGTTACTTTATTCAAGTAGTTATAATTCAACCAATTCAGTTTGATATAAGTAGAGGTTTTTTTTACACTCAGGTAAATGTCAAAATAGTTTTATATTAAACAATGCAGTTTAGCGTAAGCAGAGTTTCAATGTCAAAAACAGCTAAATTTCAAACAATTCAGTTTAGCATAAGTACACAGTTTCATTGGCAAAAGCATTTCTATTTCAAGCAATTCATTTTAGTCCAACAGTTCTATTTCAAATAATTCAGTTTAGCATAAGTATGCAGTTTAATTCTATTTAACCCATAGATAAGACCCTATCATGTGCTACTACTCCTGGTCAGAGTGGACCTGAGATCAATGACAATGAAAGGGTGCTATGCATTCCCAAAAGCTCCAGTAGCAAAGGAACCTCACCATCAGATTGTTTAGTGTCATATACAGGACACTCGTTAGTAGGGGGTCTTACCCCTCAACAGAGGAGCAATCGGTGTATTCTATAGCCCCAGCCGACTGGGCAAGGCAGGTGTTAGGTAATTAAATTAATGATTAATTACATTAATCATTTTTCATAAATTATATTTTATTATCTAGTTTGGTAAGGCTTTGAACTGCTCGGTGTCTCTTGTTTCATATGCCTGGGCGGAATGGATATGTCAAGCATCAGCTATCATAATAAACTCCCAGACTTAAAATGGGACTGGACGTGCAAATGGAGTGAATTGAGCGGGTGGATAACGTCAAGCCCGGAGGAGATGGCCGAAGAATTTTAGGCTTTTGAAAAAAGAGTTGAGGTACGGCCGTCAAAGTGGGCAGTTGAGTTTTTGGGATCAGATCAGTCTGGGTCTTGACCAGTAGAGATGAGTTGATATCTTAGACATTACCAGATACGCCGCACATGAGGAGGGGGTCAGCATAATATGGTTAGCATTGGCCCTTATGAACTGTGTCACTCTCCTCATGTCTCCAAGGGCCGAAGGCTGAAAGAAATAAACTCGTTCGTATCAGAAACGCCAGAGTCGGCCAGTATTATTATGATTATTGATATCATCATAGCTATACAACACTGAATGGGACACAAACTTTATTTTCAAGTGGAGTAAAGTTGGTTTGAATTCAGCTTTCATGCCACACAGTTGGTTGCCTAACTAATACTAAAGAACACAATCGGCCCTAAGTAAGTAAAGTCGGTGACTGTAGTCAAGGAAGACCCGAAGGCCCCCTTTTCATTAGCTACTACACCGAGGTGTAGGGGAGGGTGCTACTCCTTTCTCTTAATTGCTCCACTTTACCCTTGATACGTACCTTATATTGCTGAGTGTTAAGCAAGGAGGTATCAAGTACCATTTTTTAAGTCTTTGGTATGACATGACCTGGGATTGAACCCAAGTCACCCGGGTCATTGGCGAGCACTCTACTTGCCCTACTATCTTCACATTGCCGGGGGATATAACCTACTTGCTGTGATGGTTGATTATATTAATTATTTTATATTTTGGTTTAGTTGGGTCACGTGTTTTTCAGTTAGTTGTTAAGTTAGCTAAAATCTTTGAGCAGAAATGTATGTCAAATTGAAAAGTTCAAGCTAGTGCAATCCGACCAGGATATGGGTCCTGTAAAATATATACAGGAAGACTAAATGTAAACGAAATAGATTCAGGCGTGTCACAAGTTTGATTGAGGAAATAAAAAACACGGTAAAAATTTGGGGACACATGTGAGATGACACAATGATCCGAGAACTAATTTTTTTATTTATTGCGGACTTTTATGTCCTCATCTTCGGGGCCCGTGGCGCAGCGGATAGAGGCGTTGAGTCTCTACGGTTCCAGGTGAGCATTTTCAGAAGATAGCGGTTTCAAATCCTACCCAAGCCGGTCAGAGGTTTACTTGGTCAAAAACGTAGTGCGATAGACAACAACTATGGAAGGCAGTAATTACTGGGGATACGGTTACAAAACTCAGCATTCCTATCCGAGGTCGCGGTAAATCACCTGAAGAAGGCCAGAGGTGAAATTTGGCCGAAACGTAGTGAAAAGAAGAAACAACACAAAAACTACCAAGATGAGGACAAAAAGTCCGCAATAAACAAAAAAATTAATTCTCTGATTAAGAAGCCTCATCTCAAAATGATTCCAATTAAAGACAATGACACAATAACTTAGCGAGATGACATCACACTAATGATGTCCTAAATTTAGATAAATAGAAATTATCTAATTTTGAAAAAAATTGTCAGTTGTCAGAGGTTGGCGTTCAGAGAGTTCAGTGCGGGTCGGAGAGTGTCTCTTTCCATAGACCCTTACAATCCCCCCTGCTTTCTCTCTCTCTCTCGTCTTGCTGTATGTAGTCAGAACATCGGACAGTATATCTGGATAATAATGTGACAATTTTCTATAAAAATATCGGACATATTACTGTTACACCAATACGTTCCAATAAATGATTGTCGTTGACGGTGAGTTCTTCTTGTCTTTGAGTTGCCAACACTTAAGCAACTTTGTTCCAACGAATCACCACGACTGTTAGACGATGTTCTGGATGTATTGTGTCATTCACTATCTGTATATCTTTCAAACATAACGTAGACACAGAAGGGATTCATAAACAAACTAACTGGAAACGTATTTGGCACCTTTACCAGGATAAGGTCTAAGTAAAAGTACCGTGACAACTATAGTATCACATTTGGCGCCGTTACCAGGATAAGACCAATTATTATAAATACATTTCGCACCACAATGTTGTCGTACACAACGGTATAACTTTTGGCGCTGGTATCGGCGTTGGTATCAGTAATCGGTGACTGCGATATAGTATAACATTTAGTATCGGTAACTGTCCCCAGAATATATTGTTACAAATTGTAACCGGGTCAAGCGATAGTATCACATTTAGAGCCGTGCCAGTATAGTGGTAGAGAGCTGGTGACCGGTGATATGGATTCAAAATCTTCCCAAGGGCATGATATTTTCCCGGTTTCTCACCGAGTCATAACTGACATGGAATTCTTTTATTGTGTGTGTGAAGAAGGCACGCACAAATGCGTCGCCATTACGAAAAATTCTCGGATTCCTGTGGTAATCCTCCTGAGAAGCGCCTCAGGCACCGGTCAATAAAATCGTCACCTCTTTTAGGCGAGCGAGTAGATGCTGCCTGGTGGGAAGCATTCATGAAACCAAGTGAATAATCTTATTTAGAACCACCTGGCGTGAATGCCAGGATTTAAAATCGAGTTGCCGATACAGTTTTCTCGGTTCGATGTAAAGAGATGAAAAGAGGTTCTTTTTTTTTTGAGTGGTGGGTCTACCAGTGGTATATGATGAATATTTTTGTAAAATCCTGAAGTGCAAGCCAATTATATGCTGTGATTCGAAATCAGCTCATTCGATTTAGTTAAAAACATGTTTATAACTCGGTAGTAAAAAAATTGTTGACGAGTACAGTCAATTTCCTTTTCTTTATGAGGAATTAAACAGCAATAGTTTTTGCTTATTTACGCAAAAATGATTTTGTTATAAGCGTTTGTTGAACAAGTATCAACCGTCCAAAATTGGCGATTGCATTTTATAGGTATTAATCTACTGCCAATAGAGGGCGCTTAGATATTGCAGAAGTTTGGGCATCCATTTTAATGAAATTAATATTTCTGTCAGTTTTGATATCTCCATTAATATTATTTTCGCTGTTATTTTCATATTTGTTAAATTGTTTCCTTTATTTTCTCTAATTTCTTCTTAGATTTTTTTAATTTCATGATACAAATTCATTTATATATATATTTTTGAATGTTTTATTTAAGCTTTATTAAGGAAAGGGTAAAAAGGCAAAGACAAAAAAACTTTTCGGATTGGTTTGTAGCCACAATACCACCTGTATTTCTCTCTCGCCCTCTCTCTCTCCATCTCTCTCTCCCTCTCTCCCTCTCTCTCTGTCTCTATCATCTGTCGTATTTTTTATCTATCTCTTTTAAAAATTATGCTGCATTGTTTGGATAAAGGAAATATCGAGATGAAAGCCGTCAGAGAGGGAGGATTGGTTTCTTTGTTTTTAATGGCATATCAAACTTAGTGGGTTATTTAATTCCAAAGCAGTCCTTGTGTAAGAACAGTGGTGGTACTATTTAACTCATAACTGGGAAGAGGTTAATATCTTTCCAAAGAGAATTAGTCCGAAAGTGAACTTAACAGAGCGATAGGAGTTCGAACTCGGTTACTTTGATGCCACAGTTCTGTGCCTTAAACAGTATGCCACAGAGAGAGAGAGAGAGGGGGGGAGGAAAACAATGCAAGAGAAAACAGTTAAAAGAAGAGAGAATAATTATCAAAAACCAGAGGAGACAAATGGCAGCATTCTTGAAATAGGAAAGGAGAGAGAGAGAGAGAGAGAGAGAGAGAGAGAGAGAGAGAGAGAGAGAGAGAGAGAGAAAGAGAGAGAGAGCACAAAATAAGCAATAAAAAGTGGGATCTCGAAGTAAGTGAGTTCGAACCCCAGTTGCTCTTTTGAGTTCACTTTTGGATTAATACCCTTGGGAAAGTTATGAACTTCCTTATCCTCCCTACGATGGTTTAGATAGTGCCACTACTGTTGTTCTACAGAGATGGCTTTGATACTGAATTAACCACTAACGTTAATATGCCATTAAACAAATAAACCAAACCAAACCAACAGGAAGTCAAGAAAAATGTTCAAAGCTAGGGAATGAGAGAGTGTTCGTGTGCGTGAAAGGAGAGAGTGTATTTGTAAATAAAATGTTTGTGATAGATAATTAGGAACAGCTTGCTAGCTAGCTAGCTAGCTAGCTAGATAGATAGATAGATAGATAGGAACGAGAGTAAATAAAGGATTAAATATTGTAAGAGAAAAAGAAGGAAAGAAAAAAGTATGCGTGAGTAAATAAAATGTTACTGATAAATAATAAGGAATAGATAGATAGATAGATAGATAGATAGATAGAAACGAGAGTGAATAAAGGATTAAATATTGTAAGAGAAAAAGATGGAAAGAAAAAAGTATGCGTGAGTAAATAAAATGTTACTGATAAATAATAAGGAATAGATAGATAGATAGATAGAAACGAGAGTGAATAAAGGGTGAAATATACTAAGAGAGAAAAAAAAAGAAGAAAGAAAGAAAGAAAGAGTGAAAAGGTCAACGTAATCGATCAGAAAGAGACAGCCAGAGTTGTAAAGTATGACAAAGAAAGCAAAAAGTGGGAAAGAGAACAAAAAATAGGTTAGAGAGAAAAATTACGAAGAATGAAAGAATGAAGAAGGTGACAGAAAGAAAAGGAGCAAAAATAAATTGTAAATGAAAGCGGGAATAAATAAATAAATAAATAAATAAATAAAAAAACAATCTCTACAAAAAACAACTCAAAACAACGCCATGAGGACAAACTATGTTAAAGCAAAATAAATAAGACAGAAAAAAATTGCAAATGTCGGTTATGAAGTGATAAACACGTAACGATCAATCATATTATAAGCGAAAGCAGAAAACTAGTGCAAAAAGTGTATTAGACTAGATACGACAGGGCGAAGTTGATCCACTGGGAATTGTGCAAGAAATTGAAATTTGGCCATACGAACAATTGCACAACCCAAAGTTCGTCCAGGAGAATGAGACACACGAATTTCTTATGGATTTTGAGATACAACCAGATCACCAGACATACGATTGTAAAAAAAAAAAATGAACCTGCCGAATAGTAGACTTTGTCATCCCAGCAGACCACCGATAAAAATCAAAAGAAAGAAAAAAGAGATATAAATATAGACTTTACTAGAGAACCAAAAAAAAAAAACTATGGAACATGAAGGTGATGGTAAGACCAATTGTATTTGGTGCACTCAGAATAATTCCAAAGTCTTAGTAAAGGAAATGGAAGACTTGGAAATAAGAGGACAAGTGGAAACCATCTAGACTATAGCATTATTAAAATCGGCCAGAATACTGAGAAGAGTTCTGGAGACTTGGGGAGATTGCTGTCACTCAAACTCCAGTAGAAAACCCTCAGCTAAGGCTGATGTGAAAAACGCTCAATAGAATTAAATGATAATAATATTTAAGATGGACAGAGAAAAGTGATAGAAAAGAAAGACAGAGGAATTTAGATGAAAAATGAGTAAGAAAGAAAGAAAGGTAGAAAGAAAGAGACAGATACAGAGTAAGAGTAAGAAATAAGAAAGTGAGAGACAAAGAAAGAAAGAAAGAAAGAAAGTAAGAAAGGTAGAAAGAAAGAGACAGATACAGAGTAAGAGTAAGAAATAAGAAAGTGAGAGACAAAGAAAGAAAGAAAGAAAGAAAGTAAGAAAGGTAGAAAGAAAGAGACAGATACAGAGTAAGAGTAAGAAATAAGAAAGTGAGAGACAAAGAAAGAAAGAAAGAAAGGTAGAAAGAAAGAGACAGATACAGAGTAAGAGTAAGAAATAAGAAAGTGAGAGACAAAGAAAGAAAGAAAGAAAGAAAGATCGTTGTAGAGAAATAGAGAGGAATAAAAATCAAAGAGAAAGATAGAAGACATCAGAATGAAAGCAAGAGGAGATACAGAGGAAACCGGTATGTTTGGTATGCACACTCTGTTGATTCATCGGGGATTTGTTAGTCGCTTTTTCAATTCGTAATGCGCACCGTTATAATCAGAACAATGCCACGTGCCGCGAGCAACCCCCACTCTCACTTCCCTTTGCAACCACCCCTACTCCGACTTTGAACCACCCCTCCCTGTTTTCCCCTAATCTCTACAGGTCCGGGTTCGGCGGTGAGAAAGCAAAAAGAAAGGCAATATACAGTACGCGATGTTTGTTGACTTATTTCCTCTCGAATAAGTGTTGTGAGTGAATATCAATAATGATAATAATAATGAACTCTAAAAAGACGTTTAAGAACAAGATCGATTTTATGAATTATCTATTTGGAAAGAGCGCTTGTCAATCGAATAAATTGTTTAGTACTGGGCGAATCAGTGAGGAGCGTGTGTTGCATTTTCGTCCCTATGTTTCGCGGCTGTCAGAAATTATCTTTCATTATCCGTAAATAATATGCATGCAATCGTTCAACGCTATTCTTGCCTAAGACCGCTAGTAACACCACTGCTAATATAGAGATTGCGATTCGCACTGGTAGTCTCTCTAAGAGGTCACTTTGTTAAATATCAGGAAGGCTCCAAAATAATGCTTCCCATTTATTTCCACATAAACTCCAGCAGATACAGGAAACACAATAACTCCGTTGGATAGAGCAAGCTCTCAGCTAACAAACCACTGTTCTTTTGCATCGTTACTCTCATTAGCGATTCCGTTTCACCAGTGATAGACATGAAGTTGCATGTTGCTCTCGTAAAAATATGTACCACCGAGTCGTTGCACAGTTCCAAGGGAGCCTCACTTTATCAAGTCTTTTCTTCTTTCTCCTTTTGAGCCATCTTACTGCATTCACTCACAAAGTGGTTTATCGTCCCTACTTTTTCACCACCAAAGTGAAATTTATTCTTTTTGTTTTTGTTTTTTAGCTTTATCTATTTTTGCTTTGGAGTTGCTTTTTATTTTCCACTTAACAATAATAGATTCTCTTTCTCTTTTTAGATGGATACCACCAACCCATGTCCATGGTAAGTCGTCCACGATAATTTCTGATTGTTAACAAAGACATCACTAATTACTTGAAACCATACAACAGTGTGCAAATTATTTGTATTATATTGGAATAACTTGGCGACTGTAGTCGAGGACTACCAGAAGGCTCCCTTTTCAATAGCTACTATACCGAAGTGTAGGGGAGGGCGAAACCCCTTTCCCTGGATTGCTCCACTTTACCAACGATATCAACGGTATCAAGTACCATTTTTAAAGTCTCTGGTATGACGCGACACTCTACCCACTAGGCCAATGAGCCGGTTAGATTGGAATACTTGATACTAAATAAACGTGTGCAAAAAACTTGGGAATCTACACAAAACATGAAAATGTCAACATATAATAATCGTAATTCCCTATTCATTCGGCTTTAAATAACCCCTGATGGGTTGAAACGCCGTTAAAATCAATAAAGTACAGCAATTTCTATCTTTTAAATGCTCTCAGGAAATTTTCCTTTTGTCATTATTCTTCTTTGAGGAGATTTCATCGACTACGACTGTGTCAGGAAAATGTCTTCCACGTCGTCCATCTTTTATCATCCTTCCTCATGTGGATCAGTTGATCGAGATGTATTTCATCTGTGAATCGACAGATGTATTGAAAAATGACTGGACGCTATAGTCACAGTTGACAAGCATTTCCCACCACCCAACTATACTCACAGCTATTATTTTTCTCTGTAAGCGTTCAACAAACGTTGATAAATGTCAAGTGGTGAAATTTTTATTTTGTTCTTTATCTCAGAGTCCCTTTTACTTTTTATGCCAGCTTCTGGTTTGTGTCGATATTCATTGCTTGTACTTTACAAACTATTTTGTTTGCACAGTTCCCAGAGAGTGTCTATTCTATCCCATCAAGCCTTTTCAAATAATATTTTTGAGACTTTTTACTGCATTCAGTAACAAAGTGTTTTACTGTTTCATTTTTTTAGAGACGAGGTAACATTCACTTTTATTCTTAGCTGCCACCTAACGGCTATTTATAAGAAGGCAGTATATATATATATATATATATATATATATATATATATATATATATAAAACACTGAGTCACTTGTCGAAACCCGTAATCTACTTCAGAGCCTTTCCTCGAAGCCCATTCGGCTGGGACTGTAGAATACGCCAACTGCATCTCTGCAAACACATGACTCCCCAAACGAGTGTCCTGATATGACACTAAACCATCATGGGGCTTTAGGGAAAGTGGAGTAGTCATCAGTGCAATTAATCCCAGGTCCATCTTGACCCGGAGTGGTTGTACGTTTCAAGGTCACATCTAGAGGACAATTAGAATTAGAATTATTAAACCATTTGGCCGGGTGCAAACAAATAACTGATGGTAAATTGAATTGTTGCAATATTTGAAACCGCTTCCCTGTGTACAAACAAATGGGTAATGTTACTTTGGTTTGGTTTCTTTGTTTAATGGCATATCAACCTTTGCGGGTTATTTAATACCAAACACACCCTTCTAGAACATAGCTGAGGGGATAAGGGGGTTCATAGACTTTCCTAGGGTGTTGGTCCCAAAGTGAACGTAATAGCGTGGCTTGAGTTCGAACTCGCTTACTACGATTCCTCAGTCCATTGCTTTAACCCCTACACCACGAGGACACCCTCTGGGTAATGTTGACAAGAATTATTAACAATAAATCGCACTACTTAGCACCATATAACCGTGTACAAACGAATAGTCTTAAATAGAATTATTCGTGTTGAATAAAAATACTTGTAACCACTTCTCTGGGTACAAAAAATGATTAATATCAAATAGAATTATTTGTATTAGATAGCAATAGTTGATACCATTCAACTCTGTACTAGTAATAGCAATATTTAATGGTGTGCAAACAGATTATGCTAACTTTTTAAAAGTGCAATTACATATAAAGTATTTACAAACAAATCATGTACGTATATCAATTTAACTGCGTGCAAGCAAATAACCGATGTTAAATCAAATTGTTGATATTAAATAGCAATACTTGAAATCATTTAACTGGCTCGTTTAAGAATATTGTCGACAAGCTATTCGCAAACAAATCATATGTATTTAATATTTGTATAAAGAAGATTTGGCGTTAAATAACCTACAAGGGTTAATATGCCATAACACCCAACCAACCATCTAATCAACTTTATCAGAGCGACTTTCGTAAAACAGACATGACAGCTTCTCTGACATAATGCGAATTATAACTGGACAGAGAAATTAGCCGAACAAAAGAACAACAAAATCGTTTTAAAACATGAACAATTTCTGCGTGAAAATATGAAAACAAGCAAAGACAAAAACAAAAAATAACAAACAAAAAACAAAAAATAAAAAACAAAAAAAAACAAAAGATAATACACTTACAATTCAAGAGAGTAAATTTATCGACATATAATTCTTAAAACCCTACATTTTACCTTTGGGTACAACGCGCGATTGAGTATCAGAGATCCGAGTTCCCAATACTTTTAGGGCAGTTTTCACTTCCTTAACATTAATTCCTTTGAGA
This sequence comes from Sepioteuthis lessoniana, assembly GCA_963585895.1. Classification (NCBI taxonomy): domain Eukaryota; kingdom Metazoa; phylum Mollusca; class Cephalopoda; order Myopsida; family Loliginidae; genus Sepioteuthis; species Sepioteuthis lessoniana. Next base: position 101,974,210 of record OY757906.1, on the reverse strand, counting down.
AATAAAGGGATTCAATTCTACCACTACTATGAGTAAATATAAAGGCAATTGTTGCCCTTAAGCTTAGGGCGTTTGATAATTCGTCACGTCAGAAATCGTACCTTATTGCTTGTGGAATGTGTTACCATTCCATCTGTTGTAAGTTGGAGAAAAGATTTTCCTTGTACAATCCTTCGACATAATAGACAAATATAATAAAATAGGTGCAACCCTAATATATGTGTGGCATGTAAGCACTAGTTCATAAATTACGAAAATGCATGACCAATAGCGGTTATTATGAGCACATATTGTATTTTGTGTTTATTCAACCATACCACTACAGGCAGAATATGATTCAAAAACAATTCTTAAATGGACTAACACTGGTTTGAATCCCTTCTAAACTGTTTGCCTATCCATATTTACCAACCGCTCCCCGCGGACAGGATATAACACAAGGTCAATTTTTTAAGCGGAGTTTAACAGGTTTGAATTCAGAGTTTTCCTTCTCCTAGACTAGTTGCCTCACCAAGGCTGAAGAACTAATCTAGCCTATTTACCCATAGCTGGAGGGAAAATAATTGGATTCATACCTTTCCCAAAGGTATTAGTGCTACGTGAAATGTAATCAGTCTCGTCAAGGATTTGAACTCGTGTCGCCGTGTCCATTTCCTACGACGATAACCATTATATCACGGGCACCTGTTTGCCTATCCATGGCAAAAGAGCCCAGTCTACGTTACTTTTTACTCATAGTCGGGAGGGAGAAGAGGTAGATTCATTGATTCCCTTAAGAAATTAGTGTGAAATGAAACACAAACAGCCTCGTCGTGCATTTTGCGTTTTGTTGGAGTCCACAATACCATTGTTCATGTTATATATATATATATGTATGTATGTATGTATTTACCAACTCCTACGCAGGGGCTGTATGTAACAAAAGGTAAATTTTTTAAGAGATTTGAATTTAGAGTTTTCTTTCTGTTAGTTTGGTTGCCTAACTAAGGCTAAAGAACCTGATCTGTCCAACTAATTGCCCCATAGCTGTAGGGAGAATAATTGGATTATTCTCCTGGGATATTAGTGCTAAGTTTAAAGCAATCAGCTTCATCCAGGATTTGAACTAATCTTGCCGTGTCCAATTCCTACGACGATAACCACTACTCCGCCGGTATATATATATAGTGGGGCTGAAATAAATATCCGTACAAATGAAATTTTTTATTTTTTTATCTTTCAAACATAGCCTGAACAAATTTTTTTTATATGCATTTTCTGTAAAAAGATATATTCTACTTATATGTGTATATAAACGTAGATTACAATTAATTTTACAGAAATTAATGTCACTTATTCATTTTCATGAGTGAAAAGAAGAAAATTGTTGCAATATTTTTCTAGATTGTTCCAATAATGCTATCAGTACACATGGTTAGCCTACTAGAATGTTCCAATAATGTTATCAGTAATTATAGGTAGTCTTAAAATCCTAACCGGAACTTTCTGCAATTTCTTGTCGTACGAGAAGGATCTGATCATAACAAGAGGTAAAAATAGAGTAATTTACAAAAAGCACTGATTGTTAAACTTTGCAAAGGTGGAGAAAGTTATAGAAGCATCTCAAGCAACCTGAATATTCCTTATACTGCGATAAGTTCATTCATTGCCAGGCTTAAAAAACGAAACACAGTTGAAAACAAAAAACAACAGATGCTCCAAGGAAGATTTCTGCTAGATTATCAAGAAAATTAGGACGCCTTATCCAATGCTTACGCGTGAAGAGCTGCAGGAAGATTTACTTTAATCAGAATATAGGGTAACCAAACGAATAATAAGTAATAAAATGCTGAGGAAAGGTTTAAAGTCAGAGAGACCTAAGAAAACTTCACTCCTATTGAAACGATTGAAATTCGTAAGGCAGCATAAGGAAAAGGAAAATTCGTTTTGGGAAAGGGTATTATGGACAGATGAAATTAAGATTGAGTTGTTTGGTTATAATTATGGAAATCGTGTGTGGAGGAAGATCAGTTATAGATGGTAAAATTAATGCCCAAAAGTATAAACAGATCTTGCAAGAAAATTTGATGCCTTGGAAAGTCTTGAGCTACCTTCTGATTACATTTTCCAGCAGGATAATGATCCCAAGCATACAGCCAAATCTCCGAAGAAGTGGTGGTCTGAAAAATTTTATTAATGTTTTGCTATGGCCAAGTCAGTCCGCGGATTTGAATCCAATTGGGAACTTGTGGCGATTTTTGAAAATTCAAATCCGAAAAAGAGCACCAGCAAACATAAAAAATCTGAAGACAATATGCCAAGAAAAATGGTACATAATACCTACTAATTATTGCAAGACATTAATTGAGACCTACAGGAAGAGATTAGTGGCTGTTGAAGTGAATAAAGGGTATTCTACGAAAATAAAGCGTTATTTTTTGTACAGTACGGTTAATATTTTCACTCATGAAAATAAATGGCATTAATTTCTGTAAAATTAATTGTAACCTAAGTTCATATACTCATATTAGTAGAATATATCCTTATAGAGTAAATGTACTTAAAAATTTTGTTCAGGCTATGTTAGAAAGATAGAAAATTAAAATTTTCATCTGTACGAATATTTATTTCACCTGAGTATATATATATATATATATATATGTGTATGTGTGTGTGTGTATGTGTGTGTGTGTGTGTATTTATATATGTATATATAAATAGGTATACGTATGTATATGTATATATATGTATATAAACGTATGCGTATATATAAGTATATATATATATATGTATGTATATATATGTATATATATATATGTGTGTGTATGGCATACATATATATATATACATATATACATATGATATCTATATCTATATCTATATATGTATAGTATCAAAGACATATATATATATATATATATATATACATCTTTAATACTATATACATATATATATGTGTGTGTGTGTGTGTGTGTGTGTGTGTGTGTGTGTGTGTATATATATATATAGCTTTCTATTTAGGTATGGGTAGATTGTAAGGAAGACTGAGATCTTTAACCTTGATGTGATAATTTGTCTAGAAAAGGTTAACTCTAAAATTCTAACATTTTAAACTCTCCTTAAAAACTGACCTTGTATAATTCCACATGCAGATGGTTTGGTAAATATATAACATTTTGGATGCATTAAGATTCATTACTTTTAAAACACCCCTCAAACATATCAATATCGCCTCTTACAATGGTTAACAAGTTGAACATTTCATAAGAATGGTCAGGTCGATTCTCATTGGGTTGCCCTTTATTTCAAGCCTTGTGCCAAATCTAAGTTAACATAAGACGACAGAAACTTTTAGATATAATTGAAGTCGGGCTTCATATAATTACCTATTTCTTCAGTTCTTCACAAGGATCGAATACTTAAGTGGTTGCAACACAAGAATACTTTCTATTGCCCTACAAACTTTCAAACTTATGCCCATGAATGGATACGAGTCACGTTTCAAAGGTTTGCCTTGGGCCACTGCGTGAAGTGTCTTCCAATGGATTACTATTGCTTTTGCACTTTCAAGGACTGTCTTGGCGGGAGACAGTTATTAAAAGTTTGTTATATACAGCCAGCCACGCCTGTAAAAGTTTATAGATTCTATGTTCGTATGAGTGTGGAATTTAAGGCGTTGATATACGAAATAATTTATGAGCTATACACATGGTGAGACGTTTTCATTTCTCAAAGTGTCATTTTATTTGTCTGTGTACCATGCACACAGTATTACATACGATGTGTATGCTGATATGGATTTATATCAGATATACTCTTTTATGAATTGATTTAAAAAGAAAAAGGCTAGTTCGATAAATAAGTATGAACGGGCTGAACATCTGTAGTCTGGGTTTATAATTTGATGTGATATAACCGAATTAAGATTTAGGTATGCATTGATATATGCATAGAAAGGAGAAAACACCTTGGGGTCAAACAGACTGACATAAAATTTGATAGATATACAGATAAATAGGAACCCATTGAGGTAGATATTAATCGATTGAGATCGATATAAAGATATTAAAAGATTGATATGTATGGTTGTTTGGTTGATTATGTTTTATGGCATATCAATCGTAGAAGGTTATTTAATGCCAAATCCATTTTATACAAATAAACATTTCTATTTCCAACAAATCAGTTTCGCATGATGGTTTGGTTTCTTTGTTTTTAAAGGCATATCAACTCTTTTTAGGTTATCAAATGCCAAAGCCATTCTCCTAGAAGAACAGTAGTGGTATTATTTAACCCATAGCTGGGAGGATAAGGGGTTTCATACCTTTCCCAAGAGTATTTACCCGAAAGTGAACGTAATAGCGCGACTGGAGTACGAACTCGCGTACTACGATTCCGCAGTCCAAGTTTAGCATGAGTACACAGTTTAATTGTCAAAAACATTTCTATTTCAAGCTATTCAGTTTAGTCAATCATTTCTCATTTAGCTAATTCACTTTAGTATAAGTATAGATTTTATCTTCAGACAGTTAAATGTCAAAACAGTTCTATTTAGAACAAATCAGTTTAGCATATTTACAGTTTCAAGCAATTCAGTTAACTTCTATTTAACCTATAGATAGGGCCCTTTTAGGTGCTACCACTTCGGGCGAGACCGGACCTGGGAGCGATGGCTATGAAGGGGTACTCCGCATTCCCCAAAGCTCTAGCATTACTTGAACCTCACCATAAGATTATTTAGTGTTATATTCAGGACACTCGTTGGGGGAATCTCACCTCTGGGCAAGATTCAGATGCATAGATATATGGATATTTATACAGTGATATATATATATATATATATAGAGAGAGAGAGAGAGAGAGAGAAAAAAAGAGAGAGAGGAGAGATTAATTGACTGCGATTGATTGATCGACAGATAGAAAGGAACCGATCGAGGTAGATATATATTAATAGACCGAGAGAGATATAAAAAAAGTAAAAGTGGTACCTGTTGTCGAGGGTGACCTGACGGCTCCCTTTTCCTTAGCTACTACACTGAGGTGTAGGGGAGGGTGTTACTCCTTTCACTGGATATCACCACTTTACCTTTGATCCCTATTCATAATACTGAGAGTTAAGCATGGAGGCATCAAGTACCATTTTTTGAGTCTTTGGTGTGACTCGACCTGGGATTGAATCCCGGTCTCGTAGGCTCCTGGCGAACACTCTATAAAGATACTTAAAGATTGAGATACATGGATACTAATAGTGATGATACACACACACACACACACACACACACACACACACACACACACACACACACACACACACACACACACATATATATATATATATATATATATATATATATCTATATGTATATATAGAGAGAGATAGAATGAGAGAGAGGAGATTAATTGACTGGGAGATAGATAGATAGATAGATAGATAGATAGATAGATAGATAGATAGATAAAAAGTCTGTTTATCTAAGCCCGATAAAAATGAATATTTCGAATGATATTCAAGGCTGCCAGGCTTTTCCCATTCGAATAAATCGTATCATAAACCACTCCACTTCTGTTTGTCTTATATGAATTTTCTTTAGAATGTCCACTAGGTATAGGGGTTTATTTGGCTTCCCATGAGGTTAAAATGTGATGCATGGTCAATTTAACGTTGGGGTATCCAGCAGGAAGCAATCCACCTGTGAAGAAGGCAGAAAAAGTACGCATGGACTAAAAATTGATACTGATTTTAGAAGACATACAGTATCTTCCTACGATAATTTTATAACTATTTCAGATAACTGAAATATATATATATATATATAGAGAGAGAGAGAGAGAGAGGAGGCTCGTTCAAAAGTTACACACCTCACCCAGATTGTAGATTTACCGCACACCTATCTCATTTGTATGGGCCTCAAACTAAACAAAAATGAAGAAAAAATCTGAATTAGATTTTCAAGAAGTGGTAATGTGCTGCCACAACAAAAATTCTCTGCTACGGCTATTCTGTTTGTCTAAAAGTTAGAAAGTTTTGAACAATCCACTTTATATATGTATATATATATATCAACCTCTCAACGCGAGCAACTTATCACATGAGGTCAATTTTTTAACAGGTTTAAATTCCGATTTTTTCTTTTTCTAGACTGGTTGCCATACCAAGTGCCAAGTCTTCCCTACAATTAAACCAGAGCTACAGGGAGAATAATAGGATGCAGACGATTTACAAGCATATTAAAGCAATGGGAAATATAAACATCCGCGTCTATTTCCAACGATGATAAATATTATACGACGAGTGACAGTAACACACACACACACACACACACACACACACACACACACACACACACACACACACATATATATATATATATATATATATATATATATATATATATATATATATATATGCGACAGATATATTTCCCACAATTTATAACCCAGTCGGCTGGGTAATAAATTGTAGAAAATCCCGACGGCACATTTGCAGTGGGGGAAGACCCTCCCCAACGAGTGACTAGTTATGACACTAAACAATCTGAAGGTGAAGTTCCTGTAATGCTGGAGCTTTGGGGAATGCGGAGCATCCATTTATTTACATCACTCTCAAGTCCACTCTGGCTCGGAGTGGTAGCACCTGATTGGGTTGTCTCTATAGGTCAGATGGAACTAACCAGTGTACTTATGCTAAACTTAATTACTTGAAATAGAAATTTTAATATTTAAACTGCGTACTTACACTAAAACTAATTCTTTGAAACAGAACTGTTTTTCTATGCTAAACTGAATTGTTCGAAATGGAACTGATTTTGACTTTGAAACACTACTTACATTAAACTGAATTGTTTCATGTAGCAGTGTTTTGAGACCTAAGTGTGTGTAAACAAAATCTATATTTATACTAAACTGAATTGATTGAATTAGAACTGTTTGACCCAACTGAAGAGCTTAAAACTAGAAATGTTTTTGATAATTAAACTGTGTACTCATACTAAACTGTGTTGTTTGAAATAGAATTGATTGTTTGTATAAAAACGGATTTGTCATTATGTAACACTATGTAGGTGGCCCGCCAAGCAGACGATTCTTTTGTCTGTTTTGGTGCGAAACCAGACAAGGGGTTTTGGACTTGAAATCTCGCCATGACCGGAAGTGGAAGGGAACGCGAGAAGAGAGTTGGGCTCGAAGTGGGAGTTGGCGACGGGACACGGACAAGGGCAGTCAACACCGGACACCGGAGCAGAGAGGCGAGTCAGCATTAGATGGGGTCCAGCGACAGTGAAGAAGATCGAGTCAAGATGAGTTGGCATTCCAGTTACTTTGTAGAATTTTCGCTAGTAACCCACGCTAGCGTTAGTCTATATATGCTATCAGGAATGCAAAGTATTGCATAACTCTCCTTCTGCTCTTGAGTTAACCCCAAGTGTTTGTTCGTTTGTTCTTTTTTTTCTCCTGTTCCCTCGATTGTATTCTTGTAGTAGCAAGAAATGTGCATTACCCCTATCGGAACCACTAGTTGATCACCGGCCGGCCAAGAAGAGAAATGGTTGAAGAAGTTGACGTATGGTGGGCCGAAGAGGGAACGTCACAATTAAATAACCAACAAAGGCTGTTATGCCATAAAACCAAACCAACCTACCAACCCACATTTTAAGCTGTCTCCTGTGAAACGTGAGTAAACTTAGTTCAGTGCCAGCGGAGCTTCATCTAACTAATATCTTACCATAATATTTTCCTGAGTAGAAATCTCAACCCATTACAGTATCAATTTTCTATTCGGAACAGCATTATTCTGACATGACGTGAAATGTGCGCGAAAAGCTTTCTGTGTATCAATAACAGATCTGTCAATTAGGGAAAAATGTTTCAACAGCAAATGCACACTGTTCACTGGTCCTAGGCATGATTGTGACTGATCGCATCTGAAAAAAATAGGAAGACATTAGCTTGATGAAACTACAATTACCACTTTTCTAAGTTCAATTGCACCGCATAGGTGACAGTTTAAAAGGTGTGATGTATTTCTCTCACATCATATCTTTTTCTGTGTATGCTTTGTAAGTGTGGCACGTTAGAAATTGCATGCATATGTGTATTGATGAGTTTACGCGTCTGTCTACTTTATTCTAGAAATTAAAAAAAAATATTTCTACATATATTGTTGAGGGTGTCCTCGTAGAGTAATGGTTAAATCGCTGGACTGCGGAATAGTAGTAAGTGAGTTCGAACTTCAGTTGCACTATTACGTTCACTATCGGACAAATACTCTTGGGAAAGGCATGAACCCCCTTTATCCTCCCAGTCATTTTTTAAGGATGGATTTGGAATTAAATAACTCAAAAAGGTTGGTATGCCCTTACCAACAGCATACATCGTTACATTTTAAAAGAACCTATTTCAATTGATATATCTTGACAACATAAGTATAAAAAGTAACCATATAATTTACATGTTTCTTTGTCACATTTCATAGAACATTTAGATGAAGACTGAAATCATTGATATTAGTAGTTTCGTTGGGTTTTATAGCATATAAACCCTTGTAGGTGCCCGTGGTGTAATGGTTATCGTCGCAGGAATTGGACCCGGCGACACGAGTTCAAATCCTGGACGAGAATGATTACATTTCACATAGCACTAATACCCTTGGGAAAGGTATGAATCCAATTATTCTCCCTCCAGCTATGGGTAAATAGTAGGGCAGACTAAGTTCTTCAGCCTTGGTGAGGCAACTAGTCTAGGAGAAGGAAAACTCTGAATTCCAACCTGTTAAACTCCGCTTAAAAAATTGACCTTGTGTCATATCCTGCCCGAGCGGAGGGGTTGGGTAAATATGATAAACCCTTGTAGGTTACTTGATACCAAATCCTGTTTATACATATATATTAAATATATATTATTCGAAAACAGATTTTTTTGATAAAATTTTTAAGTGGAGCTGAGCTTTTTTTTGTGCCCAGTTAAATAGTTTCTATTATTTCTAACTAATACGAATAATTTGATTTAGAATTAATCATTTATTTACAGTTAAATAGTTTCAAGTATTGGTATGTAACAGTAATAATTTAACATCAGTCATTTATTTGCAAACATTAAAATGGATATACATATATAATTTGTAAGTGAATAGTTTGTAGGTAATTTAATTTTAAATGATTTAGAATTAATTTGTTTGGTAACTATTATTACTATTGATTCTGCACTAGTAAATGGTTTTAATAATTGCTAGTTAACTCTAATAATTCTTTTCAACAATTATCATTTGTTTGCAGATAGTGAAGTGGTTACTAGTATTACTCATTAACACTATTGCCCCAGGGGTTAGAGTGTTTGCCAAAGACCAGGAAGACCGGGATTCAATCCCAGGCTGAGTCATACCAAAGACTCAAAAAATAGTACCTGATTACTGCTTGCTTAACACTCAGAATTATAAGGTATGAATCAAGGGTAAAGTGGAGTAATCCAGGGAAAGGAGTAGCGCCCTTTGCTACGCTTCAGTGTAGTAGCTATTGACAAGGGAGCCTTTGGGTCACCCTCGACTACGGTCACCAACCTTACTTATTCTATCTAACCCCGTTTTATTAGTTAGATCAGGCTTCTATATGATCGATAGACTATCGATAGCAGTCAACGCTTTCGCTAGGCACATGTTGATATTTCTTTCAGTTGATGAAACACTGCTACCGAGGAACGTGAACCTGTCTAATAGTTTTAGACAACCGCTATTTAGAGTGCAGATAGCTCCTTTATGATTATACACATGTACTCTGTTTTGTCCGCATTCACGTGGAGATCAATGCTCCAGGTTATTCAGAGGCAGGAGTGTTTGCAAGAACCACTGTGTCATCTACATCGTCTGCGTCCCGAATAGTTTCAGGCAGCGGTTGTGTCAATACTATTGCTCAGAAGCACCATATGAACGCTGATAAAATGTAATGAAAAAAAGTTAGACGGGAACTGTACAAGAATGCTACGAGCTTTATTGAACAAATCCTGGAAGAAACACCCCACGAAATAACAACTCTACGGTCAATTACCTCCCATCTCACAAAACATCCAAATAAGACGAACGAGACATGAAGGACACAGTTAGAGATGCAAAGACCAACTTATAAGAGATGTTCTTTTAAGAACCCCTTCAAATTGACGTGCCTGTGTTGGCTGACCAACAAGAACTTACCTACAACTGCTCTGTACGGACACGGGATATAGTCTGGAAGACCTGTCGGGAACGATGCATGATAGGGACAGATAGAGAGAGAGAGGGGGGATTCAAGGAAATCTGTGCTAACAGCATGACTTGATGTTGATGATGGTTCTCTTCAACACAGTCAAATAGTTCCAAGGTTGATATTCCATAAAACCCAACCAACCAACCAATCAGATAGTTCTAAGTATTGTTATATAATACCAATAATTCAATTAAAACACACAGTTAAATAGTTTCAAGTATCACAAATCAACACTAATAATTCTTGACAGAATAAGTCATTCGTTTGAACACAGTTAAATGGTTTCAAGTATTGCTAAGAATTCAATTAGACTTTGATTTGTTTACTCATAGTTAAATGGTCAAAGTGTTCCATTTCTAACAATTCAGTTTAGCATTAAGCATTTGTTTGCACATAGTTTAAATGTCAAACAGTTCTATTTGACCCGTACATTCGACCCTATCAGCTGTTACCTCTCCAGTACAGAGTAGAACTGGGAGCAACAGAAATGAAGGGGTACTTTGCATTCCCCAAAGCTCCAGCCTCATCCTCAGATTGTTTAGAGTCATATCCCGGACACTTGTTGGTGGTGGGTCTTACCCCTTTTCACAGAAGCAGTCAGTCTATTCTACAGCCTCATTTGGCTAGACCGGTCATATCTAGGACATACGTTGAGTGAGTTTTACTCCTTTGCAGAGATGCAGTCAGTGTATTTTACAGCCCGAGCCGACTAGGTACGATCTTAAGGTTGTTCACGCAATGTAATAAATGGAAGAAAGTTCTTCTGAATTGACATATTAATAATATTTTGATTTTGAATCTTGTTATGTTGCTTTTCTGAGTTTTTCTTATAGTTGGGAGAAACAAATAACGTTCGTTATCATCTAATAGCAGAAGCGATTTATCAACAAAACTATTCTCTTAAACATAGGACCCGTGTACTTACTTCCTCTGAAATTCTCTTAGAGGTTGCTGAACAGGTGGAATTATATAGAAATAGTTACTTATTATCAAGGTATAAGGTTGTTTTGATTCGGGGGATTCGTCATTTCTTTGCCCTTCAATCTATTCCCCTGAACTCGCTGCTTGGCAAAATCGATTGAATTATCACACTTAGAGAATATTTATTTTGGTAATTTTTTATTCATGTAGCAGTAAATAAACTAATAACAGATACGGTGCCAAATATTTTATATAACTGATAATTATCAAATAGAAATGTTTTGAGTCTTATCTATTATTATTCTTTTGACTGCAAAATGGAAAATAAATAAACGTAAGTTGAACATTCGCAAATATTACTAATTCCATTATTTTTGCCTGAGGTAGTATATTTGTCCCTTATAAATAAAACAATGTATTTTAAGAGGCGTTATGAATCTCCCTGTAGCCACTTCTCAAAATGTTTTTCAGGATTTTTAAGTTCAAATAATTTTTTTTTACTTTACTTATTTTCATTTCCGTTGTAATATTTTGATAAATATCTTTTTTTTCAAAAATAATTAGAAAACAGAATAATATTGTAAGTAAAACATTTACTTATTGAACTGAAAATAAAAAGTGAATAAATCGAGCTGATTATTTTTTAATGTCGTAATTATATTTTCAGGAAACATCACAGAAGATAACAACATTTATTTTGTATTGTTTTTATGTAAGTAGATACTGAAATTTTTTTGGGGTGGGGGTATATATGTATCTCATAAATATAGTATCACCTTGTCACCAGGGCTTAAAATGCACTGACTGTATCCCATACAGATAATAAGGGCCCCCCTCCACACAAAAATGTTGCTCTAGGTATGACACTAAACTGAATCTGACGGTAAAACTTCAGCTCTGGAGCTTTCAGGGGTATGAAATACTATATTAATTCCAGATCGACTCGTTTACACAGGTAGTACGCGTTAAGGTCCTACTTAATAGTGTAATAGATCAGTAAGAAAATTATTTGTATTTGATATGAATACTAGATACCATTGCAAATTATTTGTATTAAGAATAGTTACTTGAAGCTGTAAGACATATTAATTTCTGGAAGCCGTATTAGCTTGAAAAAAAGGCTTATTATTAAATATGAGTCGTTACTTGAAATCATATAATTATCAATGAATTATTAATACTAGATGGAAATGCTTGAAACCATTCAACTGTGTGCAAATAATTTGTTTTAGATACGAATACTTGCTATATTATGCAACTCTGTGCATACAAATTTAAGAAAAATGTAAATATAAAAATGTAAATATAAACATACCAAAATTCTCTAACCTTTAAGCTATAAAATACGCCGGAACAGGTTTGAGAAACCGTTAAAATCAATTATAAAAACATATCGATATTGTTCATTGTTTATTTCTGGACATTGGCATAATGGTTTGAGTGTTCGCCAATCCCACATTGACTCATACCAAAGACTAAAACAAATGGTATTTGATGCCTACTTGCCTAACACTCAGCATTATAAGGTATGGACCAAGTGTAAAGTGGAGGAATCCAGGGAAAGGAGTAGCGCCCTCCCCTAAACATCAGTGTAATAGCTATTGAAAAGGGAGCCTTCTGGTCGCCAACTTTACTTTTGTTTTTATATATAAATAAATATCTTAAATATTTTTGAATACATGTGTAATTCATGATTAAAATATTAAGAATGTCCAAATTATTTTTAATCCTTTGTATTTGTTTCTAATTAAACGGCACCTTGGTTTATTAATTTTAACGGCATATCAATCCATATGGGGTCATTCTATGCTTGAACGTCATCATCATATCGCGCTGTCAGCACGGATCTCCCGGACCCTCTCTCGCCACCCTCCCTATCGTCCATTGCTTCTGGTAGGTACTCAGGGCTACAGAGCTGCTGTATGTAGGTTCTAGTTGGTCGTCTTGCCTTTGTTCGTCTATGTGAAGGGGTCCACAGGAGTATATCACTTATGAGTTCGTCCCTACTTCTCCAGCAGCGTCTCGCATGTCTGCTTCGTCTAACTTGGCTAGTTTTCGTGATGGGTCATGGGTGGCCGTACAGCTGATCCTTTGTGGGGTTTTGCCTCCAGGACCTGTTCAATATTGCTCGCAGCATTCTTGTGTAGTTGCCGTCAAGCTTTTTCTCCGTACGTTTAGTTAGCGTCCTTGTAGTGTATCCATATAGCAGTATCGACAAGACCGCAGCTTTGAATCCAATGTATTTTTATATTTACATTTTTGTGAAGTTTTTTCTGAAGATTTGTTTTGTTGTATCAGCTAGGTGATATAAAGTACTTTTATTGAATACAAATAATTTGAACACTGTCGTATGGTTTCACGTATTCTTAGCTGATACTAATTAGATGGTTTCAAGCAATCATTTCAATCTAAAAATAGTTATTCTTGTACACAGTTATATGGATTCAAGTAAGTAATAATAATAATCATTAATATACAGTTATAGCTTCAAGTAACTTTTCTTGATGCAAGTTGTTTACAATTGTACTAAATTAAATTTTCCTATTGAATAAAAATACTTTTTCAGCCCAGTTGGCTGGGGCAGTAGAATACGTCGACTGTATTTCTGCAAAGATCCACACCCAACGCGCGTCCTGAATATGATACTAAACAATCTGAGGGTGAAGCCTCTGTAATGCTGGAGTTTGGGAGATGCAGAGTATTCCTTCATTGTCATTGCTCCTAGTTCCACTCTTTGCCGGAGTGGTAGCACCTGATAGGGTTCTATCTATGGGTCAAATAGAAATATTTGATATCTAAACTATGTGCAAACAAATTTCTTATTTTAAATTGAATTGTTAGAAATAGAACTGTTTGGTCGTTTAACTTTGTGTAAACAAATGACAGATGTTTGATTGAATTGTTATTGAAACATAGCAATACTTGGAATCGTTTAATTGTGTGTAAATGAATCGATAGTGTTGAATAATTAGGGTTAAATAGCAGTATTTGTAACCGCATCACTGTCTGCAAACAAATAGTTGATAATAAAAAGAATTGTTGTTAGAAATAATTAAAATCATTTAACTGCGTAGAACCAATACCAATACCAGTGAAAAAACAAATGAGCTATGCTTTATTCAAAAATGAGACTATCAACAAACAATTCCCTCACAAATCCATGTATGTATATCAATTTAAATTAGTGCAAACTAATGACTGATGTTATATTATTGTTATTACATAGCAATACCTGAAACAAGGAAACTAATATTAGTGTTAGATAGAAATACTTGAAACAATCGAACAGCGAGCAAAAAATGAGCACAGGCTCGTTTAAAAATGTTATCAATAAAATGTGTTTACAAATCATACATTTAAAACATATGTATAAAGAGGATTTAGTTCTAAATAACCTACAATTGTTGATATGCCATAAAACCCAGCCAAACCAAACAAATATCTTAAAAAGAACTACTCGACTCATAAATGGGACTCTAATAGGTATTACTGTTCAAGATTAGGGTGGATCTGGAAGTAATGGTAGAGAATGTATATTTCAATGTGTAGTTTGGTGTCTTACACAGAATGATCTAAAGTGGGTACGGTAAGTGTATTCTACGTTCTTCCAATTGGTAGAGTAATTAGCAACACACACACACACACACACACACACATATATATATATATATATATATACATATATATATATATGTATATATATATATACGCACGCACATATGTGTGTGTCTCGATCGTTCTCTCTCTCTATATATATATATATATATATAATGTACAAATCTGAAATTTGATTTGTCGTACACCTCTCACGTTTGATAGGTCTCCCCTGCACAGAAATTAGGACTGAAACCGTAATTAGTTTTCCTAGTTTTATAAGAAGTAGTAGCCTATTGCTACAGCAAAAATGTTCACCTTGACTCGTCTTCCTGGTCAGGCTTAGAAGTTTTTGAACGAAGCTTATATATATATATATATATATATATATATAATCCACATGTTTATATACTTGTAGATATGGAATAAAGGAACAATTTGATTTTTGAGTCAATGATTTTTTGGGGAAAATGTTTCACACACATTTAGAAATTTGATTGAAATCAATGTATTCATAGTGTTCCTCTTTTGTTTTCCTTTCCAACACTTAAATAGAAAAAAAGAAGAAATATTTAATCGTTACACTGAGTCATTAAATAAACGATGCTAAAAGAATAACTAGTTAAATTTTCCTCTGAATTTCTGAACTGCTTTAGTAGTGACGTTTTTTTTTCTTTTTCTTCTCTTACTGCTTGCATCATTTACAGTCTTTTTCATCTCTCTTTTCTTCTTTTCTTCTTTCTCTTATTTTCTCTTTATTCTTCTCTTGTTTTTCTTCTTATTGTTTCTTTGCTTTTGCTTTCATTAATCATCTGCCTGCTAACATCACTGATTAATTAACTATTAATTAGGTCACAGTTAATTTCCTATCTTCTAGCTTTTTGTTTCACAGCGCTTTCATAAAATTTTACCGAAACTGACTCAGAACAAATATAAATAATTATTACCTTTGTTGTTTTACTCAAAGGCGTTTATTGAGTCTAACTGACGTGTTTATTGTTATGTCATTCACTTTGCATAACTTAGTTTGGCACAAGGCAAGACGCAAGAAGCACTCGGTTAGAATCGCCAGGCTAACTAATTACACCCCGTGAGACGAGCTCTGGTGGGTTTACTGTTTTGCGGTTATCGCCGAAGGAAATGAACTCTTTGATCCTAGTTCAAACCTTGATGAGGCTGTCTGCCATTCGCTTCACTTTAATACCCTTCGGGTGGATATGTATTCCTTCATTTCTTCTCTCTCCCACTCCTGCTATCGATAAATAGTAGCGTAGATTGGGTTATATAGTTTTGGTACGCCAACCAGTGTGGGAGAATGAAAACTGGATTCAAACCAGTTCGATCTATTCATTTAACGCTTCCAATACAAACTGGATGAGACACAGAGTCAATTTTTAAGCGGAATAAAGTTTGTTTGAATTCAGAGTTTTTCTCACTTTTAAATTTGGTTTGGTTTGGTTTTATGGCTCATCAAGCATTGTAGGTTATTTAATGTCAAATCCATTTTTATACATATAAATAGTTCTATTTCAAACAATTCTGTTTAGTTAAAGTTTTTTTTTTAATCTACGCACTGTTAAATGTAAAAACAGCTCTATTTCAAACAATTCAGTTTAGCAGAAGTAGTCAGTTTAAGTGTTAAAACAGTTCACTTTCAACCAATTCAGTTTAGCATAAGTATACAGTTTAAACGTAAAAACAGTTCTATTTTAAACAGTTCAGTTTAGCAGAAGTAAGCAGTTAGAATGTCAAAACAGTTCTATTTCAAACAATTCAGTTTAGTATAAGTACAGTTTTTTTTGTGTTTACACACAATTAAATGTGAAAACAGTTCTATTTCAAACATTTCAGTTTAACAACAGTAAACAGTTTAGTTCTATTTGAGGCATACATAGGATCTTATCAGGTGTTACCACTCCGGTGGTGGATAAGGGTAAATTGCGATGTCTATAAACAAATGATTAATATTAAATAGAATTATTAGTACTAAATAGCAATACTTAAAACCACTATCAGTGTGCAAACGAATTATTAATATCAAATATAATTAATAGTGTTGAATTACAATACTTGAAACTATTTAATTGTGTACATGAAAATACAATTGGGTCGTTTAAAAATAATGTTACTAACGAACGATTCGCTTATATATATATATATATATATATATATATATATATATATATATGTGTGTGTGTGTGTGTGTGTGTGTGTGTGTGCGCACGCACGTGTGTATATATATATATATATATATATATATATATATATATATATAATTCAGATTTATCAATGCTGGAACCACAATACATGTGGGCAAGATCAATTAAACGGGCTTTTAAAGCTATTAAAAACACGTTTATTAGACCTTGTCCACACGTATTGTCGTTCCGTTATTGATAACTCAGACTTTTATCTACACGCAGTAATATATATATATATATATATATATATATATATATATATATATATATATATATATATATATAAACAGGATTTGCCATTAAATATCCTTAAAGGGTTGATATGCCATAAAACACAAGCAAACCGAATCAAACCATAACAATGTGCTAAGGGTTACTCTCCAACGAGATTCCTTAAACCTGTATTTATATAATGGATACAGAACCTGTCATTTAAACAAAAGAAAATAACTATAAACTACCTCCTCCTCTCTCACCTGTCATTTTATGTCGTCAGGCCAGTTTTTATGACATTTTCATTGCCTCACGCTACTTCCGGTTGTTATGTTGATTTTTGACCTCAGAAAAATAAAGCCTCGTGGACACAATTGAAAATTCCGGAAACCAAAACGGAACTTGTTTAGCTTGAGATGTTAGAGGTATCTTTCATATAAATTAAAAAAAAAAAATTGTTCTTAATCAGTGCAAAGAAATCCGGTTGGATAAGTAACGCACAGGGTTACCAGTGCAGCAATATTATCTCCAACCTCCTTCTGTCTTTAACCTTTTCCCTTCATAATACGAACCTTAAATATTAAAGAGAGACTTAGAAAAAAACCTTGAACGTGATAAGAGATAGATATATGCGTAAAAAATTGTTTATTTTACTTTATTAAACACTGGTAGTCTTTGTTGCGTAGTGGTTAACATACTGGACTGCTACATTGTGGTAAGTGTGTTCGAACTCTAACCACTCTCTTGCGTTCACCTTCGGATTAATTCTTTTGGGAACTAATTTTTCTATTTATTGCGGACAGGGTTGATATGCCATAAAACACAAGCAAACCGAATCAAACCAGCGGATAGAGGCGTTGAGTCCAGTACGTTAACCACAACGCAATGAAGACTACCGCTGTTTAATAAAGCGGATAGAGGCGTTGAGTCTCTACGGTCCCAGGTGAGCATTGTCAGAAGAGAGTGGTTTCAATTCCTACCCAAGTTGGCCAGAGGTTTACTTGGTTGAAATGTGGTGCGATAGACAACAACTATGGAAAGCAGTAACTACTGGGGATACGGTTACAAGACACAGCATTCCTATCTGAGGTCGCGGTTAATCACCTGAAGAAGGCCAAAGGTGAAATTTGGCCGAAACGTAGTGAAGAAGAAACAACACAAAAACTACTAAAAAGTCCTCAATAAATTAAAAAAAAACTAGTTCTCAGATTAAGAAGCCTCATCTCAAAATGATTCCAATTAAAGACAATTACTCTTGAGAAAGTTATGAACTCCCGTGTCACCATGCTATGGGTTAAATAGTAACACTGTAGTTCTTCATCAATCCTTTGATAAAAACTTTCATAAGAGAATTATAGATTAAAATGGAATCCTTTTATATTAATTAAATAATAACTATCTAGTCGGTGGGGGTTAGAATGCAATGACTGTATCCCTTACAGAAGAGTAAAAACAACCCTAAAAAATGGAGGGGGTCGTAGAATTAGAAGTTTTGGAAGGATTAAACGTATTCTAACGATATTTTAAGCAATTTTAAAGGAAACCACTTTCTACCTCATTGATATTGTTCACTCACGAACCTTACAATTTCTCTGTTTCCTTTTCTTTCTCCCCATCTCTCTGGAGTCCTATCCTCAGAGTTAAGAATATGTGGGCTATATCTCTTGCAGGGCAGTAAGACCTCCCCAAAAATTGGTGTCCTGCGCATGACAAAAAACTACACCTGGTGGTGAGACTCCAGTTCTGGAGATCTCATCAACTTCATATTTACGCATATTATGTGTAAGATTTACTGGATTAATTTCTCAAAAGTGGGGATGTTCAGAGTCTTTTTTTCGTCAAGTACTGATCAGGTCTCCATATTCTGATGTCTTGTTAGTTTTTATCTCAATGTTCACTGATGAGAGGTGATCGTAAAAAAGATCCTTTTTAAAACTTACGATATTCCATCTATTTAAAGCTATTCTAACATTTTGTACGTACCACAGAATATATATATATATATATATGTATATAACATAGATAAAAACCTAAAACTAAACTGCGTACTTATGCTTAACTGAATTACTGGAAAAAGAACTACTTTTATATTTAAAGTTCGTACTCAGACTAAACGGTATTGTTTAAAATAGAACTGTTTTTGACTTACGCTAAACTGAATTGTTCCAATAAAGAACTGCTATGACATTTAACTGTGTGTAAATAAAAACTATACATATACTAAACTGTATTGTTTGAATTAGAACTGTTTGACTAGACTGAATCGCTGGAAATAGAAATGTTTTAGACGATTAAACTGTGTACTCATGCTAAACTGATTTGTTTGAAATAGAACTGTTTATATGTATAAAAATGGATTTGTTATTAAATTGAATGTGCAATAAA
Source organism: Sepioteuthis lessoniana (assembly GCA_963585895.1). NCBI lineage: Eukaryota > Metazoa > Mollusca > Cephalopoda > Myopsida > Loliginidae > Sepioteuthis > Sepioteuthis lessoniana. The sequence continues at coordinate 101,954,688 of OY757906.1, read as the reverse complement.
ACCGAAACAAATTGGAAACATGAAAACAAAATACCAGATACAACAGTAGGGATGAAAAAAGATGCTCTTTTAACGGTAATTGTTTGATTAATGATCGTATATATAAGACTACATTTAGAAAGGATCTTTTTAATAATAACGATGGAAGTATATAAATCAATGTCACTTAATTGAATTGGAAAAATAAAATATCTATCATAAACCCAGCTTTATCGACAGAAAATACGCCAACAGTACAACATTATGGAAATATATATAACAGATACAAGACGAGACAGGTAAATCTCATATTATGAAATGGGATATTGGGAAAAGGTTGAAGAATGTGAATGAAATTAAAATAATTGCAGATTATGCCAGAAAGAAAAATTATGTATTCTAGAATATGCCAAAAATAATAGATTGATAAACTAGAATAGGGAATTGATTTGTACGAGTGTAGACTTATTGATAAATTTCTCATGTGTCACTTACCGCCTGAATTATTTCAAAATGTATATTCTGGTATTAGGACAGTTCCGATTACTAAAATCAATGAATCATAATTTTTAATGTGCATGTCATGTGAACAAACATCGTGGCACATTAGAAATAAAAATGACTCCCATTGGTATCTAAAATGTCGTAACTAGAAAAGAAAAATCGCTTTTTATTTGAAAATCAGAAGAAATAATTTCATTAAAATGAAAACATATTAAAACCAAGATTTCGGATGAAGCAAATTTCACTGTAACTACTAGGTTACTAAGTTTATCAAAGTTGTCAAAAATGGCAGATGTGATTTTAAAAAATCGTTCACTCGCAAGACCTTTCCAGACCACATTCCATCAGCCTTGTCGAGTGGCCGTCCAAACGTAAAGGTCAAATGCTAGGACCAAATAAAAAAGGGCACAAGGTTTCTTTGCTACCCCCTCAATCTACGTGATATGACAACCACTAAGCAGAAAGATTCAAGACAGTTTTTCGCTCTAACCCTGCTACGGCGAGTGGAAATGCGATTCGAAATGATCCGCAATTAGCTGACCAATCAGAGATGTTTAGGTCAACATTTTTCTTCAATGAAAAGTGATTTGGAGTTTGGATTAACAAGAGAGTGAGAGAAAAGCTAATTTGCATCCTCGAGATAACACTCAGGAACTATCGCCAATAGAAAACACCGACGAAAGTAGAAACGACGTTTCTGATTTCCTAAGTTCTTTCGACAGCGCAAACATTATCATTTCCGTCGAAAACTCTGTACTATTTCATATAAAGCAAAAGCATCAGCCATATTCCTCATTGTATCTTTTTTCTTCCACCTTGTGTTCAGAAACTATACGCCTGATAATCAGAACTTTTCTTTTACATTTGTATATGGTTGCATAATAATATTGCAATAAAAATATATTTGTTATCATTAACGGAAATCTGTTTCCTTCTTGGAGTTGCTAACGCATTCAACCACTCATTCTGATTAATCTCCCGGATTGTCAAAAGAAGCTTCGACCAGGTTGCGTCAGTCCCCGTTCTGTTAATCTTTAAGAACACAGCGTGGGCACAGTAAGTACTAACAAAGCAACCAGTCGGAAGGTTCATGTAGTCATCGTAATGATAGGGCTACAGCTGGATAAATTTCTCAGACGTTGAATACAGTTGATTAATCTACTTTTCTCATATTTTCGTCTGCTGATTGGGCGATCTGAATAGAACTTTAAGTAACGGGCTTTAAGAGTATATATATATATACGTATAGTTGGTGACCGTAGTTGAGTGCGACCAGAAGGTTCCTTTTTCAATAGCTACTACACCGAGGTGTAGGGGAGGGCACTACTCCTTTTCCTGGATTGCTCCACTTTTCCCTTGACATGTACCTTATATTGCTGAGTGTTAAGCTAGCAGGTATCAAGTACCATTTTTAAAGTCTTTGGTCTGACGCAACCTGGGATTGAACCTAGGTCTCCCGGACCATTGGCGAACACTCAACCCACTAGGAAAATGAGATTTACTATCGTGTAAATGTTTTCGGCCACTTTAAATAAACTATTATAAATTTCTTATGAATGCCAACTTGTAAGTGGATATTTTGCATAACATTTTTTCGTAATGAAATATTGGACCTGTTGGCGTCATTTCTACACCTGATCATTATATTTTGTGGCAGGGGTTCTGAATAAGGTGAAAATGCGAGAATGCCCCCCAAAAAAGGCGGTGAAAAGTTTTTGACTACCTTACTAATCAACTAGGGCACCTCTGGTGGTGTAATGGTTAGCACGCTTGACTAGCAAATCTACACGAGTGAGTTCGAGTCTCATTGGGTGCCCCCATTCATTCGGCCTTGTGCCAAATCGAAGCAAAGAGCTTCGTAAATTACTACCTTACTAAACAACTAATTAAGATACAGTGTTTTAAAACAGAAAAATGATCGACCACTAATATGCAAATATTTTTCCACCGCATTACCAATTTTTTCTTGAATATTTTGACAATTCTTACATCTTAAATCTTTGCGAAAATTCGGGTAAATATCCATTATGAAGAAAATTTTTAAAAAAATGAGGAGGAAGATGACTAAGAAGATCCAAAATATGAGCCAGCGTGCAATAGATTAGCAACTTGGAATTTCAAGAAGCAACAACTCAGAAATCCTAAGTTTCAGGGTGCTGAAAGTGTTTCAGATTGATTACTTAAGAAGGCTGCAACACAATATGGTACGGAAACTGATCAAGACAGCAAAACTGCAAGAAAACTGTAATACAAGTGTTGGATGAGTATAAATTATTCAATTTACCCCGGCTCAGTTTCTAGTGGGTAGAGTGTTCGCCAATGGTCCGGGAAACCGAGGTTTAATCCCAGATCAAATCATACCAAAGATTTAAAAAATGGTACTTGATACCCCTTTGCTTAAAACTAGGCATTATAAGGTACGTATCAAGGGGTAAAGTGGAGCAATCCCGGGGAAAGAGTAGCACCATCCCCGACACCTCGGTGTAGTAGCTATTGAAAAGAAAGCTTTCGGGTCACTCTCGACTACAGTCCCCAACTTAGATACCACTAAGAGCATCCTTCGTGCACACGAAGCATTGCTGCTAAGAAACCAGCATGCACTAAAAGCATTTGAAGGCAAGATTATTCTTGTCAAAGAGTTACGAACAATGGGATGCAAATACTTGGAATAAAATCATATTCAGCGACTAACTAGGATGGATCTGCATTCTAATAAGCAATAGTTTATCAAACGGCCTCCCAGAAAGCGAAACGACCGATCAATTACACGACGAAAATAGTGGAGTTTGTTGTTAATAGTTTGTTTTTTGGGGAAACCATAAAATCGATGGTTCAAGAAAGTTGATTGAAATTGACGGTGACTTGAACAGTATCAAATACATCCAATTGTCGAGGAAGAATTTGAACGCTGATTTTTGTAAAGGGGAGATTTTTCAGCATGATTGCGTTCAAAACAACTGAGTTTGACTGATAAATGTTTTACCATGTTGAAAGATTGGCCAGCTCTGAACTCTTGTGCAAAAAAAAAAATAAATAAAGAGAGGAGTTCGTCAGAAGAACTCACGGAATCTTGAAGAGTTATAGGAGCTCAGCTTCAGAGAATAGATTCTCATATCTGTATAAATGGCGAGGGACTTGTACGCATTTTTTCCCAGGCACATTTAAACAATCATTCTAACGAATCGAACCTGCAACACTCCAGATGATTGTCTCCTTTGAAGCTTACGGAACCAACGCCTATAACTGTTACGCCATGTGTCCTGCAGGACATTTCAGAGGGAATTTTTTGGATTTTTAAACTTAATGTTCTTACTTGACTAGAATTACTACAATTATCTATGATTTATTACCTATGTTCATATTCAGATTTTTTTCATCTAACCTTCTTAATTATCGGTTCCCATATTGTATTCAACTCTATACTTGGTCTAATCAGCAGGTCATTGTAGCCCAATCATCAAGCTTCATTTCAGAAATTTAGACAACTAGTACACA